>OY769907.1:5226898-5854398 GCA_963669185.1 Dyspetes luteomarginatus
TGCTGATGCTGATGCTGACGATGTGCAACGACCATCTGATGCTCGGCTTGTTGGAGTGCCAATCGATGTTCCTGCATTCTGATGTCTTGCTCGCGATATGCGCGATTATCAACATAACGATCGGCCAGAAGCCTGTCCGCCATAGTTTTGCCGAGGCCCTCGTGGCTCGAGCTACCGGATGACGAGTGACCGTGTGGATGAGGTACCGGAAGACTCGGCTGTTGAACAGCAACATCAACGAGACTAGAGAAAGCCTCGAGGCCAGCCGGTGGTGGTGGATAATGTATCTGTTGCTTTTGGGGATTATGCCTCTGTATGACACCTTGACGTGGCTGAGTGTGCGACTGTGGAGGTGGTGTACTCGTGTAATACATTGTCGAGGGTGGTGGTGGTTGTTGTTGCTGCTGTTGTGGTGGTGGTGGTGGTGGCGGTTGTTGTTGTTGTTGTTGTTGTTGTTGTTGCTGCTGTTGTTGTTGTTGTTGTTGCTGCTGCTGTTGTTCGCTCTTTACTGGATTCTCCACGCTAACACCGCCACGACTACGTGCCTGCATGTGCTGGCTCGTTATATAATCATTCATGATTATCTGACGCGATGACAATTGTTGCTCCATCGTGTAACTCGGCGGTGGACGAGGTGGATAAGAATTATACTGGTTACTGTGCGTCACAACGACACCCTGGGCCTGATTTTGAGCTCTGACATTGCCACTAGTTGGCTGCGCGTGTCTCATACCAGGACGATGATAGTCTGACATGAAAACGTGCTTTTCAACGGTAAACGAGGGCACTGGTGTTCCTTGGGTTATTGAGCCGGTTTCTTTCGGTGGATTGCCAGTAACAACCGAGCTCGAATTTCCAGGTGGTGTCATTTGTCGCAGGAGGCCCTCGTAAACTCGTTTTTCCACCGTGAATGGCTGAACAGGAGTACCATGAGTTATCGAGCCACCTTTGTGTGTAGATTGCATACCACTGAGTTTTGGCGATAATTTAGGATGTGGGGGTGGTGCGGATTTGTTCATCTTGGGTGTTATCGGGGCTTGAGGTCGGGGCGATGATGAATAAACGAGGGGACTTTTAGCGCCGCGTCCTTGCTCCGCGTGCGGATGTGGATGATAATAAGCGCCGGGAGGTGGCTCGGGACGATAGAGCGCAACGGGAGGTGGTTTGTGGGGTGGTTGCAATGAGTGATTATAATCCTGCTGCTGACGGGGTTTTTTTATACTGAGATCGAGAGTACCCTCGGTCTCACGAAGCGCCTGCTGTACTTGCATCACCACCAGACCCTCTTTTGGCAAAAGATCCGAGGATTGAGACTGCGCATTTGCCACTGCTGGTGGACATGGTGTGATCGTAGCTTGCATCTGACCTGTTTCACAAAATAATAAAACAGTTGCCAATAAGCGTTTGTTGACTCTGGACATTAGGCACATATGTTAAAGTTACACTCGCGTTATTCGTAGATGTACTTGACTCAGTACCTGACTCAGTCTCCAAATACTGAGCGAATCAAAAGTTAGCGGGGTTAGCATTACATAAAGATATGAAATGAGGCTGAAAAATTATCGGAATGAAAATTTTCGCGAATCAATCTGCTAGTAGGACAATTGGGATTTGTTTTATATGGTGACGAACACATACCTATTTGTTGTGGACTCGCTGCCGAACGATGACTGTGATGAGGCACCGAAACAACAGAGAGCGTTGCAAGATTCGAGTCCCTGTTCGACATAGCTGTTGAGGGCATACTCGCTGATGGCTTGTATTCGCGTACAAACGTAATGTCATTGCGATGATCCGTCTTGAGAATACTCGATATCGTTGGTGTGCCAGAATTGCCAGGTATCGAGGAGCTACCAGGGCCAGCCGGACTGTTTGGATTTCTCTTCAATTGTCTCTCGATCACGTTACTCATGAGGTCCTTGACGGTCAGTGGAGTTGTGGTAGTGGTAGTTGTCGGTGGTGAATGATCAAGCGGTGGTGGTGGTGGTGGAGGTTGTTGTTGTTGTTGTTGTTGTTGTTGTTGCTGTTGTTGTTGTTGTTGCTGTTGATGCTGCTGCTGATGCTGTTGCTGCTGCTGCTGCTGCTGCTGCTGCTGCTGCTGCTGCTGCTGTTGCTGCTGCTGCTGCTGTTGCTGCTGCTGCTGTTGCTGTTGGCTTATAGTGCTCGTTATACTCGAAGGTGGCATCGTCAGTGTTGAACTGCTAGTGTCCACATCTGCACTACCCTGACCCTCGTCCGCCGTCTCCTGGAACAATTATTCGACCTCTATCAGATGGCTCCATTGAGCTTATTGAGTTAAACGAAAGCGCGCAAACATGCTTGTATATATAGACGGCATTCCGTTGAATCATCGAATTGTGTTTTTTATTTCGACACTTTTTGTTTCCTCACAGATACGAGGATGATATGTAAATTATGTTTTTGAGATGTTTTTCAGTTCCAAAGTGTCTGTAAGGCCGAAAAATAACATTTAGGAAAAAACGCTCGAATCTATGTGTCGACTGGCTATGGAAGAATAAAATGTGTGTCGAGAATGCCTCGTGCTAATGTACTAAAAGTCCGGGAACTACACCAGAGAGTATTAAACTCTGATTGAACTACCAAACGGACTGTCCTTTTGTAAGTTTTTAAATTTATTAAAAAAAAAATCTGTCATCTTTCGAACTTTTGTAAATTTGGAGAAGCTGAGCCAAAATTTTTTGCACTGATAGAGTTATGGAGACCTATATTTGATATTGGATATCACGATTATGAATGGAGATCTTAAGTTTGCATAAAATTGAAAATATTACGAAGATATGTATGTGAGACAGTCTAACCCCCGCGAAACACGAAAAATGTTCCTAGCTACGAAATCCTAGCCAATATCGTTCTACCCATAAGAAAGTTTTTTAGTTGAGCGTGACCCCACCATTCAAAAAGTTTTTTAGTTCAACGTGACAATTGAGGAAGTAACTTGTTCGTAGAAACGCATTTGCGAATAAAGTGAAAGCATTGACAAAAAAGTAAGGTAAATTTTTTAATTCCTATTTTCCATTTTTTTTTTCCTATCAACTCGACGATGCAACTCAACTTTACAACAATTATCAGACATTTTTCACGAATACGATATTTACAGTAACACATCGAGTACTAATAATCAGCTACAAACAGAAAAAATATAATACAATTTTACGCTACGAAATGCGAAAAAAATACTGAAGAGTTTAGAAAATCTATCGAAACTTGTATCTCTTACCGTGGCAGAGCTGTCGTAGTCCTCTCGATTTGTTGTTGGCTGAGCACCGGTCATCGATGATTGTTGCTGAAGAGAACCTCCACTCGTGGTCGGTGGAACAAGCGAAATTCGCATGTCCGAGACATTTTCCGATGGAAAAGCATCCTTTATCGTTGTCGAACCCGCCGTTGGTACGAGAGACACTGGGGTACTGCTCGTTATTGTATTTGCCGGACTTCCAGCACTCGCCGTATCACTGGAGTCATGCACCTTTTTACGAAAAAAAAAAAAAAAAAAAAAAATACACAATGTATCATCTAAAATGCGGCTAACCATTTTCTTTCATGATTATATTATATGATTAGATAATATCATTATTTTATATGAATAGACCGTTAAATTTTCTATCGTGTAGTTACTTTATCTAATATATATATATTTAGTATTTGGCAAACTTTGGAAGAAATTTTACAAAAAATAACAAATAATTTAACGATATTCCTAGAATTTGAAGCTAATACTCAAAAAAATTATGAGCAATTTGCCTCATATGATAAATAAAGTATATAGGATACAATTTATATTTCAATCTTATGATATTGATTTTTGTCATCTCGAAACTTACAGCCAATTCGTCGCAGCTGCTCGTACTGCTACCGCTCTCTTCCTCGTCCGTAAGACAAGGCCTTCTCTCCTCGCCCAATGATTGATAATATTCCGCGACAACTTGATCCAATCCGAGCTTCTTACGATAAGTTAGATAATAATTTTTGCACTGATGATTCGACTTTCCAGCAATTTGTTCAGATACTTTTGGCCAATTTGTGCCATGCTCGCGAAGTGCCCTTCTAAGCAGTTTGAGCTCCTCGTCGGTCCATTGCCTCGCCGATGACTCGGCGCTCTCCTCGGCGGTGTCCGTACCACCAGCGAGATGAGGCGCCAAACGTCGCGATATCCGATTGAAACATGCCGAGCAACATTTCGTAGCGTTGTTAGGTATCTCTAAATATAATGGAGAGAATAATAAACATTAATTTGAAATAATTAATTTTTAATCATCAGTGAAATCAATTAAATATCATTGGCAAAATGAATGATATTTTAATTGGTCAATATTCAATCATCAATAAAATTTAATTACTTCTGATTATTCATGGGACAAATTAATTTTAAATAGTTAACCATTCCAATTGGAAATTCCACTTTGTAAAAATAGCGGTCGCCATTCTCTTTGATTTACCGCCATTAGAGCTCACTTGGTAAATCGATATTTATTTGTCTAAATATCGATTGACACTGAGGGGTACGATAAGGAAACTTCAACTTACGAAATTCTTGAATAACAGGATCCCGAATTTCAGGTGGCAAATCGAGCCATTTGGGTGGCAGTGCTCTCAAACGTTTAACCCTTTGCTTGGAATTGGCATTGTTGAGATTCGGACAACCGGGCAAAGGACAGGCCGGATAACGGCCACGTACTGCTTTGCATCTGCAGGTGTTACACACTCTCGAACCTGGCTGCACTTGATCCTCACGAAGTCCGTACTGCGATGCCTGGCTACGTGACAAGGCACGACTCTGAGCACCACCCTCAACAACGGTCTGACAGATGGCACACGCATGAGGACCCAGCTGTCTACCACTCTCTGCAAAAAAAAAAAACAAAAAATCGATTAAATAACGATGTAATAACGATTTTTTCAAAATAATAGAGTTTCAATTACTATTTTTTTAATTATTATACGGCACTTTTGATAAAATTAAAACCACCTACTCCAGTAAGTTGGCTTGCTAAAAATACCTGCAAAATTACAAAAATAATATGTCCCTTACTTATATCGCTGTATTTTTGTCTCCCTAACTGAGCGTTTTTTTTTTTCTCTCTCAACAGTTGACCAATAAAAAGTCAATAAGTGAAACATTATATTATTACTTGTTGTATAGAAATGAACGAAACGTAAGACACGTGCTATTAAAATTGTATACAGACAGACAATTCTCCCGGTGGACGACACTTCAATTTGTCAATGTATCATCGTGACGCAACGCGTGGCCTCGTTGAAAATTTGCGTTAAAGCCCTTTTGCAGCGAACATAGGTCTATCGCATGCAAGAATTGTAATCTGACAAAGTGCCTCGCATGCTATTGAGTTAGCATTTTACAAATGCAATTCTCGCAAACACCGCGACAGTCACTAAACAGAAAAAAATTCATTCCCCTTCCGCGGATAGTGTGGGAGTTCCGGTGTCGTTAGCGTCACGCGATACAGACAGAAGTTGTACGTGATGATAAAAATCAAATATACGGCAAAGCCTCCAATGACCGATCGATTTTATCTCTAGCAACGGATCTGCTAAATTTTTATAACATTTTGCGAATATTGACAAAATGAAAACAGCCCTGTCTTTTTCTCACTTTTCATTGATTAAAAAAACTCGTTTCTTTGCAACTTGGGTTTTTTTTTTTTTTTTTCGACCACGAATAGCAAACTTGTTTCGATGTTTGCATTATCTTTTCGTAAAATTAGTAAAACCCAAAAAACGATGAAAATGAGGTAATCGAGGGGAAAAAAAAAAAAAAAACAGAAACTGAAATGAGAGTAGAATGAAAAAAGCGAGGGGAACGTTAACATGTAGAGAACTATTGAGAAACAGAATAATTATGGAGATACTGCTCGTTAACTAATTAAGGGCAGCCAATTAAAAAGTTCTTTCTCAAACGTCGTCGGCAGGTCGGTGTGGGGGGGGAGGTCGATGGAATATTATGCTTTTCGGTACGAGAGTGCCGGAAAACGCCAGGGCGAGGAAAAAGTCGAAATTTTTGCTACGGTATAATTTTCAACCATGGAGACTAACCGTTTAACCGTTCGCACTTTCACTCTCTTTTATTGCAAATTAACGTTGTTTTCTAACCGAATTCGATGTTATTTTTTCATGCGTGAATAATAGTGGAATAAAATAAATAGCGTTAAGAGCATTAAACAGTTCTTAAAAAATAGCTGTTGCTCGTCCATTATTTCTTTTTTTTTTTTGCGTACTAAAATCATAGATTAATGTTATTATGATGATTTAACGTATCATGATTATTATTCGGTGACGATATGCACTGGAAATCGATTCAATGTACATCGAAGGAACGATAAATAATTCGAGGAACGAATAATAGTGGAATAGAATAAATAGCGTTAAGAGCATAAAAAAGTTCTTAAAAAATAGCTGTTACTCGTCCATTATTTCTTTTATTTTTTTTTTTGCGTACTAAAATCATAGATTAATGTTATTATGATGATTTAACGTATCATGATTATTATTCGGTGACGATATGCACTGGAAATCGATTCAATGTACATCGAAGGAACGATAAATAATTCGAGGAACGAATAATAGTGGAATAGAATAAATAGCGTTAAGAGCATAAAAAAGTTCTTAAAAAATAGCTGTTACTCGTCCATTATTTCTTTTTTTTTTTGCGTACTAAAATCATAGATTAATGTTATATTATGATGATTTAACGTATCATGATTATTATTCGGTGACGATATGCACTGGAAATTGATTCAATGTACATCGAAGGAACGATAAATAATTCGAGGAACGAATAATAGTGGAATAGAATAAATAGCGTTAAGAGCATAAAAAAGTTCTTAAAAAATAGCTGTTACTCGTCCATTATTTCTTTTTTTTTTTGCGTACTAAAATCATAGATTAATGTTATATTATGATGATTTAACGTATCATGATTATTATTCGGTGACGATATGCACTGGAAATTGATTCAATGTACATCGAAGGAACGATAAATAATTCGAGGAACGAATAATAGTGGAATAGAATAAATAGCGTTAAGAGCATAAAAAAGTTCTTAAAAAATAGCTGTTGCTCGTCCATTATTTCTTTTATTTTTTTTTGCGTACTAAAATCATAGATTAATGATATTATGGTGGTTTAACGTATCATGATTATTATTCGGTGACGATATGCACTGGAAATCGATTCAATGTACATCGAAGGAACGAACCTGTCTCGTGAATAAATTATATACAACAAGCGAGAGGGCTTGGCGATTTTGCATCGTTATTTGAACACCGGGAAATGCCAACGAACGACAGGAAAATATCGACATCCCCGTGACCGTGGGAATGAGAGCATGTCATACATACTGCCATAGGCAGGAAAACGTTAATTGACAAGCCATTCCCGGGAGATCGTCGATTTTACCATTCGAAACAGATTTTTTGTGTATATGTTTTTTTTAATTATTTTCTTTTTTTTTTATACGTCAAACTTGTCTCGGACTGTAAAGGAAACAGAGCCGACGAAGAAGACTGCACGAACAGAAAATCGATAAAGGCTCCATAAGATCGAAATGTCAAGGGAAATGTAATTGAAAAATTAGAGACTAACATATGAGTCGATAATGACAAGTGATCCTTTGATGTATTATAGATAATGACAAGTCAAACACTCTAGGTTTATATCTATAGAGCATACCTATATTAAAAAAAAAAAAAAACGGTGGTAATAACGAAACAAAGGAGAAAGAGGATCGTTCGAGAAGAGAATAAATGAATGGTATAAAATGCAGTGTACGCGAGATATTCTACTAATTAAGCCAGGGCTGCTGAGTGCGGATTGGGAGAAAAAGGGGTTTGGAGCTACTTTGAATGTTTTATGAAGCAAGAGAGAAAGAGAGAGGGAGCGTAGAGGATCCTCATTTCTCGTCGTTCTTACGAAACTCTCGATGAAACACTCGCTTCACTTTGTTCGAGCGGATATTGTCCGACGAATGTCGATTCGAACCGTCCAATGCTCAATTATAATTATAAATAATTATTTGATGCAATATTTTTTTCAATAAAACATCTTTTTTCGATTATTAAAATTCGTTCAATGTTATTTGTTTTGTAATAATGAGATTCGGTGTTTTTTTTTTTAGTAATTTGGCTCTAGAAAAAAAAGAAAATGTTAATTAACCTATCCTCTTGATTAACCCTTTTCGTACCGCGTACACGCTCGCAAGTAAACTTTTTCTGTACTGCGAGGAAAAATTATATTTGCAGAATAAAATATTTCATATAAAAGCACTTGTATTAATTGAATGATATAAAGTGTTATCGGTTCAAACAACGTATTATATTTAATTTATAAATATTATTATATATATTATTATAATATTATTATTATATATTAATTGAATGATATAAAGTGTTATCGGTTCAAACAACGTATTATATATAATTTATAAAACATTATTAGATCGAAGCAAAGCCTTTTATCAAAATAAAATTTTATGACATGAACCAAATAAATAAAAAATGAACCAAATAATTATTTAAGGAAAGCAATTTGATATGTGATGGCAAATAATTAAATAAATGGTTTGCTTCATCCGAAACTATATTTTATTGGTTTCAAAAATGTTTTTTCTCTCGCAGTGTAGAACTGAAATGAAAGAACTGAAATGATTTATGAATAATTACTGGAAAACCTAATATTCTTGTCAACTATAAGAGGATCCAAATTATTCGTAATTATTCGAGATACAGTTTAATTATATATATATTTTTTTTTAATAATTATTTTGCGACAACTTCCTGTTTGATAATTTTTTCACCTACGGCTTTCTTCTGGGGTTGTAAATCGAGAAAGAGAAAACTTGTGGGTGACGGGTACAGTGAAAATTGGCGGTAATAATTACGAGCGGTCGGTCGGGAAAAGCGAGATCCGAGAGGATTATCGCCAGTCGCGAGAGTCGTCGATTCTGAAGGGTCGCCCACAGCCCTCCCGCAACCACCACCACGCGACCCCTTTGGATCTCTCGCGCGACCACACTCAAGTATTCCGTTTGACTTACGCTACGGATGTAGATACGTGAATTTCCACGTGTGAACGAACGAGTATAATGCAGTTTAAGCTTATAAATAAGACCCCGAGAGTCGTTAAGTGGATTGACCGAAAACATTCACCGTATCTCTTGTAAACTTATCAAAAAATTTTTTTAATAAAAAAAAACGTCCGAAATTAATTTTTACATAATGGTTACAGATAATCATTTAATATAGATAATTAATTAAAGAAAAAAAATTAATCGAAATTAATTTTAATGATTTCTCTATTCGCCGATTTTTTAAATGTTGCTTTTTCCGTTGTGCAAAGCAAACAGACTGTTTATGCAATGATAGAAGAAGGCATTCGGAGAAAAGGGTCTCGTCAGTTCCTCGAGATAGTGTATACTTGTATATGGTGAGATGGGGTCGATCTTCGGCCTTGCGGCAACGTTTTTCAATTAATGTATTTATGAGATTTGCTGCTACGCGGCAACTACAAAGGAATAAAAAAAAAATAATTAAAAGCTAACAAACGAGTATGTCCCCTTAGAGCGAATGGAATCGTTCACCGAGAATACCGCGATGATATGTGACCAGCAGAAAGAAAGAGAAAGAAAGAAAAAAAATGAAGATACAAATTCAGCTATTCGTTTCGAGCTATTGTGTCTTTCCAAGAATTTTTATCAATCAACCCCTGATATTCCGTCAGAAATGAATTGTTTGAGTGGCAAAATATTTATTATTACGTATTTGTTTTTTTTGTTATTTTTATTCATTTCATGCCGCAGTGGGTATTGATGAAAATACAGAAAAAGAAATAAAACGAACGAAAAATGATTTGAAGTGATAAGAGAAGAAGAGTGCCCCAAGTGCCTCTGGCTATGGGGAGAGGGGGTTGGCAGAGAGAGAGAGAGAGAGAGAGAGGGGGGGGGGGATTCGAAGGCACACTGGGGGATGCTCCGGGGCTAATTGCCGTTGGTTGGAATTGTGGCTATGCAATGTGAGCAAACAACATCTGTCAATTAGGGACTGCAAAGAGAACGCGGGAAGGGTGGATCAAGTTTGCAATCGGGACTTCTCTGCAACGTGTGCGGATTATCGTGAATCAACCTAAACTGAAGCAATAAGATCTCGACTAAAATGGACGAGAGAGTATTGACAATTTTGTTAAAACTATTATATCCGGATAGACTTGTAAAAAAAAATTAAATAAATGATAAAAATGGCTATAAACTAGAATATTATTTAAAAAATTATAATTTAATAAAAATAATTTTTGTCTGAGATAATTTTCAACTATCTTTTCTAGCATTTCTTTTAATTTTATTTTTTACTAAGCAATTGACCGATAAATTTTTATAAAATAAAAAAAAAATCACGATCATAAGAACGTAGTCTGCATTTTTTTCTCAACAATAAAAAAAAACTCGCGGTACAAGAGTAAAACAAGGAAATTTTACAGAGCATTCGCGGCTTTCAATGTTGGCAAAGAAATACAAACAAGAAAAGCTTGAATAATGTAATAATTAAAAATAGATGAATGACAAAAAGCTTCAAGAGAGAGAATTTTTTTTGGCATTACTTTCAAGGGGGTATAAAAAATATACACACTGGAAAATCCAGTGAGAAGAGAGAGAAGGATAAATTAATATATATATATATATAGAGAGAGAGAGAGAGAATATTCTTGTGCGGGTTTTGCGCGGGTTAACGTGTAACAGTACGTACATAATCCGTTATTTGCTTGGTGGAGCACCGAGCTCGTCGGTTTTGTGTGCGGGTGGGACGAACGAACGAGACTCTTCCTATATAACCCCCTCCTCTTTCCTCTCATTCCCTTTCGCAATGCACACCAGAACGTTTGGAGTAGTACTCTTCATACCACACCGAGATAACTGTGAGCGAAACGTTGCCCAGGTAGAATCAAGGCATTAATTGGGATTAAGTAAATCAAGACGCTAATTAGCTCCTCCGCTTCCCGTACCAACATTCAACCTCCAAATCAAGCTCTGTATGTTCCCTTCAACCCTTTCCCCACCATTCCTGAAGCTCCATTTAATTTTCCCGCCAATTTGCCTCGTCGAGCTCGCGAAAATTTCATCCTTATATACTGAACGTTATAACATCGAGACTGAATTCATATATATATATATGTATATGTAATTAATGGTATGTTTATACATGGCTCGTATAATAAACCTTGCTCGATGCTTGCTCATGCAGCAAAAAGTTTACACGAGAAAATTGACCAATCATCAAAATTTATATTTACCCTTTGATTTACCTCAAAGCAAAAAAAAACCTATTCTATTCTATTCATATTTACCCTTTAGGAGGAATAAAAAATCGTCTCTCGTCAAACATTTCAACTGTAAGGACGCACCGCCATACCAAGAAGAAAGCTCAATCCTCTACATTTCTGTCCACTTTTATAATTTTTCCATAGGTGTATACAGACGAAGCGTTGGAAAAAATTTCCATGTCACTTTTTTTTTTACATAGGATAATTTTTTTCAAATCTTCAAATCATTGACTGATGTTATTTCGATGATTCACCGAATTGCGATTATTATTCCATCGCGACATGCACTGAGAATTGACTCAATGTCCATCGAAGTAGCTATCTCAAGAATAAATAAATACGAGCGAGAGAGGATGACCAAAAAAAAAAAAGATCACTCGTAAAATGATTCAACATAGAGAGAGAGCATATAAAAAAAAGAGTATTAAATAATATGAAAAAAATAGAGAGAACGAGAGGAAATCCAACGACATAGGGAAACAATGAAGATGAAATTCTTGGAGACTTGTGGGAATTCGATTATACTCGAGAAATAAGAGGTGACTCGGAATTGAATGAAAAAAACGAGAGAGATGGAAATAGAACGAGAGAAAATGAGATTGGAGCGATGAGAGAGAAAAAAAAAAGTATAATAGCAAGTTGAAATGAGACAGAGAGAAGGAGAGTAACCACGAGAGTGGGAAACTCCCTCGCGAAGTCGAGAGCTGAGGATCGTGTGCCTTGGTAATATCGTGAAAAGTGTTTGCTCAGCTTGTCTCAACCGGGTTCGGGGCATTAAACGCAGAGTTCTTTCCGCGGATACGTAGACGCGTAATATTTATATATATATATATACATATATAAACGCAGTTACAGTGCTGCCCTCTTCTGTAAACACTCCCTTAGCCCGATTGTTCCTTGCAGGGTGTTCGCGAGAGTATGACCCGAAGATCGTACAACCACAACTCGACGAAGGTAGTCGAGAATATCACAAGAGCTCAAGAAGACTTTTGACGTTTATAGCTGCTTGAAGCCGAAATTACAAGACTCTCATGGGTCAGATGCAATTCAGTGCAGATTCCATTTTCTTTTTTCATCCTCCTTTTCTCGAGCACGTACATCATCTTCAACGAAACCGCTTTCCGCTTTCGTTTTCTCAGTTTGATTACGCTGATTCGTTCCTTCATCAGCGACAAAGTTCAAGTCCTTGAAGATCTTTGCTTTAAAAGTTGCCAACAAGAAGGATTAAAGAAAGAAAAAAGACAAAAAAATCACACAATTTAATTATAAAACAAAAAAAAAATGATTATTGTTGAAAAATTGAAAAATTGTTGCAATTAATATATAATTTTTTTTTTAAATCTGTCTGTGATTATTCTCTCGAAGGATAATTTTTTTATAATTTTGAAAATACGAAAGGTTTCTGGATCGAATTGTTTAAATCTGTAAATCCGTTGATGTTGGAGACTAAAAGATCTTCGTCAAGATGCCTTGGAAGGATCTATCGTAAACTGCGTCAATTTTTCCTACTTTTTTTTTCTTGAGGATTCAAAATTTGGCGCGTTGTCGAGGAATGACGATCAGAAATATCGTATTTTGCGAGCTTCGACTTCGACAGCGTGTGTGCAGCAACAAAGAGAGTGAAGGGGGGGGGGGAGCTTTGGTGCGTTTGCTGTGCTATTCGCGGAGGCAAAATTTACGGAAGCGAGGACGATTGGGGAAGGTCCTCGGGAGTCTCGTCCTCTCCAGGGAAATGTGCGTAATCGCCATTCTATTCTGACGCCATCGGTTGCTTGGTCTCGGATCCTCTCTCTCTCGCTCTCACATTCTCTCTCTCTAATGTTTGTTTATTTGTGAATGGCTTCAGGTTGATCCTGCAGTGAGTTCCTCCAATCCTCTCATGTATATATAGTGATGTATATACATATAACATTTTCCCCAATCTGTTGTGTCATTATACATGTACACGAGGCGACTAAACGTCATCCGACACTAAAACACATCTTGAATGGACACATGGGACATTGAACGCCAACTAGACCAACCTACTAGATTAAAGAAAGAAAAAAGAAAAAATCACACGTTGATCCTGCATTGAGTTAATATTTTCCCCAATCTGTTGTGTCATTGTACATGTACACGAGGCGACTAAACGTCATCCGACACTAAAACACATCTTGAATGGACACATGGGACATTGAACGCCAACTAGACCAACCTACTAGATTAAAGAAAGAAAAAAGAAAAAATCACACGTTGATCCTACAGTGAGTTAATATTTTCCCCAATCTGATGTGTCATTATACATGTACACGAGGCGACTAAACGTCATCCGACACTAAAACACATCTTGAATGGACACATGGGACAGTGAACGCCAACTAGACCAACCTACTAGATTAAAGAAAGAAAAAAGAAAAAATCACACGTTGATCCTACAGTGAGTTAATATTTTCCCCAATCTGATGTGTCATTATACATGTACACGAGGCGACTAAACGTCATCCGACACTAAAACACATCTTGAATGGACACATGGGACATTGAACGCCAACTAGACCAACCTACTAGATTAAAGAAAGAAAAAAAAAGAAAAAATCAAAATTGGTTCCCAGCTGAACTTTTTTTTACAATGTTTTACATTTCATTGGCCTACTTTTAAATTTCCCAATTAAGATATTCAAGATTTGGATAATTATATTTTATAATTGGATTATATTTAATAAATAATTGGATTAAAAAAAAAAATGATGGAGTAAACTCGAAAGTGGTGGTTGATTAGGCATGGAACGTCTTATAGGTTGACAAACTTTTCTTTCTCATGGTTGAGATTCTTCGACAAAAGCCGTTTGTTTGGGTTTTTCGATTGTAGAATTTCTTGCCATTCTGGCATCTCGCTATGACGATATTCCCATGGGTACGATTCACAAAATTCTCACATAGAAAACGACACTTGATGAAGAGAGGCTAGAAGTATGTCTGGCAACCGGTGTTTGTGAAGAGACTTGTTACGATTGCCACAGCGCGAATGGAAAAGAAAATAATGGAAACGAAAAAATAAATAAATAAATAATAAGCGATAGTACGAGAGTATGAAGAAGAAATTTGGAGAGTGCGAGTAAAATGAAAATATTCTTATGTTTGCCAAAACTCAAAGTGAGGCACGAGAGAGCCAACGCTCAATTTCCTTTTGAATGAGGACTGAAAAACGTAACGAAACGAGCCAAGAGCTTCGTACCTTATGTACGCAGGCTTTTAGTATACATAAATATATAGTATAATATATTTCGGTATAACGGAATAAAGCAGAGTTCAACGCGATGTGAATTATAAACGATATTATGCAAATACCGACGTTAACAGGGGAGAAAGAGCATGAGAGAGAGAGAGAGAGAGAGAGAGAAAGAAAGCAGGTAGGTCCATCGGTGGTTTAATTTGATGAAAAACATCAGAGACCAAAAGGGAAGAGCCTGCAAAAGACGCATCCCCTGTTAAGGACTCTACAGTTCTCTCTCTATCTCCCCACTTCTACGATCCTTCTTCTTTTTTTCTCGTCCTTTCATTCTTTCCTTTATTCGACCTGTTTAATTTTAGCGAGAGCAATCTGGGACAGACAAATCGACGATAAAACCGAATTTTTTGTAAATCGTTCCATTGAAAAATGAATGTCAATCGAAAACGAAAATATATATTCGGCTAATCAACGAAGGTTCTTCTCACGAACGAAACAATTCAGATTAAGCCAAGATTCAGACTCAGCTAAAATAATCAGAATCCTTACTTCCGGTCAATTTTATTTCATATTTTTCTAACTATTCATTTGATTGTTATGGGCAATAAAATTTACGTAATTAGTGCGTCAGGCGCCAGAAGGTGCGGGTTGGTGAGATACGACTCGGAGTCTGTGGTAGTTGACCGGTTAAATTTTGGGGTTTAAGCTTAAAAAAAATGATCTCGAAATCTTTTTAGAAACTTGCATGAATCCAGAGTTGACAGATATATAGCCCTCAATGTTTTTTTACACACTAAGGAGACATTTTTTCAGCAAAACACAGTAGAAATAATCGTGACAAAGTTTTGAAGAAGTGAAAAAAAAATATTTTTTTAGTGACTTTACTCCAAAATGATAGTCGAAATAATAGATCCTTCATAAATAGTTATTGGCTTATGAATGAAAAATCGTTGAGATAATGTTATTGGCAAACTTTTGTTATCGTCTCAAAGCTCTTGATAACGATATATATATATATATAGAGAGAGAGAGAGGCGAAAGTGCGCGCAGGAAGGGCAAATTTCACGGGCGTAATGACCAATCTGGTTGAGACCAGATCGGGGGCGGGTTCTCGTTCGTAGAAAAGCTACGAAGGGAAGGAGAAGAGAGGGTTGAAAATACGAGCGGTGGGGTTTTGAACGCGGAAGCGTTCTCGTGTGCTCCCCCGGCGTTCAAATCACGAAACGAGCCGCGCGACGTCGTCGAGCACGGTCGTGTGACGCAATTCATCGTCGATTTCGAAAAGATTTTTCCATTTTTTATCGTGAATTTGAAAAATAGATTTTTTTCTCCCAGATTTCCAAAACGAATTCAACAATGATGTGTCGTCTCGTTACCAAATCGCCGAATCTGTCAACAAATTTTAAGTGTTGTATAGAGTATAGAAGTAAATAGTGAGTGAATGAGAATTAGAAGAAAAAAAATGGCAAAAAAAATAATAATTATAATGGTAATGAGAAATGCTCCAGCAACAGGAGGAATATTAAAATGGCGCTCGTGAGATAAATATTTTTTGGAAAATTGAACGATGTACAGTTTGTACAGAGCGTGGTTCGGTGGCGAGGAGACTTATCCACGTCTCGATACTCTCTCACCACCCGATACCCTCGTGAGAGTCGGTAATGAGGGTGAACATCAGTTTGTCGCTCATCGTGGTGTTTTAGCAGCTCACAGTGGTTATCTAAAGGCTCTTCTGGCAACCGCGACCAACTCAACGACGACTTCCGGTAATGGAGAAGCTCCGTCAACCGTAACTTCCGTCTCTGTTTCGTTAGTTGGTAATTAGACTGGTGATGTTACGAATTTTTCCACTTCACCAATATTTGTATTTTAATTTTTTCGATTTTCTTTTTGTTTCTGTTTGGTGTTTTTTTTTTTAAATTTTTTTTTCACACCAGGTGGGGAAGCTTTTGCGCCTCTGTTAAATTACATGTACACCGGGCGTTTGGAGGTCACACTGGAAAATATCTACAGCGTTCTTCTTGCGACGCATTTGCTTCACATGCCCGGTGCACTTGAGCAATGTCGAGCGGCATTGCTGAGACTACGAGGACCTCCGCCTCCATTGCCAAGTACTTCGTCGGTTGCTCGTCCTGGAACGATTCTTCGTCCTGTACCAAATCGTCTTGTTGGTCCGCCTCTTTGCTGGTCCCAACCAACTCTCTATCCTCCCGGTCACGTGGCACTTTCTCACTTGCCGAATTTTCAACTCTCGTCGGGACTCTCGATACTCCCGAATCCTGCAATTCTTCAGGAACCAATCAACGTGCCATACAGGTTTGAAAATTGATATATTCAATTGGCCAATCGATTATTCATAACAAATTTGTTTCTACACTTTGTTAAATTTATCGAGATAATCATTCTGCAAAATTTGTGAAAAAAAATCACAGAAGGGTAAGGCTAAGCAAAAATGTTTTTTACGTTTTGTCCTAAACTTGCTCGGACAGCCGTCGCAGCATGTTGAAAAAGCCAAGTTTCATCGTTTTATCATTATTTATTAATATCCACCCACATTATGAGATTTAAAAATCCAAAATAATTTCGTCAACGTTCGTAATTACTCGAAATAACTTGCTAAAAATATTGTCAGAATTTTTTGACACTCCGTAAAGACGAAATTATTCACTTGTTATTCCTCTACCTCCCCCCACTTCCTCTCTCTCTCTCTCTCCTCTCTATAGCTAAATAAGATTTTTTCTTGGGGTGTGATAGTGATGGTGTTAAATAGTTTCAGAGAAAATACTCCATCACCACCGCCAGTGGCTCTCGAGCTTCGCAGATCACAGAATCCAGAAATTCGAGCGACGAGTCCTCGTCTTCCATCGACGTCTTGTCGAATAATGGCCGTTGATGAAAAATCGAGGATCGACGAGATCGAGGAAAACGACAAAAAGGAAAATGGTCGATTATCCGTGGCCGAGAGTTCGCCGAGTGCCGATGAGAGCAACGAGAGAACAACATTGACAATTAACGAACAAACGACGAGCAATCGTGGTATCAATGCCGAGAGTCCAAGATCGAGAACCGATGGAGTTTCACCGAGTACAAGCACAGGAAATGGCGTCATTTACGATATTGCCTGCTGCGACGGTCCCGTAAGATTTCATCGTGTTCTCAATGAGAATTACATCTCAACCGGTACGAGTGCGAGTACGAGTACGAGCCAACAACGTCCTCAAACAAATTGTCCAATCGAGGAAGATCTCGATGTCGACGAGATACGCGAGAATGATGAGAATGGGAAACCCGATGGAAATTTATCGCACGAGCCACAAACCGGAAGTGCCTCGAGCAACACCGGAAGTTACACCTGTGGCTACTGTCGGCACACTTTCAAGTCTCATTATTGCTACAGAAAACACGCGAGAAGACATCTTTTGCCAAGTACCGAAACCACCGATGGAATTTCAACCGTTAATCCTAGAAACAATCGTCCTGACTCAAGACAACGAGAGGTCAGACTTCTCGATCTCAATGTTCAGTATTATCCTTGTAAAATTTGTGGCAGTAAATTTCCGAGTTATTACTTCGTTCATAAGCATAAAAAACTCTGTCACGGAAGCGTTGAGGAAAATTCTGGTAATGTTGGCGATGGTGAAACGAGCAGTGTCGTTGCTCAAGGCAACTCGAGCGATCAATGAATCTGTGATTTTTGTTTTTTTTTCTTCGCGTGTGAAAACTTTGATGAATTATGAAAAAAATTAATTCTCGAGGGAAAAATGAATGAAAATAATTTTCTTCATAGTGTTTGTGATCTTTGTCTCTTTTACGAGAATGCCAAATTCAAAGGATGATACATGTCGTAATTTATCAAGTTTGTCATTTGTCATTTGAATTCCAATAAATGAGGCGAAGAATAATTTTCTTCTTAATCTCGATAATAATGCTTGGATCGCTTCGCAAATGAAATTTTAACGATCTTTGCAGTGATTACCGAGTCGAGAAGAGACATATAAGATGCCAAGCGTCGATGCACCTTTGGGGATTTCTGGATACATTTCTTCGTTTCGTGTTCGAGCCATTGAGGGGAATTAAAATTGCGTTTCTTGCTCCACTTCGATAAATATCGATAATTCGATAAATCATCAACAAATTTGAGTTTGTTTTTAAATATCAATATGTCTTGAACGTTTAATCTTGGTATAACGACATGGGCGAGTTATTTCATTTTTATCTCCTACTCCCCACGTAAAATGAGATCTCGTAATGGTCGACAAAAAAACAACAAACTCGGATTTTAATATCAACATGTGCACACAAATATTAAACTTTTACTACAATTCAATGGAACAATCAATGTGAATGAAAAAGAAAAATATTATTAAAAAAAATAACAAGTACTGGATAATTTCACCTGAGCGATGAGTAACGTGGAAGAAAAAAAAATGAAATACGACAATATTGTGCGAATCACCGTTAGAAATTTATCGAATGATAAATTGCCACAGTAATGGACGCTTGTCACCCAAAGTCCTCGACAATTATGTTAATGACCCTCGTCAACCTGACAGATCCTATCAGTTTTAACATCGAGAGGAATCGATAGCATCGAAATTCCATAATTATTGCTGATTAAACAAGCGTTAATGGTGAGTTACCATAGTCACCGAGCCTTCCGAAATAATGAATATAGCGTTTATTACACGTGTGCTTTGGTGACGACGAGCCACCATCGAGAGTCGCGAATAATTTTCACAATATCGCTTACACCGAGCTGTCTGTTCGAATTCTGCGGGCTGTTGACCTAATGCATATTTTGTCGCATTCATGGACCATGTTTTTGTATACATACAATTGACTCCGGCTAATTCAATAATATACGAGCGAGTTATTTGTGATTAAATGACTATTGATGATAACGAGAATTAGAAAAATAAACACGTTTCATGAATAAAGAGACACAAGGCTATGAAATAGCTAGCAGAGCAACTGTGATGGAAGGTTGTCAATTTTTGTTTCCCAGCATTGATCTATCCAATTAACGGTTATGATAAATATGATATATCTTTCAAGCCGAAAAAGAATATTTCGACGTAATTATTTTGCAACTTTGGTGAGAACAAAAAATCATACCGGACATGAAAATCAAGATATTTTACGAGAAACTCTCGCTGGTATGTGTGACAAGCTTTGAGTTTAAATATAAAAGGTCGAAAGGTCGAAAATTGAGAAAAAGTATTTTGAAATAAGCAAATCGTGGATGATCAAATTTAGCTGTCGTTAATCAGTACGAAAATTCAACTTGGTCTATGGGAATTTTTTCACCAAGTCAGAGCCACTTTAAACCTAAACCTCGTGTATAATATTTCCATAATTTGGCAGCTTGCAGTCACACTTGCAAGCACTCTTTATGGATACACAAAAAAAATGTATTCAACACGTTTTAGCTGCAATTTCTTTCAACTTTGAATGGGAAGATACGATTGTTTAAAAAAGTGCATTTACTGAGATGCACGTGAATTTGTTATCTCATTGCAGTAAAATATTCTCTAACGTCCGTTTCCTCCGACGCTGATCGGAGTTTAAACTCTGGTTAGCCTTTGTCAAAACTAGATAAAAATGAATTGAACCAGGTTTAAGCCACGTTGGTCAATTAGCGTTTAAAATTGCCAAAACACTACAAGGTGTTGCATTGATCGATTAGTGGCATTTTTTTTTTGCTGTATTTATGAGAATTAACGGTTTCTTGCTCAGGATATTTTTTAGAGCTTCTTTAGTCACAGGAGTCCGATAAAACATTATTTTCGACATTTGACAACTTATTTTTCTTCAAATCAAAGAGTATAAAATTGTCATGCCGTGACTCACCGATATTGTCGATCGTTTGCGCCTCCTCGTCACTCGTCTCCATCGATGTCACATGATTCTCCTTCTTCTTGTCCTTCGATCTGCTGCTGCTACTTACGCCGCCCAAAATATTGGCCGGTTTCTTCTTTTCCTTATCCGTTTGTAACGAGGCTGTTGTGTTAGCTCCACCGATATTTATGCTCGACGACAATGTGCCAGCTGTTTCATTACTGAAAAAAACAATAAGGAAAAATAAATAATAAAAATTTAGTACGAAATAGAATGAATAACGAACGAAAAAAAATAAGAGAATTATTTCTAAATCGTCGAGCTCTTTTTTTATATCACATACATGCAGCTCGCATAATCGAACATTACATTCGCAACTATGAGATATCGCGTGCCAGCTCCGAATGGCCAATGAGATCTGTGAACTCCCAGTCAATTAGGATGATGAACGTCGAGTGGATGGCTGTGCAAACAAAATCCCCCCGCTAACCGGTTAACCATTGATTACCATTACAATCTGCTAATAACCGACCGATCGGAAGCTCAGATCCTCCCAATGAATCCACTCGTTACTCTCCATCTCTATCGTTCGCCATCTCGTTCTATCTATTTCGCTTCGTCTCTCTTTCTCTCTCTCTCTCTCTCTCTCTCTCTCTCTCTTTCTCTCTCTCGTTCGCCCTTACTGCCATTTCGACGAACGAACCCTCAAACTCATAGTACTCTCTTCGCGGTTCCAAGCGAGAATATTAAACTGTTTTTTTTATTTTTTACATTTAATAACCACAATTGTCTTGCCGAGCGTCAAACTTGAGGGGATGTAGCTATAATCGCTAAGTGAATATCCGAGCAAAATGAGGGAAAGGGCGTTGCGATGGGCGCACGAGGGTCCCAGGACACGAATATACGATTCTGTTTGTACAACGAATAAATTCCACTGAGTGAACGTCGCTCAATCAATCACCGTTACGTGCTTCTATTTTAATTAAAATCTAAACGCCAGCGATTAACGTTAAAAGTAATAAAAAATTATCTATAAAAACTCGCTTCGACAATTTATTCATTGCAAAGAACCACAACTGTGTTAATGAAATTTGCATTTTGCTGTCGCTTTTTTGTTTTTCATTATCAGAGAAATCGTTCATCGAACGTCGACAAAATTTGTAAACTTTATGTGCGTGTCAAATATTGAAATTTTTTTATTTTAACTCGATTATTCGATTGGATCGCTGAAGCAATTTTTCGTTTATAATATCTCACGAAATTTTGACTCAATCAAATGCAGAATTAGGGGCTCAAATATTTTTTTCGTGAAATTCAAAAATTTATATATTTTTTAATCCTTCGATCGATTCTTTTTTTTTTTTTTTTTTACGGTACTTCATATTCACCGATAGCTTTAATCCAATAGATCGAGAAAACACGAGTTTAGAGAATTGATAAATATTTCGTAGAAATCTCAGGATCTTGACGAATTCTGATTTTCACGAAAATACGAGAGAACGTTACTGATTTCCTTATACGACAAATTTCAACCAGATGACAAACCCGACATCTCCGAAGATTTCAAACACGTTGACATTGAAAAATCAACGAAAAAAAAAAAATCCCTACTCAGAAAATGTCAATTCAAAACCCATAAAAACTATTTGAATCTCATTTGAAACTACGTCAGATCCAATTGTTGTTAATATGTTTTTTTGACGATTCATACAGACTCAACGGGCTTTTCTAATCTGGTATATTGGATTTAATTTTTGAGCAATATTTGTGAGAGAGAAAACTCAAGTGATTGAACTTTTTTGAAGATTATTAGATGAAAAGAAATCAGACTTACGACGCTCTTGAATCCTTTCCAGAGATTGTTTCCGAGCTCGATTGATCCTCCTCCTTGGGATCCTTGACGATTGTATCCTTTATCACGTCCACCTTGTTCTCTTTGTTCTCCTTGTTGGCTTCTCTCGCGTCCTTGGCGCTACACGCCGAAGACGTCGTGAGGAGACTCGTCGTCGTCGACGTTGTGGTACTCTGGACGGATAGGGCATTGGTTGCTGTCAACGTTGTTGTCGCCTCCGTCAACGGATTTGACGAGCCTGACGTAGTTGTGGCTGCCGAGGCAGTTGACGATGAAGAGGTCGCGTTGGTTGTTGTTACACCGGCTGACATTGTGGCACCCGTCGACGCTGACGTCGAGGTTGACATTGTCGTTGACGTCGTTGACGTCGTTGACGTCGCCGTCGTCGTTGTCGTCGTCGTCGTCGTCGTCATCGCCGCCGTTGTTGTCGACGTTGCCGTTGTTGCCGACGTTGTCGCCGACGTGGACGACGGCGCTGTCGTTGACGCTGTCGATGACGTTGTTGAAGCCGTTGACGTCGTTGATGAACTATTCTGAGGATTTTCTTGAGTTTTTTGTTGCTGCTCACGCTGCAGCCTTGTCGTAACCCCTGTCGTTAATATATCTATCGCTCCGAGCGTTGAGTTACTATTGTTTACCTGTAAAAAAATATCATTAAATTAATTATGCATTTATATGCTTGAAATGTATGGTATCATTTTTTTTTTTCTCATTATGTAGAAATTAAGATTTTTTATTCAAAGGTCTGAAACAATTGCTGAAGGCTGCTGAACAAGTGCTGAAAGAGTTGAAAAGTTAGAAACAATTTTCAAAAATAGCGAAAATGAAAATCCTCAACTCGAAAAACGTGCAATGATTGTTTTTTTTAATCCAATAGCTCAAAAAATTTGAGCCAAGAGCTGAAATTGAATGGAACAAATTTCATTCCTCTAACTTCGGTAAATGTTCGGATCATCGAGTCAAAAAATGTTTACACGACGAAATTTTCATGTTACATTTCACAATGAATTTATTGAGAAGTCGATAGGTAGAAGAGTTAAATTTTTGTTTTTGAAATTTTGACTTTTGACCTATTTATATAACCGACATTATTTGGAAATTAAGTGGCTTTGCATAAATTAAACTAGAAATAAAATTCATCTTGATATATGAAAAAAATATCGACGAGATTAATTCTCTTTTTAAATGCTCACCTTATTGTTAGGATTGTTTCGCGAGCTACGCGTTCGTTGCCGCGACTTTCGCAACAGCTGCTTATAATTTTCAGCTTTTTTAGTGAGGTAGTAATGATGCACGCAGTCTGGAACAGATTTGTGATCTAGCGATTGAGCTATTGCACCAAAGTTCTTGGGATGCTGTAGATATTTTTCCTTGAAAAGCTCGTGCTCCATGGGACTCCAGACATTTATCAATTTACGCTCTCGATGAAGAGACTCGAGTTCCTCGGGCTGAAGGAGACCATTACGATTTTGAAATGCGATCCTACGCTGCTTCGTGTCCAACAGAAGAGGTGGAATAACCGCGTAAGAACGCATCTTCTTGTCCTCCATCTGTTAAACAGCCATTAGAAAATTGTTCGAGTCTTAAAAAATTCGCTTTCGTCTCAATCGTAATGATGTAATAAAAAAATTTCATCAATTTGACACGAGTGATTGAATTTAAAAAAAAATCTCGATTATTTTGGGGACAGTAGAAATTATAATTTGGTAATATTGGTACTTACCATGGATCAAAGATCTTATGAACAATTTTTTTAATTTTTCTTTTCAGTTACGCTCAATAACAATTTGATTTTGAGACATTTTCCATCTGATCCATGATTAGTATCAGATTACGGTATTTAGGGTGAAAAGAGCAAATTGCACGTTACTAACCTGACGAGCTCTAATGGAATTTTTTAACTCTGTCGGCATGTCTTCCTGAGGAATCGGTAAAGGTAAGGAATCTTCCATGAAGCATCCACAAATAGGTAATTACGATGAAGAGAACGAAATAAAATTGCACAATGAGAACCAATAAATACGCGATATCGACAATATTACTCATGCAGTACGAAAATACCGGTTGCGAGATGAAAGAGATTTTTCTTCTTGCTCGCGCATTTCATTACTTTGAAATGAAAATATATATGTATATTAAAAAAAAAAAATGTTCATTAACGAACAAAACTTTTTCGATTATATTTCGTCAACATGCTCATTGCACAAATTCTGAAAAATCCATAATGCCACACGGATTCTACTGATCGATGGAGGGGGAGAATTACTATTTCACTCTTCTTCATCTAAATTTATCCTGGACGAAACCGATTATTCTCACTGTAGTTGGCTGAATCAATTCGGAGATGAGGGGGCGAGAATATCAATGCGCTAAATCTCCCGAGAATCAATCAGTTTATGATTATCATTCGTATTGGAGATTTTTTATTCTTTTATCAAGCTTCCACAAAAGATCGGCTGAGCTCCGAGCAAGCGACTTTAGGCAGCAAAAATAATTATTAAAACAAAACAAAAAAATCACAAAATAACAATTAATGCGTGAATAAAAAAGGAAAGCATGTTAAACGAAAGAAAAAAAGCGTTAATGGCAGCATGGGGGTAGCTAGGATCAGACGTACAAACGTAATTGGGAGTCACAACGGAGACTAAGCGACAACACCAACATCAAGAGGAGTCACGTAAGATTGTTAATGCTAATTCATTAATTCTATTGTTACTCAATCGGGCCCGCAGCACTCATGAGACCTTAATATACATTCATTCTTCCCATTTGCTAAGGTCAGAGAGCATATTTTTCGTGAAAAGCTTTTTTTCTTTTTCTACAGTGTCATTTAAATCAGAGAAGAAAACAACTCCCGAAGTATCAAGAGGAGACATAAATAAGGAACATCGAGATCGAACACTCTGGAATTGTTTTCACGAGCAAAATAATTGCGATGAATTGTCAACCAGAGTCCTCCATCGAGTTGGGACAGTTGGTGGATGTATCGTGGACGCAACAAACACAGAAATTCTGAGGAAAGGGCAGACAAGGAAGAGACACAGATTGACAACATTTGCGCAAAGAAGTTCAGTAACGTGCGTTTGTCTTTTTTTTTTCGCTCTCTCTCTTTTCTCTCTTTATGTCTTTCTTCATTTATTTTCCATTCGTCGAAAAACCCTCCCAATGTCATTTTCACTCGCTTCCTCGAGCTTGAGATGATGTGATACGCGTATGAGGGCGACAGAGACAGATGCAAATATTTCTGGATAATTATTCTCTAGGAACACCAAAGATTTTCGAGCAAAGGCAAATTCTTATGGGATGGACAAGCCAATTGCAGATCCCATAGAATTCTTTTTCACCCAAAATTCGCCAGTACCCTAGAGAAAAATTGCCCAAAAGTTTTTGTTCCCGGGGGAGTCAGTTTCACATTACCTTAAGGTGATCCTAATGATACCTGTCATCAGTAACAAAAAGCTCCAAACAACGCCATTCAGAGATGATTGAGATATTGAGAAAAATAAAAACTTCGATTATCCGTCAGGCACGTGGCTGATGGCGATGTGCCAGTCCTCTGTCGGTAACAAAAACTGCGTACCACAATTCTTCTAAACGGTTGATCTTTCTCACAAACGAAGAGAACTACGAACTGCTCATAACAATTCTACAGTTCTCTTCGTTTGACCGAAAAAAATCAACCGTTTAGGAGAATTTTGGTACCCGAGTAAACCCCCTAACCGTTTTTTTCCCCTCAAAATCTCATCTTTCGCTGTATAGGATTATTTAGAAAACTCCAACCATCTCTCTTGTACTCGTACGTTTTTTACATCACCTTAAACTCAATTACCCCTCGTTATACAGCAAAACGCCCCCCCCCCCCGTCGCCGCCGCCGCCCCGCACGTCATCGAACAAACAAAAAATCCGTCCAAAATTTATTTGTCGTACGAAAAAGCTCGGAGGCAAAAAAAAAAGAGGAATACCTCCTGCTCCTGAAGACCATCCATGATCTCTTCGAGATCGGCTTCGCTCTTGATACGAGCACCGACCCTGTTGAAACGTTCTTTGTCCTCTCTCTGTTTTCGCAATTCGGGAAATACCTTCTCGAAGAATTCACGATTCTTCGTCTCCTTGGACTTTCTCTTTTGCGTCGCCTCGAGACGTTCGACCTTACGATGCCACTCCTGAACGAGAATCGCGTATGTCTGTGACTGTTGCCGATGTAACGAAGCTCTCTCAGCATGCTCTCTTCGTAATCTCGCTACTAGCCTCGCGCGCATGCAAGACTGATGCCTTGTACGATTCTCCTGATAAACGTTTGTGTCCGATGGCTGATTGTACAATGGCAACTCGACTTTTGGACCTAATCTGTCCAACAAACGATGCGCCTCCTCCGCTTTTTTCTGCAATAATATGATTTTCAAACGGAATTAGAAGAAACCCAAACCCAAACATTCCACATCGAGTCAGCTATTCCCTGACAGGGCCCAAAAAATTCTGATAATTTTTTCATAAATCTCGAGAGTATCGAGAAATTAATTCAGAATTTTTAATTTAATTCTCAATTAAATCACTTCTGCAATATATTCGTAATTTGAGGACGATCAAACGTACAGAAAATACGGATTGAACGATTTACAGTTATTCAAAATTTATATGAGTGAATTTAGGATAAAAGGAAAGATGTTCCTTTTCAATTTTTTTTTTTTTTCCTTCCATCTCAGGCATTCTCGATATTTCGATAATTTTACATGAAACTTGTAAAGATAGAAATAGCGAGAAAAAAAAATCGATTTATCGAGTTAATGGCAGACTTGGTATGCAATGCTTGACTCATTTTTATCGTGTTCGTCACATGACGATAAAAATCAATTTCTGAGAGAACTTACTCTATTCTCAGCATAGATCTTTTGTGCCAGTGACTGATGCTTGGGTTGTTGGGACTGTTCCTCGACTGGCCGTTTTAAACCACCAGCCTCGAGGGGTTTGCTGGCCGTTTCCTCGAGTTCCTTGAGCTTTTTACGGAGCTTGCTGATCTGTGATTCGCGTTTGGCAATTTCTCGATCGACTTTGGCAATTTGCTGAAGCAAATCATCCTTGGTACTTCGAAATTGGGCATCCTCTTGTGTACTGGGCTCGGGTAGGGTAGGCGAAATAGCCTCGGTCTGTGGCGTATACGCACCAGCGGCTGGCTGCTCCTGACAGAAAAAAATATTTCTCATAAATTTACCGTTATACGATACGCGTTATCGTCGAGAACGTTCAATCGATAAGCGAAAAGGGGTTGACCATTGGGCACAAAATTTCCAAGGGAGAGGATAAAAAGTTAAGGTCGGTACAGTTACCGACAGACAGACAAGTTGGGCAAAACGCGAGAATCGATAATTGTGAAAAAATCGGTGGATCAGTCCAGGACCGACAGCGAGGAAGAACGGAAACTCGAGAAATTTTCTCTTATGTTTGACATTCATATTTGAAAGAAAATTAAGGATAATTTGTCAGTTATTGATATACGAAAATATGATGGAAAAATTGAATATCTTTCACGCGTTTATCATAAGAATGAGTGAGCAAAGAGGTTTTCATTAAAATGTATAAATTTATCGGTGCAAGCTCGAGCCAGAGTGTTGGAATGAAATCTCGGTCACATAATTAGGATACAACGTGGATATGCAATCTCAAGTGGCAAAAGCTTTTACCGATAATCTCGTAGGCGCATACATGAGCATATAGACAACGAAAGAGAGAGAGAGAGGGGTGGTAAAAGGACCAAATCGTTTCGTTATCATTCTAAAGTTTAGAGTAAAAATTTTATGCTCATTCATATTTAGATTTGTACTAAAGTTAGAAATTTACTCCTAAGCTCAAGTTATCACTCAATTTTCTCTTGAATTTCAAGACTTAATCATCCACTTTTGATGGAACTTCTAGATAAAATATATATTTTTTTTTGCAAATTCAGCTCTAGTGGAAATATGAATAAAGTCTCAAGATTGAAATAAATGTTGATTTGGGGCCACGATTTTTTTTTTTTTTTGGTGATCCGTTGAGCTCCGGAAGATGAAAACCCACCCGCGTATCTATCCTAAGTGGTTGTTGCAGCTGAACATGATCCTGTTTTATGCAAGTGTCAGCCGGTGAAATGGTCTGACACTGTGGCTGCTGTGATTGTGGCTGACCGAGGCGTATTTTCTTGAATGGCGGTGCTTCCTGTAGCGTTGCCATTTCAACGGCACGACTGCAGTACTGTTCCGTCTGCATTGGCATCATACCACGTGGATTTCGGGCCCCTGTGACGTGATACTCGGGTCCTGTTGGCGACGGTGCTGGAGCAACCGAGGCAGGTGGCAGCAGGGATATTCGTGGACGGTCCCCTCGACTATTAACAGCGTATTCACCGACCCCGACGCCAACACCACCGACCCCGACGCCAACCTGCGAGACGGGACTACTGCTCACGCTTATTGCCACCCTCTCGTTTACCTGAAAAGAACCAAAAAGAAATTTTAACAATCACATCAGTAGCAAATTTTTCTACCCCGACCCCCTCTCTCTCTCGCTCTGTCTCTTTCAGAACTGAGTAACGTAAATTTCATGTGTGTCGCAAGTACAAAAGGCTTTTCATATACTCGAACAAGTTTTTCGTTTGATCAAAGTATGTCGAAATGTAGTGAACGTTTTTCAAAAAATCAATCATGTCCGATTTTCATTATATAATTTTCGTTTCGTTCTTTTTTTTTTCAAACGGATTCATACGAGATTTTCGGGGATTATTGTAATTTAAGTATATTGAAATTTGCATTTGAGGTAGTTCAAGTAATTTTTATCGTTTCTATACGCAAATTGATGATTCTTTGTTTCCGGTCATTCTTGAAAATAAAAAATAATGCATTCTCTATGTTGCGATTAAAATATAACCTGTAGCATATTATTGCATCCACGTGCACTATATTCATGTATTTTCTATAAATATCCCGTGGGTGTGGGTATGCGACGAGGAAGACACCGGAAGAAGTACGAAACGCGAATAACGGCCAAACTAGCTATAATCATCGTAAAAGGAACGCGACTGAGTGAGAGAGAGAGAGAGATTGTATTGCCTTGTGTCACGCGACAGCTGGATTATTTCCTCAAAGCCAAACAGAACTTTTACCAGCAAAATTGGACAGAAAGAGCGAAATGAAGCTTTTGCAAGCTCTCATCGAATATCGGCAAATTTTAACCTCTATAAACACGTCAGGATTACAATAGCTGACAATTCAGAGTTTAATACTCGTGATATTGCAAATTCTCTGTCACGCTCGATGAATTTCATCACGGAAATGATTTTCATTACTCCCTTTCCTATCTCTTCTCTCTCCCTCTCTTTGTTCCCCTTTAATTCCAAGTATTCACCCCATTCGTCTACTCTTTTTATTTCACCTTTCAATTTTTTTCGAACGCAAAAAGGCCCTGAACACTGTGAGCGAATTTTCCATTGTGAGCGAATTCTCTCATAAATCTCTGGCTTTTGAACGGAAAGTCGAAGAAAAATGTAAAAAAAAAAAAAAAAAAACCCTTTCATAATACCGCAGCGTGGTTGTGGCTCGGGAAACTGAAGCACATTTCTCGCATCGTGCGAGTGTAAATGTACCGAGTGACTATACATAGGGGAGGGGGAAGGAGGAGAGAGAGAGAGAGAGAGAGACAGACAGACAGAGAGAGAGAGAGAGAGAGAGAGACGCGAGTTGGAAATCGAACAAAGGACAAATATAGGTATTCAGTGTGCGTTCACGTAGAGAGCACAAAAGTTTGTAGCGAGAGAAGGAAGCCAAGCCTTGCTACGATGCATTGAGACGTGCATGAATTCGCGCGGGATGCACGAACATCTTGGTGGCCCGATAGTCAATAACAACAACAACAACAACAACGATGATGATGATGATGATGATGATGATGTTGACGACGACAACGACGTGGAGCAGCATCACAAATGTCGGTGTGAAAAGCCAGCCAAGAAGGCTTTTTGCTATGAGAGGGCTGAAACCAGTATGGAAGAGAAATACAACTTTCACCCGCCCACGCATCCTCGCTCGCTCCACACGTCGGGCAACGCCGGTATAAGGCACAGCGACTATTAGTTACGGGCCATTGTCGTTACAGGTCAAAGCTATTTGTTTTTCGCAGGCTCTCGCCTGCTCTGTACGAGCCAGTCCGCACAATTCTAGTCACTCAAAAAAAAAAGAAAAATTTACTTTACCCTTAAAAAAAAAAAATTCTAAATACCCGACGATTATAAAACGATTTTACAACATTTCAAAAATGTCCATTATATCATAAGATTAAAAAAAAAAGATTCATTGGTAAATATTGAAATCATGAAAATTTCCATTAAAAATATATTTTTAAGACGTTAAAAAGCATTTATTAGCCGTGACAGATTAATTTTGTTTTTCTTTAGATTTTCTTTAGATTTTCTGGCGAAAAAATGGTGAAAAATTGATTTCCCTAGATTGGGAAGAAACGTACATTAGGTTGGGGGGGGGAGGTCTTTCTATGAACATGAGTGAACAAAATTGTAAGTCAATAAAAAATCTAAATCACAAGAATTTTCATCAAAAATATGCAGACGTTAAAGAGCGATTATTTACGGTGGCAGACATTTTTTTAATTTCTTTGAATTTTGGGTAAATAATTGTGGAAAAAATGCATTCTCTTGATCGGAAAAATTAACATTAAGAGCAGCATTTTTGTGAACGTATTGAGGTTCATGTTTGTCAACTGTTCAGAATTTCTGTCAACGCATTAATGCACGTACGAAAAATATTTAAATAAAATGGTAAGTCAGTAAAAATCAGCATCATAATAATTCCCAATAGAAATGCTCACAAGAAAGACTTAAAAATGATTTATAAAATGCTGAATAGCGATTATACTTTCAATGGCCGACATTTTTTTAATTTCTTTGAATTTTAGGTAAATAATTGTGGAAAAAATGCATTCTCTGGGTTAGAGTGAAAAAAAAACGTACATTAGGCGTAGCGTTTTTGTGAACGTATCGAGGTTCATGTTTGTCAACTGTTCAGAGTTTCTGTCAACGCATTAATGCACGTTAAAAAAGTATTTAAATAAAATGGTAAGTCAGTAAAAATCAGCATCATAATAATTCCCAATAGAAGTGCTCACAAGAAAGACTTAGCAATGATTTATAAAATGCTGAAAAGCGATTATACTTTCAATGGCCGACATTTTTTTAATTTCTTTGAATTTTGGGTTAAATAAATGGGAAAAAATTTGATTCTCTTGATCGGAAAAATTAACATTAAGAGCAGCATTTTTGTGAACGTATTGAGGTTCATGTTTGTCAACTGTTCAGAGTTTCTGTCAACGCATTAATGCACGTTAAAAAAGTATTTAAATAAAATGGTAAGTCAGTAAAAATCAGCATCATAGTAAATCCCAATAGAAGTGCTCACAAGAAAGACTTAGCAATGATTTATAAAATGCTGAATAGCGATTATACTTTCAATGGCCGACATTTTTTTAATTTCTTTGAATTTTGGGTTAAATAAATGGGAAAAAATTTGATTCTCTTGATCGGAAAAATTAACATTAAGAGCAGCATTTTTGTGAACGTATTGAGGTTCATGTTTGTCAACTGTTCAGAGTTTCTGTCAACGCATTAATGCACGTACGAAAAATATTTAAATAAAATGGTAAGTCAGTAAAAATCAGGATCATAATAATTCCCAATAGAAATGCTCACAAGAAAGACTTAGCAATGATTTATAAAATGCTGAATAGCCATTATACTTTCAATGGCCGACATTTTTTTAATTTCTTTGAATTTTGGGTAAATAATTTTGGGAAAAATGCATTCTCTGGGTTAGAGTGAAAAAAAAACGTACATTAGGCGTAGCGTTTCTGTAAGGATCCCTCGTGTAAGCTGCCGTTGCTCCAGGTGGCGGTGGTGTCTGATTGACGGGCGCCGATGGTGCTGGCGGTGGTGGTGGATAAGCATGGACATATCGTAGACCACTTGGTACGGGCACGGTGACGTAATTTCCAGTCGCAGTGCCAGTTGCCGCAACTGTAACACCGGCACCGCTGCCACCGCCCGGTGGACCAACCGCACCGCCGCCAGCCGACGGTGTACCCGGTGCACCTTGAACGTAATTGCCACCACCAACCGTACGAGGTGACACAGGACTGCTACTCTTGATGTTTATGTAGCTCTGTGTAGGCCTGAAATGAGAAAATTTGTGAAAAAAATAAAATAAATTAGTAAGAGAAGAGAATTTTTTTTTTTAAATAAAACTTATGAATTAAAATTCGGCTATTCTCCCCTTCATGGGAAAAGAATATATACGTATATAACGTAAATGTATATATATATATATATAGTTAGAAAAATGTCACCACCATATCCTAATTTCTCGCTGATTCTGATATATCAGAAAATTCGATTGACGTAACTCAAAAACGTCCTAAAACATATTCGAGATACTAAACTTTTCATCGAAAATGTATTCAATATATTTAAGACATAATTTTTAAACGATTCTACCCAGTCAGTTTCGAAAAAACCATCGTCAGAAAACTATCCGTCCAATGTGGATAAAAAAAATTACGGAACATACTTGGAACATTCTAGATTACGTAAGAAAATTCGATTTATAAGAAATCAAATGGCAACATGTTAAACAAAAATCATAAAGAGGTCAATGGGTCACACTGGGTCAATTTTACCCAGTGTGACTAACGGAGGATTAATCTTCTCCATACGAGAGCTTTTACGTATTATATGGATCTGTGAGAAGAAGATTTAAAATAAAAAAAATATTAGGAAAATTATAAACATTTTCTATGCAATAAACTGGTGAAAATATTTTTTTTTTTAAATTACAAATCTTAATGGTGTCTCTTACAACAAAAATAAAAGTAAAAAAATTGTGGAAATGAAGATTTTTTGAAAATTTACTACGATAACGAATTAGCCCACTTTATGCTGCCGAGATTAATTTACAGCGGACATGAAAATGAAGAATGAGGCTTCGAGTGCAATGATTCATATTTCCGGAATGATTATATAGTGAATTATATACATACATACATACACACATACATACATACACACATACATACATACATACATACATACATACATACATACATACATACATACATACATACATGCATGCATGCATACATACATACATACATACATACATACATACATACATATATATATATATATGTGTGTTGGGAACCCAGCGAGAGCTCCGAGAGACCCCGACCTTTATTGTCTACGAAGGCCATGGAGCGCCACGCCCCGAATATTTTGCCACTTGAGAGGCAATGCATTACACTTGTGCGCACGCTATTAACCGAGATGTTCGTACACACGACTGTAAAGGAACGACAGAGGGGATAGAGCAAGAGAGAGAGAGAGAGAACTTACGCAGGAGGACGAATGATGAAAGATCATTATAGGAATTTTTGTGATATCAACACGTCTATTTTCGGACAACTTTCTATTAATTTATGCGACTCTATCCAATGTTGTCAATTCAATTTCTCCAAGAATAACCTCAGGCTTGTCTTATCGAAATCGAAAGACCGAGGTCGATTGGCAGACATTCTCGCATGCGTGTGAGAAAAATCGATCGAGCTTTTTTAGGTCTCTTATTTATACAGCATCGAAATAAAGCTCGCAGTTCAATTTTCTATGAGGGAATTTTCTTTAGATTAAACTTCATTTATACCATTCTTATCCGATGATACACACACACATATTTATATAGATAAAAGAATAATATCCAAAAGTTTCGTTTCCAAATTCAAACCGTAATACGTGTCCGATTGGAAACTACGTTAGTTTTTTTTCAAATGTACAGAAAAAACTCCATTCCTCGTTCTATTGGCAGACATTCTCACATGTGTATGAGAAACATCGATCTAGCTTTTTAGGTCTCTTATTTATACAGCATCGAAATAAAGCTCGCAGTTCAATTTTCTATGAGGGAATTTTCTTTAGATTAAATTTCATTTATACCATTCTTATCCGATGATATATACATATATAGATAGATTGATAGATAGATAAATGAATAATATCCAAGAGTTTCGTTTCCAAATTCAAATCGTAATACGTGTCCGATTGGTTTTTTTTTTCGTACGTAGAAAAAACTCGATTACATCATCGATTATAATTTTTCATAAAATGTCAGGATTGACAGTTATTTGTTTGTCAAAAAAGAGATTATCGTCGATTTTGAAAATCAAACAGCTATCCTGAGTGGGAATTTTACATAAAATTAAGTGATAATGGAATTTAATGTACGTGTGTCATCGAACCAAATGAAGTTACGATACATCGCAATCACACACACACACACACACACATACATATTATGATTTAAGGTTGATCTAAAAAAGAGTGTGAGTACTTTTTAAATAGATCTTAAATGAAGACAAGCGTTTGATAGTTTTTGCATGCTCAGGACGGAAAATCGCCGTCTCGAATGGGTTAAGCAAAATTTTGAAAATGCGGAATAATCTTTTTTTGTTTCAACTCTAAAATTATTTTTTATTCTAAAACTATTTTTACTTAAAATCACTGGTCGTAACTCTACTTGAGAGACTCAATAGTGTAAAGTTTTCTAGAGAATATAAAATTCCCTTACAGAATGAATTTTAACGTAAAAATTCCCTTGCGGAATGAATTTTAACGTAAAAATTCCCTTGCGGAATGAATTTTAACATAAAAATTCCCTTACAGAATGAATTTTAACACAAAAATTCTCTTACAGAATGAATTTTAACATAAAAATTCTCTTACAGAATGAATTTTAACATAAAAATTCTCTTACAGAATGAATTTTAACATAAAAATTCCCTTACGGAATGAATTTTAACATAAAAATTCTCTTACGGAATGAATTTTAACATAAAAATTCTCTTACAGAATGAATTTTAACATAAAAATTCCCTTACAGAATGAATTTTAACACAAAAATTCTCTTACAGAATGAATTTTAACATAAAAATTCTCTTACAGAATGAATCTTAACATAAAAATTCTCTTACAGAATGAATTTCAACATAAAAATTCTCTTACAGAATGAATTTTAACATAAAAATTCTCTCACAGAATGAATTTTAACATAAAAATTCCCTTACAGAATGAATTTTAACATAAAAATTCCCTTACAGAATGAATCTTAACATAAAAATTCTCTTACAGAATGAATTTCAACATAAAAATTCTCTTACAGAATGAATTTTAACATAAAAATTCTCTCACAGAATGAATTTCAACATACAAATTCTCTTACAGAATGAATTTTAACATAAAAATTCCCTTACAGAATGAATTTTAACATAAAAATTCTCTTACAGAATGAATTTTAACATAAAAATTCCCTTACAGAATGAATTTTAACATAAAAATTCTCTTACAGAATGAATTTTAACATAAAAATTCTCTTACAGAATGAATTTTAACATAAAAATTCTCTTACAGAATGAATTTTAACATAAAAATTCTCTTACAGAATGAATTTTAACATAAAAATTCCCTACAAAGGGAAACTTTAATAAATAAAGACATATATATAGTTATTGCGAGTGGATGTAGTGAAAGCGGATGTGCCGGTCGATGATGTTCTATAGTATATGTATAATAGCCGCGTGGCGAAAATGTATTCGAGTGACCCGACCCGATAAACTTTGCACCCAGTTACTGTGTGGACGAGAGAGCAAGACAGTATCTCATCGCGGACACACGTATAAGGAGGGCATGGTTTGAGCGCGTCTCGAATACACAGAGAGAGACTCGAGGAAGAGAAACGGTTACGGTTCGCGTTTCGCATCATAGTTCGTAGCAGCATATAGACACAGAAATCTCCCTCTGTCTCCCTCCTACTGTCCCTATATATGATAAACCCCTCAAGCAGTGCATCGTCCTGTGGTGAACGCGTCATGCGCTCGACACGTGCGAAATAGGAAACTCGGTGTGTATAGTACCCGCGAATGTTGTGTTGATATAGCCCAAAGAGTAAGAACGAGGAAAGGAGTAGATTAATTTATATATATATATTAATCTACTCCTTTTCTCGTGTATATATATATATATATATATATATATATATATATATATGCAACGAGGTACGAATCACTCTCGTACACACATAGTGAGAATTGAAGAAGATATGACGTGGCATTTTCAAATGCAAGAACCGGAGATATGCACTGCATAGATAGACGAAGAAATGCATCAAGGTTCGTGCAATAAAAATTCTCTTACGAGGCCTAATTAGTTTCACGAGAATGTTTACCTACTTTTTGTCTTCTGGTAATTTTTATTTTTTTCACTTATCATTAGAACTTTTTTTTCTTCTTGAAACTTAGATCTTTTGGTGTGTTTAAATTTAACTGTAGAATCAATGCATTACCAAGACAACGAAATTTTCGTATTTTAATTTCTTTGTACATAAGTGACCAGCTGTGCTGGTTAGGAATATTTTGTGGCCTTTGAATATATTTTTTTTTTACGTCTATAAGGCTAATATTCAAAGGGTAAATTAATTCTGAAAATACGCAGATGGGTCTCTGAGACTGAGACCTAGAGTCTGAGACTCAGAAAGAAATTGAGTCTAGGAGACCCAGGAGTGTACCTGAAAGTGGCGAAAAATGGCGTTGGTTACTTTTAGGATTAACCGATTCGAGACCGATTGAACACCGTGTGTGCAATTGATTTCCGAGGCTATAAGACCGGTTGCACCCCGTGTGTGCAATAATTAAATATGAACACTATAAAGAAAAAAAAAATTCGCTCCTTTTTTCGTGTTCGAAAAAAATCGCCGTTTCGAATGGGTTAAAACAAACGCGAGTTTCGTTTGCTCAATTAATAGGCGCAGTCAGCATCAATTACTCGTATTTTATTCGACTAATTCGTTTTTGAGTAAAATGTCCCAGCAATTCTTTCGCTCGCACTCATCGGTACAGAATGGAGGGATGTTCATGCTCATGCCGCTTCTGGTTCGTGCAGTCCCTTAATCCTAGGAGTGTATACATAATTGGAGGAACGTCAATCTCATGTTATTATTCATAAACAACAAAAAGTCGAAAACAATACGACGATATTTTAAAACGACATATTTCGATTCCCCATATCTCTCTCTCTCTTTCTCTCCCTTTTTTTTGCTTCTGTCAGTTCTTATTTCCAGGAATATTTTAATTTATTTTTTTAAGCATGTTTTTTTTGCTCTCATTAGACAATCTTCATGTTCTCCATATTTTCCTGTAGATATTTCCCGTTACGTATAAAATCATGCATCAGGAGTGCATTAACCCAAACCCAAACCCAATACGTCCGGATCCTATACAAGCCGCCAGGCGCCCCCGTAAGCCTCTTGAGCAACATTGATCAATCTCATGTTATTATTCATAAACAACAAAAAGTCGAAAACAATACGACGATATTTTAAAACGACATATTTCGATTCCCCATATCTCTCTCTCTCTCTCTCTCCCTTTTTTTTGCTTCTCTCATTGTTCTTATTTGCAGGAATATTTTAATTTATTTTTTTAGGCATGTTTTTTTTGCTCTCATTAGACAATCTTCATGTTCTCCATATTTTCCTGTAGATATTTCCCGTTACGTATAAAATCATGCATCAGGAAAGAGTGCATTATATTCCAATACGTCCGGATCCTATACAAGCCGCCAGGCGCCCCCGTAAGCCTCTTGTTTTTGCATGGATATGCAAAAACAAGAGGCTCACGGGCCCTGCGGAATTGCATCCGCAATTCCGCAGGGCCGCCGAGAAGGGCAACTGTAGAGAGGGAGATGGAGCGAGAGAGAGACAGAGAGAGGGACAGAAGGGGGGGGGGGGGGGGGGAGAGAGAGAGAGAGAGAGAGAGAGAGAGAGAGAGAGAGAGAGAGAGAGAGAGAGAGAGAGAGAGAGAGAGAGAGAGAAAAATATATATATATGAAAAGGGAGCTGAGAGCGAGAGACGTGCTTCGCAGCCGTTTCGAAATTAGATCTGTACGAAACGAAGAGAGGTGTATACTCTCTCGCGTGGGAAGTTGGGTAAAAACATCCTGAGACCGGGGAACGACCCAACGAGTCGGCCAATCGTAGAAAGAGCCGAGCTCGAGATTGCGCGTCAGCGCGTATTCTCATTGGTTAGTTTTACGTTATATTTCCCGAGAGCAACATGGCAGACCAACTGTTTTTGTGCGCATGTGCGTACAGTAGTAGCGGCAGTTTCGGAGAGGCACGTGGCTCGTGAATACTGCGCGGTCGCGGCTACGTCAGTGCGCAAGCGCTTTGAGCTTGACGAATCTCTCGCTGGGGTCTCTTTCTTTCTCACTCTCTCGCGCTTTTTCATCTCTCTCCCTCTCTCTACTTCTCTCGCAGCATTTGTGCCACGCAGCGCGGCGGGCACGTCGACTCGTCGGCAACGTTGCCAAATCGTCGTGATACGCAGACACGATCAGACGAGAGGTTGACGATGCTCCTCAGCTTCTCCGGGACGCATTTTTTTCATATTTTTTTTATTACCTTTTTACAATCGATTGCCGTTCTCCCCACTCTGCTGTCATATCTATTTCTAACTTTATTTTTATTTATTACATACAGAGATTAAAGTTTACCTCCCTAGTCAGGCGGAACATGTGAAATTGTGTATAATCCTCTATATTAGCACAGCGAAGGACTTTGGAGAGAAGCTTGGTCAGATTTCTTTCAGTTTTGAGGTTATAAATAAATATTAGCATGATATGACTACTTGAACCAAAGTAGGCTTGAAATTTCGAAGAATTTTGTTCGAAGGAGGATTTAACGAGTCTCTCCAAAATATTCTGGAGTTCATGGATTCTCGATCATGTATTCAATATGTAAATTTAGTGTGTGGCAGGAAGCGATTGAATATAACCTTTTTGATAAAATGTAATGATAAATTTCATGTAAAACTTAAAAAAAAACCTTAAAGTCCAAGTCCTCTGTGGCCGCGTGGGCTGCAAAAGTTTTTTCTGCATAAATCATTATATTGAGATACATCATCCTCATTTTGCCTTTTCCGGAATAACGGAATATGACTCAGTAATTTTCTTCTTGTGATTGAAACCTCAATATGAAAAAAAAAAAATCGACGAATGACATTTTCTGCGTATAAAATGTTGAGTTCTACAAAAAAATAAGGATAACTGACCAACATCTGTTTAGACCGATGAACGAATTTATAAGACTAGACTTTTTTTAAAATTGATAACATGCAACGTGAGTGCGAACTTTAGTTTAAAATGGCGGTCATATTGAATCGATTTCAAATCAAAATTACGTTCTAAAATTCGACCTTAAATCAGGTTTTATTGGTTTGAGATAATAGTGTTTACTTTCTTCAGTCTCAAAACTACTAGACACATGCCCATATTGGTCAATAAAGAAATGCTGAATTTAGCGATTTCTGTTGAGTTTGCCCAAGATAAATGGCAGATGGCAAGTACAAGAGATACTAAAAAATATATATATTTGAACTACACCAGTTCCATGAATGGATAAATTGTAAATGAGATATCACCAGTGATCGTCAATGGTTTGAGATAATAGTGTTTACTTTCTTGAGTCTCAAAACTAGTAGAGAAATGACCATATCGGACAATAAAGAAATTATTATTTTAGCGATTTCTGTCAAGTTTGCCCAAGATATATGGCAGATGGCAAGTACAAGAGATACTAAAAAAAAAAATATATCTATATATTTGAACTACACGAATTCCATGTATGGATAAATTGTGAATGAGATATCACAAGTGAACTTTAAAGAAAACTGTAGTAACTTTTCTTTAAAGATAAATAATACGAATATGATAATGACAGCCGGAAATTCATCGAGCACCCTAGAAATGAGACGGATCGTTAGACGTAATCGTGACGAACGAACGGAAATGACGACTCTTGTCATTGCCGATTGCCTCCTTCCCCTGTTTACCGATTACAGCCATTTGCTATGCTTGTGTAGCGGAGAGCGAGATAAGGCGAGTTAATAAAAGCTACGAGTCAAGTCTCAATACAGTCTTGGCACTCGTGTGATGACAAAATTAAAAAAAAAACAATCGTACTATAAAAAAAAAAAAAAAATTTAACATTTTCTTTTTTAATCGAATTTTACTGTTAAATACGAGACATTACGAGACATTATTCGAAAAAATGTTTGTTCAAAGATTTTTTTCTAGCTAATTCGTAAAATCAGTGTAAAGAAGAGTTGACTTTTTGGTCGTTTGCTAATTGTAGGACTCAATATGAGTGTTTTTTTTTTTACTTTTTTTTTATTTAACATGTGGTGAGAATGTAAAACGATCTATCGCGTGCCTTATATACATACAGCTATATATATATACATATATATATATATATGACTGATATTTCTAAAGCGTGTAGAGCATGGTAACAAAACAATGGATGGGCTACTCGGCGAAATTAACACGCCAATCATGATTCAGAGTACAAGTACCACACACAGATATACATCCTGTACGTTTGTATATGTGTGCGTGTGGGGAGGGGTGGGGGGTGTTGATACAGGGGTTGCTGTTCGTTGGTGGCTACCAGGTGAAACGTTGGGCAGCCGTGAAGTAATTGCCCATGTAGGAATACGAGTCCACTAAGGCATGGGTGGCAAGTGAGAGGAAGAGGCAGGAATACGAGACAGAGAGGGGGGGGGGGGGAGAGTCGAATGAGACCCGAGGATCGATAGGTCGTCGTCGTGGTGTGCCCACCCGCCGAGAAAATAACCAGAAACTCGGGAAACGAAATCGCAAAGGCTAGATATGAGAGGAAGAGGAAGAGAAAGAGGAAGAGAGAGAGAGGGGGGAGGAGATATATATATATATATATCAATTGTTTGAATTTTATTCTATAAAGACTTTGCACGCGTGGAAAATACAATGAAGAAAAATGAATTAACTTTGGAATTAACAATTGTATAATTCCAAATGGTTATCGACAGAATCGACGAAATAGCGTGCTAATTATATAAGAATCATGGGCTCTCGACTAAGCTGGGCAATGTATAGGAAGTTTGTAATGAAAAGTTGCCATCTTAGGATAATTCTTAAGTCTTAAGATATGGCGTAATTAATAGAGAGAAGGAGAAGGATGGATGGAGGAAGAGAGAGAGAGAGAGAGTCTACACGATTTTCTGTCGCCACGTTGAAATACACAGTGCCGTCGGGTAACTGGTGACCCAGGTATAGCCCAGAGGATTCCATTCTCCGTATTCCCGTCTAGGTTTTCGTGCAATAACAAAAGCTAGTAGGAGAGCTCTCAATCAATACAGTAACGTGTAATATATATATATACTGTATAATATATCCCTGGAAAAGCTACCTTCATCAGCCTCGAAACAATATATATATATATATATATATATATATATATATATATATATATATATATATATGTATGTGTGTGTGTAAATATATATATATATAAATATAAATAAATGTTTATTCACCAGAAATACTTCATTAAGTCCGAACTAATTTAAATTCTAATTGCTCCGTTTCGCTTATTCTACGTCAGATTAATTGGATTCAGCTGTGCGTAATTTAGGAGAAAAAAAAAAATGAAACTCATGTCCTGAAATGCCGATTTTGAATGAAAAACCAAAATTATTTTTATACAAAAATAATTGTGAATAATTTTTATCTATAATATTATTATTCATTATAAATGATTATGTACAAATTACTCTCATCTAGGGCGACCAATAATGGCTTTATTTTATGTTTTTTTTTTTTTTTTTAAATATTCCTGCAATGTAGCAGAAGAAGTGTTTGCCCTCGTAAGGGGCATCAGCGAGGTCTGCTAGTGATAATATTTTTATTATTCGTAATAAGAAAAAAAAAAGTGTCAACTTTTATTGCATCAATTATTAAAAGTTATTTCGTCATAGAATCATTAAAAATGGTTTTTTTTTTCAATTCAAAATAGGTGCCCATCTCCTGGTCCTGTCGCGAAATGGAGAAATTAACTAACAAAGGATGGCTATACGATTGGGCATTAGATACAGAAAGAGAGAGAAAGTTTCCGGGACGAAAAGAACCGAAGCCCCGAGGCACTTTGGCGGACTCGGGGAGTTACACGACCGGAGGAGAAGTTTATATAGAATTGCCTCTGGAAAATTATTGTTCTTTCTCCCTTGTGCATGGCGAAAAGGGCGCATCATTACACTCTCTCTCTCTATTCTCTTTCATTTTTACTTCTTACATTAATAAGTTGAAGGCATTAACGGATTCATACATAAAATGATGCATGTCGCGTTTATGTTATGTGCTATATATATTTACTTCATAATAGACCACATATACATATATAGACCATATATAAATGAGTCAGAGTAAATATTGGCCATCCATGGGCTATTCCACACCAGTTCGACAATACTGACCACCCTCACAATTATTATTATTATTTTTGTTAATTTTTACTCTTATTATGTTGCATTGGCAGACTCGGGGCGTTACACGACCGGAGGAGAAGTTTATATAGAATTGCCTATGAAAAAGTATCGTTCTTTCTCCCTTGTGCATGGCGAAAAGGGCGCATCATTACACTCTCTCTCTCTATTCTCTTTCATTTTTACTTCTTACATTAATAAGTTGAAGGCATTAACGGATTCATACATAAAATGATGCATGTCGCGTTTATGTTATGTGCTATATATATTTACTTCATAATAGACCACATATACATATATAGACCATATATAAATGAGTCAGAGTAAATATTGGCCATCCATGGGCTATTCCACACCAGTTCGACAATACTGACCACCCTCACAATTATTATTATTATTTTTTTTAATTTTTACTCTTATTATGTTGCATTGGCAGACTCGGGGAGTTACACGACCGGAGGAGAAGTTTATATAGAATTGCCTATGAAAAAGTATCGTTCTTTCTCCATTGTGCATGGCGAAAAGGGCGAATCATTACACTCTCTCTCTCTATTCTCTTTCATTTTTACTTCTTACATTAATAAGATGAAGGCATTAACGGATTCATACATAAAATGATGCATGTCGCGTTTATATTATGTACTATATATATTTACTTCATAAATAGACACACATATACATATATAGACCATATATAAATGAGTCAGTGTAAATATTGGCCATCCATGGGCTATTCCACACCAGATCGACAATACTGACCACCCTCACAATTATTATTATTATTTTTTTTAATTTTTACTCTTATTATGTTGCATTGGCGGACTCGGGGAGTTACACGACCGGAGGAGAAGTTTATATAGAATTGCCTATGAAAAATTATCGTTCTTTCTCCATTGTGCATGGCGAAAAGGGCGCATCATTACTCTCTCTCTCTCTATTCTCTTTCATTTTTTACTTCTTACATTAATAAGTTGAAGGCATTAACGGATTCATACATAAAATGATGTATGTCGCGTTTATATTATGCACTATATATATTTACTTCATAAATAGACACACATATACATATATAGACCATATATAAATGAGTCAGTGTAAATATTGGCCATCCATGGGCTATTCCACACCAGTTCGACAATACTGACCACCCTCACGATTATTATTATTATTATTTTTTTTTATAATTTTTACTCTTATAGACCAGACCAACACGACAAAACAAAAAGTCGATATTTCGATTTACTCGAAAATTCGTTTTCATCGATATAACCGAAAGTGTTGGTTCGGTTGAAATCAAACACCCGGTATATCGATCCCTCAATATCATTTTAATAATACAGAGAGATATGAATATATTTTTACAGATCGCTACAGACCCGATAAAACCGTTATATTTCTCCATCGACTATTCGCTACTGGTACCGAGCGTAAAATTTTATCGATTGTCTGGTCATGCTCGTGCAGGCGTCGCATCAGCAACGACGATGAGTCGGCGAGCGTTGCCTCCTCGCCTCCTCTCGTTACCGCTGACTTTTTTACTTGTCCGGTTCTTGAACGATGTCACGAACGAACAACGAAGTCTGCAACACATTCAGCGAATGACCGAACCAGAGAGCGAGAGCGAGAAAGAGAGAGAGAGAGAGAGAGAGAGAAAACGAGGGGGTGGGGGAGAAAGACGGCGAAAAAAAACAAGCAAAAGAGGGAGAAAGCGAAAGAAGAAGAAGAGACGAGGTCGTCCGACGATCGCTGGGAGCTCCGATGAACGCCTCGAGCGTGGACCTTCGATGACGTAACGGTCGCTGACCCCATCCCACCTTGAGCAAAAACTCCCCACTATTTCTCATCGGGCATATCTATCGATCTATCTATCTATATCTATATATATATATATACGACAAAAATATATATAGATGGATACACAACAGTATTACGACTATATATATATATATATATATATATATATATATATATATATATATATATATATATATATATATATATATAGTCGCCCTACTGTTGTGTATCCGTCTATATATATTTTTCTACAGATACACTGAAGGAGAGTGAGAAAAAAAACAACGATTGACTCAGACGTAATATAGAACGTACGTAATTCATTCATAATACAACTCCAATAACGATACAATTTCGAATATTTTTCATTCGTATGGCCTTTGAAACTTTGAAAACAAAAATAAAAAAAAAAAAAAAAAAATAAAACAGAAATGTGCATGTGTAGAAATATTTCTACACAATCTATTCATAATACAGAATAATGAAACTGGAAAAAAAATATATTTTTATGTATGCAGATATATATATATATATATATATATATATATATATATATATATATATATATATATATATATATACATATATACATGCATATAAATAAATAAAAATCGGTACCCTTATATGCCCCTGTGTATATTGTGTATAGATATACGTATGAAATAGTTTCAAGAGGATGAACTAAATGTCTATCACGTATGGATGCGTGCGCATGTGAGTAAAGAACTTATCGAGAACCGATCGTCGATGTTGTATACGAAGGAAAAGGGGGAAGAGAGTGCGGAAGAGTGTCTCTCTCTCTCTCTCTCTCTCTCCCTCCCTCTCTCTCTGTCTCTCTCTCTCTCCCTCTTCCTCTCTTTCACTGGACACATGCGATCGATAGACTTGCAACTGTGCAAATGTGTTGTGAACTATTCATGTACATCGAATGAGGAAATGGTAGGGCGAAAGAGGCCTTAACAAGACGAGTGTAACAGGCTTGTGTGTGTATAGAAATTGTAGAACGATGTTGCCGACTGACTATATATATATATATATATATATATATATATATATATATATATATATATATATATATATATATATATATATATATATATTGGGGGGGGGGGTATGTATGTGTAGTCACGAAGCCAATAGTGAATGATACGCTCGGGACATTTTTTCCTTTCATTATTACTGCGTGTACTACTCCATAATTCATCATTGCACCATTCGAATAAATAGAAACTGGTCAAAATAATTGTCTATCAAAATATTTTTTTTTTCCATATATCTATATTAATTATGTTAATATAATTAATATAATTAGTTAATATAATTATGGGCTATTTTAAAGATGATTTTTCATTTATTATTATTATTATTATTATTATTATAACAGACATGTTATATTTTTCACGAGGCATGTTTCATTATGGGTTAAATCTATTATATTTTTTTTCATTTTTCCCCAACCTCCGCGTAATATTTATATATGTCTTACGATACTTTCAGAGTGTGCGCTATATAGTGCAACGATTGCGTGGCTCGATCTCAAGGCAGACCAAGACAAGATGTAGTCGCGAAGCACACGCGACCCGACATGCAACAGACGGTGCAAATGTGATTGCATGTATATAGATATACACAGATATATATATACATATACATAGGGAAAGTACACACACAGGAGGAAACCGACGAATGACGATTCACGGGAGAATAATAAAAGTAATATAAGCGCCGGACGATACGACGAGAATTACACGAACGTTAAGAGGGGATAAAACCGGAAGTCACTATTTCATTTTGTCACCTCGATTTTCTTTCCTTCTCTCTCCACCGCCCCCCCCCCCCTACACATCCTCGTTCGCTACGAGGTAAAACCGACCTGGAGCTACACCTGGAATTACTTCTGTCAATGCCTCCCTCTCTCTCTGTCTCTCTCTCGCTCTTTCTCTCACTACCGCCTTTTGCTCTCACTGCAAATGGCTTAATCAACGCGATCCACTCGGGGCCGGAACTGACTTGAATGAAAATGGGTGTTTTGCGCACCGTAAAAAGCGATTCGGATATTACACATAGAATATTGGCATCTACTAACGGGACATCGATGAGATCTTTGAGAAACGAATTTTTTCTTGACACATTTTTTTTTATTCATCAATAAATTAATTCAGCAATTAGTTTTCGAGTTTTGTACAAATTTATTAGTATTTCTTACATAGGCATAGAATATTTAAAGGGGATAATTCGTGCCAATGAGATGCAACTGTATCAAAATTGAATTTTCATAACAGAAATATGAAAATTTTTGAAATTAATGGTGAAACTCTTCCAGCTCCTGAGAGTTAGAAGCTCAAAGAAAATAAATGACTGTTGAGTCACTTCAACTGCAAAGTTTTTTTTAATGGAATAACGTATATTTTTTTAGCCTAATCGAAAGAGTTTATTTTATCCATGAATCGATCGAGAGCACAATTTTCAAGATTGACCATTCCATTCACAAAGTATTAAATATTAAATTGGAGGTCTTTAACTTTGGACTCATGAGGGAATTATTCCTGACCAACATATAAAATCCGTTGCAAAAAATAAAAAATCTAGTCCTTCAAGTCTTTTGAAAAAAAAAAAAAAATGTCCCCAAGCGAAGAATGAATGTAAATTTACAAAGATCACCTTAAATGCTGACTAGAACCAACAATAGGTGGAGTGAGATACAAAAAAATTATATCGCGTACTCTGTAGTAACCCTAGAAAAATTGTTGTTATTCAATGAAAAAGATGCAACAGGCAGAGGAGCATTTCTTATCTATTATCGATTCCAGATAACACTTTTTTCTCCCCTTCAAAATTACGATGCACCGATAATAAAGTTAGACTTCGAACATGAAAAAAGTTTCATATTCATCGTGCGATCTTTCTCCAAACGTTTTTTTTTCCCGTAAATAAATGTTTTAAAATTACGATCGAATGTCATTTTTGTAAATGATGAATTCAAAAAGTATGAAATGAAAATGATAAAATAACAAATTGAAAATAAAAGAAAGATAAATGAAAAGCTGGGTCATAAAAACGAGACGTGAAAACTTACTTCATCGGGATAATAGCGAGAATTCCGAAACATAACCTCGAATATCGATCCGTATTCGAAAAAGTTCACTGACACTCGAAACGTTCCATCGCATGCAGATACGAAACTCGATCAGTGAAAAAAAGTCTTGCGCGATCACTACGAAACTTGTGAGTGGCGTTAAAAAACGTGAAATATTTCGTAGTGAGAGAAAAAGACAAAATTAAAAACGAGAGCACGAGAGATACACGCGATTGTTGAGAAAACCATGAGGAAACGTGATACTCTTGACGTTTGAGGTTAGAATCGACAGGTAGCAGTACAGCAGGCGACGTCGTCATCCTTGGCGCATGCGCAGTAGAGCCGCTGACCTCGCGCGTGTTAAATGATCGAAGTAGTGAGAGAAGGAAGAGGGGGAAGAGAACACGATACGTATATTTATGTGAAAAAGCTTGAAAAGAAATGAAAGAAAGAAAAAAAAACTCGGGGATCGAACAATTAAAACCAAACACGACGTTAATTCGCCAAGCATGCAAAATGTGGCAAAATAACGAAAAAACGATAATTTACAAAAACCGTAAAATAAAATAAAAAGAGCAGTGTCCTAGTGTATTATACGCGAAGTGAACCTTGCGCGATAAAAGAGAAAAACAAGTCACGCGATCGAACTCGATTTTCCTCAACAATTTAGCCGATAAGCAAAATCGCTGGGAACGAAAAATAATTTTAAAAAACAGCAAAACACGTATAATGCTCAATATGCACGCATGTACTTAAACATGCTTTAATTACGCTTATAATTAATTATTAAGGTTAAATCCTTGAAACGTCGGATCAAGGCTATATGTATAGGCAAAGTATCAATGTGTACCCTTTTTTTTTAGCAACATAAGAAACTGGTTACTATTATAAGTATCAAGGTCAAGAGGTAACGACGAATCTTGTAAATATTTTCTTTCGCATTGTTTTTGTTTTGTTTCTTCAGACTGTCTCATGAGACTCAACGATACGAGAGAAAACAATGTAAATGAACATACGATTCGGGGTCATGAGTATAACGTACGTAACGACCTCTCTGTGAATATCTCTCTGTGTAAATATTTCCGAGACGCAATAATTGAGAATATCCAGCCAATTTGTACGAAAAACTGAAGAATGAATCGACACGGGGGAAGCTACGACATATATTTTTTTTTCCTCGTTTTGTTGTGCAAAAGTTGAGTGTTTTGGTAGTATCGAAATGTAGAAGAATTGGCCGCAGGCATTGACCGTCTGCTGATCATCCATCTAGCCCTCCATACGGCACACACACGTTGATACAAAAATAAATCCGTTTCGCGAGGTAAATTCTTCGACAACCGAAATAGCAACACATTCGATCTTTTCACGAAAAGATTGATGAACGAATAGCGTTTGCTTAGTCTTGGAATCGGCCAAGACTTGAGACATGCTCGTGCAACAAATGATACTTTTATTGTAAATTACATTTATAATTTGCACTTGTAATTATTCAATCCCCAATTACATTTGAAATGTGTAATGTGAATTATTTAATTAATCCATTCGAGACGGCGATTTTTTTCAAACACGAAAAAAGGAGCGAATTTTTTTTTTTCCCTACAGTGTTCATATTTACTTATTGCACACACAGGGTGCATCCGGTCTTATAGCCTCGGAAATCAATTGCACACACGGTGTGCAATCGGTCTCGAATGGGTTAAAAATTATAATTTTCATGTGTTCATTCAATTATTCACTTAGAAATTATAATCTAATGTAAAATTTCAAGAGTGCAATTATAAATCACTGAAAAATTATCATATATAATTCGGAAAAATTTAATAAAAAAATGTCAACTATTATTTGCCTATTCCTTTCATTGGTGTTTTCTGACCTCGTACTATTTACGATAATATCTCCATGGGAATGATTCATATTTATGTATAATAACGACAAAAATGTATTCCAAGATTTCTCATTTTTTTTTTCTTCGATTTTTGAACTTACTAATTTACGATTTTTTTTTTGTTCGCTTTTGACAATGTTGTTTGGGATCAGAAAGACCCGTAAATGTAAATAATCCAATTACAAATCTCAGCCGTAAAATATAATTTGAATGATCGTAGCCCAAATTACGGTTGTAACTTGTTATTTAAATTACCCAATTTGATTAAAAATTGCACTTTTGAAATGCAATGATTTTGCGCGATTTTCGATTATCGATTATCGAACAGTTGTACAACAACAACAAATCTGCAGTGCAGAGTGAAGAACCGCAGCAGCACCAGTAGGAGAAAGAAGGAGAAAGAAGGAGAAAGAGAGAGAGAGAGGAGAGAGAGAAAGAACCGATGAGAATTCGCAGCAATGTAATGATCATCTGCTCTCGTACAGCCGGTCGAGGATAGAGGTGTGGCAACGTTGGATTTCGTGGCTCATACCAGCCGCAAACGACGAGGACGTTTCTCTCCATTTGCCTCCCTCCCTCGCTTAATGTTTCTTTCTCTCTCTCTCTCTCGCTTCGTCCTCGCCACGTCGTGAATCGACTAGGAGGCTATCTCGAGAGAAACTCTCTTCGTCGCTCCGGTGCGCTCGCGAGGAGCGGGGGGAGCAGAGCCGGTGCCTCCGACCGACGGAAGGAATTCGTAAAGGTGTATAAATGCGAGAGAAGAAGGGTTTTGAGAAAAGCACGTGTTAAGTATTGAAACTCCCAACAAACCACGAGAAGTGAGAGTTCCACGTTCTTGAAGGAAATCTACAATTACCCTCAAACGGTCAGACCTCTTGCGTCTGGACACTGTAAAATCCATGTGAGCACCAGGCAGCACTTTGTATAATATATTTTGTTCCACTCGTAGCAAAAGTCCCGAGGATTTTTCGTAAAATGACAAATGAATTTTTCTAATGAAAATAAGAAAAAAAAAAGTAATGTAAGAGCGTTTCTCAGTAACGGCTTGTCTGAAAATGTTTTGGAAAAGGATTTTCTTTAGAGATCATGAAATTGTCTACAAAAAAAGGTGCAAGCCATAATATTCCGAGGCATGACGGTTTTCACGACAATCAACCATGAAGGCAGCTCTGTCGTTGCATAATAAACGTATATTAGCAAATCTCTCCGGTTTGGTAATAATTTTTATGCAAATTGAACGAATAAAGTATATAATGCTAATTAGTTCTGAATATCTGGGGAATACATAAAATTTAGTATTACTCAATTTACTTATTCATATGAAGTTAGAATTCGTTTATTTTTCGTAAATGCCTAATGCGATTTAAAGTCATATATTTATCATTCAAGTCCGGCGAGACATTTTATTATTTAGTCAATATAAAATTGTATACTCAAATCACAACATAGAGAAAATGCGGAGAGCTGGGTTTGGGTTGCATTCGCGACTACGTTACCGACAGAGCAATAATTTCGAGCAAAGTAGCTGTAGTTGTATCGCGTGAAATAATCACATAACCGTTCGTAGAACGATGTAAATGCATAGAAACTTATTTGTAGAGAATGGAATTCTCTTCGTAAAAGGTCCCTAGAATTTTGCTCGTAAGTCTGGTTGATTTTAAGAAATTCGAGCAGTTTCTTCGCGGCTAGTGAGCTCAGTATGTAAGTCGACGTGCTAATTCGTCTCTCTCTCTCTCTCTCTCTCTCTCTCTCTAAAAAATCTCGTTCTAAAAAGTCCTTTTCTCCAGCTCACTGTAGACTTCTCTTCAGTTCCATCAATTTTCACCCGCTCGCAGGGTCGCCCACGCGAGCAGAGAGAGAGAGAGAAACTTTCGCAATCATCGTTATATATATACACAAGTGAGTAATAACGGCTTCCCAAAGGTGAAGCTCACTTTGAGAGCTTCGTGGGAGGGAATACGTCCATGGCCGTGGTCATTGGGCGACATGGAATTGTCGACTTATTTTTATTTTTTACTGTATTCCTATATCGACGATAGTCGTGCCTATCGGGGTCGACGACCACGAATCTAATATTATACTGATGAATTTGAGAGAAAAAAAAAAAAAACCTATTAAACTTATTAGATAGAAAAGTTTTCGGACAAAATTGGAATGGCGAATTACTCAAAATTATATAATTAAAATTACCATTAACTTATAAGAAAAAGCTTAGCAATTGGAATAATTATTCGTGACCTTAATTTGTTTGGTAAATTATTCAACTTATTAATTACATTTATTAGAATTAATTTTAACTTTTTGGCTCTACTTTTAATTCGGTTTTCGTTTCGTTACGGGCAAAAGGAAATTATATTTCACATTGAGTTTTGGAGACTCGTGAATTATTGGTAAAAGATATTGATAAATTGGAAAAATTATTCGTGACCTTAATTTTTTGGAAAATTATTCAACTTATTAATTACATTAATTAGAATTCATTTTAATTTTTTGGCTCTACTTTTAATTCGGTTTTCGTTACGGGCAAAAGAAAATTATATTTCACATTGAGTTTTGGGGACTCGTGAATTATTGGTAAGAAATATTGATAAAGTTAACGAAAATATTGAACTTACCTATGCAACTGTACGGATGTGGATCTAGCGGGTAAATGCTGATTGTGCGAGGGTGGTGGTGGTTGGCCCTGATGACTTTGGATCTGAACACGAGAGGGATTTGGTCCTCCGCCGACCAGCGAGTGACCATGGCCACCATGGGGGTGAGGATGATGATGGTGATGCAAATCTCCCCCCACAGGGCCAACAGGGCCCACAGGACCCCCCACCCCCAGTCCACTCACTACCTGGACTTGCTTGCCCACAGTCTCCATCACCCCTGGCGCATTATGTACTGAAATTAAAAGAAATAAAAATATATTAAAAATTTATCACTCGCAATAATATTTATGAAAAATATATAAATATCGTGAAGAAGTTTTGAAAAAATTATTCTTTACCATAATTTACGATAAAAACTCTAATTTTCCAATACTTTTACCAATTACTTTTTATGTGGTATTAACTATTATTAACAATTACAAAAATTATCATTTTTATCAATGGCAATCGTATTATGATTATTTTTTTCGAGCGTTTATGACCCTTTCCTATTCTACTGAACCATTTTCCGTATTTCACTTCATATTTTCACATTATTTACTCTCCATATTTTGCCATGTAATCTCGAAGAATGCTTCCACAGACAACTTGAGGCAATGTGCTACTGCTCTGTCGGTAACAAAAACTGCCTATCAAAATTCTCCTAAACGGTTGATCTATCGAAGAATTTTGTACCGTATAGTAAAACTAAACCATTTTCCGTATTTCACTTCATATTTTCACATTATTTACTCTCCATATTTTGCCATGTAATCTCGCCTCCCCCTCCAAGAATGTTTCCACAGACGACTTGAGGCAATGTGGCTCTGTCGGTAACAAAAACTGCGTATTCTCATAAACGGTTGATCTATCGAAGAATTTTGTACAGTAAACGCAGCTTTCTCTCTCGCACTCAAAATGGCTTACGCGAATTTTGTTTTGCCGACTGAGTAGTAGCATATAACCTTAAATCCTGTTACTGTATCGTATTTGCCACGTGGGCGAAAGAAAAATGCGGAAAACCTGAGCATGAGTCGGCTCTTTAAAAAAAAAGTTTAGTGTTCGTACAGGGAATCACCAGACTCTTGCACATCCATCTCACACGTATCGTTGTTCTTTAGAATATTTTATTCCAACGTAAATAGAAATCCAAACTGTATTAGAAATAATACTTTGTGAAAAAGAGTTCAATTTCTCAGGCTTTTACAAATCATTTTTATTTTTAAGGGAAGTATCAATTGATAATAATAATAATTATTATTAATTTTTTATTTGAATGATGTTTTTTTTTTTTATTATTAAACGTTAAAATTGGCAAAATATAATCATCTGAAGGGTTGCATAGTTGCGTGTATATATATATATATACATATATATATACACGCGTGCCAAAATTGCGTATACCTATCGCCGTTATGTATAAGACATTTGCTATAATACAAAACGATAAATCCTTTATAATCCTTCGTGGCTCTGTGGCCATCACGTAAACGAACGGGTTGTATGGCGTGTGCACGCTCAGAGATCTTTTAGATCCGTTCTACGATTGGCTAATGTAGGTTAACGACGTGCACACTAGCCCCTCTTACTCTCAGGACTCTCGTTGTAATATTACTCGAGTATAAATAATATATTTTTCGTGTTTATGATTGTGAGCTTCGTATACTTAATTTATGACGGAATTATCGATTCTATATCCATATATATATATATATATGTGTGTGTGTGTGTGTGTGTGTGTGTGTGTGTGTGTGTGTGTGTGTGTGTGTGTGTGTGTGTGTGTGTGTGTGTGTGTGTGTGTGTGTGGGTGTGTGTACTTCCTGTTCGCTGTATCACGATCCCCATTTAAACGACACACTGATACACGTATATATTAAAGCGCAAGTATGACACGTTATTGTTCGTAAAATGGAGAACGAAAAAATTGAATGTATCAATTGACAATGAATATAATATATATGGCGCGATATGGTGATAATCCATTTTCTAACGGTGAACGACGGAATTGTGGGCTTTAATTTCTGTATGTTATTTTTTTCTCACCAACGAGTCAACGAGAGTTATACTGTTCAGTGTTATATTTTTGTTCGCATTTTTTTCCGTCTCATACAAAAGAAATATGTAAGAAATTGTGCTCGAGAGACCGGAGTGAAAATTTGACGATAAGATAGCACTGATAACGCAGTCATTGACCATTTATATAGCGAGACTTTTATTATAAGCCTAATATGCGAATTTCTTCGATAAGATATCGTCGGTTTTTTTTTTTTTATTATTTTTTAATAAAAATAAATTCTCGAAAAATATGGAGGATATGAATTTAAAAAAGGCTTTTATCGATCAAATCTTTATAAATTCCCAAACATTTATTAATGTATGTATACATAAAGGTCCTTACGGCACGTAGTAAGGTCATTCCAGATTTTTTTCTTTTTATTCCCACGATAAAAAAATTTTGGATTTACACATTAAAAACTTCTTCGCCAAAGGGACTTGCAAAAAAAATTATAAATCGTAACTTACCAGAGATCCCTTTTGCGAGGTGTTTTTAAAGGTCAAAACTTCATTTTACAGGGGGTGGCAGCTTAATTTTTTTGAATCTCTACTTTGTTAAGTTACTATTAGTCTACTTTGTCAAATTATTATGATTGAATTTTTTTTTTTCCATTTTTTTAATCGAAATATATTGGAAAAAAATCAACTTCCACCCCCCTGTAAAATTAAGTTTTGACCTTTGAAAATAGTTCGCGAAAGGAAATCTCTAGTAATTTATTCCAAGAGGTTCCTCGCATTTTTTGGTACAAATTACGAATGCGCCATCCCTTACGATTTTTTGCCAGCACTCGCGAGAAATTTTTTTATGTGTAAATCTATACTTTTGCACGGTGGGAATCGAAAAGAAAAAAAAACGCCCTAATATTCTCGTGTCTCTTATCGAATGACACGAGGTGAGTCTCGAACTCCTCCGCGACAAAAATATAAACTCACCGAGGAATAATCGATTCCGCGGGAGACCCCTCTGTTTATCCATCGATGCATCATCGTGTCTGGTATTTGTATTTCCTCCCAGAATTGTAACCTCGAAAGCCAACGTGTTATTGAACATTTCATCCCAGAATTACATTTTTTTTTCTACCTTTATTTTTCGTTATTCTTTTTATAACTTTATTTTTGTAGCCATGAAAGATATTTATATTTGGAAATCAGCGAAATTAAATAAAAGAGAAATTTTTAAAAAATTTCAAGACGAAAAGCATTTAAAAAAAAAATATTTAAAATAAAATTATTAGCGTTATGAATTAAGCAGAATTTTATAGTTTAAACACTGAAAATATAATGAGCATAAAGTGGAGTCGTAGCTCCAACAAGGAGCAATTTATTTAACGAAGTAGCGAATGTTATTGATGAATATTATTATTATTTAGATTATTTTATGTAGTCAGGAAACACACCAGTGTCTCTGAGTCAAGTTATTTTGTGAATAAATAATTTTGAAATAATTTTTTTACACAATTTTGATCTTTATTACCCCAAATGAAATATTCGACCCTCCAACATATAATTTTCCGCCTTTATTTTTCGTTATTCTTTTTATAACTTTATTTTTGTAGCCATGAAAGATATTTATATTTGGAAATCAGCGAAATTGAATAAAAGAGAGAAATTTTTAAAAATTTACAAGACAAGCATTTAAAAAAAAATTATTTAAAATAAAATGATTAGCGTTATGAATTACCCAGAATTTTATAGTTTAAACACTGAAAATATAATGAGCATAAAGTGGAGTCGTAGCTCCAACAAGGAGTAATTTATTTAACGAAGTAGCGAATGTTATTGATGAATTAAAGCAATAATTGTGGTCGAGTCACTGGGATTTTTTTTTCTGTTTTTTCTTTTTTTTTTTTTACTGCATTTTGATTATTCAGCCTGTATGTAGTCAGAAAACACACCAGTGTCTCTGAGTCAAGTTATTTTGTGAATAAATAATTCTGAAATAATTTTTTTACACATTTTTGATCTTTATTACCCCAAATGAAATATTCGACCCTCCAAGATGTACATATGCAAAGGATAATAATGCTAAAGCTCACGATCGATTCAACGGACAGAGGAATCTCGTGCAAACATATATATATATATATATAAATAAGCCCGAGCTCAAAAACTCGATCGCACTGAAAAATTGATTGTCCTATTATTAACCCTGAACCCTTCGTGCACAGGTAGATTTTGTCACGTGTGTGTCTCATGACTCGTGAATCTGGGTAGAAAAAAATAAAAAGAAAGAAAAAGAAACTTTAGCGCGCGGTATGTTGAAATAGCATTGAACAATTAAATATTCAGTCAATTGAAAGAGGGTCACCAGTCATCACGATAGATGAGAAATTGGGTCAAAAATTGCGGTTAGCAACGGAAATGCAAATATATGTATATCACTATTTATAGCCCAATGCCGGAAATAGGAAGAAAATGTTAATTGCATTCGATTAATTCATACTCATTGAATATTCATGAATATAAATTAAATTTCATACGTAAAATATAATTATATTGTTAAACATTAACTATTAATTTTATTATTATTTAATAAAGAAAAAATGTCTCTTAATAATGAATGATTTTTATTAATTTTGGAGAGTCGAGATTTCTTCCTTGAGTACACACTCAATGGCATATTTCCATATCGTGTTTCTTTGATAAATCAGGATCAATGTTCAAATTTTCATACGTAAAAAATAATTATATTGATAGACATTAACTATTAATTTTATTATTATTTAATAAAAAAAAAATGTCCCTTAATAATGAATGATTTTTATTAATTTTGAAGAGTCGAAATTTCTTCCTTGAGTACACACTCAATGGCATATTTCCATATCGTGTTTCTTTGATAAATCAGGATCAATGTTCAAATTTTCATACGTAAAAAATAATTATATTGATAGACATTAACTATTAATTTTATTATTATTTAATAAAAAAAAAATGTCCCTTAATAATGAATGATTTTTATTAATTTTGGAGAGTCGAAATTTCTTCCTTGAGTACACACTTAACGGCATATTTCCATATCGTGTTTCCTTGATGAATCAGGATCAATATTCAAATTTTCATACGTAAAAAATAATTATATTGATAGACATTAACTATTAATTTTATTATTATTCAAGAAAGAAAAAATGTCTCTTAATAATGAATGATTTTTATTAATTTTGGAGAGTCGAGATTTCTTCCTTGAGTACACACTTAATGGCATATTTCCATATCGTGTTTCTTTGATAAAACTTTCAAGTGAATGACGGCGTGCACATAGACACATGTAAGAGTAGAATATTACGTGGTGTAGACCGACAAGAATTTGAACTGCTCGGAGAGACAATAGTCCCTTCTCGAAGTTCGCGATCATGGCCAGGGTCGCCCTTAAACCCTTGGGGGCTAATGTCGGCCAGGAAACGTTAAAGCTGAACTACTAACAGGATATCGCACACGTCTCTTCTTTGGTCCATCCCCATATGCTATATATATAATATAAATACTATCGAACCTCCTCTGTCTTTTAGATAATTTCCTATTGAACTACGATCGATAATATTTCGATATTAATGAAGTTTATAGAAAAGTTTATAGTTTATTGAAAGTTTTTAGAACTAAATTGCACTCTACGATGGTCTTTTAAGTTAAAAAAAAAAAAAAAACATCGAACAGATGCTGTGATTTTTCTCGATTTTGCCATTTTTATTTCATAATTTTCTTATTCGTAATTTTGTCAATTTCATTTATTGCCTTTTTTGTGATAATATTTTTTCAATTTTTTAATAATTCATTGCAAATATGAAGAATGAAAATTTTTGATCAATAATAAATTTACTATTTCGAAGATTCATTAAAATATGGACAGCAAATTTTTAATGCAAATGTAGAATTTTCTCATCTGATGGGATATGAAAATGTTCTAAAAGTGTGATTGAAGTGAACGAGAGAGAAAGAGAGAATTAGTAACAGCAGAGTCAGAAATATATTAAAATATGTCGTTGGAGATCCTCGTGTGAATTCCTTCGTGAGTATTCTGATATTCGCGAAAAATTATATCCAACATATCACCTTCCATTATAATTTAACACACCCTTGGCCGTCTCTCCTCGATCTTCTGCTCTACACCCTCGATTATACAGCAGAGAAGATCGTGAATATTTTTCATCATCTCGGTTCGTGTTCGCGATGTCTAATATCGAATATTCGTTCACTCCGAGGATGTCGGGAATAAAATTACCTATATATGTATGTAGGTACGACGAGTTCTGGAAATGAGCCTTGTGAGCTAAAAGGAATATCTACGAGTTTGCTCGAGGAAAGGCGCGAGTAAAATTTTCGATATATCCCTATTTTTTTTTCTCTCCACTATTACTATACCCCACAAGTTGACCTACATAAAAAATATATTGCTCACGTATTCCATACGGGATTTACAAAAAAAATCGTATTCATCCAAAAGAAATTTGGTCTCTGCACAAAAATACATTCGAAAAAATTTTAATTGCTAGTTAAAAAAATGATAAAATAATTGAAAATGTTTGTACGATTGTGCTGTTTGCTGTCTATGAAATTATTATTATTATTATTATTATTCATCAATTAATTTGAGAAAATTAATGGAATTATTTTCTGAAGTAGATAAATTTTGTTCTCATCTGAATTTAGCACATTGAGTCGATATAGAATAATTTTTTTAATCCGGCGTTACTCGTGCTACGAGTATTTTGCTCATCCTCGTCGTAAATTAATTGGGATATTTGAGTAAAAACTGATACAAAATTTCGAAATAAAATCAAAAATATTGAGAGTGGTAATTTTAGAAAAACGCTCATGTGAAATGATCGAACCTCCAATATTTTAGGACGCATTACGCTTATTTCTTATGCTTCAAAAAAATACTCGATCCATTTATTAATATTTTAGAGGTCAAAAAGTAAAAAATTGCCGAATTGCCATATATAACTATTCGAAAATAAAATACGAAAAACCCAACGGGCAGATTCTCCCCAAGACCAGCTAGAAATAGAGAGAAAGGCAGACAGAGGGGGAAAAAAAAGAAAATTTCTGCGATAAAAATTCGTTGGTCGTAAAGGATACGAAGGGCAACAGCAGAGAAGAGCAAAAATTCCAAGAGCGTGTCTTTCTCCTTCCCCCTCACATTCGTATATCGATTATATTCCCCGACTGGCTGCTCGGGCGCGCTACGTCCCTTGCCAATGATAAATTTTCGCGTCGAGCTCGCTACATTTTAGCTACATTCGCTATGTTACGTCACCATTCGCCCGGTAAATATATCTACGAAGCGTCACACACGATGTAATGTGTATGGTGGTTGCGTCAACATTGCGTCACGTTCATCCGAGAAGATACTCGGCCTCAAAAGTTCCTTAACCCTCAGTAGTCACACTGGGTAGAATCGACCCGTCAATTTTTTAAGTGAAAAATTGTCCTTCTAGCCCATTGACCTCTTTACCATTTTTTTTCAGCATGTTGCCATTTGATTTCTTACAAATCGAATTTTCGTACGTAATCTAGAATATTCCAAGCATGTTCCGTAATTTTTTTATCCACTTTGGACGGATAGTTTTCTCACAATCATTTTTTTAAACTGACTGTATGGGTCGAGTCGACCCAGTGTGATTATCGTGTAATTCTTCGGTGGTGTAACTACGGAAGGTTAAAGAAAAATTGCGGAAGAAAAAAAACTTGGCAGGCGGTATAAAAAAAAAAGTGCCTAAAAATTTCGAAAAATAATCTGACGAAAAATCACAAGTGCCCATTATACGAAAACTCGTATCATTATCAATTGTTGAAGTTATCTATATATACACACACACACATATTTTATATATATATATATATATATATATATATATATATATATATATACATATATAACAGCACGGAAGCTCTAAACATGCATACAGTCAGGCACAAACTTCAGAGTTCGTTGCTTCCATTGAGGTGATGTGAAATACGTACAGACGAGAGAGGGATAGGCTTGTAGTTTGCTTGGACAACTTTTCGATAATTAGCTTCTTGGGCAAAATGAAAATTTGTAGATCTTCATGAACTTATTATAATAATTTTACCCGCAATCAGTTTTATTTTTTTGCACAGTGATTTAACTCCAAAGTTATCACTTTAGAGTTGAATCAGTGGGGAAAAAAAAATTACTACTGAGGAGAAGGAGGTCCCACTATTTTGATACAGAGTGGCGTAGCTAGGATTTTTTGCGGGTGCCAGAAACTCACCTGAAACGAAAACTACATTTCGAGGGAAAAATATTTCGGTGATATTTGGAGGGGAGGGGGTTTGACCGAACCTCCAAATACACCACCAGTGTTATCACGTAAAGCCAAAAATTCTATTTTGTAAAACCTACAAACCTTCGACTAAGCGCCATTGGCGATCGTAAAAGGCTTATCGATCCCCCTAACGTATATGCGCGGTTGCCTTTTTTTTTTTTTTTTCGAACATCCGAAAAAGTGAAAATTTTTAATTCTAAATCAATCGCGTCGGTCCGAAACTCTCAACTAATTTTCTCTATGGAAGTTCAACTATATATGAATTATAATCTTGAGATGAAAATTGCATATGCGTTGTATATGAGTTTCATTTGCGACAAGAGTTTGCGACATGTTTATCGAGATACGATGGAAATAATGAGATAATAATAATAATAATAATAATAACTCGAGAGGGAAATAAGTTTGAGCACCTTCCGCACAATACTTTTATGAAGCTACTATATATATATATATATATATATATATATGAACATTTGTATTATAAACTCACCGGTAATGACGTCACCCGCCGCAGGAAGGAATACGCGAAATAGCCGGGGTTACGAGAGACCCGCAGTGGCTACCGATAATTCACAAAGCGCCTCTTCCTTCCCTGCTTCTTCTTCCCTCGTCTCGTCGAGTCACGAAGTCTCGTTCGCATACGCGATTACTACGTCACGACCATCGCTATCACCAAACGAGACTCGGGAGCTCCGTAAAGTCATCCGTTCACACATGCGAATGTGCATGTGTAATGCGCACGAATTATGTATACATATATTTACACATACACGTATATATGTACGCTATATCACACGGAATTAAATAAATCTTCTCGTTGTGTCTGCTTTTTTTTTCAATTTTTTTCGTATTATTTGTATATATATATATACGAAGCACTAGCGCAGCAACGACACCTGGCGACGCGTCTAATAAACAATGCGTCGAAGCTCCAAAGCTTGTTATCTTTTTTTTTTTTCAAATTTTTATTTATTTATTTTATTTACGTTTTCTATCTAACCGCTATTCACTACATTAACATGTTTCCTCTTCAAACTCATGACTTTTTTATCTCACGAATTCTCTTACCTAATTTTTTTTTTCTCGCTACCCTTTATCTCTCGGTTCTCGTATCATTCTCCACTTAACCACTCGCGCGTACTTATGATTTTCATATATATATAGCTTCACCGTGTCACTATACCACCGCAGCACAAACTCGGTAACCTTTCATTTAGTATATTTACACCCACGCACTTTAAAACTGGACACTCTGTAACAGACGAGCCACGTTTTTGCCCCCGTTGTTTCTCCTTTTGCCGCTTTTTTCCGCTCTCAACGGAGCTTTTCTGAAAATTACAAATAACCAACATTAAACCATTGCGACAATCGAATGAAAAGTCAACGTAATCGAGAAACGGATTTTTTCAATCAACCCTGTCGGCGATTTTATCAATAACAATAATGGCATCGAAGAATTGAATTTTGTTTCTAACTTTTGTCTCAAATTGTGATATTATTTGAAATTTTGAGACAGCCATGTTTATTTGGGATGTCAGCGGGTCTAGGATTTTCCTCGGAAATCCGTTCCTCAATATCGCAAGTATAAATTTATAGGTTAGAATTCACGAGAAAAATTGGTATGAGATAAAACTTCGGAGGATAAGTTAGGTTATGTGTGGCTGTATTGGAGGATGACGAATGGGCGTAGGGGCTACGATAGTATGAAAGATCAGTGTGTCTGTGTGTTTGTGTTGGGTTGCGGGCGGTTTTAGCTAGCTCCTTTGCATTCACGCGAGCGTCTTATATTACACTCGCGTGCATATGTGTGTATAAGAGTGCGGACGTAACTAACGCGAGTTTTCATGTGTGTCATTCGCGCAGCAACTGTGTCGGACGGTCGTCTGTGCGCAAAGGAAGGTCAGTGGCTCGAGCCCATCGTTCTCCCCGTCCCCCTTCTTTTTCTTCGAGCCAGAGCGTTAAACGTTACTATATAACATGAACTACTACACGCATAGATAGATTTATATACATATATATATATACACACACACACGTGGTGGTTATATGTAGTCCACCTCAGTATACATTAGTAAAGTGTTTTCTTGTGCACGTATACGCGACGGATGTCGAGAGACATTAATTGCATGTACATGTTCGCACGAAACGTTCATACGTAGTAAACATAGATGCTGCCGCTGTCTTTCGCTATTTCTCCCCATTGACAGTCTTTCTCTCTCACATCTCAGCATCGCCTTATCTCTCCTGTATACCTTACACGAAGAGAAAAAACTATGCTACGTGCATATTTGCAGATAAATATCTAACGAACGATTGAAAAACAATTTTTTTTTCACACAAAAACTAGTTTGATCAAACGATGCCGATAGAGTGGCATCGTTTGATCATTTTTCTTTTATATGAATGGTTGATGCAAAATTCGTTGTGTGTGATAACAAAAAATGAACTTTACTGATTGTACAATTCTTATTTTTTTTATGTATCTTTTCAAACTGTGTTTCAACTTTTGTACAAATCGATTCGATCTATTTTTTTTTTCGTTTTGAGGGTAAATCGACCAGTAAATGAATGCTTAAGAATCATCCCCAGTAAATAAATAAACACTCTTGTTAAAATCGCTATTTGTATCAACGAAGATAGACGTCTATTCTTCGTTGGTGGTATGTACAGTAAGGATTCGTTCGACCTTTTTTTTTCATGTTATACTCTGTGCTAAAAAACAGTTCCGTTATTTACATTGCTGGAGTTTAACATAAATAAATCCAACAGTTCATGAAAAACTGTTTATATTTATTTTCACCTCGGTAATTATTTCATGGGTATGAATGACAAATATTTATATATATATATATATATATTTTTTTTTTTAAATCTTCTAAATATGTTCAGGTCTTTTTTGACCTTAGAATGAATAAACCAATAATGTAGCTACATAGATGGTTGAAACCACGTTAGTAGGAATTCCTTATAACCGGATACGTTGCACAAAATTTGACCTTGGCTTGCGGTAGGGGACCGCGCTGAGCGAGCTTGAAAAGCGTCAGAGGGGAAATTCCTTATAACCAGGTCCTACTGTGTACAGATATACTGCAATATACGTGTACAGATCACGTGCAAGTATTCAGTACTGAGGCCCGTTTATTTCACTGGTAAAATCTTACCAGTAATTAAACGGGCGAGTAGGGTAATCACCCCGCTCGTCAACATCGTCCGCCACTCTCGCGCTCTCGCGTTTCACGTCGAATCGCAAATTTTTCCAACATCTCGTGATCACGTGCGAATTTAGTAAATGTCGCGAATTGCTGGTAATATCGACGATGTCTCATCGTCTTCGTTTTTCGTTGATGATGGGGAGGAGAAGAAGCGTCGCAATGTTGGCACTTTTGTTACCATCATCGCCGCTCTTCGCAAGGGCGTCGCCATACGCTATAGCCAGACGAACGAGCGATAGTGTAGTCGAGCGACGCTGCGACGATTCGTAGCCCGGTCACCGTCCGTAAACAACTCATATACATATATATATATATATAATATCTATGTATAAAGGAAATGACTGTGTGTGTGTGTCGTGTGAGAGAAAGAGAGAGATGTATATTACGCTTTTATCTCTTGTACGTATGCGTGAGTGGTGGGGATATAATATTTTTTTTGTCGTATTCGCGAGCCTTTTGATGAGCGAGAGGCGAGAAATACAGGCCACACGGCCGAGAGAGAACTCTGATGCTCTGTACAGTATTATATTCTGTCTCGCTGCGTACAAGTGTGCACAATGAACGAGAGGGGGAGGAAAGCAATGGCTGCGATCTCTCTCTTCTCCCTCCACATTCCCGTCCGTTCTCCCACCCTTTATGACTTTCTTCCTGTATCTCTCTCTAGCAGCTCGTCAGCCTGATTATCTCTCGTGAGCTTTCTTTACCTCCACAGGCCTTGGGTATTCTTTTTCCCCCTTTTCTCTCTATCTCTCTCTCTCTTGCTTTTGAAAATTTTTTTTCGTCAATTTTCAGCAGGATTTTTACGCTTATCGAAGATCTCGAGACGGTCACAGAATGGCGGGCATCGAAAATCTGAAACACAAAAAATAAAAACATATGTAAATAATGAAAAAACAAAATATCGCAATGGCACGAGTATTTATTATTGATTCATCATCGATTACCTGATACTAAAGCTTACTTAAATCAAATAAAGTAGCAAGGATGCTTTTATTTTTCAAATTTAGTTCATTCGTTTACAATCTCACTACCAGTTCAACTAAAACTAATAAGTTTTTGGAAAATTTCAAAGTTTCGATTGAGCGAGTTATTCGAGCTTTTGTTACAATGGAAAGCTTTCCATCGTTGTCCGAACGAAACATAAAGGGATTCGAAAAACGGTCCTCGGCAATATCGAGTTCCGAATCAGAGAATCTCCTCATTAATCGTTGTTCTACGTCACCATATATAGTATATATATATATGTATACATTTAATACATTACGTAGGTCGTATATATGTGTATACACAATCCCATAGAGATTCATCGATTCTCTGTCTACAGCGGGGAAACTGCGACCGAGTTTCACTCTCTTTCTCTCTCCCACCCGTATATACGAGAGTAAAATATATAATAACACACCTTGGGTTTCTTCAAAAACTTTGCAGCATTGCGAGCAAAGTTTGTTCTTTTGGGGGGAGGGGGTCAAGGGAGAGAGAGATAGAGCGAGCGAGAGAGAGAAAAGAGGTAGAGTGCGCTGCTGGTAGACGGACGAAGCACAGCAACGGGAGCGAGAGAGAAAGACAGAAGAGGGGCGAGGAAGACAGAGATAGACGACGAAGCTTAATGGCGGCTAGGTCAGAGAGGGAGAAGCGAAAACAGGCAGTAGTGCGAGACCGAGTGAGAACACAAAGGACAGAACGAGGGAAGCAGCGAACTGGGAATGGCGTTGCTGTGTTGGAGAACTGCGACGAGCGAAGAGCCGAGCGCGAGAGCATATGGCGGGTTTGTCTTCGTCTTTTATGCCTCCCGTTTTTCTCTCTCAATTTTTCGCGAATATCTCGCTTTTGCCAAACACTCTCGCACTTAAATTCACAGCAATATATATGTACATTTATCGTCATACGAATTCTCGTGTCATTATGAAGGCAAAAACTTTAAAGCGAGAGGAATACTAGCCAAAAAAAAAACATGGTTTTCGTTCGATTATGTTGAGATATGGAAAGTACGATTTTACGATCTATACGTTAAACTATCAGTGTAAAAATTGGATTTCTTTAAATCGAACAATTAAGTTTTCGATTCAATAATTGAATTTACCAATTTTTTTAAATTCCTCTCTAAAAGTTCAATTGCAATGAGGTTGAAATTTCTCTGCTAAAATTTAATTTTTGATGCAAGGACTGAATTATTCATTTAAAATTTTTTAAAAAAATGGAATAAATGCAGAAATTGTTTCTCCGTAATGATTTCTCATCTCAAAATCTCGAAACTTCATTGATGTATTTTTTTAGGCATATCTTGAATTACGACTGTTCGAAGAACGTACTCGTGTCGCGAAAATATCAGCTGGCGCCACGTCGACTATCGAAATGTTTTACATGCGTTGTGGGTGCTCGACGATGAGCTGGCTGAACTCGACTCGTTATTTTCTAATATAATTAACCGTACGCGCTTCCTGCGGGCGCGTACACGTAATTTTCGAAGAATCGCGTAATTTTCGAAGAATCGAATCAACCGAGTTTCGCTGACACAACCTATCGTTAGGGTGATGTCATACGCGTGATCTCGCAGAAATTCTGTGGATCGATCTCAACGATCCAATATATATATATAACGATCAAATGATATCATGTAAGCCAGAGGAGGTGAGGCGAAAATCGTTATAAAATGTCTTCAGAGTCTTGACTAACGATCTTTCTCGCAAAAATCATTCTTCTTTTTGTAATTAATTAAACAATTAAAATTTCTTTTTTACCGGCTATAAATTTATTGCTTATTCAACTTTTTGAAAAATCATTCTCGTCAAAATTCTTAGAATTTGATTGCACTCTACAAGCTTAACTTTAATGTGGTATCAGATGATAATAGAAAAATATTGTTGAACTAAAAAAAAAAAAATGGCGCTTCATTTGACTATAAATTTAATGAACTTGTTTTTCTTCAATCTCGTTATCACTGTCAGTTTTATCTAGAACTCGATCAAGAAATTGTATCTATCTCGCTTGTAATTTGCTTTTCCATCAAATTAAAAGTAAGGAATGAAATTAAAAATATATCAATCTATCTCTCTTCCACCTTACCCGTCGAGTTTCTCGAAGACGATAGAATATCCGATATCGCTCCTATTATACATCCAGTGATTTTCAAATGATTACGAGTATCACGTTATGTGGCGTGATGTTAATTTGTTGTTGGAGTGGCACGTATCGTATATATATTATATTATATATATATACGATCAGTATTCTATATGTATATACATTACTTGGGAGACAAGATGAGACTACCTCGATGTGAGCCTATGTGAGAACGATTCAGAAAAGATTTGATGCGGTAGGTGATGGAGTTTATCCGGTTCGAGCGCACTCGTCCGTTTGTTCTAATCCACAAAATAAAAGACCATTGAGACTCTGGTGTCATTTCTGAACTGAGGAGCACTGGCGACGAAAGAATGTTTTTTTTTTTTTTTTTTTTTTTTAAACGGATCAAGTGCAAAGTTGACTCCGCCAAACAGGCTTGGCCACGACCTAAGCGAGGACCGACGAAAATTCTCAACAAAAATTGCGTTGGTGGCTAGCAATTATTATTATTATTAGTATTAATATTTAGCGGCTGGAAAAGTTATGTAGGACATAATAATAATAATAAAATCGGATTCGTATCTAACCGCGTTATCATGTAACAGTGAGTCAACTTCATATAATAATAAATTAATAAATTAGCGTCCTTGATACGAAAAGTTAGTTCGCATTATTATTGTGATAATAAAAATAAAGAGATGACGCGGAAGCGAGCTGCCCTCATCTCTAGCGATAAGTACTTTTTCGGTTAACGTGATGTGCTGCAGGCTGGACAGTGTGCGTGTGCGAGAGAAATAGCACGATTGGCGGTCATGGAGGAGCGAGAGATAGACACTGAGAACGTGTAGCACATTATCTTAAGTATTGTAAATTGTGAATTAAAAAAAAAAAAAAAAATATCCTCAACTTTGTGTTTATTTTCTGTATCGAGCTGGTAGAGGAATTTTTGGGCTTCGTGGAATCACACGAGCGAAATTCCGAAACCGTCTCTCGGCAGTCGAGGTGCAACGAACGGTTCGTTCTCGTCCCCGGAATAGGATATGCAATGAAGCGTGGCGCAGTTGTAGGTTCTCCCTTGTTATTTGACCTCGGGTGACCGGACTGTGCGAATTTTACGCTCTACGAGAGAAATATGTAAGTATACATATATTGACTCTCGACCTTGTGGAATTTTCTCGGGAAACGATATTCCACAACTACGCCTTTCTACAATTATTTGTAACGCTACTGAATTATTTTTATCCCATTATGGTGAAGTGCTCAGTGAGCAAAACAGATTTTACGTAAGTCATTGTGAGTCCGAGAGAGAAAGCTGCTTTTACTTCGGTACCAAAATTCTACTAAACGGTTGATCTTTACGCAATTCGTTTGTCCGAAAAATCAACCGTTTAGGAGAATTTTGGTACGCAGTTTTTGTTACCGACAGAGCACATCGTCTCAACGTGATGTGCTATAGATTCTCAGTGTGTCTCTCTCGCTCCGCCGTGAGCCTCACTAATGCCGTCTCTCTCGCACATATGTCTATAGCACATGACCTTAAGGCGATATGCTACTCCTCTGTCGGTAACAAAAACTGCGTACGAAAATTCTCCGAAAGATCAACCGTTTTGAAGAATTTTGGTACCGGAGTAAAAGCAGCTTTCTCTCTCACACTCAGAATGGCTTACGCAGAAACTGTTTTACCAACAGAGCAGTAGCACATTATGTTAAGGCAAATGTCCCGATAGCTGTACGAGAATCAGTAGTCGCAGACGCCCTATGCTGAAACATTGGCGAAATATATATATATATAGGTATAAAATAACATGGCGTGTCCGACTACTGGTTCCTGTCCGGCTGCTGGGTCATTCGCCTTACAATGCTATCGAGTTTTGAGAAAAATAAAATTGAACAAAATGTATCGGTACAACGTTTAAAACTGTTGACTGAAGATTTTTTTAATGCCCACAGAGTTTTATGGTCCAAAAATGTATATTCAAAATTCAATTCAAGAGCCCTATGAGATCTTTACAGATTTTTTAAGGTTGATAAAGTTTAACGCTTGACAAAAAAATAATTAAATACAAAAATTTGCCAAGGTTGGAAATTAATCGAAGATTTGATAAAAAAAGTTGTATAAATAAATAAAATATTCCAAAAAAAGGTCTTTTGCATATTGCCTGAACATCGTCCTTGGGACGTTACGTCGTGCCGAGTGTTATGAATTTATATCGTTCTAAGACCGTCTTTTTTTTTCGTATTTCTCAGCGTTGGCATATGAAAGCGGAAAAAATGAGGAGTGGGAAGAAAAAAAGCTAAAATATTGGGGAACAGGCACGGAACTGGGTTATACAGCGCTTCTTTTTCCTTCTCTTTTCATTCTCTTTCTCTTCAGTCTCTTTCTGCTCGCATTCTTCCCCTTTCTATCTCGTTCTCTCTCTCTCTCTCTCCCCCCCCCCCCCTCTCGCGCTTGCTTGCCATCGAAGTGTTCTGCATTCGACCGACGCTGTTCGCCAAAGCTTTTTTTTGCTCAAAGCAGCGACGAGGACGAGGACAACGATAGCGAGCGAGTAAAGTCACACGATAAAAGAGCCTAGGCGAGCATTTGGCGAGAACTCAGCGAGAGCCAGGCCAAGCCACAAACTATGAGGAAGTCGAAAAAGGGCGACGCTACATCAAACATGGGCAATTTCATTTAAACTCGGTTTTCCCGAATTTCGTTTTTGTTTCTTTTTTTTTTTTTTCAATTCCTGTGTCTCTTCAATTTAAAGACTCAACGAAAATTAAGGGAAATTTTAAATCTTTGTTTTGTGTCAGTAAAAAAAAAAATAATAATAAAAAAAAAATTAACCAAACCCGAGTCTGAGTCCGCATGGAATGTCCCATACGTGTATTGCCTTGGATAAGCGACCGGAGAGACTCGTTAAAGCGTTTCTGGCACGCTTGAAGCTCTCATAGAGCCGCTTCAAACGCGGAAAATACGAACAAATAAAGTCGGGAAAAAAAAATTAATTAAAAAAAATATTAAGGGCCCCCTCCCCCCTCCCTTCAACCCCTTGTCCTTGGGACCATGCTGCCTCTACGCCGCCATTTCTCATTTATTTTTCCAATCTCATGTTCCATCATCGTCATTTATTTTCCGTTCATATTTCCTCGCTTATATTTTCTTTGGTTGATCTCTGATTATTGTTCAATTAGATCGAGCGAGGGGCAAAAAAATAAAAATTGAAAATTCATCGAAAAAAAATAAAAATTATGTGCTCTATAATCGAACCCACGAGATTTTTTCCTTTTTGTTTTCAATATCTCGTGGTGTATTGCAATGTCTGTATTCGACGAAACCTCCATACGTCCTTCAAAAGCACCGGCTGTGTAGCAAAAACTCCCTCGCTTTTAAACAGCCCATATATACACAAGTTGGTTAAAAAAAACGAGGCTGTTAATTTCAGTGCAATAAAAATAGGAAATATGAAAATTTATACAATTTCTCCACCTCCATCATTACAATAGTCAGTTTCGATACTTACACGAGCTCGAATTTATTCCCTTTTATTTTTAACGCAATAAAAATTTATCGATACTATTGCAAGGGCAAAATCATTCGATTGTCTGCCACAAAAAAAAAAAACAATTTTGTTAATACGATTAACGGTTATCATAATACTTTTCTGTAATATTAATAATCATATACAATAAAAACAAAACTATAATCAAACATCCGATATAAAGTTACGTTCTTGTAAAATATGTAATTGTTTCCCTTTCAGTTGAAAATTCAACTTCCTATATAAATTAGAAATTTTGAGATTTCTCGTTAGATGGAGAAAAAATTAAATGAAGAAAGTTCGTCAGTCCAAACAGAGAAAATATAAATATTCGCTATAACAATTATTGTGATTTTTGTGCTGGCCTTTTTTTCTTACTCAAAAAATTCCAACAACAACGCTCGAGAATGTGCGTGGGTGAGAGAGTAGGTGCAAGTTAGCGGAACTCCCACGAGCATAAAAACGCGAAGTGTGTACATATTCATATATATATATATCCAATAAGAAACGCTTTACGGCATCAGCAAAAGACACACTGATTGTGAGTTCTAAATGCTCCCTTCTGTACGTTAGTCAAATGGCTGTGAAAATAAATATATATATATATATATATCTAAGAATAAAGCATTCTGTCGCAGCTCACACAATGTAAACAGGACGAATGCAAAAATCGACCGAGCGGGAAAGAGAGAGAGAGAGAGAGATTGAGAGACGAGAAGTGAGTACACGAGTCGAATAATTCTCGCTGTTCGCGTCCAGCGTAAAAAACGTTAAGATTCTTTGAAGGAATCTCTCCAGGCTCTTATTCGAGAGGGTAGAGTGAGAAAAGCATATCGGTGACTGAAAAATTGCCAAACTCTATTATGAAGAATTCTGAGTACCTATAATTCTCACAGAGTACCTATAATCCACCACCGGAATAATCTTTCAATTCTTTAGCCACAAAATATGTGCATACAAATACTATGAACCGCAAATTTAAAAATGCTCCATTAAATATTTTTTAAGAATCGAACGTTTTGTTTTTCAAAAATAAAACGCCAATTCGTAAAAAGAAATTTAAAAAAAAAATCCATTCGCATTCCCGAATATTTTTTTTCTTATAATAAAGAATGAAATATTATTTTATTATTATGATGAAAATTTGATAAAAAATTGAAATATAAAATAGAATAAAGCTAAAATTCAAATCTTCAGAGTTGGATATTTTAGTTATAGATCTTAGCGAGTGTATACATGTGAATATATTATATAGTGTTGTAGCGTTTTTGTGTGCGTATAGAATAAAGTAAATGAATGGTATAACGGGCCAGATCGAGGAGTTTCGTTTCTAGATTGCATTCTGGATTCTCTAGCGGTCGCTATGATGCAGCAGAACCGATGGAATTGTTCTTTCATTATTATTTCTTATATATATATCTGTGTGTGTGTGTGTGTGTGTGTATAGATAGTCGCGTATATAAAGAGAATAGCGGATGTATGGAGGTCGAGAGAATGAGAGCCAGCAATGAGGGAATTATCGATTCACTCTGAAACGCTGGCAAACCGGAAACCAACTGAATGTGAGAGAAATTACGTCGACGATGCATATAGCATACATTTTTGTGATATTCATGACGCTTTTATATAGCGTTAAGAGCGACACTACGTCGATACAATTTTCCACCTATACGACCAACACGGAGGGCCTTATATATTGCTGCTTGTTGCTGATATTTAAATTTCTTTTCTCTTTTATTCTCTATCATCGGTCCGTTATCATACTGGATATTGTTATAATAATAGAAAATTTGCACTCGGAAAAGAGTTAATTTTATATCAAGCAATCTCTCATTTAATATGGCAAAATATGTTCGTGTTTGGTTATTAAAAATATCGAATTTAACCCTAGAATGCTAGACTGGGGTGGATATCCACCCTGAGCGAACTTAAAAAAAATTAGGTTTTTGCTTATTTTCTCAACTTTTCGGTCATTAACCCCCCGTCGGCAAGGTGGATTTTTTAGGGCACAGTGCCCTGTATCTTTCAAATGGTCAGTAAATTCGACCTCGTGACTCAAGTCCGTATAAGAAAGAAGAGTGGGGGGAGACACGTAACGTGGCTAAGTCACAAGCAAACTTTTAAAAAATTAGGTTTTTGCTTATTTTCTCAACTTTTCGGTCATTAACCCCCCGTCGGCAAGGTGGATTTTTTAGGACACATTTTTCAAATGGTCAGTAAAATTCATCTCGCTGACGGAGGGTCAAATAATGAAATTAAACTCCGATGAAATTATTTTTCTGGCAAATTCTTATTAAAAAAAAGAAAAAAATCATGTTGTACTATTACAGTTCTTTATCTCTGCAGGAGCGATTGTACGAACAAGAAATTCTAGGGGTTAATATACACCCCAGTCAAAATGTAAAAGAAAAAAAAACGGCTAGAGTTCTGGGATAAAAATCGAGATTTTTTCTTTTTTTAAGAAATATAATTAACTGCATTTTCTAATCTCACGAAATTCGATGTATATTTTTGTTTTCCGTTTTGTTTCATTATCGCGTGACGTAAAATGAAAAATTGCTCTTCGAAAGGGTTCTCGATCTGTTCTCGTTTTCGTGACGAGTAGTCGGATGGGCATCGTGACTCAAGTCCGTATAAGAAAGAAGAGTGGGGGGAGACACGAAACGTGGCCAAGTCACAAGCCACAGTCACATCACTGCCAGGCAAGGGAGTCAGTCTCGATCCGGTTTGCAAGAGGAAAAAAGAAATACGAAAAAGGCACACACACACACACACACATATATATATATATATATATGTGTGTGTGCCTTTTTCGTATTTCTCTTTTTTGAACAAAAAATTAATGATGAAGAAAATTTAATTTGCATCCAATAGTAGAGCAATCTTCTATATAATAAACACGAAAAAGACACAATATATATATATATATATATATATATATATATATATATATATATATATATATTGTGCGTAGAGTAGAGCAATCCAATAGTAGAGCAATCTTCTATATAATAAACACGAAAAAGACACAATATATATATTGTGCGTTTTTCGTGTTTATTATATAGAAGATTGCTCTACTATTGGATGCAAATTAATTTTTCTTCATCTTACACAGTATAAACAAAGTAATTTGACAAAATTTTGATAAATGCCACCTTACGAAATAATATGCGAAAAGTATAGTCACGCTGGAAAATTGTACAAAATCATAATTAATTAACGATTTGATGGAATTCACCAATGCGTGTTTAAAATTTTTCCAAATGGTAAAAAAAAAAATGTAAATGAATTAGAGTCAAACTTTCGGGAGAAATAAAGTTTTGTCGATTTCCGGCAGAATTTTACGAATGTATTTTTTTACGTCATAAGAGCCACGCGAGCGTCTCGAGAACTTGGGATTTCTTCGATCGGTTCATCTTGAAGAACGAGGGAGGATTTTGGAGAGTTCATGGATCGAGGGAGATAGCGGGCAACAGAAAAAGTACGCCACTGCTCTTCGTCTCGCAGAGTTGAACACAAAATGGACGGCCAAGGCAGAGAGAAGGGGGAGAGACGACAGACGACGACGACGACGACGACGACGAAGAGCGACGAGACGTTCGAACGATGGCAAAGAGCCAACTCCGTCGGCGATTTTTCCATGTTTCGTAAAATGGTTCTCGGACATAAAATGCCGTTGCCGGAGATCCACAATGACGGAACACACACGAGCCGTGCATTCACGAATATCCATAACGCAAGCCAATCACAGATGACTTTTCGGTCCGGTTCGAACGTTACGCTTTGGTCCTCGTCTCTGCCGGATCGCGCAAAATTTTGCGATGTTGTCGCTATTACGTCTTGCCACGAGAGGATCGGGTATTGTCGGTTTTTCACCGACTCGCGTACGATTTTGCGACGTTGTCGCTATGTACTACGCTCGGGTGAAAAAAAAACCGACAATACCCGAATACAACGGCGCAGAGACTTGTGGGCGAACCCGTCGAGACGAAGACCAAAGCGTCATGCTCCAGCCGGCCCGAATATTTGTAATTGACTTGCTTTATGTATTGTGGTGACTGGACGATTCGTGTGTGTTTCGTCGTTAGAACTCAGGCAATGGCGTTTTGTTTGCGAGCACCATAATTCTGGAACTTAAAGGCCTTTTGCCCTTTGCGAGAGCATAGTTGAGCCGGGCACTCGTTTCATCCTCTCGTTGTGCACCTTTATATATATATATAAAGGCCTACATGTCCACCATGTCCATCCATGTCCATATATATATATATGTACATGGATAGAATTTAAACCTATATATGCAAACGAATTCTAATAATTTTGATCGACTCTATTTTTTTCAAAATATTCCGTTATCATTTATATTATCCGTAAAAATGCATTACATAAATCAAGTTATTTTATTCAAAAATTCCTAATATAATAATCAAAATTTTTACATTTTTATTGTCAGTGGGGAAAAAGATTAATTGGTTGTACCTATAATTCCCGTATTATTATTATTAATTTTCTTATTAATAAAAAAATTATCTTCATTTTTTACATTTGAAAACTTAAAAAAAAAAATGAGAATGTTATCTTTCTGCAGTTAATGAAAAAGAAAAGTTTCAGTCACAAGTTTTGTCTATCGAGTAAAAAAAAAGGCTCTCGTATCATTTATAGATTGGAAATTGCACCTTCGAGGTCCGAAAATCGTACTCAGGGCAAAAGTTCAACTGCTCATTCAGTGGTCCTGTCTCGACGCATCCCAAGTTCGAGGTCTCTTTATATATTTTTTTTTCTAGGGGCCACAGCGCACGAAATAAACATATATATCGCTCTCTCTCTCTCTCTCTCTCTCTCTCTCTCTCTCTCTCTTTCACGCCCTAACTATTCGGATGACAAGAAGAATCGCCTCGGCGATGAATCCAGCCAGGCAATCGTCAAATTCTTTTCTCATGCACATCAGTCATTATGATTATTATTATTATTATTATTGTAATTCTTCATTGAGTGATCTGCGTTTCGAGATACGAGGATCGCCGGAGGATGTGGGCTCTCGTAAAATAGCAAGGTCATGAATTCTCCTTTGGAATCGCGTATCGCGTCACCCACACGAGAAATAATTTTTTTTTTTACACTTTTTCAAGAGACTTTCAACGAATCGAGGATGCAACTACAGGAATTGACAGATGCATTGGAGACAAATAAAAATATAGCCAAACATAAAAAATTGAATAAATATCATTTAGATTATGAAAAAATGAAACTTGTCAAATTGTGAAATGTTTTTTAGATTTAGGTCAATGTGGTCATCTCGAAAGAGGAGTGTCCAGGAATCGCGAGAGCTGAAATGTTAGCTCTATGATTTTTCTGTTTCGAAGTTGCCCTTTGCAAATTCTCTCATCCTAACACTTTCTCGTATTTTATACATACAAATATATATGAGTATGCGAGGAGTAGCTGGGAAATATGTTCATGTATGCATGCTGGTCAGAATACATGCGTATATATATATATATATATATATATATATATATATATATATATATATATATATATAAGTATACATAGCTGAACACCCACAGTGTGTATCAGCCTAGGCCAGACACGTACGTAGAAAATATATATATATATATATATATATATATATATAGGTATGGAATACCAGTGAAAGAAGAACGAGGCCAAGCGAAGAAGGGGGTGTTGAAGAGAGGGGAAAGAGGCGAATCAACAACAAAGCCGCACCGGCTGCTTTCACGTTGAGACACATATAGGTACACATGAATTTATGTTTATGTATATGTATGGATGGATACATGTTAGCCTGGGCATAGCTTCTGGCCACTATAGAAAATGCTATGCACGCTCGCAGTGGACAGAAAGAGCTTCTTTCGTGTGTAATACTCGGACCGAGCACGGATTTTTTGGGTGATCCATTACGAACCTTTTCTCTCCCCCCCCCCTCCCCCCCTTCTCTCTCGTGGGTTTGGTTTGTCTTTGAGAAGCTTTTGCAAACAAGTTCAGCCGATCCTTTTTTCTTCACTGGCTTCTTTCGTATGTACTATCTCCTCTCTTATTCATTTTTCTCCTTCGTTGCACCCGCGTGCAAATGATTCGAAACTGAATTCGTGATAATACGACAAAAGTTTCGTATATTATTATTATTATTTTATTATATTAACAAAGATGTTCGCAAATAATTTTATGAGAAGAAAATTGGAGTACATAACTATTTGTTTTTATATGAAATTAAATATTTTTCTTGCACAATTAATCGTAGTTTTGTTAAAAAAAGAATTACTTGATTATTAAAAGTTTTTTTTAGAGAATATATGTAATAAATTGATGAATATTCAATATTAATAGAATAAATTGGTGCATCTGGGATGCTGGGAGGATTCAAATTATCGTATTGAAATTTTTTCGATTCTCTCTCTCTTGGTTGGCCACACAAGGCCAACCAAGAGAGTTTTAGAGCTCTCTCAGAGCGTCCATTACGTGGCTCGTCCCAAAGCTGAGGAAACTCTCACTGCATACATAGATAAAACGCGCATATATGGGACGAAGAGAGTTATGACCAGGAAATAGGACATGCATATTTTTGTTCAACCATTGCACTTGATTCTTTTAATACTCTATGAGAAAGAGAAAGAGAGGACACTGAGAGAAAGAGAGAGAAGGTGTGACGTCATAGCGTAACGTTTGCCTTAAGAACGAGCGCCATTCGAGAGCCAAGAAACTCTCCAAGGAGATTATCGTCTTATTGTTATTGCACTGCATTTTTTACAGCCTAAAGAACGTGCCCAAATAGGCTTCAGTCTCGATGAGAGAACAAAGAAATCACAAAAGTGTGCAATATTCATTCGCATGATTTATTCCAAATATTTTTTATAATGTGTCAAGTGTCCCTGATCACGGATAAAATCGATTATTTCGATTATATTTTCAAACTGTGACATAAAAAAAATCCCATGAACTTTAATTCGTTATGAAATTGCCATGCTGAAAAAATTTTTATATTGAAAATATTAACTTTTTTTTTAATTTTAATCCAATTTTAAATTAAAATCGCAGCATATTTGAATCACAAATAAGATTATGAAAAAAAAAAAAAAAAAAAAAAAAACAAAACAAAACAAACAAATAATACTTTAGTGTGTTCTGCTGATATGCACAAATTTAATGGGGTGGGGAAGTAGAGAGGGCGGGCGTATGTAGCGACGATTGACAATTACAGACTTGACACGACACACAGCTGACTAGACGGATAATTAAAATACTATTCGTTAGCGTTATCTTCACCTTCTTCGGCGAGGACGCCAACGCCATCATCAAAGTTGGGTTAAACAGTTTATGTTTATCAGTCAAAACGTTACGATGAAGATAAAAACTTTTTTTTTTTTAACTTTTTTTTTTATGCTATTTTTATGCTTTTCCAATTTTATGCACAATTTATGACATTCATTTATCAAAGAAAACTTTGCTCAAGCTCGCCTAAAATCAAAACAAAACTTTTTCTATTTTTTTTACGGTTTGCGCTATTAAAAAAAAATAAAAATAAACGTAATTATTATATTTAATTATACTCGAGCCGACTGTGAGACTCCAAAAAAATGATCATGAATTTAAAAATAGAAATTTAACAAAAATTAGGCACCGATTTTCGTTTTCACATGTATCGATTTTCAATATATATGTATATATATGTATGTATATCATAATTATTTTTTTAATTAAAGGGAAAAATGCAATCTCGAGTAGAAAAAAGTAATCAGCGTTGTATCGTCGATTCGAGACTGCTTATTGCCGGCTAAGCCTCCGTGAAGCAAAGCCACGCGCGTTGTTTTCCTCTTGAGAGTATAAATCGATGTATACATCTATATATATATATATATCTGACACACAGTTCCTACTGCTGGAAACTTTTCGGAATTAATTCAAGATAACGTGTACTTTTTTTTCGTAATATGCGCGAGATCTAGCTTCCCCTCAATGTAAAATCATATATATATGTATATATATATATATATATATATATGTATGTGTATGTATATTCAACTCCCAATATAATCGGAAAATATTAATTCGAGTGTGCGCTCAATAAGAAAATAATAATACTCGCGACGTTGCTATTAATATACTAACTATCGTAGTGTTGTGCTGTAATGACTCTCACACCTATATAGTGCATTATGAAAGCACAAGATGCGCAATGATCGTGACTTTGCAACACACGAATACGCACGCGTGTACAAAAGTAGCATTCAGTGCGTTCATTAATTCAGAGCACTTAACAATATTGCAGAACATTTTCTATATCTATAAAATGGCCTATAATCTATATATATATACATATATATATATATATATATATAAAATTTGAAAAAATCCATATACTGTCTCTGACCCTTCGAGATAAACACTCGAATAATAGATTCAAAAAATAATTTGGTAGCTTTTGAAATGTATGAAACTGATGCTTACGAACAGTGACGAGAAGAGAGCACAAAATGGCGGTTGACCCTTATACCGTATTGCCGTTTTTCGTACCGTCACACCGTATAGGTGGGTCAAATAGGTCCAACGCCTTTTTCAACGGGGGGTGTTTAAAAAAATTTGAAAAAATTCATATACTGTCTCTGATCCTTCAAGATAAACACTCGAATAATAAATTCAAAAAATAATTTGTTCAAATACATTGTTATGACAAATATAATTTTCAAGCGATATCGATAGCATTAAAAATTGTATGGACAAAAATGAGCCACCTGTACGGCGTAAGGGTTAATTTGTATGGATTAATTGGATTTAAAAATCGATGGTCAATTGGCTAATATTGAAAAATACGATAATTTTCATACAACCTAAAACTAACTGTCTTCGGTTTCACGTTTTTCGGACAATCTCACTTGGCATTTAATTCTTTCTGCTTCGTTCTCGACTTCGCTGCAATTTAAATGTTTATTTTTTTCTCGTGAACGTCGAGACTATTGCCGAGAGCGATAACACGCTCGGACTGTGAAATAACGGTTTTCTCGTTAGACTCACGGTGTGTTAGACGAAGGAGAGAAAGGAGGATAGCTAGAAACTTTGAATTTCAATGTTTATTCCGGTTCTTTACGTATTTCACAGAAGCTCGTATCATTGCAAATCTTTTTCAATCGATGCGCCAGTAAATTCTTTGCATTTCGAGAAAAGATTTCCTATTATGGACATTTTTTAACATTTATATAGTGACGAGAAAATTCCGTCTTGGTGCAAATATTTCATCATCTTTTTTAACTTGTTTTTTTTTTTTTTTTTTTTTTTTAATAGCATTTTTCGAAGGATTGCGGACGCCATATTTACGAGAGGGGATTTTCTCAACAGCAGACGGAGTTAGCGATATTAAAAAAGAGGAGGGGGGCGGCTTATGCCGTGTTTTTCTTGATCAAAGTACTCGATTGATGACCAAAGTACCGATTCATCCTTCTCGTTCTCTCTCTCTCTCTCTCTCTCTCTCTACATAACAAACAGTTCCCATTAATTTTCATCACCGCAAAACGCCCCGCCAATTTTTTTTTCATCGTCTTTCTTTAACAAGAAAATTATTTTTCTTGCAATTTTTCACGATTTAAAGGATCAAATAACTGCCCGCGTCTAATTTGGAAAATTAATATTGAAGATTCAGTTTTTAACCCTCCGTTATTCACGTGGGATGCAGGGCGCACCTCAGCGTTCTTATTTTTGGCACGACGGACAGAATTTTTTTTTTCTCAAGAACTTCATTTTCAATTATTTCCTTATAAAAAAATATTGATTTTCGGGTCAAATACGAATGAATTATGTTTCTGAGAGCTTTGAGATTAATAAAAGTTCAATTTGTTATTAAAAAAAATATACAATTGAAATTGGGTTATTGGGTACATCAAACGTGAGACATTCACGGATTATTTTTTCACGTGAGTAACGGAGGGTTAATTGTCGAGATCGTAGCTAAAATTCTCCACGAGCACCTTAAGCTTTATAATATTTGGAAGTTGACCCCGTGGACCGAGACGCGAACAACACGACGACCGGAAACGCGTAACTCGTTAACCAGCGGCACGAGTTTAGAAAGTTGCTCGGGTCGTTTCCGACGAGATCAACGATGGCCACGAGTCAATGCGATAGAGACAGAGCGAGAGAGAAATAGAGAAAGAGGGAAAGAGATACGAATATTTTACGAGATTCAACGAGCTAATCGTGGTAAACGAGCCTTCTCTCGCTATTTCATGAGAAATCTGATGCAAAGTAACGAATTATACGTCGAATTCACACTGACCGCTCGTTGCCGTCGGATAACGACGAGACAGAACGAGACTGACACACTCGTAATACGAGAAAGTTTCATAAAACACCACGAAATGCTAAAACTTTGAAAATTTGCCAATTTACGCACATCTAGGCCCTTATGGCTTGTTAATAATAATAATAAACACCACTGTATTGATTAAGTTGATTGAAAACATAATTTATTATTTTTTCTTCGATCGTATTTGTCGATTGTCGATTTTTCGAATACTTGCAATTGTCACGTTGAACCGCAAACACATTTTGCATCCGTTTTGTTTCCGAAAGTGCTCGAATAGAATTTTCATTGCTGACGTAATCAACGAGTCTCCAATATTTGTAATTGTCACTTCAATCTCTGATTTTCCGATATAGACTAAATTTTCCTTCTTATTTTACAGTCGAAAGAAAAGCTAGGTAAAAGTTTTTTCTTGTTAATTTCTACTCAAAGATCGAGTTTGCACTCATCATCACGTCGTTCACGCAATTTTGAGGTTAGAAAATGAGACTCGAGACTTTGCAGAATTCTCTCGAATTTCCGTTACGTTGCAATTTACAAATGTACGTCGAGCCATTTTGTACGTGAACTATAACCGTTCATCATTACGAAATAACGATATTGCACAACCCTCGAAATTCTATCGCTGCGAAAGAAATTCAACCAAATCTCAAAATCGAAAAACTCAGAGAAAAATTTGTCTCTGTATCAGCGGCCAGTAAATGTGAAGTAATAAAAAAAAAACGTTAAAAAAAATCGAAAATATTTGTATCCAGCAAAGGCACGTTCGATGCTCATAAATTTTGAAAACTAGCAACTCTGAAACTCGCCTTAAAGTTTCCTCAATTAACGAATCTACACATCCTCAATAAAACGACAATTTTAACTTTCTTTGATGATAAAATAATAATAATAATAATAATAATAGCTCATCAGCTTTGGAATTAAAAAAAAATTCCCGTCGGCAATCAACTCTCGAAGCAGAAAATATCTCAATAAATATTCAAAGTTGCACTTCACCAGATTATTATGATTATTGCGAAAAAAAAAAAAAATTATACTCACAATTGGCATTATCCTCTTCCGGTATATCGTCCATCGGTTCGGATTATCATGAAAAACATGGAATATCTCCCGCGAACAGTTTCAGACCGTTATATCTCATGAATCATCATAATTTCTTTTTTCTTTCTTGCACTAAGCCGGAAATTTTATTCCTCTTTGTCGCATCGACGATTTGATCGCGAATAAAAAAAAATCACAGTTTTCCACACGATGAGAGGAACGTCGATGTCCCGTTTCAATCGTGTATCCGGGATTTTCTTCCATTTTGTGCACTCACTGGCCATAAAAACACACGCGTACAATTTCCTCGTTGAATCGAAATTTTTTGTTTCGTTTTCAGGACGAAAGACTCATGTTTGAATTTATTTCAGTTCAAATTTTACGAAAATTAAATATATACTTTTATTTGGAATTTTTTTTAAACCAACGGAACTTCACGAATTTTTCAATTCTTTAGGGTTTATAACACTGCGTCGGTCGATAAATTCCACTTCTTTTTTTTTCCCACCCTCTTGTCAATTCTCCTTCGTTCCATCTTCCTCCCGATCGCCAAAATGTAACTCTTTTTGGTGGTTAGAACTTTTTGCTCGATGGAAGAAAAAGAAAACAATTCTGGCAGGATATTTTTTTTTTTTTTACGACACAGCAAGCAGAGTCGAGGCGCGCACGGCGGGAGAGCGCTCTCACTGTTCGACTGGCGAGACTACCGCAAAGTGCAACTGCACAACGGATGCGGAAAGAGAAAAAAAAAAATTAATAATACGTGGGAGTCTTCGAGACATGCATAATCTTTCTCTCACACTAGTGATTTTAAGCTTGTTTTTCTACTTTCTTCCCATCGCGACACTCTTGTAGTGTTCGAAAAAAATAATAATAATAAAAAAAAAAAAAAAGAAAAAATCGAGAAAACGTAATCTTGAAGAAACGTCGATAATAAAACTCAAAGTTATTCGCGCGGAATTTGAGAGCCAAGAATGAGGATTCTTGTGGATTCCACAGAGAGAGAAAGGAAACAGAGAGAGACGCGTAAAAGAGGGAGAGAGAGAGAGCAAGGGCGTCCCGGCGTTCGCGCCGGGTTAACGTGCAGCACTGGGTGAGCCTCCGAGGTTTCGGCCCAGGCGCACGAAACGCACCAAACGGGGAAATATAATTCTAGCTTCTCGCTCGTTCATACAAAATTGCGATATTTTATTTAAAAAATTAAAAAAAAAAATCATAATTATTCCTTCCGCCATCGAAAAAAAAAAAAAACGAAGAAACACTCCCGTAAAAATTTGAAATTCGAACAATGTTGAAAAAAAAAAGGCAAGGAATAGTTTGCGTATGAAATCACGAGAAATTTGATGGAAAATGGAGAATTGCATGGCACGACTTAGATGCAGTTGCAGGTGCACGTCCCGACGACAGTAGATACAAATATTCTTCTCTCTCGCACTCTTTCTATCCCATTCCTTCTCAGACATCTTTCACTTCCGAGGCACGTTGCATATACGTGGGAAAAAAAAAAAGAAAAAAAAAATGAAAAACTTGTCCTACCGATGTGTACTATACATATTAGGCGTGTAAAAAGTTTTCGTGTAGGTGCGCGCGTTTGCGTGAGTGTAGCGGACCAGGAAAATGAAAAAGGGCATCGCAACTTGTTACGATGACGGGCTGATGAGGAGGAGAAAGGGGATGGAGAGGGGAAGCGGGTGTCTGTAGGACAGAATAGAACGTTAGAAGCTTGAAAGAACCAGGAATAGACGGCGAAACCGAACGTTGCACGAAAGTGAGGAGAGTATTTGTCGTGTCGTTGCGTCTGCCTTGGCTTAAAACTCGCGTCGCTTCACGTTTCATAGCGTTTTCTTCCTCCCTCGTTTATCTCGAGATTTTCGCACCACAAGCACACACCTCTAATTTTTTTTTCGCGAAGCGAAGCAGCAGCAGCATCAACGAAAATCGTCACGTAAATTTCTCGCATACTTTTGCCACGTTCGATTATTCAGAAAATAATAATAATAGTAGTAATGATAATAATAATAATAATATACGAATTTACGAATGAAATAAACGCACACAAATCTTCGTTGTGAAATAATCTCGAGAGGATTTTGTTCGCTTAACCGTAAAAAAGCAAAACTATTCGATATATTCGCGTTTTTCGTTTGTACAAACGACGAGATCCATGCCCGTGCTTATCGGGTTATACAGGCAGTGTGGCACAGCACGCGGCGTAACACGATCAACGACCAAGATCGTTCTTTTCTTTTTTTCTTCTTTCCTTTTAATTATTTTCTCCCGTTCACGATGCGTCGAATTTTTCACAATTATCGTACTCGTCATCGAGCACGTACTTGACGTTGCACTTTAAATTCCAATTAATTTATGTATCAATGGAATAAACTGTTAAAAAATTGAATTTAGAAGAGAGAACGGCGGCGGTCACATACGCGCGCACAACCAGCCACCGCGGTAAACTCGCACACCCGCGCGTCGCGTTTCACACACATACACACGGATACATACACAACACACAGGCAAATGAACGGATACATGTATACGCGACGTGACGCGGGCGCAAGAGCCACATGTATACGAATGAACGTGAAATTCTAACACAACGAAACGAGGACACCAGAGTGAGAAAGACGGATGTATCAACGTACTGTACAATCCCTCACACCACACGAAACATACACACGCTCTGTCTCACATATATATATATATGAATACATACATACATATATATATGCAGGCATATGGAGGAAGAGAGAATGAGCTCGCGCGCGCGCTCTCTCTTAGATCCTCGTCGGGGCAGTACAAGGCGCAGAGCCAGCGGAGCAACGCAGGCAGAAAGAGCCCCAGCAGAAAAGAGAGAACACTTTTCTACAGCTATATATTCGCTCGCTCTCTCTCTCTCTCTCTCGTCCGTTTGTATGTGTCGGTTAGGTGCGCGGGAGGGTACAAGACGAAGAGTATATTGTGTACTCGGGGAAAAACTCGGCACTTCTATGTGTATTTCGTACGCGTATATTCCAGTGGATATGACGACGATGACGATGATAATGATGATGAAGACGATTATGATTATTATGATGGCCGAATTCGGCTCCCGATCAAGCTATAGCCAGTGATGATTTTCAGGGCCGCCAGGTTAACGTCACGCGCGGCAGTATAGTCTCAACTATACAGAGAGAAACACGAAGCGAGTTCTCTGTCTCACATACACAAGCGTAAAATTTACCGTATACGATACATAGGCATGGCCCGGAGAAGAGGATCGAAGCACGTTGTGTTGAACGAGCAAGAGAGAGAGAGAGCGCGCATCGCGCGGTGCACGGACGGACGTAAGGACGGACGACGGCTTGGCCGGGCGGGCAAGGCGAGGCAGGGAGAGGGACAGCAGCGCGGCAGGGCAGAGGGCGCTCGCGAGGGGCGGTCGGTGTAGAGGGGCCTGTGTCGAGAGAGAGAGAGAGAGAGCAGCACAAAACAACGTCGACGATGTCTGGTTGGAAAACGAGAGGCGGGGAGGGAGGAAAGAGCAAGCGAGGGAGAGGGACAAGGGAGCTCGCGTCGTGGAGAATGGAGAGAGTGAGACATAACGTAGCGACTGAGGAAACGAGAGAGAAAGAGAGGCCGATAGAGGGAGAACGGAGCGAGTTCACCGCTTGGTGGGAGAGCAGCGCTGGCGTCGAAAAGGGAGAGGGGAGTTGCGGCAGGACAGGAACGAAACGATGAAATTGGCACCCTCGGCTTTCACAATTTCGTTCGATGACTTCATTTTTTTTTTACTACTCTACTATCTATGCGCATATGTTACAAATGCATATACATATATCAGTATCGAGCAACTTTGAAGTTCTCTAATTGCAAGACCAACAAAATTCTCTGACCACGGAATAAGATATAATATACATATGTATGTATTGTAGATTAAAAAATTCGCAGTAATATGAGTTTTTCAAGCGGTGCAATTTGAATGGGCATAACGATGTTGTGGCTTCTTTCAGCGTTTTAGGCTTGATGTCGAACGCGATGAAGAATCGATGGCCTGGCCTATCATCGCAGGAATAACAAATGTAAAAATAGTCGAGATATTATCACGCACGAGGGATGAGAATATCTCTCGACTTGCATGGGGCGTAAGAAAATAAAGAAATAAAGTCGTGGGTTATCAACGAGAATAGCAGAGTCCGTTGCGCCAGAAAATTGCGTTTGAGAAACTCGGTGTCCCAATGTAGCTGACGTGTATATACGTGGCAAATATCATACACACGACATTGTTATATCCTATCTCGTGAATTATGTGTATACATGTATATATATATATATATATATATATATATTTGCACAAGTTGCAAGTTGAGGATGGAGTGCAAGAGGTACAGTAGAGAATCTGAGAAGTTAGTGTGGTGCGAATATTGCGAATATGCCATATATATAGTACATATACATTGTACTATAGCGAGTGATGTTTGAAACGACGAGAGCTAACTCCCGACTTAAAGGGGATAGACCGTTGAGAGTTTGGCTCACAAGGACTTGAAGTCGAAATAAAAATAAACTCCAAATTTATCTGTCCTCGCAATTTTTACACAATTAACGTTATCATTTTCTCCTATTTTTGGAAAAGTGAGAAATCAAAGTTAAAAAAAAAAAAATTGTAGTTTAGGAATATATAAGTACGTACTTTGATGCAATTGGCTACATTCGTGTTACACACGTCTCTCTCGAGTACGATCGATCATTTGCAGAATTGCTTGACGACCGGGATAACCGTTGCAAAGACCCCCGGGTGAAAAACTTTGCAGTCGTCAAAACTCGATGATCTTAGCATGGAAATTATTGTATTCTTTTTTACTCACAATTTTTTGTGATTTTTACAACTTTTTTTGCAACGACACGTGTGGCATGTCGTTTCGTTGAGAATTTGCGCGGGCCATCAGAATTTGAAAGAAAGAGAGAGAGAGAGAGAGAGAGAAAAAGAGACAAGAAACGACGAGAGCGACGTCGTTTCGCGTGTTCAAGCAAAAATAACCTCGTGCGACCTCGAAATCCGAGTTCCAAGTTCCTCCTATACACTATACATATATACATATATGTATGTGCATACTTTGGGCACGAAGTACGTGCTGCCACCGTCGCTAAGGCGAAAATTCTCACACACTATATAATGCGTGTGTATGGCCACGATGGATTTGGAGATTCGTTGTGCATACATCAGTCTTTTTCTCTATCTCTCTTTCTTTCCCCCTCGATTCTTTGTACGATCAAAGGCGTAGAAACATCTCGCAGAAAATTTTTACATATCGAATGGGGATCAAAAAAATCATTCGCGAAGATTCTCGTAAGCCAAAGAAAATATGAATTGTGCCAGATCGAGAGAAACAAATATATATATATATATATATATCGGTTTCGTTTTTAATCTTTCTCTCTTTTCTATCCAACCAACGCGTTGAGTGAGATGAAACTGCGAAAGGTCGACAAGTTTTCTTTCATTTTTTTCTTTCCCTCGGTACGAGGATAGCCCGTCGAGGGTACTATACATTATGTACATCCGTACGCTGAAGTACTTTTGTGTATATAATATATACGTATAGTCTGTGTACTATACATCGGGATTCTCCCGATGGAGAAATGGAGAATCGCGGAAAGCTATGTGGATGGTACCCGGACGTACATAACTTCATCGATCGATCCGTCGTGCTGGCGAGCTACCGCGGCTGTGCTCTCCCGCGTGTGTGCTCGATATAAAGTCGCACCAGAGAGAGAGAGAGAGAGAGAGAGGAGTGGAGAGGAGAGAGAGAGAGAGAGAGGGAGAGAGAGAGAGAGAGAGAGAGAGAGAGAGAGGATATATGCGACCGAACAAAATATAACATGTCTCTTTCGGCATATCCTCGATTCTAACGTTGAAAATGCAACGACATTTCGTCGTAAAACGCTTTCTCCCTAATGAAAGCTCTTATAAATATCCTCGGAAGAGTATCAATCAAAGTGATCCCTGAAAAATGTCTCTCCAAGCGCTTCTAGAAAATCACAATTCTTCAGGTATTCAACATTCTCGCTAATAATTATTTCTTCAGCTGTGACAAATTTATCTAATGATAAAAAAAACCTTCGAAATTCTTCAAAATTTTGTACGGAAAATTTAATGTTGGATTCCACTTTTCTCCCACCTATACAATATACTATCGTTTTTTCGCGAAACTGGCAATTAAAGCTTAAAAATAAACACGAGGAATTAGTACAAAAAAATAGATATAATATTAACGCTGGTCCGTTTGGTAAAAATAAATTAAATATGATAATAATATTGTTCGGTCTATAGAATTTCCTCTTTAAAAATAAAATTGTTTTTCACGAAATTTTAGAGATTAAGTTGGATTATTATAGTCACCATTCTGTTACTAACGCGATGGATCAATTCGAAACTTACTCTATCTCTTGTGTTTTTTTTTTCTCTTTGCTAAATTTTTTTTTTTTTTACGTTTAGAGTCGCGCCCAAAATTCTACGGCACTGAGAAACGGTCGGAGCTTGCCCGCGCCTGCGGCTGGGTGGTGCTTCTCGCGCGCGCGAGATATACTGCGGTGCGCGCTCTCTAGCGGCATTGCGGGGGAAGGTGGACCGCAACAGCAAGAGGAGGGGGGAGAAGCGAGATCCGACACCGCGGCTGATCCCAGAGCCGCGTGGTGGGGTTCGCGTCGTTGTCGAGCGTCCCGAAAAGCGTCGTCGAAGTGAAAGGGCGCGGGGAAGGGGAACTATGTGCAAAGCCTAGCAAGATCTGGCAACGTCGTGATGCGCACGCAAGTTTGGCAACCCTGTGCGATGGTACATACTATACAGGCTATATGTACACTTCTCGCTCGCCGCTACTATACGCGGAGGTTTGCGCCTCGGCTTCTCTGCTGCTGTTGTTGGTCTTGCTGGTGCTCTCACGAACACACCGGGCAAATCGACCAACACAGAACGGGCCCCGAGAGAGCTCCGCGGTTGAACGGCAGAGAGGCAGCGGAGAAGGAAAGAATCCCGTTCGACCGCGAGCGAGATGGGGAACTCTGCCCGAGGAAAAGGAACGGGCGACGCGACCAATTCGTGAAGGGAGAGAGAGAAAGAGCGAGCATGAGAGCGTCACGAGCGAAGGGGCGAGAAAAAGAGAGAAGAGAAGAAGCGACATAGCACGAGAAGAGAAAGAGAGAGAGATATGGCCGAGGTACGCGTTCTTCCTAAGTTTTCCTACGAACTCTTCAATTTTCAGAAAAAAATAATGACACGCATCCCAAAGGAGAGGTAAACGCTTATATGATGGAATTATACATATATATACATAACTTAAATTAAATATGTACGATAAAATGAATTGTATTATATAACATAAAATAATTGTTTTATGTGCGATTGCAAGAAAATGATAGGAAATATGAAAAGTTGCGTTGATTGCTGAATAGAATTTGTTCACTCTCTGGTCTGATAAACTATGATTAGATCAGATAGAGATTTTTATATTGATAGTTTCTTAAGCGCTAAATAATAAGTGAACTCAATTCTTATTTACTATACAGCATGGGAAGCTACAGCTCATTTGTGATATCTATGCGAATGGATTTTTTTTCGTGGAGGTAGCATCTTGAACTATTCATTGTTTTTCTTTCTTTTGCTGCTTCGGGGAATTGTCTCGCAGTCTTTTTGCCTCTGCGTGCTTCATGCTCTCTTGCGAATATTTCTTTTTCCTTTTATTTGCATTTGTGCTTTTTTACATTTCATAGCTTTTCTTCTTTTGGTTCTGCAAATAGAGATCCGATTTATATATGAATTTTTGGTTCGCGTGTACAGTCGACTTGACCCTACATAAGTATAATAATAATAATAATCGCAGATTAATATACTCTGTGGTGTTCTCATGACGGATACACTCATCATCCCACATCTTTTTGTGCGCACATCTAACGGTTTATTGGCAATAAAAATATTTTTAACCATTTTAATGTCTTTCTCGGAGAATGACGAAGAGACTGGTGTATAGAATGATAAAATTTCACGCATTAAAGTTGACCAAACATATGGAATTCAATGGGCGAAAAAAATGGATATATGTCAGGTCTTAAAAGTTACTTCGAAGTGATGAATATTATTATTATTGTTGTTGTGGTTGGTGTAGTATATTATTGTATATATTCAACATCCTTCTCACAAAATATTTCATTCCCATTATAATTATTTTACTGAATATTTATCTTATTATGATTTCTCGCCTTTATTTTGTTGGGTTGTTAATTTTTTTTAAATATTCTCTCGTTGCTCGCTTAACTATTTCTATGGGTATTTTTTGTAGCAATAAGAACAACAACATAACGACGATACGATTCGGGCTTTCGATTCATCCTATTCGATTAATTACCAAATCCATTTCATGGTTTGCTAAAAATCTTTTTACTAAAATAAATATTTCCGCTAAGCATTTTGCCAATGTGCTGATACTTATTCGTATAAAACATAGTTATCGAATTATATAATTAAGATTAGGAATGCAGAGAAAACCCCTGAAATTATCAGGATAGGCGGACTGGTTTTTATACTGGTATAAAATCCAGATCCATGTTGGCCTGTTATATATATATATATGTATATATATATATATATATATATATATATATATATATATATATATATATATATATATAGTGCGAGAACTGGGTCCAGTCATTTTAGGCGTTAAATCAGCAAAAGCTGGAATTGAGTCCCATCAAGCTGTATTTTGGTATACACCTTGATTTAGTGGTAAAATATAAGCACGTTGTGCGTACAATGAAATCATTGGAACTTTTGAGGGATTTTACCACTAAATCAAGGTGTATACCAAAATACAACTTGCTGGGACTTAATTCCACGTTGAAACCTAAAATGACTGGACGAGGCGAGATCTCGTGCCTTCTCGTGGACAAATGGGGCTTGTTACGTTGCGAGGTATCGTGGCGAGCATAAAGTACGGTATAGTCAGTTTTATACGCACGAGACTGTACATTTCCTCGCGGTGGTTCTTTAATCTAGGTCTTGCACGAAATAGAGATTAGGCTTTGCAGCAGGTACGTGAGATTCAAAGGCCAGACTCGAGAGTGTCAGACTCGAATCTCAGTCAATAGTCCACGATTCTCACTACGTGTACATATATATATATATATATATATATATATATATATGACACTTGAAAAGAGAAGAGGCAACGATGACTCGCAAAACCAGCATATATACCCTTTGAATTTGCAGCTCGTCGTCGAGACGTTAAAAAGAATTATTTAGAATTTGAGCAGTCTGCTTTCTCTTGTTTTGCTGCTACAGCTCTCGCATGTGTGTGTCTATCCCTTGTGGCCCTGAGTAACGAGAGAGGAGAGAGCGAATCAAACAAAGGACGAGGCAAACAAACCGACACACACAGCAGACATAACACACACCCAAGCAAGTAGCCAGGCCCGGTGGCAAAACTTCGTCGTGTAGCGGGCGAGTATTGAATCTTAAAAATAACTCTTTCTTTCTTTCTCTTTCGTTGGAAAAATATGGCATACGTCAAGTTATGCGCTAGTTGGCGACAGACAAGGCGAGAGAAAGAAGAAACGTCTACGGCTTCGAGCACATATATATGTACACAACTATATCTATATAATTCCGTCGTATAGTGCCTCCCCCCCCCTGCCGGTGCATAGGTCGTTTAGAAGCAAATCACGTCCTATGAACAAAATTTGAAATTTACCCAGTGGCTTGTCAAACATTTGAACTATGTCTCTGCAAAATTTCAAGTCAGTTTGGAGCCCATTTATGGAGCAAAAAAATCGCAAAGCTGCGTACTTTTGACCGCCCAGCTACAGCCTCTAATGGACAGAGCCATGCGCGATCTCAGTAAACTCGCGATATATCTGAACGTCCTATTGAACTTTTGTTGAAAAACTAACCAAGTACTCTCTGAAATATTCCGCGTCGATCAATACCAAAATCTTTAGCCTTTCTGGCCAATTTTCTTAAATTTTATGGCAAATGACCTCCTAAACTGTCTCAATCTATTTCAATCACAAAGGATCTCCGTCCCATTTACTATCGTAGATATATAAATAGGCAAAAAGTGTATTTGCCCGCATTATAGCACTACGTCGATGTATCTTGTTATAAATATGCACAGAAATTATAATTATCGTTGTCATCATCGTTGATATTATTGCTACACACTAACTAACATTAGCATCGCCGTGTTTGATGTGCCCCACGCCACATAGTATTATTTAAATTGTATTTGTATTATATATATATATATATATATATATATATATATATATATGGTATATGGTACACTACTACCACGCATCGTATTCTTCTGTGCCGGTTGGGTCGTTAGACGACGAGGAGAGCAAAGTAAATGTTCGAATGGCGTGCCACGGTGCCGCACCTTAGAAACGATGATCCGTTGCATCAACCCAAACCCGTGTGTGCAGCGCTTGCTAGCTGCCTGCTGCTGGTTCTGTGTGCCTGTGCCGTGTGATCGCGATGATGAGGAGGCTGAAGGTGAAGGGAAAGAACGAAAGAGAGAAGTGCGCGGGCGCGTTCACTCGAGTGTCTAGTGAGCGAAGCCGCCGCTGACGGCGCCATTCGCGAATCTTCAACGCGATCATCATCACACCGGGGTTATTTAGCCTCGTTACTTCTCGCAGCGAGATCTGACTCGAATACACACTGACGATATCTCATCGACACATTAAAACGCCACAAAAAACGATATATAGAAGAAAATAGACAAGGAGAGAGAGAGAGAAAGAAAATGAGACATGTGTGTGTGTGTGTTAACTTTTCTTACGTTAGTTGCGCCCACGTTGCCTGTGAGAATCGAGAAAGCAGTCGCGAAATAAATATGTATCTTTTCTGCAACTCGAGGATTCGTCGCCACAGCAACGCATTTAGCGTATGCAGTCGAACGTAACCGAGAAGATATTTCTCACGAGGCTAGAAGAGAGAGAGAGAGGGAGATAAATATTGGCTTCGTTTCTGGCCCATATCGCATAGATCATTCAGATTTCACTGCGTCCTTGACGTAAGACGTTTCGTAGATTCTCGTTTATTTTATTTTTTACGAGACCATAACGTCGAGATATACTGTTTTGTTTCGATTTTCGGATGCTTGACTCTCGGTGTTCCAAGAGAACAATTGCAAAAAAAACTACCTGTATATATTATACTGTATCGCACTCGCATACAAGAGACACGCGTTTTCCCGACGAATGTGACTCGGCTTATAACGTTCTTTATCTCTGCATCTATCCATTTTGTCGTTTTATCGTGGGAGAAAAAGAGTAATTAAACCCGCGGATATAAAATATCTCGGTGTAGAAGTTCTGGGAATATGGCAGAGCGTCGCGGGTACCAGCTTAGAACGAGACGGACAATGGTCGTACACCAGCGCCGCCTGGACGTTTCAGTGTGTACTACTGACGCATTCACTCTCTATGCGCTCACCCTTATATAAATGCATGCATACACGCGAGTTTCGCAGAGTTTATTATGCATACTTTCGCGGATATGTTGCCATTTTTATAAACAAAAAAATTATGATTCTCGGATAATACATTCATGGATTTAAGGGGAATTCAGGCACGAATCTACCGTGAACATACTCTGGCCTGGGGCAGACTCGTTCTCGATGGATGTTTTTCGTTCCTTTTCCAATTTACGCTCATACGAAAACGCGTGTGAGCTCATTTTTCAATGCGCCAGACGCTCATCAAGGCAGGAACGACGATATGTCATGGATTAGCGCAAATTCGCAAAATTTCGTAGAATCGACGTGGCCGAGTTTCCGGTTGCTCTATCTCTCGCTATTTGTATCACGCTCTCGACACCGCGGTGTGTGTGTCGACGGACTCATCGTTTGTCCCCTCCACCCGCTTCCCTGTTCGATGTTACGACGGCCCCTCCTTGTTTTGCTCGTTCCCCCACTCCAGTCTTGGCCCTTAAGCTCATTGCCATTTCACGAAAAACTATGCGTTGTTACAGTATATTTATCTGTTGTAAGATGTGAAATTACTCATCGAATATAACCGGCACATCTTTCGTGTTTCTGATGCACGATGCACGTGGCGATTAAAAATTACTTTCGCGGGGAATAAATATTTTGCTTCGATTCTTTAAGCTCATTGCCATTTCACGAAAAACTATGCGTTGTTACAGTATATTTATCTGTTGTAAGATGTGAAATTACTCCTCGAATATAACCGGCACATCTTTCGTGTTTCTGATGCACGATGCACGTGGCGATTGAAAATTACTTTCGCGGGGAATAAATATTTTGCTTCGATTCTTTAAGCTCATTGCCATTTCACGAAAAACTATGCGTTGTTACAGTATATTTATCTGTTGTAAGATGTGAAATTACTCATCGAATATAACTGGCACATCTTTCGTGTTTCTTATGCACGATGCACGTGGCGATTGAAAATTACTTTCGCGGGGAATAAATATTTTGCTTCGCTTCTTTAAGCTCATTGCCATTTCACGAAAAACTATGCGTTGTTACAGTATATTTATCTGTTGTAAGATGTGAAATTACTCATCGAATATAACTGGCACATCTTTCGTGTTTCTTATGCACGATGCACGTGGCGATTAAAAATTACTTTCGCGGGGAATAAATATTTTGCTTCGTTTTCTATACGCTCCGTCACGTCAAATGGTGTTATTTTTTTCGTCTACGTGTTTACTTTTTCTCACGTCAGATGCTGTTATTGATTTTTTTTTCTCGCGGCACATAGGAAGAGAATAATTTTGCGTTTCATTACGACACATGACGAAAAGTTCCGACTAGTCCGGAAAACAATTTAAAAGCACAGAACGTTGTCCGTTAATTTTATTTTTCTATTAATACTCAAATTATTATTTTTTATATATATATATATTTATAGACCAACTTTCGTGATTTTTTGGACAAAAGTATTTTCATCGAAATGAAAAAGCCGTTCCCTCGAAATTGTTCGGATATTTGAATTTTATGCTTTTCCACTGAATCACTTTGTATACATAATTAGTGTATCTATATACATGTATCTATATAACTGCGTTCACGTTTTTTAAGTGCTCTGGCGCTGTGTGAGCGTAACAGCGAAAATAGCTAAAGCCACGATATCGAGAGCCGGATATCGATGCGCTTTGTACCTATATATATAGCTTTCACGACGTTTTATTCGCGTTATTATATGTACGGGCAGTCCGATTGGACGGGTTGACTGGTCGATCGAGCGAATGAAGAGTGACCTGGAGAGTTTTTCATTTTACACAAGGGTCACGCTATATATATATATATATATACATACGATTTTTTTAGATCATCGATGATCGAGCTAACTTAATGAAAAGGAAATAAATTTTTGTTGTTTTTATAAAAAATACGTGTACATAGTAAAATAATTTAAGGATTATCGATACAAGAAAAAATTCCTTTCCTGAGAGATTTTTTTGCTGAATGTGTGCAAGAGACTCAAAACATATGGAGACCCTATTATCGATACAAGAAAAATTGCTTTTGGATAACCCTATTGGAAAACTCAGCAGTTTTCATGGACTCGAGCCAAGTTTTTGTTCGATTCTAGGGTTCGAAAGACTCCGTAGGACATAGCAGAGAGTTGAAATGGAAGTGTGGATTTTTCAGCCTGGCACGAAAGTTGTCAGGGACAAAAATAAAGTAAATATTTTCTCTTCCTCATTGAATGTTCCGTATTTGTTGGGATTCTAATCGTTTCCACTTTTTCAACTACGATCTTAACGGTCGTTACCTTATAATTATTCAGGTTTTTTAAATTTACCACAAACTATGAGAAAATGCCAAAGAAATATAAGAAATTTAGCGTTTTAATGAAAATCACATATAATATCGAAGATAATTCACAATTTTCGTACGGTAAAGCATGAAATTAAAAAAAAAAATGTAAAGCGGAGTTCCGATCCGTCGGCTGACGAGGGTACACAAAGAGAGAACTAAGTTCTCTTACCAAAATTTCTTCGATTCCCCTTTCGAGTCGAGCCAAGTCCGGGTCGAACGGACCTCTGTGCGATGCCCTTGCGGTGCTACGCTGTCCGTTGCCATACTGTGGCGCTCCTTGTCTCCACTTACCTCTCTCACTCCCGTGACCCTCGTCGTACGTGTGCATCATCGTCCGCGGCCTATCCTAACTCCAACGTATTGGCGGTCACACCACTATACATATATATATATATATATTTCAGGAAAGCAAGGAAATGGCAATTGAAGGGGCCAGAGGAAAAACCACTTTAGTTCATTGGTTTTGCGTAGTCTTAAAGTGGTTTTTTGCCTGGACCATTGAATTACATAATTCTTTTCCGTTGAAAAAATGGGTCCTCTTGTAAGGCGAATATCGAAGTACTCTCTGCATAAACTTGCGAAATATTTAAGGCCCCAGGATCTCGAATTATATCGGCAAACTATTTTTATACGACAAATTAAGGACAAATTGAAAGACCCTCATTGCCCGCATTTCTCGGTTAATCCCGAATTGATCCATCAGAATCAATAAAAATAGTTTAACATCAATAAAAATTCGATAAAAAATTGCTGGAAAACGTTATTTTGATTTCATGATGACTACGTGGAAACCCTCATCAGCATTGGGTTCTCGTCAATATCAACATTTCGCTTTCGACCAACATAGAAGTAAATATGGAAACAACAAGAAGATAGTAGAATACTTTTACTTATATCTCTAGAGTCATCACTCTCAATCGGTAATTGGTAAAAAAAAGATTATTGGAATTTACGGAAAAATGGGTAAAATTCAATGAAGAATGAATAAAAAAAGGGTCCTCTTGTAAGACGAATATCGAATTACTCTCTGCATAAACTTGCGAAATATTTAAGGCCCCAGGATCTCGAATTATATCGGCAAACTATTTTTATACGACAAATTAAGCACAAATTGAAAGACCCTCATTACCCGCATTTCTCGGTTAATCCCGAATTGATCCATCAGAAGCAATAAAAATAGTTTAACATCAATAAAAATTCGATAAAAAATTGCTGGAAAACGTTATTTTGATTTCATGATGACTACGCGGAAACCCTCATCAGCATTGGGTTCTCGTCAATATCAACATTTCGCTTTCGACCAACATAGAAGTAAATATGGAAACAACAAGAAGATAGTAGAATACTTTTACTTATATCTCTAGAGTCATCACTCTCAATCGGTAATTGGTAATTTACTAATATCTCATGAGAATTAGTAAATTATCGATTACCATTTATTTATTATTAGAATTAGTTAAAAGTATGAAATCTACAAATTTTTCTAAACTCTCATCTAAAGTAATTGCAGAGACGATGCTTTTTGTTCGATTTTTTGGAGAAACTGAAAACATTTACTGATTTTTATGTAATTCCAACATATTTCGTAATAAACGTGATGGTCGTGTATTGCTCGTTGATCGCCATTACCCCCGTCAGTTATAAGGCGCGTGTGCATGAAACGCTCTTGATTATACAATGCGTAAAAGTGTGTGCTAGCGTTACTTTGGATCGTCTTCTATGCTCGTATATCACAAGTTTTCGCGGGTATACGCAAAAATGGAGAAAAACGGGTTGAGATTGTCGTCCTCGACGCCGTGGCGTTTATAACTTCAACTAACTCTTCCTTGCGTACATCTGCGGAAAGAGGCTTTCATATATATATATATATATATATATATATATATATATGAAAGCCTCTTTCCGTGTGTGTATATATATATATACACACACGATCGCACGGACTCGTGCTTTCGTGTGTTGGCGAGGGGGTGAGGGAAAGAAGAAGAAGAAGAAGAGAGCGACAAGTACAACACACACAACGGCCAGTAGGCGTCGCTCTCGTCCAACTCGCCGCTTGGGCAACCGAGCGAGGTACTAGCAAACGAAGAATCGGGCAATGTTTTTGCCTGTCGAAATATATCCCCCTCCCCCCCTTGCGACAATCAACCACCTGCCATGCTCATAAATACGCACGCCACCTACGATTCTCAAACAATCGCTTTGCATATATATATATGCAAAGCAATTGTTTGAGAACATATATATATATATTCTCAAACAATTGCTATATATATATATATAGCGTTGAGGCGTTTTCATTGCGCCTTGCGCGCTTCAAAGTGATAACATCACTGTATTAAACCCTCCATGTTATATATACATTCTAATAACATTATATACATACCACAATATGCTTACATATCACTTTAATTGGCGATGCGAAAATGTCCCTTATATGCTTTTTCTGCTATAATTTCTTGCGTCACTATCATTTTCCTCTTAAAAAATCATCGACCATAGAAAAAGACGCAAATCTTTGCTGAGTTAATTGACCGTCATTACCCTACAACATCGGTACACGAGAAAAAATGACCGTGTTCAAAATAAATAGAGGTTATGTACGAAGACATAAACGCATGTACTCATCCTTTGTAGCAACGCGTCTATATTAGTCAATGAATAAAGACAATTTCCAACAATTATACAAATACGACTTACGTAAAAATACATACGCACAAATTTATACACCCTGGTCATGAGCTTCATGGGTTAAAATTCTCGAGCGATCGTTATTCATCATGAAACTGAAAAATTCCGGCGGCACCGTTTGTGACTTGTCAAGCACGAGGCACCACCTGCAGAATTTCTTCGAGAACGATGGCCAAACCCATCACGCATCTCATCTCTATATATATATACATGGAGACGACCAGAAACTACCGAAAAGAGCTCGGTTATCAGTACATACGACTGCCCGAAATTTCGGGAAAAGTATACCCCTCAAACTCGTCTATATACTCAGCTTACACGTTAATAATGAGAGAACTTTCTCTCTCTCTCTCTCTCTCTCTCTCTGTAGCGTGCCCGCTCTCGTTAATTTCTGTCTCCGCATCTTTAGTCTCTTTAGGTTTTCGCGGATGCAGCGACAAACAGCCAGTTTTAAGATGCCACCAGGTCGCCAGGCCGGTGAACTGACAATGAGAGAGCAATCGAAATATATATTTATATATATATATATATATCGTTATACGGTACATGCATAGGATAGAGGAAATAAGAGACGAGACCGAGCATGGGCCTTGGTCAGTGGTGGGATTAGAGTGTATATATACTGTGCAAGAGTTAAAACAACAATAGCGCTGATTACTGGACGGCGAAAGGGTGTGGCAGCGCCATTGAGTCGTTACACGCAGAAATAGAACGAGAGGGTACGAGAGTATGCGCACGAGTGTGAGCAGGATGGAGTACGCGCTATTATAGTGGAGATGGCAAAAGAGAGAGAGGGAGATACAGAAAGGGGGGGAGAGAGAGAGAGAGAGCGAGTAACGAGAAAGATCGCTAGATGAAGCGAGGAGACGAAGTTGACTGGGCGGTTGGCGCGGCGTCCGGGGGTGGCAGCAGTGGCGCAGCGAGAGAGGCAGAGGGGAATAAGGATGAACCAAACCTTAAAGGGGATAGTACGAGTGGTAAATAATCAATATATCTACGGGTGACGTGCTCGTTTTCCAGGGAAATTGCATAGATTCGAGGCGCACAATGAGAGAGAGAGAGAGAGAGAGAGAGAGAGGCACAAAAAAAATTCGCAGAAGATGGATTGTCAATTCTATTTTTGTTATCGCTCGATGGCTAGTTTACTGATTTTTTTTGTTTCAAGCGGTCAAAGTTCATTCGATCTCTTATACGATCAAAGGTTTTTCATCTATAGCATGAGATTTAATTTATGCTCAGATATGCTATAATGCGGATAGGAGTGGCCAACCAATCAAGCATAAGAAATTCTAACGAGGCCATACTCCTTTTATTCTGCCTACGAAATTTAAAAGGAATTCGGTTTGTCTATTTTTCCACGTGGCGCGGGACAGTCTCTTTGAAAAGGTCATCGAAGATTCGAGCCCCGACGAATCTTCGCGGGAAATTTCCTCTGGTCCGGCCTACCAACTCTCAATGCTTCGTTAACCTTGCGCTTTCGCGTGGGTGACGACACAACGTGTAAGTATGCACGAATCCAATGTCCAACACTCTATTATATCGTGTATATTTGAATAGACGAGCTTGGTCTGAATGCGCGAATGTCTCTTGGCCAACATTACGTTACTGAGCTGATTATTGTTCTCTTCTATGGCGCCATAGATCTGCATATATATATATATATATGCTTATATTGCTTAACCCTAGGGGAAGCTTCGCCCTCTGTGCACCTCGCGCACAAACCCCTTGGGTATATTATAATTTGTCGTATACACAAAGGAAGTATAGCTGCGTGAGACTATGGATTATTAATTCTGGTACACGGTGGCACTGGAGCTGAGATATTTTTATTATATATATATTTATTTATAAAATTCAACAAATATCGCGAACTATATTCGAACAAAAATTATATTCAATGATTATTCTTATGCTCCTGCCTGTTTTTTTGGAAACAAGATATGAAAATTGTTTTGAGCCTCCTATTAACTTGTAAATTGACTGAGAAATAAAGAAGTTTTATCATCCGGACAGATTGGATCTGTGATGTGTGGGCGGTGAGAGGCAGCTTATTCCCAAGGTTATCTTCTATATGAAACAATATTTTTTTATACACATCTTCTCATCGACGAATAGAGGAATAAAATATAAATAAACTAAAAACAACAACAATTGCAATACATTCTTGCTAATTTCATCATTGGCGGATTATTTTATTAACATTCTCGCTACACCAATGCGTGAGTGGTAGATTTTCCGTTCTTATGTTGGACGTCACGTCGACCGCTAGATCAAAACTAATTGGTTTGCACGAGTCTCCCAGACCGAACATGCGATTAACGGCATCAACAGCTGCCGCCTCTCTCGCCTCCTCGATTGTTTCGCCAAAAGCTTGGGAAAAAAAGATTAATGGAATTCACGGAAATATGGGAAAAATTCAATGAAGAATGAATATTTTTCGGCCCTTACCCTTTCCGAGAAATTCCTTCTTTGAATAAAAGGCCACGTGATAAACGGCCAGCAATGTATTGACTCCAGCTTGCCCAATCAGACGAGGTTCCGCCATTTCACGATTCTCACGTACGAGTATCGCGTTTAAAATATTTTCCGGTTCATTTGGACGCCATATCTCGGTTAAATCCTTCTCGGCAAGAGACGCTATGAGAAAGTCTCGAACAAAATTTGCGACATGAACGAGATCAATGTTCGGACTTTGAGCTAACGCGTTAACGAGAGCATAAAATGTACACACGAGCGTTTCTTCGGAGACGGGATGATCCTTAAAAGAAAAACGAGACTTATCAAGTTCGTGCAGGTGACAAAAAAAAAGTATAACGTTCGGTTTCTCGAACGTTCGATTTTTACCGATAATCGATAATACGTACAGCAGTTCGAATAAGGTCTTTTGTTCCAATTTGAAGAGAAGCTTTTGCTATGATTTCGTCAGACATCAGGTAATCCAAAAGGGCACTGAATAAACGAAAAAATTATTAGCAATCGATCGCCGATTTAGTATCATTCAAAGAGAAAAGAAAAGAGATCAAATGCATGATGTGTAGTAGCAATGCAACAGTTTTACTATGATCACTCATAGTTCTTAAAAAATTCGGTGAATCAATTATTATTTTTACAATGTCTGACAATACCAAATAGTTTTTACAACTTCTCGGTCTTTACTGCAAGTGTTTAATTTCTTGATCTAATGATGCAATCAATTTTATAATGTTTAATCAATCTTTCAGACATTCTATAATTTTTCAACTCATCTAAATGAATAGTTAACATAAAATGTGTGATACATCAAAAAATATAAACGAAAGGGCTTAGGTGGTGCTCCAAACAGGACTATTTAAAGGTCTTACTAAATGCACTCTTCAGGCACTCGTGGTAGAGCCTTGCAGAGATAAGCTTTTATAATTTTTTCTGTCAGTCTTTGGCCATCCTCGATGAGTTTTGTATTTTCCAATATATCCAATTTTGGATCTGTAATCCCGACATCTCGCTGTTTCTGTTCCTCCTGAAGAAGATACGAGCGGAAAGTGAAAGCTTGTAGCAAAAAATCAGGATCAAATTGCTCAGAGAGTCTGACATTGAAGGCATAGAGCTCTGCATCGTGATTCCATTCTAAAAAGTTGCTGCGCACTGCTGGAGGTTCGGGACCTGCTCTCTTCTTGCGTTTTACTATTTCCCTGATCGTCGGTGATATCCATCTCGCGATACATCTTTTGCCTATTAATCAACGATCGTGTCAACAAATTCTTATTTTTTATATTTCGTTCGTCCTAACCTAAAAAAGGAGAGAAAAACTAACAGGTTATGAGCCAAATTTACTTCGATACCTGTGTAATTCGGAGCTGTCAGTCTTTGCACGCTCAATATAAGTCGAATGGAAGAGCGGAGAGCGTTCATTTTATTAATAAAATACTTTAAAACATTTATTTATTTAATATAATCAGCAAATTACAGTTCTTTAAACGATAGCAAGAGAGGTTAGAATCACAGAAGATTTCGTCTGCAAGAATGGAGGAAATTGGCGCCAGAGGCGCTACAATCGTTTGACACGCGCGCCTCTACCGGCCAGAAGTTGGTGATAAATTCAAACGAGCGCGCGAACGTTGAAATTGCACGAATACGAATTTTTGAAAAACCTACACGATATCTGAATCTTCGTCCTTGTTATCAGAGTGTTCATTAAAGCGACCTTGTAAACGTTTTCTCAGTTTTTTTCTAGGATTGTCCAAGCAACTGACTCGGTGATTTTGGGAACCGCGCTTCTGAATATAAAAAATGACATAGTTTTTTTTAAAAGAATTTCCCAAGTTCCGCCGGAAATGAGAGTGTTGGATCAATAATTACGTTATATCTTTCCCAAAATCTGGTAAAATCGGTCTTGTGGCTATTCGCTTGTTGTCGTAAAGTCGGCAAGCAATAAGCATCCGCTCCGCATTTGGCAATAAGACCAACGGAAACCGCGTCATCAAGTTTTTCTTCCAATTCATTCCGTAATGCTTCTGGATCGCTCTCAATCGGATAACATCTTCGCAGATGTTCGGCAATCAGCGACGAACTGACGTAAACTTTTTTAGTGCGAAGCTCTTTGACCGCGAGTCGTATCATTTGTGGTGTCACGGGAACCGTTCCTCTGTCACTCGAGACGTTTTCCTCACTTTTCACTCGATCACCGTTGCTCGAACGATTTTTAATCAATTTTCCTCGAACGCTCGTTTTCTTCCGATAATTTCTCGACTTTCTGTGCATATTTACGCTCTCTTTGATAAATAAAAAATGTTCCTCTTTACTACCGGAAGTGAAAAGTTTTACCTACACTGGAGAAACTGGTTGTAAATTCCTACTTTTCTTAGGCATTTTTCAAATAATCCTCGTATTCAGCAAGCAAATTCAAAAATAAAAAATTTTCATTTCGTATCATTTAACCTCGCACATCATGTAAGAGTGTAAAAACTCTCGCACAGGCGAGCGCGCCACCACTATATTGGCGCACATCCGGCGATTTTGTGTGGATACTGCTGCGCCCGCGTGTTGTGTGTATGTGTGCTGTAGCGGAGCTAGCAACGCCTCCGCGTTCAGTCGGTCTCTCTGCCTGATAGTGATCAATCGAACGTCGCACGGCGCTCGGTGTTCGCGCTCGAGCAAAAACTTGATGCGTAAAGTTATAACATACGTATATACGTCATAAAAATATGTATATATCTATCTATATATATATATATATACACTATTAAGAGAGTCGCGTCCGTGAAAATGTTTACAATCTAGGGAACGATTGACGACTCTGTGCGCGAGTCTCCCGCCGCACACACGTATATCAATCGTCAGCAGAAACGTCTGCTACGCTCTTTTCGTTCTCTCTCGGAAATTATCGTACAACGATCAATAAAGATTCAACCGTGGGTCAGGATATTTTTTAAAATCTTTTCCTTGTCTTTGCCACGTTCGCAATGTCTTTGGCGTACGAAAATCGTGTATTTGTGTAGTGCAACGTTAATTTTTCAATGCTTAGAACGAGCTGACAACTTTTGCGTGTGTGTGTGCGAACGTAAAGAGATAGGCGAGGAGTGAGGAAGAGCGAGAGAGACCGAGAGTGAGGTGAGTTTCGGGGACACGTCGCAACCTATATATATATATACATATACATATATATTTATATTTAAGGTTGCGTATGCATAATAACCATAAATATTTGTATCTTTGGAGATAACCGGAGATTAATAATGAATATGACAATATTATACAGTTACTGCAATGCAGATCACAAAATATACCCCCACCCTCTATGCCAGACGTCTTGTTCACTACCCTACTTTTTTATTCCTCTTTTCTTACCGCTTTTTTCTCACCGAGATCCTTTTCTTTTCTCACAAAATTATTAATTCACGAGATTTCGTCGATATACCGAACTGTTGGGCCTCATTTGACACATTTCACTCAATTTTTTATAAATTCGTGCTGGCCCAATTTACTGCTTTATCAGCTCGATGTGCTAAAATTTATTGAATTCTAATTTTCAGAGATAAAACGAAGGATAAAAATGAGTTCTCAGCCCATAATGGTACCAGGTGGTGAACGTCATCCTCAACCTGATGGACATTCGGTGTCGGTTGGTCATGGCACAGGAGAAACTTTCAAAACTATGACACCACCGAGTGTCAGCAGATCTCTAAGCAATCGTGAGTTGTCATAATATTTTCGTTTCTTTGACCAACCCCCTCGTTATTCTTTCATTCATTGCTGTGTACATAAATTTGTCTATGTATATGGTCAACGAATTCACATTACATTGTTTTGTCACAGTAATTTAGGATTAGTAAAATATATATATATATATATCTAGTAGACAATTGTTCTATCTATAGAGCACGCAAGTCAAAATCTAATTTTGTCCGAGTTGGCATGTTGCATGCTCTTTCAAGTAAACCTGTTAGTCCCAGTCACAAATGCCCGATAACCCCGTCCTATAATCCAATAATACGTTCTTGACTATATCTCCTTGCATGTACAAAAATTCACAAAAAAATTATACATATATATATATACTCGTTATCTAACTGAGCAAACTCTTCAGTTCCATGGAAAACGTTATAGATAAAGATTGTGGAAAATTGCATATTTCTTGAATCACAATCGAGTGTACATTTTTTTTTGTCACTCATCATTGACATTTTGATCCCATTGCCGTGTAATAACGTATATTTAAAGGTCGCAGGCTCGCAATTAGTGTGTCGCAGCAAACTATACACGCCTCATCATTCACCTGTCTCAGATTCGTTACTTCGTCGTTTCCTTCGGTATATTCAGTCACTAATAAAACTGCGAGATTTGCAAACAAACATTTACGTTTCCATTGCATTTTACATGATTTACAGACGAAAAAATTGTATGTCTACTAAGGAAAAGTAATGTTTTTTATTTGCATCAATTAGACTCGATTGATCGAGGCGATTTTTGGAATATCAAAATGGCAGGTGCGAAAACTTTTGATCGTGAGTCCTTGATAAAATTTGCTAGGGATACGAGCAATGTCGGATAAGGTCAGTGCTGTATGTGCAAGGCTCATTAATATGAATTGAGCGCCTCGATAAACTTGTTGGCCTGTTGAAAAGATGAAAATCAATATCTACTAGCCTCGTGTCCATAGCTTCTCTATGCATACACGCTATAAAACCATTCGATGTGACTTTTGCTTTTGCCGGCCTCAGTACATAAATGGACACAAATCAGCTCGCATGACTACTCGAATGTGATGCTCGAAAAACACGCAAATCATCACACATTGTAAAAAAAGAAAAATGGAAAATGAGTGCTGAGAAATAAACTAAAAATGATCACTCAATATTCCTTATGCAGCTTTATCAATATTGCATGATGTTTTTTTCTCTCCGTATCTAACTAAACTAACAGCTATAAGAGAGTGCATTAAAAGTCTGTAATGATAAAAATTCATTTGCATGAAATAACAAATGAGTATTAAAATTACAAATAGAAAAAAAAAAACTTGAAAAATGGGTCGATGGATTAAATCGTTGACCACTAAGAGAGGTAAGGACTGGCGAGATAAATCATCGCGTGTATTATAAAATGTGTAAATTAAAAAAAACAAACAATTAAAAATTGAACGATAAATTGGTGTTGTGAAAAATCGTCTTCTTGTCTTGTATAGAAAGAGAATTGTATGTAAATGTAATTGTGTGTTGATGATTGTAGAAAAAAAGCATATTTATAGTTTTCTTTGTTTTAAAAAAAAAAATTGTATTAAAAAATTAAGTCTCCTGAGGAATCGAAGAATTTTTATAATTGCTTTAAATGAACACACGTGTAGCACCAGCGGATGATCGACGACCTCGTCAAGGCAGTGTTCATAATCAACCGCCACAATTGCCAAAGCTACCATCCTCGGAATCTCTCACGTCGAGTGTTAATCTCACAACAGGTCCTCCACCTCTGTCGCCAGGTACAATTCAATTTCTCCCCAAAATGAGAAACTTTATAACGAGGAAAATAATTTTTTTCTCTACTTTGTCCATTGGCATTTAAAGTAAAACTGTACAGCTTTATTCAAGATTAGAATGATTTCACAAGTTTTCATATCTCGTTGCTTTACAGCACTCTCAAACTATATTGTGACTGTATAGCACAATATTGCAAATTTTTTCGGCTTATCAGACTATTTTTAGCTTTTACGAGATGACAAAAAAAACAGAAACAAAAAAAAATCATAAAATCATGGCTGTATGCATCCGCTTCATTGAAACATCAATGTCACGATCATATAATCGAACTTCAGATGCCAGTGGGGTAAGGTATGATATGCCGATTCGATAAAATATTTTTTTTTTCTTTAAAATAATTCTCTCTGTTTATCTCCCCGTTATTGAACTTTACTAGACGGTACTGCACCGTCTGTTTCAGGATTATCAGGAATGGGCGAGAGTAGCCTTAAAATCGACAATTCCTCGGACAAGGTAAATTTTGCAAACAATTTTATCAAGGTGGTTCCCGTCTCGATCGTGTGGCATGAAAATGATTCGTTTTTTAAATTCTTTTTCGTTTCGTCGGTTGTATTAACGAAAAAAGTCTGTCGAAACGTGCAAACTGACGAGAAAGGAATCCTACAAAGCCCAACGAAAAAATTATCGAATGGAGAAGAAACGTGTAGCAAACGAGCTATTAAGCTCGCTCAAAGATCCGACTGTTATTGTAATGAGCGACTGGCTAAAAGTCCGCGGTACACTGAAAAGTTGGACCAAACTCTGGTGTATTCTCAAACCGGGCTTGCTTCTTCTGTACAAGAATCCAAAGATAAAGGTAAATCATTCGGGTATCCGACCACAATGATATAAAATCAATGCAAATATTAATAATTCCTGTTTTTTCTTTTTTTTAAAGAGCAATCACTGGGTTGGAACAGTCTTGTTGACGACGTGTCAGGTCATTGAGCGACCTAGTAAGAAAGATGGTTTTTGCTTCAAACTGTTTCATCCACTGGAACAATCGATTTGGGCGCCAAGAGGCCCAGAAAAAGAAGCAATCGGTGGGTCGAATGAAAAAAAAATTTAGTGTCGAAAATTTTCGCATGAATTCAACTGAATGATAAAATTGTGCGTTTGCAGGTGCAGTCGTGCAGCCGCTACCAACGTCCTATCTGATTTTTCGAGCTCCTTCACAGGCCGCTGGCAAGTGTTGGCTCGATGCCCTCGAGCTATCGCTACGCTGTTCGTCCCTTATTGTTCGCTCGACTAGCGCTATACCTCGTTCACCACAGCACGACGGTACCACTACCCACGAGACCCAATGGAGCGAGGCTGATTATGAAAAACATTTCGACGATCACGGTAAGAAAATTTTTCGCTCTTACCAACGATCGATATTTATGTACGATTTTTTTCATTCAAAAAGTCGCACCGTTTTGAAAATATCGGACATTTTTCACGGCCCCAAAGTCACACAAGCTCAAAGATGTTACACTTTAAATTGTTTTGCATATGCAGAGCTGGGCAAGTCACAAGGAAAGTTTTCCAATCCGTTCAAGTATCCTCCATTTTGTTCTTGAAGCGCCTTTTACTTGATACTGAAAGCACTTTGTACTTTGTACTTGAAGCATTTCACAATTGGCCCAAAAGTACTTTGTTCTTGTTAGAGTACCCAAAAATTGTATTAGTTGACACACTTTCAAAGTTCTCAAATTAAATACTTTTCTTATTATTTTTGCACAAATACTAGGCTGAAAATTAAATTTTAATTTTATATATTAAAATTATAATAATCGTGAAGATTCAAGAAAAAATCCATCATAGATTCATCCGTTCAATCCGTTCAAGTATCCTCCATTTGGTTCTTGAAGCGCCTTTTATTTGATACTGAAAGCACTTTGTACTTTGTACTGAAAGCTTTTCATAATTAGCCCTTGAAGTACTTTGTCTTGTTAGAGTACCCAAAAATTCTATTAGTTGACACAGTTTCAAAGTTCTCAAATTAAATACTTTTCTTATTATTTTTGCCCAAATTCTAGGCTGAAAATTAAATTCAAATTTTATATATTAAAATTATAATAATCGTGAAGATTCAAGAAAAAATCCATCATAGATTCATTTGTTTTTTTTTTCTTCTAAATGTGTATAAAATTAATTATCTTCGTTAATCCAGCACGATTGATATTCCATAATAAAATATGTTAAACGACTCTAAACTTTGTACTTGAAAATACGAAAAAGGTTTTTGTACTCCAAGTACTGCCCAGCTCTGCCCTATACTCATTATTGTCTAAATGACTGTATTCGCATGAAGCTCTCTGTCAAATTAAAAAAAGTGCCAAACTTCAGTTTGTTGAGGAAAAAAGAAACATAGGAAAATTAACGAATCTAGTCGCGTGGTTATACTCACAATCATACTGTCGAAGCAATATCGACTCAATCACTCTCTAACTATATACATACTATAAAAACTACGCTATGCCTTGACGACAGCGGTGAGCCGATTGATCGTCAACGAAAACCGTACGCATTGAATTTACACCGTGGTATTGTATTTCACATCTCACACATATGCGTTTTTTTTTTTTAAATTTTTTCGTTCTCTTCTATCTTCTCGCTTGAGCAATGCACGCACCGACAATACAAATCTCTTGGCAATTTTTTTTTCCCTATCTCCGCGCTATGAAATTATACGATGAAAAATGATTAACAGTCGATGAGTTTGGATTACAAATTCGTGAATAAATTCGTAGTTTGATTTTCGTTGTCAATCAGTGTGTTAGAATATAATAGGTGCCTTGTCGTTTTAAGAAAAATTGAGCAATGCAGTCTAGTCGAATTCGTGACTCGAGTGAATAATATTATTTTGCAACCTTGTACAGTATACAACTTTGGGAAAACTTTAGTTGGAAGAACACGTTTATCGTTAATACGGAAAAAAAAATATAGTAAATAGAAATAATGTGATGAGTTAACTGTTAACTTTCTTTATGCGCTTTGGTGTAAAGTTCAATTTTACACATGGCACGAGTATGATGGCTCATTCTCATCGCTGACGATTTGATTTTCAGGCATATATGACAGGAATTATTCCTAAAAATTGGATAAACTTTGGGTGATGAATTAGTCGCGTAAAACTTTGTAAAAAAAATCGTTGCAACCTTTTCACAAATGAAAATAATTGTCAAATTTTCTCATCATTATGAAAACGCATAAAATATTTCTGAATATCATTCTATCAACGTTGTTCCTTGTGTAGAAGATTGCAAAATGATTTATCTCATTAAAATTGTCAACTTGACGAGTCAGTGCTGCTGAATTTGTCGTTAAAATCGTGAAAAATCTGAACTAACGAGACCTCGATGATTCGTGTTAATGCTCTCTCCGCATTGCTGGCTGTTCACATCGCAATCGTGACACGTACAGAGCACAGCACACTCGACCTACCACCAATATTTTTGAGCAATTATGCACCTCGTTCACCCACAACGCCACAAAGACGCTTGTTGTCCTGTCCTCAAACATTTTCCCCCTCATTCGGTACTGAGGCGAAGAGCCTGTGTCCTTCACCGACCCCGATGTACCAGCAGCTTTATCACGCTGTAGCTTATTGGGAAAAGCATTTTCTCGGCAAATCACCGACACCCCCCGCTGATCCTGAGACCCTCGAAAATTCACATTTTACCCATCACCTGGATGTGACAAACGACCGTAATTCCGGTAACAATAATAAAAATAATAACAATAATAATCCATTGTCATCCTCGTCATCGAATTACGTCGGTTCCACACCCCGACGCATGACAATTCCCGCTGTCCATGTCCTCGAGTACGAAACCCATCAAGTAGTAACGCTAGATCCTGTATACACCTCGCACACAGACCTGGACGATATCAGCCAACCGGAGAACGGGGTCGTTGCCGATGCTGAGATAAGTGCTACGGACAGCGAGTCCGAGGTGTCTGTCAAAGAGGACGAACCCGAGACATATGCCGAGACACCCTACGTCGCTAATGAGAACGAAATTCTTGGATCGGTAAGTTAGTGAATATTTATTGAGAAAAGTCTATAATGATTTTTCAACTATTCGAATCTTTTTAGCTATTTGCATTTAAAAAAACATCACTCTCAGACTGTTATTTAAATTTCTGCAAATTTTGAAATTCCGTGATGATTATTTTCTGAGAAATCTAATTACGAAGAAGTTAAACTCAGAATCTAATTATGTTTTGGGCTGTCGCGTTGGGACTGTTTGAACATTTGGGTTTGGGTAACCCGTTCTCACGGATATAATCAACGGTTTCGCGTTATCATTTTTTTCTCCCTAATTTTTGTCGAGTAATGAAACTTTGAATGGCAGAAAAGTTTTATACCCTGTTGAACGTCAGTAATTGGAGATTATTAATTTATTTAATGTTAAAATACGAATCGAAAATACGAATAATGGAACGAAATTCACTGTAGTCTTCTCCTTGAACGCTTTTTTTTTATTGTAGATCAATTCGATCCCTTGAATCGGTTACAATTTTTTTTTTGTTTATCGTCAGGCCGGAGAAGTAGTAGCTGAACTTCCGGACGAGCAAAAATCATTGATATGGTTCTTGATGAAGCAAGTGCGACCTGGAATGGATCTGTCGAAAGTCGTTCTTCCTACTTTTATTCTCGAGCCGAGATCATTTCTGGAAAAATTAGCAGATTCTTACTATCACGCCGATCTACTGTCTCAGTGAGTACGAAAATTTTGCAGACACAAGAGATGACAGTACTTGTAGTCTCACATGTGTTAAAGAAAATATAACATTGCAAAAAAAAAATGTATATAACAACGCAGAGCCGTACTCGAGGATGACGCTTTCACACGCATGAAGGGAGTTGTAAAATGGTATCTGTCCGGATTTTACAAAAAACCACAAGGTTTGAAGAAACCTTACAATCCACTATTGGGCGAAACATTTCGATGCTATTGGCAACATCCAAATGGCTCGCGTACGTTCTATCTCGCCGAACAGGTAAGTGAAACGCAAAATCTAACAAACAAACAAAAAGCTATTTTCTTATTTCTTTTCAATTACACAAGAATGACGTTTCGAGCTGTAACTCATTACTGCTTTTTTTTTTTTTTTGGCAATTGTCTAATTTAGATATCTCATCACCCGCCCATCTCGGGATTCTACGTAACTAATCGTCGAGATGGGTACACAATAAGCGCGACCATAATTGCCAAGTCGAAGTTTTATGGTACGTTATGATTGGTAACTCATCCCACGTTTTATACGAACGTTTATTATTGAATTAAATGTCAGTACTGAGGGGTTATTATTATTATTTTTTTAAATTATTCTCTATTATTTATTATTTGTCTCGTTACCTCTCATAGGAAACTCGACTTCGGCAGTTTTGGATGGCGCGGCTGTGCTAACGATGTTACCACGAGGCGAGGACTATACAATGACCATTCCTTATGCACATTGCAAAGGAATTCTCATGGGTACCTTGTCCATGGAACTCGGTGGCAAAGTCAACGTCATATGCGAAAAAACTGGCTATCACACCGAACTAGAATTCAAGCTCAAGGTAAAGTATACAAATGTATATAGGCATACAAAAAACCTGTTAATAATATATCTGTTGACTTGCGATCAATGAGCTGTGTGCATTTTATTTTGTGCTATATTAGAAAAAATATAAAAAAAATAAAACAATGCCTCAATGCACGTGCATGGACATCGTGACCTAGTTTGAAACAATGCAGTGCCTATTCATTGACACGCTTTAACGAACAATTTTCCAGCCTTTTTTGGGTGGTTCGGAGCAGATGAATCAAGTAGTTGGTAGAATACGTCTTGGCAAGGAAACACTAGCGACTATTTCCGGTTATTGGGACGGTCAAATTATGATTACCGACAAACGAACCGGAGTAAGTCAGATGATATTTTTTTAAACCTCATATATATATATATATAGTGTACCTAGAGCACATACCGTATTGTATATAACGAGATAAATTGCATAACGCCTTTTTGAATCGCCAATTACAGCAAGAAGCCGTATTTTTTAATCCAACGCCAGACATACGTCGTAATAGGCTGAAGAAATACACTGTACCATTGGAGTATCAGAGCGAGTGGGAGAGTGAAAAATTGTGGAGCGCCGTGACTGTCGCGATCAACAACGATGATCAGGTAGCGGCGACCGAACAAAAAACTATACTCGAAGAGGCTCAGCGTGAACGAGCCAAAGAACGTAAAATGAACGGTCAAGAGTGGATACCGAAATATTTTCTTCAGGTTTGTTAGTGAAGCGAAAAATTCAATCACCATAATTTTTTTTAAATTTAATTCTCACATTTCACGATATTTTTTCGGGATTTTTGTTTGTTTTTTATTTTTCTTCTCCACTCTATGAAATTACTCTTGTACAAGAGGTTGGTAATGGTCAAGAATCGTATGAAATCTTAATGGGAGTTTTTTTTTTTTTTTTTGAGTATTAAAATTTTTGAGTACTGACGCGCAGGATATTATCACGTGTAACTGGCTTTATCGTCATGCCGACATACGACCTTGGGATCCGAGAAACGACCTTGTACAGTACGAGCATGATTATCTAGTGTGCACGAAAACGAGGCACAAGACACCGATAATGCGAACCAGCAGTATCATCTCGTCGGATCCACAGACACAGGTATCAGATCGTTGAAAGAGAAATCTCCCTGGTAATCCAAGCTCGAAAACTTTTCCCCCACAAGCTCAAGATAAATGGCTGTGACAAGTTGTGATGATCCTCATTATTTATTTATTATATATTTATATCTGGACAGATTGTACATACAAATGTGTAATAAAGAGAGAAAATTGTTTTACAAAATTAATGTCGATTTGTCTTAATGGTTGAAAGTAAAGTTTTCTATTTATTAATATGTTTTTCTTTTTTTTTTTTTTTTTTTTCAAATATTTTGACATTGGCATTGACACGCTCGGTGTGTTGGGTCTCTTGGAATATTTGTAATGTTCTCCAATCTATCCAGATTATTCCGGCCAATGTGAACACCAATAAAAAAACATTCCTCTCTGTGTCACTCGATGTTCACTTGGCGGGTTCTTACGAGGTTCAGGTTAAACAATGTAATTACTCCAGGTGCCGTTACTACAGGCGGAATCGCGTTCATCACTTTCCGTTCTCAAGTCATCGAAACGGCAACTATCCAACAATTTGCCATTGACGGAAACGGCTCATGATTCTGCCAGTTCCTCCGCCGACGTACATTCTGACTCTAGTCAGTCAATAGGAAAACGCAGGCGTTCTACGACGCGGTATGTTGAGAGATTTTTTTTTATATTAAAAGAAAGAAAAAAAATTACTTAAATATTGCTTGCTTATTTTTTCGTTATTTCAGAATTGTCAGCATGATGAAAGAGGTGGAGAGTCAAATGATGGATCACGGTGAAAAGTTGAATCGGATTCAACGCGCTCTCGAACAACTTGCGGCCAGACAACGAGTTCAGCGCGATCAAAACTACAATACAAATATGTTGAAGAATTTCATTGATACAGTCATAGTAATCGTTGTCGTATTTTTCGTTCAATATCTCATGAAGATATGGAATCGCGAGACTCACGGAGTCAAGGAAACCTGGTAAGTTTTCTTGTATTTTTTTTTTTTTATGATCTAATTTTGATACGCAAGAGTGTCATTGGTCAAGTAATTTATTGGGGCGATTTTCCAGATCAACGATCAAATGAATAATTTTCTTATTTTGGGGTAAATAAGCCAGACGCTATATTACGAATGACTATTGAGCATTCCAGACGCTAATCGAGCTATGCAAATATAGTCAAAGGAAACAGCATGAGGTACAAAAAAAAAGAGATGGACTTGTAGGGATAAGCTTAGATTATTTATGTCGGTGAAATGCGCACGAAAGCACGAATTTATATATATAATCATGTCATGGTGTCTTTTTTTTTTAGAATCCTTGATTAATTCCACATTAGCTTGATAATTTGTTACAACTGTAAATAGAGTATATATATATCTTTCGTTATAGACGCGAATAATCGATTAGGTGCGTGTATTGCGTTCAAATATATTTCACGCAATTTTTGTTAGTTTTTCGATTACTTTTTTTGTTTGTCATTTGTCCGGATGTAGTGCGTGCGATCATTCCAAGTTGTTTGATCCATTATGTATTCCGGTTCGTATTCTTTTTATTCTTACTCTCTGAGGTATGAGAATCTCTATTATTCTGTCTATGTAATAGATGAATATTGTATAACGAGTCATAAAAATTTATTCGTTTAGTTCACACCTGATTAATTTGTTAAACATTAGCTACGATCTCGCTTATTGGGACAGGGAAGCAATAGCTGTATATTCCTAAAACGGTAGAGGATTTCTTATATTTATATAATTGTGTGTCTTTCTAATTATGCATAGGCTGTATTCGTTGAATTCGTAAAATTATGTTCTTATGAATTATTCGCTCGAACCTCTATCAGGTTGTTCAGGGTACAAGGTGAATCGTTTTGTCATAATAGTTATGAAAATGTTGTGGAATTGTTTTTGAGCTCCTTTAGAAGGTAAAACACGACAACAAAAAAATCCTATGATTATATTTCTCGCACTTGAAATTCGCACGGCGATGCAATTACGAGGAAAAAAAAATGCGATGCAATAATTCGAGGGTAGGAGGGAGAAAAATGAAAATAAATGAATTATCTGGTGCTGTTTGACGATATAGAGTATATATATATATATGCGATAGAATACGCTTGCTAGGCATGGTTCCTATGTAATAACGGTTGAGAAAAAAAAAAAGATTTCCATGTGGCTCGTAAATGTTTCCACTTACAGTAGTGATCGAATCGAAAGTGCTGATGAAAGAAAAAACACTTTCTTTTCTAATTGTCAAGTATAGACGCAAGATCGTCGATTTATTCCGAAAGTTGGGTATTCCAGTGACATATATAGTTGTAGATAAATATTTTATATTCCCAGGAGAGGAGAAAAAAAAAAAAAAAATTCCACGAATATGTGATATTCTTTTCCGGTATGTATGTATATTATATTATGGGCGTATCGGTAATGCCCAAACATTATAATTATGTGCCATGCTTGTTCCATTGATACCATGTTAGAAAAAAAAACAAAAAAAGACAAGAAAAAATGCGCACTCGATCGATGGGGGTCATCGATTATCACACGCTTGATTTATTCTACGCACCTCTAGCCACTAAACGGCCTGGTCTAGTCAAAATAGTTGTCTTGAGGGGGGAAGAGGCAGCGGAGTTTAACAAAAATAAAAGAAAATAATTTTAAAAAGTTATTTAAGCCGGAACAAGCTGGATTGGGAAAAAACTTTGACGAAAGCTGAAAAAAACGGGATTATTGCTTCTCGAGCTTTGTCCCGAGAGTCATAAATCAAGATTCCTCTTTTGACTACCTCAGAATCAAAATGGGCAACTTCGATGTATTTGTAAATAATTATTTTATCTGTAATCACTATGTATTTGAAATACTGTGACTAACAATTGTGGAAATTTATATTCGACGACCGATATTAAATGCGTGGTTGCTGAAAGATCCGGGGAAGACCAGAATAGTCGACATTATAATGCAAAAAAAAAGACGAAGAGAGCGAAGAAAAATAATAATATATACATAGACTAATTGTATAATACGCAATTGTATGTATACTACGTCGATTTATGTACCACAAAAAAAAAAAAAAAAACAAACAAAAAGAAAGCTATTGACTATTTTTTCATCTCAATCTGCGATTCATCATTTCTACACAAGACGAGATTGAAACTTTAATACTGAGTTTTTTTTTTTTTTTAAACAATTGTATCTTAGCGTAACAAGAGTTTGAGTTATTCTAATCTACGTTAATTACGTTTTTGCGCTTTTACTCAGTAACGAAAGTTATTGCCTACAATTATTGATATTCGTGTTTCAGTTTTATAACTGAATACGATCACAATTTATCTCATATGTATATGTCCGATTCTATCTTGATGCTGGTCTTGTTTCGGAAGTAGTCTTTGACATAAGTACCGACGCAATCCTCCTCTGAAACGACAAAAGGTGAAAAAATAATTTTATAACTGGAAAAAGAATATTCGAATCGCTCCAATTTCATGTCCATAACCCAAACTGACCTGGAAATGTATTTTCGATTATCAACATATCCGCAATGTGTTTTGCGACGGTTTTGAACAACAAACGATTTTTAATAACTCTTTTGGTGTAAAAAGGCATTAGATATTTAACAACCCAAGGTGCTATTCGTTCTTTGCAAGCTACGAGATGTTCCTCGATGTGTATCGGCGAATCTGGCATCATTTCCTCTTCGTCCGTATCACCAAATAGCTCGATAAATTTTGCGCGCAAACGGCCGTGTTTGCGATAATTTCTCACAGACAATTCCATCAATTTTGTCTTGAGTTTTGCGACTTGATGAACACGCTCGACGAACCAGATACCTCGCATTTTACGAATTTGTCTCTCCTCGGCTGTTTCCTCGTGTGGGGGTGTCTCGGGTTCGCCCATAGCGCGTTTTTTCATTTTTTTGTAATTACTAAAGCTCAATTTTCTCTTGTTAGTTTTACCGTCCGTTATACTGTTTTCCAACTGCTTCGTTGGATTAATTTTCGCAGTAACTGAGATCGGTTGAATCGATTGAGGTACTGGCATCTGCTCTGTGCACATTTTACCAATTTCCGAATCCACGTTTGCTTTCGTAACACCCGAGTGTTTTTCTATCAGTGTCATGAGATCGCTACTGTCATCACTCTCGCAAAACATGTCTTCCAAATGTTGCATCAACGAATCTTGCGAGGCCTCGTCGTCGTTTTTCAGCGGTTTCGTGATAGCCTCTTCGTTACCAAAAATGTCGTGCATTTCGTTGTACATCTGATTTTCGACAGTTTGTATCTCACGGGCTACAGGCTCGTCAGCTTTTATTGGCAAAGGTGCGATAATTGGGACAATTTTTCGTTTTTTATCATCCAAAGGACTTTTAGTCAGAAAAGGAGATTCTTCTCGTTTTACTTTCATTACTTTTATTTTTGTCGTTTCACGACACTTTGGTTTTGTGTTAATTTCCATTTCGGGCAAGTGACCTTTCTCATTGTTTTTTAGCAATTCTGAAATTCTCTCATCAAGATTCTTGTGAAGCTGTTCTTTCGACTCGCTGGGAATTGAATTTTCGTCTTGGCTTTTGGGCTTTTGTTCTGTTGGCTTGTGGGAAATCAAATTTTCGTCAAAATTGGACGTTACATATGCGCTCTGAATGTGCACATCTTTATTGGCTAGATAGGAACTATCGGAGATCAAAGAATTACGCGAATAATCTTCGCTCGTTTGTACTGCTGCATCTACTCTGTTGGATGGTGTTCCCAAGAACATTGTCAATTTTTTGTGCAGTTTACTGCGAGCAGTGCTGCTTTTTATGTCCGAAATCTGTAATCGAATGATTGTGGAATGAAATAACGGATGGAATATTTTGAGTTTTACTATTTTTTTGAGGACTTACCATTTTTAGCATTGTTTGCCTGTAAAGTGACGCCTCTAGGGAAGCCTTTACCGCGCACAGTTCCATTTGACCAGCAAATTTTTTTAATTCGCACTTCGATACCTCTTTCTCTTTCGTTTCATAACAGGTATTGTAGTTGCTGATTACGGATTTGTGGAGGTAGGAAAAGTAGACACGACGCACCTACGAATAAATCAATTGTTTTTTCCATTATTATTATTATGCAGTCTTACAATTTTTTTTGTGTTGCTCCCTCATAGAGAAAATGTTGTGTGGCAAGACAACAAAGTCGCGTGTGTGTTTATGTTTGGCTGTGAGTACGTGGTAAATGTACCAAAAACAACTCTCTAATATATCGAGAATGGTTTGAGTCATTGAGCTGAAAATCTTTGCTCAAGTTGATGAGCTCATTTAATTTTCATGAGATTTTCAAGGACGAAAAAAATAAATACACAAATGAATGATTACTCAAACTTGTGTAATTATCAAGCAGCTGGGCTGAAACTGTTTGCACAAGTGAAACTTTGACTAAACATGTTTGATATGGAATTTGTCAAGAATCAAAAAAGCATTTCAAATATTATTTTAAACCTTCAAAAAAACTAATGATAGCAATTAAAGTTGACCAAATATTGATCGACCAAACTATAACTTGATAAATCAATCTAAAATCATAAATTAACGTTCATCAATGGTTGGCATGAGCATTTTTTTTAAGTAAACAAATTCAGAAAAAGTTCAGATTTTGCAAGTACTTGAACCTAAATTCTACAAAGCGTTTCAAGTTGTAGTATTTTTAAATTACTGAGTTGGGATAAAGTAAAAAAAACATTGCAAGTGATAAACTTTCATATCAATTTCTCATTATTGTTCCTTGTTCGCCAAGCTTCCTCTGTGAGAGAGAATAACTATAAAAAAAACGTTTCCTGGCGCTTAAAATAAAGCTTAATTTATGAATTAAAAAACCACTTGATGCCAGAAAAACATTCCCGCGTATGAGAAGAAAATGATATCTCACCATCGATGTTAGTCGAAGGAATTCATCCTTGGGATCGGTGAGATTGTGGGGATCCTTGTCAAGAATCGACGGTTGTGCCAAGGACGAGACACTGTTGGCATCGTCGTCATCGTTCACATCGTCCTCCTCATCCTTGTCATCGTTCGAACACTCGTCTTTCTCTTGTTTGAGTGCAAAGCGCGATGGTACGTCGAATGATTTTGCAGCGGTCATTGTTAGAACGCGATCGCGAATATCACGCAGATTGCAATTATCCTGACGATTATTAGAGACTCATTAATAATCACCTGATCGAGCACAATCTCACTCAAGTACGGACAACACTTGTTAATTCGAATAATCAGATTAATAGTGAACCGCTAGTTTACAAATACGTTCAACATTTGTACGTTGGGTTATGTTTTCGACCAATAAATAAATAAACATAAACATCAAAATGCACACCAAACGCTACGCTACGGACGATATTGGAACTCGCCGGTAATTAATGGCTGACGGTAGACCAAAAAAAAATGCAATGCGAGACTAGCGACCCGTAGCGGTCAGTTTTGATACTAGACATTTGAAAAGCCCGCGCCAGCTATCGATGCCGTTGGATGGTGGCGCCCCGAGCGGTAATTTCATTAACTGGTAATATCTACTGGAGTCATGTACGCGATTGTTTTGAAGGGGTTAATTATCGCAACATATAGGTCGATCTAAATGATTCTCTTTATTTAAATATTGACTATTGCTTTTTGCAAGTAAATAAATAATTTTTCATGTTTTCAGCATAATTTATTGATCTAAATGCACACTTTTCCAAAATATATGCCCTCGTTCGATCTTTTTTTCTCATATAATAAGCAGTCCCCATCGTCCACTGATTCTCGGTCCTTTCTAATGGAGTTGGAGGTCCGCTAGTGGATCGTGTAGAAGAGTTTCCTCCACGTTTCCCATTTTGACAGGTGATTTTCTCGCAATTTCCATTATTTTCGCAATCATACATTGCAATACGCTATTTCGTGCTGCAACAAAACTCTCGAAATTTCATCCCTAATGTGCATTTAGCATTAACATATGTTCGTGGCATGCTTACTAGTCCAACATTTAGGTTAGAAAATTCATTCGTGCTTTATGTGGAAACAGACAAATTGTAAATACGTTTTTTACTCTGATCTGAAACTCATTTGTATCGTTTCCGAATTGAGTGACTCGTAGCTGCAAAAATCGCGTCATTGAAAAAATAAACTAATTTTTGCCCTATCTGTGTTTTACAGGCTCTAAGGGTCAATCACAGCACCATCATGCCTCCAAAAAGGTCTATGGAGGAAACCGACAGGTTGACTCGTATAGCTATCGTTAATTCTGACAAGTGCAAGCCCAAAAGATGCAGACAAGAGTGCAAACGCTCGTGTCCCGTTGTGAGAATGGGAAAGCTCTGTATAGAAGTTACACCCAATAGTAAAATTGCATCGATCTCTGAAGAACTGTGCATTGGATGTGGTATTTGTGTCAAGGTAAATATTTTTTTTTGTCATATTTATTAATTTATTTAATTATTAATTTATTTATTTACCTAATTCACGGATTTCGTCCCGTTGCAAAATATTTATAACAATAATCGTGCGGAAAACGGAATATTGATATTGATTAATAAAATTAAAAAGAACTATTGCCAATACCATACATAAAAGTATAATTACCTTAAATCATAAAATCATATATGGTATAATATTTCAATTGGATACAGTCACTTGATATATAATGTACGATAAATTTCAAAAATTATATTACATTTCAAGGAGATAAGATTAAAAATCAAAGCAGCAATGACAATATTAAAAATTCAAATTGGAAATATAAATCTTATTTTTCGCTACGTCAAACAAAAATGTTTCTCAAATGATGTATAAAATTTTTAGAAATGTCCCTTTGAGGCCATATCGATTATTAATCTTCCGAGTAATTTGGAGAAGGAAACAACGCACAGGTACTCTAAGAACTCATTCAAGTTACATCGACTTCCAATTCCACGTCCTGGAGAAGTTCTCGGGCTCGTTGGTACTAATGGCATTGGCAAATCGACAGCTCTCAAGATTTTGGCCGGCAAGCAAAAACCCAATTTGGGTCGTTTTACCGTGAGTACATTATGAAGAGCCTTATTTTTTCCAATATATTTCTGATACTCAAATAACTTGATAAATCTTACAGGATCCACCCGACTGGACGGAAATTCTCAGTCACTTCCGGGGCAGCGAGCTGCAGAATTATTTTACAAAGATTCTCGAAGATGATCTTAAGGCTCTCATCAAGCCCCAGTATGTCGATCAGATTCCAAAAGCGGTCAAGGGCACTGTGCAACAATTGCTGGATAAGAAGGACGAGTGCAACAAGCAAACACAAATTTGCAAAATGCTGGGTGACTATATGAAAAAATAAATAAAAATAACGAAGATAAAAAATAGGGATGTGCGTATCACGTTTGAATCGAATAATTCGAGTATTTTTTTCGAATACTAGGAATTTTCATTCGTCTGCATCTTTATTGTTTGAAAATATTGTTTTCAGCTTTTTCAATCGTTTATTTGGCGTTTTAAAATCTTTATCTTATTAAAATGTACTGAATTTTCCGTCAAATTTAATTTATAGAGGTGATTACATATCGTCAGCAATCTTAAAGGGGGTCTCCGAGCGAAAAAGCCGAAAAGAACTGCTAACTTTTGGTAATTTGTCAAAAAATATTCTGTCACAAATCCCAAACTCCAGATTGTTCGGAATATTTTTCTGGTCATGTATAAAAAAATGAGATCAGTATACAATGTGAGTTCCATTTTTTAATATTTGTATCATTTAGACTCCGATCTTATTATATGATCGTAAATCGAGTTTATATGATAATGACGTAAAAGTATTGCGAACAATTGCTCGTTTGGAATTTGGATACAATGTTATTTTTACTACGTTGAATAGAAGTTTATTAAGAAGGCACTTTAAGGTATTGAAAATTATAATGCACTTACAAATAATCATTATTTCATTCATTCTTCGTATGTTACGACGATATTATCAAACAAGATAAATTTTTAATACAATATTAGGATTATTCGATAAAATCATCGAATTACTCGAAAATTTTGTTAAATTCGAAAGTTGGAATTATTTGATTCGCATCGAATTATTCGACGTTTCGAATTATTTGCACTCCCCTAATCAAAAATGGATAAATAAATCTATCAAATGATATTTATCTTGGTATGAGATTTAGTTCTCGTACAACAAATTATCATTTTATTAAATTTTTTATTAGATTTGACGCATATCCGTGATCGTGGGATTGAGGCACTTTCCGGTGGAGAATTGCAACGTTTTGCTTGTGCCATGGTGTGCATTCAGGATGGTGATATTTTCATGTTTGATGAGCCGTCCTCGTATCTAGATGTGAAACAACGTTTAAATGCTGCCATGACGATTCGTTCTCTCATACATCCAGACAAATTTATCATCGTCGTTGAACATGATTTGTCGGTTCTTGATTATCTCTCCGATTTTATTTGTTGTCTGTACGGAGTTCCTGGCGCTTACGGTGTCGTAACTATGCCATTCTCTGTTCGCGAAGGCATCAATATCTTTCTCGATGGTTTTGTACCAACCGAAAATCTTCGTTTTCGCGAAGAATCGCTCGTATTTAAGGTCGCCGAGAGCGCAACCGAGGAAGAAGTTAAACGTATGAACCATTACGAGTATCCGGCAATGACCAAGACAATGGGATCTTTCTCATTGAGAGTTGAGAGGGGACAATTCACGGATTCGGAAATTCTCGTTCTGCTGGGCGAAAATGGCACTGGGAAAACGACATTTATCAGAATGTTGGCTGGTAACTTACCACCCGATGATGGATCCGGTGAGTATTGACAAATTCTTCCAACTGTACAATCAATTAGTACCGAGACTTTTATTTATTTATTGAATACAAAATTCATTCTTTTCTTCACAGGCAATATTCCCATGCTTCACATAAGCTACAAGCCCCAAAAAATCAGTCCCAAATCACAGGGAATTGTCAGACAATTGTTGCACGAAAAGATTCGAGATGCTTATATTCATCCTCAATTTATCACTGATGTCATGAAACCACTAAAAATCGATGATATTATGGATCAAGAAGTTCAGAATCTTTCGGGTGGCGAATTGCAACGTGTCGCCATGGCACTTTGTCTTGGAAAGCCAGCTGATGTTTATCTCGTTGACGAGCCGTCCGCCTATCTCGATTCCGAGCAACGTCTCGTAGCCGCTAAAGTCATCAAGAGGTGAAATTTCTCACAAAAAAATTCGTATGACAAGAACTTAAATTTTATCGTTCCGTTTGGAACATTTAATCGTCATTTTCGTTTCAGATTTATTCTGCATGCCAAGAAAACGGGATTCGTCGTCGAGCACGATTTTATCATGGCCACTTATCTTGCTGATCGTGTTATCGTATTTTCCGGTGTCCCCTCCCTCGACACGGTAGCTCACAGTCCTCAGTCTTTGCTGAATGGTATGAATCGATTTTTGGAACTGCTAGGAATAACTTTTAGGAGAGATCCGAACAACTTTAGGCCACGAATCAATAAGAATCAATCGGTCAAGGTAAGATTGCAACTTTCCTTCTTATCAGTCGTATCAAATTTTTTTTTTTATCGTCGATTTATAGTTTTTCATCAAATTTCCCCTTTCAATTCAACAGGACTTGGATCAAAAACGAGCTGGACAATACTTCTTCCTTGAGGAATAGACGTTACGCAAAACATCGGGTTTACATCTTTACACGTCCAGGACGGTCTCGCGCAAGGGACACAAGAAATATCGATTATCAACGAGAGAGCGTGTGTCGTCATTGAGTGAAATGGAACGAAATGAAAAGAAAAAAAAAACCTTACGCAATCAGCGTAATCGATTGCGAAGTAACATTACAATCCAATTCCACGAATTACGTACCCGGGACGCTATCGAATTGCTAAAATAAGTATATTAACAAAAATAAGATGAAAAAAAGGGAAACTAAAAACTAAACCAAATCATATAACTTGATGCACTTTGTACAATCGCATCACAGATGTAAAAAAAAAAGAAAACATGTAATTTGTGAATAATTTGTATTCAAGAATCATCGAGATTCGTCGATCTCTGGTGTCTTTTACGTATTTCCAAATTTTCTCCATTTTTTTTGTATCCGACACCGGAGATTTACGATAAAACTGGAAAAACAGAAATAAAATAGAAGTCCGATTTGTGGACTCTCCCGTGTAATAAGTGTGCTACGTGTAATGAACAACTTAAAAGGAAGAAAAGAAAGATGTTTCTCAGTTTTTTGCCCAATTATATTTCCATCATTCATCGTGTATAACTGTCCAACGACGAAACATCGCACTGCTCGCCTCCGGGTTTCTTACTTTGCTTACAAACAATCGTCGCTTGACCCAATAATGCCATAATTTTTTTTTGCAATGACTTCATCGAGTGATCGACGTCATTATTTCATCGTGTATAAGTAACAACAACAAAAAACGCAACGATATCGTCTTTTCTACGTGAAACAAGCTCGATATTTTTTTTCTTCATTCAATCTCATCGAGCTCGCGATAACGTGTAACGTTGAGCGTTGGAAAAACGCTTTACCAACTAATGACATTAAATAGGAATTTATGATACAAAAATTTGTGCCATTTATAGAAAGGACTAGACAATGAGATGAGATACGTCGACGGTATAAGCTGCTGGTGACAATCTTATGTCCTCGGGTCGTGGCAATGATCGTTGTCGTATATCGCTATCACCTGGCCAAGCTCGCCCTGGACTTCGTGGCGTTAGGCTCGATCTTGGCACCGAATCCACGGCAAGACTGACTGTCGCTGGATCATTCAGGCCATTGCTCTGAATTCTTCGTTGCTGCGGAGTCGCCGAGCGTGGAAGCTTTTTACGCTTCTGAAAACATAATTCCCCGCGAAACAGACGATTAGATTAATAAGACAATTCGATTCGGACGATTAGAAAAATAAGCCAGATCGATGTAGGACGATCAATTCGACTTGGCGTGTTTCAACAATAAAGATAAAGGCAGGCTCATTGGCTAATGAAGCAAAAGTATGTTTTTGAAGCTTCACTGCCAGGCTCGATACCTATTAGCTACTTTTCGCGATAATGAATCTAGTCGATGAAATCGCGATGAAGGGAATATGAGGAATTTATTCATTATTAGAATGATTTTTCGTCTTGATGGTGATTTCATGCGATTAGAGGATTTTTTTTTCTAGGTAGGCGATGAATTTGAGAATAAATGGGATATAATATCTAAATCGTTAAGGATAAAAATAGCAAGCTAATTGACGCGTAAACACGGTCGTGTGTGCCTTCCTTGCGCGCTTACGATGGTGCTATAATGGAAAGATAGAGAAATAGAGATACAAAAGTGTGAAAAAAAAGAATCAGTGCAGATAATCTTCATTGGTACCTCATCCGCCTGGTCGCCAGAAAGTCAAAATCGTGATTTCTTAAAAATCACTCACTAGAGAGAGACAGAGAGATAGAAATAATGGAAAGAAACAGAAATTGAATGTTTCTTTACCTCAACGAGACTTCTCCATTTATCGGCCGCGTGTCTGGCTAATTCGAGCTTTTTCTGCTTTCTTATCTGATGCTTCTTGTAGGCCATTTCAATTATTATGAGTACGACACCGCCAATTATTCCTGCGCCTACGAGAATAAATACACCAGCCATATTCTTCAGCCCTAAAGTATTTGGTGTTTTCTCAAATTGTTCACACTGTTGCACATTTCCTTGTAAGATCCAGTGATTGTCAAGACCCTCCATGAAGCCACCTGAATAATTCATTAAAATGCAAACGACCTATTGAAACCAATTCTATACGTTTTACTACTCTTAAGGTAATTCTTTGGGTTCTGAGACAAAATGTTTACTCACTTTCGTGAAAGTCCAATATCGCTAGAGTCACAGCATCGGCCCAGGGTGAACCTTTTTGAAGGCCTATACCATAACCGGATCTACCAAATAATTCGCCAGCAGTGACTAATTCACAGTCTTTGGCAGCTTCGAATTCCAAACGTGAACTGTCCCAGATGAAAGCCATGAGCTTGCTGTAAATTTTCGAAATCACATTGATTAGTTTGGTTTACGTTTATATATATATATATATATATATATATATATATATATATATATATATATATATATAACCGAGGTGTATGCTCGGATGTGTAGTATATATACATATACACAGTAGAACCTCGTTTATCCGAGGTACAAACCAAGAATTGGGTTCGGATTTGTAATAACCAAGCGGATTCTTCCGTTTTATCCGAACTTCTCCGTATTATCCGAGGATACACCACCTATATAAAGTTGGCCTGAAACTTTAACTATTTCACTTTTTTCTTTTTCTACTCGTTAGGGAATCGTTGGGGAGTGATTGGGAGTCTCATCAAAACGTAGGGAAGTCAACCGATCTTTTTTAATCGAGAAATCAAAATTTGAGGGTAAAGTTAGCCTGACGAAATTTGATTTTTAATCGATTCGATTGTATGAGGTCTTAATCGATGCGAAATCGTTAGGGGGTGACGAATCACCTAATTAAATCGTTAGGGAGTCTTTAGTTTTTCCGTCAGATCGGAAAAACCATTTCCGATCGGCTAGAGAACGGCTATATGATACTTCATAATCGGCCTCCGATAATGGAAAACATACGAAACAACGGATAGGTGCAGGCTTCGATCCGTTATTTACATAATCTGAAATTAACAACTAGACATTCGTCTTACTTTCTCAGCTAATTTTATTCTATCCCATCTCAATTAGATAATACCTGTTTGCCGATAATTGATGATCTAATTTGAATGTGTAGATGAGAATCATTCATTGCACGAGATGAAACAATTACATATTCTACCCGGCGATTGTTCAGAGTGCCGCGGGAGCTCTCTTATCGGCAACGATTATCGACTACTTCTGGTTAAATTTGACGTCATTTCCGGTCGCGATGACGACAATTAATGGTTTTTCCGATCTGACGGAAAAACTAAAGACTCCCCAACGATTTAGTTAGATGATTCGTCACCCCCTAACAATTCCGCGTCGATTAAGACCTCATACAATCGAACCGGTTAAAAGTCAAATTGCGTTCGGTTAACTTTACCCTCAAATTTTGATTTCTCGATTAAAAAAGATCGGTTGACTCCCCTACGTTTTAATTAGACTCCCAATCACTCCCCCAACGATTCCCTAACGAGTAGAAAAAGAAAAAAGGGAAATAGTTAAAGTTTCAGTCCAACTTTAAATAGGTGGATACACCGCGGTTACTGCTTGGTTTGAGTTGGGCGTCTCGGATAATGCGGAACCTCGGTTAATCGAAGGTCGGAAAGCGAGGTTGTACTGTATATATATATATATATGATGCACTTGACCCCAACACGACTTGCATTTGATTTTCATACTTGAATTATATTGGCTGATTCTTTTTTTCGAACTCTTAAAAGGATTTAGATAATTTTTTAAGTGATGGTTTTAAAATCATGATTGGAAAATGTTTGGCAAATTTTCGCACAATGTTATCTTAAAAGGCCCGAGATTTTGTTTCAGCAAAAATTAGTTTTGAATAATCATTACGATATTTTGAGGAAAAAATTGAATAAAATAAGATTAAACTCTTTTAAATTTGGATGGATAATAGAAAGAATTATCGTGAGAGTCAAATCCAGGTCGAGTTAGTCTGGAATGCTCACCCTATTTTTACATCTTGAATAGCATCTTCGGCAGTATCATAATTATTAGCTTCCATTGTACGATACATATTGGACAACTCAACTTGTCTCCTGAAGTACATATCGACAGCTGATCCTTTGACAGTCGCACAAGTCAAGTTCTCCATTGTATTTCTCAGCTGTGTGACAAAAAAAACCAATACAATTAATATTCGAGATGATTCTCGATTTAAAAAGTAAAAGTTTGTCTCTTACCCGAGCATCGTTGATACCAGTCAATTTAGTCTTAGGACGTTCTAACACGAGGAAAGCAGCCAAGTTGGCAGTGTACGAGGCTACGATAATCATAGCAAAACCAGCCCATACCATACCAAGTACACGAGCTGAGAAACTTCTTGGTGTACCTTTTTTTTTCAAACGATAAATGAACGAATAATATTTGCAAAAAAAAAAACAAAGAAAAAATTATAATATAAAATAATGCAGAGGTCATTAGTTCACCTTCGCCAATTCCGCTGTTCAGAAGTACTCCCCATGCGAACCAAATGGCGCTGGACAAGTTAAGAGCGTCTTCCTCGGTGCCGTCAGTGTTGGCTAGCTTGAACCTCCCGAATGGCGAGAACCGGTCTAGGAGGTACAGAACTAGTGCCACTACGTGCACCGACACCATCACCAGAATCCATAGAGTGTTGCTGAACGGTTGCAAGAATGATACCAAAGTCGATGATCTCGATGGCTGAAAATTAATTTTTTAAAATTTTCATAGGCACTTTTTCGTATGTTTTTTTTTTTAATTAATATTTTGTAATATCAATTGTGGGATATATAATCCATTAATTAAGAGTACATTTCATGTTCAATTGATACAGTTCGAAATTTATTGATGTCTTGAATTCGTCAATAAATTGCGGGTATCGATTATTTTATTCGAATAATCGTTAATATAAATCATTGTTCGACACTTGGTTTTTTTTTGTAGATCCGACAAAATATTGTGTCAAAAAACGGAGCATCATTGACTTCAAAAGCTGCCATGAGGAAAGAACTGTTAATGACATAGGAGAAATAAATGAAAAAAAAAATAATGGAAAAAGGCAGAATAAAAGGAGACCATACTTTCTTCTCGAGGATGGTGATGCCTTGATACTTGAAGGGTTTGCTGAACTCTATGAATTCTGCACGCTCGGGATTGATCGTCAAAGGTGCCACTATCATATCAGCACGTTCATTGACTAATTCGCCTATAAGGCCTGTCCACTCTTTCTTTCCGGCTGCTGTTACAAACACACACGATTCAAATTACCTTACATTTAGAATTGTAAAATTTCTTTCCAGTTCGAAGGATTATGAAAAAAAAAAAAAAAGTTAGTCTCACTCGAGCTATTTTTGATCATGTAACTGCCAAATTGACCGTCCGGCGAAAGAGCCACGCTGTATGTGAAATTAATAGTCTGTGATAGTTGCTTGAGTAGATCGATGCAGTAACCCTTGCAGCAATATGAGAGGGTGCCTGAAAAAAAAAAAAAAAATGAACTTTTCGTTTAAATGCTTCTGAGTCAATCTGTATAAGATATTAAAATTCAAACCTCCACTTCTCTCATTATTTGCCTAGATTCATAGTATCTTCTATGGGGACGCCGAGATAGAAAAATATTTTTTTAAATACTTTCTTACAGAGAAACATTTTTGAATGGGAAAAAAATTTGAGAAAAAAATACTATATACACATTGTATACAATTTGATCGTATCGAGGAAGAAATGTGTAGGTTGAAATTTGCACTTTGTTCCCTCCAAGTAAGCTCAACATTCTCATATTATGATAAAAACATTAATCAGAGCTTACTGTCACGATCTGTAGAGTTGAAATGAGGGCATGGAATTTCGTCCTGGAGGCAAGATTCGCTGTCAGCACGGCGTACATAAACGAATGGTTTTTCCTCGATCGTCAATACTTTGAGATGTGTCGGTATCATAAAACCTTCTGGCTTTGTTTTCAAGCGACCGGGCCACATTATACTCGTCTCGTTCAGCGTGAGTCTCATTTTTCCAGCATTCTGCGACAACAAAAATGTCAGGAAAAATCTAATGTGCATCCTTAAAAAAAAGAATCATATCTAAGATTGAAAATTATTAAGTTAAAACTTACTTCGGAGTAAATGTATTGTCCTACAGCCTCTTTTCCACCTCGTTCCTTTATATTGACTATATTGTATTCGGCAAAGATGCGATCGCCATTGTCGTCGAAAGCGACACGTCCGGTCGCACCTTTCTCGAGAACTTGTTCGCGTATGTACTTGAATAATCTCTTTCCAGTTTCCCATATTGATCCTGAATTATCACAATCCTTGGGAGCTTCTGTTATATCCTCGGTCTTGTTCATAGCACGCAGAGCAGACACGAGAACATATCTGAATTAAAAATATTACGCCTATTAATAATTTCTTCTTTTTTTAGACGTTCGTGTGATTATTAAGAAAATAATCACGACGTGGAGTCTTAACTTCAATAAGCAAACTTGTAACCATTTTGGAAAACCGACTTATCCTTTTATGGAAATACAAAAAGTTCTCGATTATTTGAATATTTTTTAAAAACCTAGATGGACATATTTTTTCGCTGCCTTATAATTTTTTTGAAAACTCTACAGTTCTTTTTTTTCTTTTAAATCATCAAAAACTTGTGTTTTAGATTCGATGAGAAATGACTTACAGACTATCGCGAATGTGAGCTTTCTCCTCAGTTGCGTTGATCAACTTCAAGCCAAGAAGTCCTTCCGGTGCGTTCGACGCCTCGAGTCCCTGTTCCGTTACGATCCACACATAACCGGCACCAGTCATGTTCAAAGCTGCTGCATCTCTGAATATCACCGTCGCATCAGTTTTTCTAAAGGCGAAGAAATATCATTGTCAGATCCTGATGATTTATAAAGCATCACCATCCGCAAATAAAAATAATTAAAAAAAGCATTGAAAAGATACGTAAATACTTACGAGGCATACATGAGGCAGACACGTGCTTGGGCATTCTTCATGTCCATCAATTGTTCGGTAAAGTTTTCGAGACCTGGCTCAAACTCAATCACAGATTCTACCTGTTTTTTTTTTGTTCAAAGAATATTTATTAGCATGGGCTTGAGCACGATATTCGCAACACGAATTATCCATGCGATTGTAGTGGTAAAATTTTGAACGACAAAAATGGACTCCGGAAGCACTTTTTTCGCATTATTGTTGATACATCTTCATTGGATTATCGATATGTGTGTAAAATATGTTGTATTACGAAGACCATTTTTGGGCATCAGCAGAGTACCGTTATCGGTAATTCGTGTTGCCAATTGCCTGGGAAGAATTTAATATCGAAAGAATTATTTTGAAGCGATCGTAATTTTCGAGTTCGATGCTCGACGGATATATTATTTTTTAACATAGATTACAACAATTATTATGATAATAATTATACGGAATATTATTATTTTTTTAAGGTATATTAATACATACCATGCACTACAATGCAAAGGGCCATTATTGTACAGCAGAGCTAACGTAAGAACTAATATAGTATATACAGTTTATAGTAGCGGTTTTTTTTTTCTGCACAAGGAAAGTTCGTGGACTTTCTCTTGATCGATTTTTAACAATATTTTATAGATCGGCCAGGGCTCACAAGAGTATGAAGAAGCCCAGCCGAAATACGATTAACCAGATTTACAATGTAACGTTTAGATGAAAAACGTTTACTTACCCCTGTGTTATTACGTTGTTAAATTATTCGATAGATTTAGAAGTTTTTAATTATCTCATATATATGTGAATAGACATTGGACGGCAAAGAACGACGAGGAGTCTGGCGAGTTAGTGCAACGAGGTATAAAATATTCTTCGCTGAGAAGTAATAGAATATATATCAGAGTTGGGCAGAATGTAGAAAAGTAAAGAGTACAAGTGCGTATTACATCAAGCACAAAGAAACAAATTACTTCGAGTACTATATAAGTACAAATGACTTGGAGTGTACTAAGTACACTTTATCCCAAGTATTATGTATATATTACTGTAAGGATACGAAAATTATTTTGTATTTCAAGTACCCAGAAAAAAATTTGTAGCTCAAGCGTGCTTTTGCAATGCGATGTACCTAATACTTTTGTATTAGGTACATCGCACTGCGTAATTGACTATTTCAAGTACTGCCCAGGCCTGGGAGTGTATCAATGTTAATGCACATCTCAAATCCGTCGTTCATTGTAAGTTCTAGTCAATATATATTTGTCAAGTGTCCCGAAGGAATCGCGTAAGAAAGACAAATTTTATGAATCGCCAGACATCTCATCGGGAAAAAGTGACACAAAGACTCGGAAATATGGTATCACTCGGGTAGCGAAGGATGAGAATTTGAGCTTTTTATAATTTCGCCAGCGAAGATACGAGAGAGAGAGAGAGACACAGAGAGAGAGAGAGAGAGGGAGGTGATATCGCAAGAGAACGATTGAAGGTAAGACTAGGGTTATATACCGTGGTGCGGCGTGTCGTGGACCGATAAATTGATGTGACAGACGTTAATGCAGCCCACGACACATCGCTCCACGGTAATGTGTCCCTAGCTTAAAAATCGGCACAGCGAAATGAGCGAATATGGCCGAAAGGGTGAGAGTGGGAGGAAGTGGGAGAAAAGCGAACTGGCGTCAAGTTCTCAACTCACGAGTGTCTGCAGAGTGCAGAGTACAGTCGGATTTTTGTGTGGTGAGAAAAGGTATACCTTGGACGAACACTCGCTATTGAGGCGTGCAAACACGAGCTAATGACAATTGGCTTAAATATTTTATACGAGAGACACACGTGCGAGGGAGAGTGCGCAACCCACATGTACTTTGATCTCCACGTCGTCTTCGAGACTCTGGGATGTCGTCTGAAAACGTCCCAGTAATGCACGACCATCCGTATCCGAGCTATGAATGAATATTACTTTCATGTAGTTGAAGTGTTTAAGCAATTCGACCCATACGTCAGCCTGATGAGAGTACGGTGGTACGGTACGTAAAAATGACACGTGGATGTTCTGCAAACAGTGAAATGAAAGAGGTCCAATTTATATATATATATATATTTTTGCTTCCTTTCATAGAGAATACTGTGGTGAGATTAAAATAACTCTTTTCTTCGACATTTTTATCCGAAAGCACTTATAAAATGGGCCAGCAAATATTGAAAAACTATGGTGAAGAATAAATTTGGGAAAAAAGAGGCTAAAGTTGACTAAAGTCGAACGACTTGTTCGTGCAGAGCTGTAGGTATTAATGAGAATAAATATATTTCAATTGCTTCAAAGAGTCCATTTTGTTATTATTATGTTTTATGGGTTTTACGTACTTTGTCAGAGAATGCCGAATCTCGGGAAGATATTCCGATAACGGGAATGTGATAAAATCCACTGGTGTAAGAAACAGCAGCAGGCGACAAATCCCCGGTTAATGGATGAGATACGACAACGGCGTAGACTCCTTGTGCAATTAACGATTTGCAAACACTCAAAGCTGTTCTGATGGGATTCGAGTCCATACCAATCACCTTGTGATAAAAAGTCACTCCTTTATTGACATGGTGCAGATCGAAGTTCAGAGTCTGTTGGAAAAATGATAAAAAATCGTGAGCAATGAAATTGCATCGATACAATAATATTATATGTGAATATAATAATTGAATATTCTTCGTCAATGAAGATGCTTTTCAAAATTCGCCAGCTCGTATAGTATTATTTCGTATTTAAACATACACTATGTCTGTAGTACACTTACGTCTATAGTGTTCTCGAAGTGAGCCTTGCTCTCATTATTCGACAATACACCACCAACGTTATAAAACGTTGGATTACCGCGTATCGCCGTTGTGCTGTGACACTCGTCGACAATAACAAAACAAAAGACAGCCAATTTTGTCCAGTTTATTTGCGTCATCTTACTTGCGTATCAATATTTGACCCTGGATTCAAAAATTTTCTTTTCAGAATAGTAAAACCTTATGCTTACAATTTTAGTGAGAAGACAAGATTGAATTATGCGTATCCAAGGAGGATTTAAAAAAAATTAACAGTAGTTCATATACAATATTTTTCACCTCTAAAACTAAAAAATTATCGCTCTAGAATTCATCAATTCAACACAATTTGTTCACTCTGAAGTTATAAACCCTGTTCCATTTTTACACAATTTTAACAAAATTAAACTGCACATTATTACGTATAGAATTTGTAAGCCATATAAGGACTCGTATGGCTGTCCTATGGCTTATATGGCGTATGGGTGACTTGAATTTACTTAGAGTTTTCTTTTTCATCTTCTAGTATTTTCTTACTGAACAGGGACAACGGATGCTTTATTATAATATCCCAAAAATTTTGCACAAATTTCAGATCTAGATGAAAATATTTTCAAATGTAACGTAAAAATGTACTTATTGACCTCATCAATAATACAGAAAAAAAATTGTTTTTTTTTTCCAAGTAAAAATTATGTTTATCGATCATCGTCAAGGTTTAAAAAGTCTCATTGGAGTCGTTAGATACAATCTTGTCGTTTCTCACAATAAATGTGACCATTCAATTGGTAAATCGTCATATCGCAACCAAACATTTGTACCTCTTGGATGAGAAACTTTGATATCACCGGGTCACGAGTCAAGAAAATCGGTAATCGAATAACATCCTGGGGTGCGGCCACTTTGCACTTTCCTTGGTAAAAAAAACTATAATATTTGATCGAATTTTTGGCCAGTCCTCGGAAGCTGTCGAGGAACGAGTGCGCGTTGAGAGCAAAACCGAAAGGTATCCATGGTCGTGTATCGCGCTCTGCTCTAGGCCACTCATTGATCCGCTCGGATGCTGCGCGTTTCGGACGACTCCTGTATCAGTTCCCGTAACAAAAACCCAGTCGAGTTGTACAAAGGAGGGGCGACTTTTTTTTGTTCTTTTATTTTTAATGCTCCGATGGCCACTCCCCAACAGATAATTACCAGGAACTTTAGAGATTCCTTCGACAATTTCATATTTTTATCGGATAAAAAAAAAGAACTTTTGTAAGAAGTTGAGAAGGGAAGAGGAAAGAAAGATTTGAAACTATGAAACCACGAATAGAATGATATAAATTGTTACTCAAATGCATAAAATCGTGCTCCGCTCGTTTATAGAAACCTAAAAAATATAAAAAATGAAACTTGCACATTGATTCTTTAAAAAATTTTTGAATTTTTAGTTCATCTCTATGCGAATTTGTTGAGGCAAAAATTGCGAAGAAGCTATGTTCGAATTCCAATGTACATCGTTTCGTTCTCTGTATCTCGATACTGTAAACTTTACTTGATGAGTTGAAAAGTAAGAAGCCTTTTTTTGTTAAATTGAGAATTGTATGAAATAAAATTTTCTTTATCTCTTCATTTCTGAATAAAGTTTTAGTTCTGTCTTAAGTCTTAGTTCTGAAAAAAATAGATTTTTTTTTTGATTACTAGAAAAATCGCTCGTGTAATATTGCTATACTTTTTACTTTCAGGAAAAGTTAGACAAATAGACTTTTATACAAATTTTCGTTTACAGTCGTTTAAAATGCTGCTCATTAGGCTATATAATTTTTTGTTCCGTCACAAATTCCAGATTCGCATCACCGATGTTTTTCAATCTTTCCAAAATTCTTTTGACTTAAATATATTATTGAGCATTTTTTAACTTACATTTATGACATGACTAATATCTTAGAACATATTTTGCAAATGTTATAAAGAGTTGCACGCCCATGGAACAATAAAATAATATTTTTTTGGTAAACCTATAAGAGATGTTTGATTCTGGGGGTCCGCAACATAAAGTGCATAATTTATTAGTGATGTCATTATGAAATAATGAAATTTTGCTTTGCAATAATAGTTATTGTCATTCTTATTATTATCATAATTATTATTCAATGATTCATTATCAACAAAAATATGATTTAAATAATTAATACATTACCAGTATCATCAACGAAGATATCTTGGTTGCTATTATCTGGATTATCTACCTGTATGATCGTCCTTTAACTAGATCTTTAACTACCCTACAATGCCATCTTGCGGCGAAATCAATTACCAAAAACGTCCAAATTGTGGATGTGACGTCATATCGGCCATACAAAATTCCAGAGTTTGACGTTTCGAGTTTTGAAGAATCGTTTCGTTTCAGTTATTAAAAATCGTATAAGTACGTATAGCATTGTGAGTGGAGTTTTTTTTCTAGCGACAAACAATCCGTACAGATAAAATGGCGAATTTTGAAACAAGTGTCAGCTGATATTGAAGATTTTTGGTGTTGCGTAGGTGTAAAGTGTCGAAACCCGAGAACTTCGAGTGTGACAGTCATCGGTTTTGCCTAACAGCTGCAAACTGATGACAAATATATGTACATTTCCGACTCGTCCGGAATCCATACCACTAACTACAAACAGAATGTAGTCAATAATTATTTATCAGGCCGGTAATAGAACAAAAGGACGATAAATTATTTTATACTTTTTAAAGAAACACAGTTGGGTCGTTAACAAAAAATTATCATCGTGAAAAGTGTTCGACGAATATAAAAAAACAGCCGCAACAACGTGAATAATCAGTTCGACCCTAACCTCAATTTCACCACATCACGCACACAGACGTTGAATCTTACCGAAAATAGTTGAAATAGTCATAATGAGTGAACAATTGGCTAAAAAGAAGCACGCCATGTTCTTCACATGGCTAATACAAATAATGCCGAGTGAATTTGAAGAATATGACCTGAGTAGAATGACTTTTGCATTTTTCTCAATATCCGGTCTCGATGTGCTCGATTCGTTGGATATTATGAGCGACGAAGAGAAATCAAATGCCGCTGATTGGATCTACAGACTTCAGGTGAAAAATAATGGCCCGAAAGATGGTTTTCTAGCTTCGACCATGGTGCCAGATTCTGTCCTAAAATATCAGCAAGGCCATCTCGCTATGACCTACACAGCCCTTGCTACCTTGCTCGTTCTTGGTGATGATTTGAGACGGATAGATCCGTACAGAACGGCCCTGACAAAAGGTGTACAAGCTTGCCAGGGAGAGGATGGTTCTTTTTCTGCTATGATAAACAACAGCGAGAACGATATGAGATTTGTGTACTGCGCCTGTTGTACTTCGGCAATTCTCGACGATTGGTCGGGTGTCAACAAACCTAGAGCCATTGATTATATTCTACGGAGTATTGTGAGTATAATTCAAAAATGTCATCGTCTTATTTTTCATTTTTATTTCATTTATTTTTCGTCAATTTGTATACATTCAATACAATATACAATTCGATATAATATAATTTTTATAAATAGCTATAAAGCTTTTTTCCAGGGTTGTATGATTGTTTTTTCATTTCTCTGTGCTCAATTAATTGCCTAATTTTTTGCACGAGTCAGCTCTCTCATGATCAGTGATGTTGCAGGTTCTCCCATTTCCCATTCATACATTTTCTATGCAAGGAATATATGGAAAACATGGAGTATATATGAGGCATTCCACGCCAAGTCAGTCACTCAAAAAATGACTATGACTTAATTTTTTTTTACATTTTGGGATATCTTTACTTTAGCCGAGTATTAAAATCGATAATGCTTTATTCATTGGCGTACATGAATTTTGCCATTTTTTCTTTAAATTGATATATTGTAAAAATGACGCTATTGGAAAATTATGAAGACAATTTTTTTAATATGTTAAAAAATATGAATAAATTTATTGCAGCAGCATAAATCCGTTTTTGGCAAAGAAAAATTATATTATATTTTTTCATGATCAAAGGCCATAATATATCCGGGTCATTCAATGTTTTTATTATTCTGTAAATAAAATATGAATTTTGTGCAAAATTATAGCTTGGGACATAGGGCCATTTTGAAGTTATAATTTTTTTTTTCACGGGAATATTTATTTTTAGCGAACTATATCTTTGGACACCATAATATTTAGTGTCATCAGTTTGTATTAATACACGGAAAGAAGGATCTGGTAACCAGTAATTGTTTTATTCCGACGATTTCGATATGCTGTTGATTGATTTTTGTTTTTTTTTTCTTGTTTCAATTTTGATTGTTTGTTTGTTGCTTGTAACTGACGATAACCAGGAATTGCGCTATGTTAAGGAGGTTCGACATTTTTTACACAAATAATAGAGGAAGCTGTGGATAAATTGAATATGTGAAAAAATTTGGTTTCCTAATGGATCTTTCTTTACCTACATTTCATCATTAGAACATCTTTTGATTTATTTCTTTGCATTTTTATCTCGCAGGAAAAGTTAGAAGGGCCGTAAGATTCTATTTTCAAAATGAAGAATCAGATTATAAATTCTTCAAGAAGTTTATATATGAAAATTCGTTGATAATTCAGGCAGTTATAAGTAGTAAAGAATTTGAAAAATTCATTTCAAAAGTTTGTCCGTGTCTTTTTCACTTCCTGACGAACTTCATTAAATCATTATTTTTTTTTTTTCAGTCGTACGATGGTGCAATGGGACAAGGACCGGGTCTAGAGTCTCACGGTGGTTCAACCTTTTGTGCTGTGGCCAGTCTTTTTCTGATGAACGAGCTACACAATGTTCTATCCGAGGAACAATTGGAAAGACTGAAAAAGTGGTGTCTCATGAGACAAAACCATGGTTTTCACGGGAGGCCCGGAAAGCCGTCCGATACATGTTACAGTTTTTGGATAGGAGCTACTCTACACATGTTGGATGCTGGACATTTGTCGGATTCCCAAAAAAATCGTGAATTTATTCTGAGTACGCAGGATCCAGTTTTCGGGGGTTTTGCAAAATTTCAAGAAGGTTCATCGGATCCTCTACACACGTACTTGGGTAAGCAATTCTGACTCTATGATTTATCTCATAATTTAATATGTCCCCTTTATTCAAATTGCAGTAATTGAATAAAATCTGCGAAATATAAATGACCCTGTATAAATATTTTTTATTGTCGAAATAAGCAGAGGCGTCGTTCTTAATTCACTACAATGACGAGTTTTTCTTTTCTCTCTTTTATTCAATAAGGTCTGGGGGGTCTGAGTCTGCTTGGTGAACCGGGACTGCAAGCTATGAACACCGCTCTCAATATATCCAATCGTGCCTACGCGCACTTGAAAGAGATTCACAAGAGGTGGCGAAACGAATGACAGCCTGGCATACCTCATTGCAACGTTCAATTTCGTTATATTTTTTTTAATTTTTTTTAAACTTCAATTCATATCAAGCGCACATAGCCAAAAATAGCATATGACATCTTCACAATAGCCGCGTAAGCTAACGCGGCTCTATCGATTAATTGTGTAGATCAACAATATGCTGCGACAGAATTATAAGAAAAAGAATAAGCAATTATTCTACGATCGTCAATTAATATCGATATATTATTATTATTTTTCATTTGTCTTAATCCAACGTATGCCTTTTCGGGTTTTTACGATCCTTTCCGCTTTCCCCAATCATTTTCCTACACTTTATTGTTTGCCATTTCCTGTAACCCCCACGAGATCATTTCCGCAGTCCACAGCCAGCTTTGGCTCTACTACTGTATCGCAGCCACATAGGGAAACTGCGAAAAACCTGTACTGTGGCAATGCAGTTAGCTCTCATTTCACACAGTTTGAATCGAATTACCAGACTCTGGAAAGATGAAATTTGGTTCATAAAGCAATTCGTAATTCGATGCACTAGCCAACGCCCATTATTTCCTCCGATATGCATCTGCGGTTAAACTCTGGTTGCCCTATATAAAAACTATATTTGCAAAGCTGAACCAGAGATTTAGACCACGTTGGTGGAAACGGGCGTAAGCGGTCACCGCACCAAGTACATGTACGATGAAATACTTCAACTTCGGTGACCGCCAGTGCGCCGCCCGCGCACCTATCGCTGTCGATTTATTATCATTATTATTATCATTAGTAATATTATGTCTAGAAGTTTCCGGCGGGGGACAGGTGCTGTACATTACAATAAACATTATGCTTTCTAAAGAAATGTGTGAAAATTTTATTATACTGAAGTGCATCCATATACATATATATCTACATATATATATATAGGTGAAAATCTCCGCATCTTCAGAACAGCCCTTTCCCTTTCCGCGATTCTCATCCGACTGAAATGGAAACTGAGAACTGACAACTGAGCTCTCCCCTCCTCCCTCCCCACCTTTCGCCCATCTGTCGGTGGAGTAGGGAAAACGGTTCCATGGTAACCGGGATAGGTTCGCGGATCACAACTCACAACACACGGACCAAAGTACAGACGACGTTCGTCCGTTCGAGGTGACAGTTCGCTCGTGCCGTGTCCCTGAGACTAGATTAATACAAGCTGCGTCTCTCACGCGAGGACATCGTAAAATATCCCATATAGTAAAAAGCGGCAAACTATAGACGGAGTGAAGTGTTGTGTTGAATCAATCGTACTTTCCCACGATAGATTAATATTCTTGTGACCGTTTTTTTTTGTTTTTTCGTTGAACCCAGATTTCGTTTTGTTTGCTGTGATAAAACGGTGTCGTAGTCGGTGAGTTTATTCAGCAAATACGGACTTTCATCCACGATAGGAAAGAAAGTTTCACGTTCCAAGGTGGGTCGCTATAGCGGCTCCGAAAACAATCGAGGTATGTCATCGTATAGATATAATCGGAATTATCGCATTTAAAAGTATCTGTGTACATGCGAGATAGCAATGATATGTGTGACGTTTCGAGTGGAAATTAATAACGAGAACATTTTATATCTTTTAACTTATATTTATGTAATTATATATCTCAGTATTAAAGAATTATTTTTTTGTCTGATTGCGTATAGACGGAAAAATAATCCACGTGATATAAATCGATATCGACGATTCTTACAATCAGATACACAAAACGTTCGATTAGCCAACGAAAATAATCGCACTCACGATCAGTGCCATAATTGTTACCGGGAAAATTTGTAAAACTGCAAGAGAGGCTTTTTCCCTTTAGCGACGAGATAATAGACACACACACACATGTACGTGAATTCAATTACGAGGGTTTATTAGTCATCGTATGGTCATCGCAGTGAACGGATATGCACACGCAGCGTTGCTCTCGGCTACACATGTGTCGCTCTCGGTCGGTTACAAGCACACACGAGTAATACCATTCTTGTTGTATGTATATTGAAATATACATACATACATACAACATTATTGTTGTATGTATATTGAAATATTCATACATACAACATTATTGTTGTATGTATATTGAAATATACATACATACAACAAGCATACATACAATTTGCATACTTGTGACTAGACGCAACTATTATAATGGCGAAACAAGTGTATCAATTCCGCTTGCCTACACGTGCTCCATATGATAAATGCAACGAGCGAATTGACCATGCAAACCGTTAGTATATATTTAGAATCGAGTCACGCGATATTCTTTGGTAGCCATAGGCGGTAAAATAACACTCGAAAAAACGCTACGTATATATATTATATACTATGTACGTATTTTTATATACGTTGCATCAATAAATCGATTTTTAGGCATACACAATGTATATTATTCTTCCATAGAGTTTTATACATATATATTTTTTTTTATTGGATCCGAACGTGTATATATATATATATATATATATATATATATATATATATATATATATATATATTGTTCAGGGTTTTTACCTCTCCCGTTTCTTTTCTGATACCCGTGCGATATAGAGTGTTATATTCGGAACATGTGATACAATATTCATCTAGTTTTTGACTTCCGGCGCTCCATCACTTTTTTAAAAATAATTGAGAAAATAAATTACAGATGGTGCTGTCGTAGCACGTATCATGTTCCCGTAAATTTAAGCTTTTTAAACTCAAGTCCTATCTTGTGATTATTGAAATGAGAAAAAAAGTTTGAATATGCAATTTATAAATTTTTAAAAAGAAATAAATTCTTTATTCGAGATCCTCAATGGCCTATGTTTGTCAAGTTTTGTCATGATAATCTGACTGCGAATATTTAAAATTTTCATAAACTTTACAGCCGCCATTTTTTCTATTTCTCACGGCGACCACCTGATATCGCATTCTGGATTTTTAACCCATTTAGCGGCCACAATTCGCAAGTTCATCAACCTTGCGTCAATATTAAAAACAAAAAAATATCATTACCGAAATCCTTCGTACAATATTTTTTACGCTCTCCCTTATTCATTGAAATTCATTTTTCATTATTATAACATTGAACGAGAAATGATTTTTTTTGTTTTGATGGAACAAAAAAATGTGACGCTGAAATACTTGTACACTAGTAGCTGAGCTGCTCGCGTACTGTATCTATAAACACACACAAGTATCATTCGAATTTTGTAATCTCTTGAGGGGGGGGGGGGGGGGGAGCACACTTTGGTATAAAACACATACAGGAGATGAATACGTAAAACATTCGTGTGTGCCAGCTATGTGTACAGGCGATATAACGAGACAACGATCCTTAATGAATGAGTTTCTTGTTGGCGCCCAGTCTTTCGCGAAGCCTGACTCTCCGCTTCTCCTATATATATGTATATATATATATTTATAACCTACTCTCGCCACACTTAATTCCAATTACGCTCTAAAAGGAACTACTTGTACAGTCCCGAGTTTCGTATTTAATTCATTTGGGATTGAATTCTTTTAATCTTTAAATTGCACAGGCGTTTTCTTTCAAACGTACATTTATCTGAATTTTAAACTTTTGAACCTAGAAGAGAAATCGAGGGGATAAAGGATAGAGAGACGGGAAAGCAGAAGTATTCTGTACAGATAGAATTTATCTCGGAGGCAGGTGGTGACTCGGGACTTGTGTGCTCTTCAACGGGAAAAGTCTAGAAATCATTGAGGGGTACGTGCGCCGGTTTAGCCAGCTGCCGAGCGAGAAGCAACAGCTGCATCTTGGAGGGTTGTTTTGCCGGGAATAAATGCTCCTTCGTGCACACGTGCTATATATACTTCCAGGTTCCGGCCGCTCTTTTTGTGTTATATATATACTATACGGATTTCAAAGAGTTGCGAAACCAACCGATCGCGTCACATGTATTCTTCATTTTTTGTATCGCATCGTTTTACTCGTTCTTCTCTTCTTTGTATCCTTTTCTCTTTCGATATTACTTACTGGAACGCAAAATGTAACGGTTCTCGCAACTATGCCGACTTGCCATAATTTTTGTAATTGATTTTTTTTTCTTTTGGGATGAATTTTTCATATTATTCTCAAATTCTTAACGAATGATGATTCCTTTGTTGCTTATTTTCATTAAAACTGATGCAGCACTTATAATTTTTTGTACGTTTTTACAAACTTTTCTCAAAATATTTAAAATTACTACTGATGGTATAGAATTTTTTTGATTAATTGAATCGATTAGTCGTAATATTGATACAATTTTTTTTTTCAGTAATCGAGTAGATTATAGTCTTAATAAATATTTTAATAATAGGATCGATTAATAATCGTATCGATCAATAATCATATTTAATGAAATTCAAGTGCACGCATTTGCATCTTCTTTTTAGCAAATTTCTTAATTGCGATGATTCACATCTCTTTTCTTCGTACTTCTCGCTCGTTCATATGCTTAATGGAATGCAATATCTCCGAGTCTAAATGATTTTCAGTACGGCTTTTCGAGATACGACCGGTTCTCGATGGAATATGCGAAACATGCCATGGTATATTCGCGTTATTCGCGTATACGTAGCTCTCTCTCTCTCTCTCTCTCTCTCTCTCTCTGTTTCTCTCTCGACCGCTCGCTCTGTGTCTGGTTGCTATTCGGGAATGGGTCTGGCTCGCCTTGACGCTCCTTTACAAATCGATCGAGTCCCAACAACCACCAACGGATCTGTTCTCTCTCTCTCTCTCTTTCTCTTTGAAACTCTGTGTGCTGTTGCCTCGTGCCTCGTTGCTTCTACATGACTCCTTTAGAACTCCTCCCCTTGTCGCGTTGTCGTGTTCTCGTCGGTTATTCCATTCAACGAGACACGCGGCTCTTGTCCCGTCTAATTCGTGTGCTCGCATCTCTCCATGAACGGCGAGCACACAGAAACGGATTCATCACACAGCAAGACACTCGAATTGTGACGCTTAAAAAGAATTTAATTAAAAAAAAAAAAAAAAAAAAAGAAAATGAATAATTTTTCGAATTTTGCACATTTTTTCAGCTGCTCGACAAAAAATATCCCCGATTCGTAATCAGATGAAAAATCTCGAAACCTTTTAAAATCCTAATTTTTATGGCTATCTCTGCAATTGATTTACACTCAATTAGTAGTAGCATCGAAAAACGCCGCTAAGAACAAAAGGAGAATGCCCGTTTAAAATTCATCCCGATAGCCTCATTCTTGTAAATTGTGGCAAGTTCAAAATTTGATCAAATTCCATGGTCAGACTTAAAAAATCGAAAAAAATCATCGCTCAATGAATTTTATACAGCATTTAGTAGGTTTAACAATTAAAAAGAGAATGAGCACTGGGTGAACTCGCAACTCCATCGGGATGCAAAGTTACACAGGCAGTTTTAGTATGTGAATCATTTATTTTTGTTGCGTAACAGCAAAGAATACATTTTTTTTTTTGTCTTTTAGAGTTTAATGATTTTTTAACATTTAAAAGTTTAAACATTTTTTTTGTCGCTATTCTCGTAGTTATTTTGTACAATTAACACGTAGATTGAGGATTTTTTACAGCTAGATATTAAAATTTCATGTACAACTTACAGGTGGCGTGGGGTACAGCTGTGATGGAGCTACAAAGTTGGTTACTCTATCACCTTGTAGCCGTAACAGACTGCAATCAAGGTACAAAAAATGTCCTGCTTGTCAGATTCATCAAAAGCAATATGTATTTCGATTAAATTTTCAGTCAAGATAAATCCTTCGTCGCGCTCCAAATATTGTGTAAGCTTCACTGTGTGATTCATAACAATCCTACAAAAAAAAAAAAGAGATCAAACACGACATTAAAAAAATATATTAAATCCAGTTTTATTCTGATAGGATTTACCATGCACAAAAGTTATTTTGTTTTTTATTACAATAATTTGATCATATATTTGGTTCATCCGTTTGCACTGCCATCTCGAGAGAGAGAGTAACATTTTTATCCTTAGTTCTTTTTTTTTTAGCTAAGCTTGACTGATTTTCGTTGCCACGTTCCAACACGAGCCTTTTGTTTGATTTCTGATTTCGTTATCATTGTCCCAGAGGAAACAGCGGTCTACCGATGTTCGATGGTAAGCTTCACGAAGAATGACGCAGAAGAATGACTACATATGTCCCATTCATTTTCACAGAGCTCTACCCAAAATTACGTTAAAATTATAATTTAATTGTAATTGGTTCTCGCTACAAGGTCATCGATACTAAATTGAATTTATTGACGAAAAAAAAAAAACTGCATCTTACAGTGATGCAGTCCGCAGCTACAGGGAGTGGAGTATATCCTGCCGGAAGTACCGGAAGTCGTGCTCGAGATTTGGGCCTGAGAGCTCAGAAAAAGCTCTTGGGTCGCGTCGTCTCCACCGGCGCTGGACGTTCCCTCTTCATCGACGATGCCACAACCTCGCTTCTCGATAATCTCTTCAAACTCATGGAAAGAGCTACGAAGAATAATCCCTCATTGGACAAAAAACAGCCTGAAAAAGTTCTCAAGAATATCGTGAAACTTTCCATTAAGGTAAACATTTTATTTGAAAACGTGGCGATTTTTTCGCCAGCTTGTTCTCCTGTAATCTGTTTAGCGTCAACTATTTTGAATGGAAGACAGCAAAATGTGAAACGATTGGCATGGCCGAAAACTCTTTAATCGGTTTTTACACAAATGAGTTAGTCGATTCTGAGTAAATATAAAAAGTGGAAAATCACTTTTTATACATTCACCATAGAATTTTGTACAATTTCTTCCAGTTCTTCCAAATACCATTTTTTTTTTTCTCGAGATGCACTCATTTGAAATTTGCATGTTCCGATGACTCTTCCAAACTATAATATATATTTAAATATTGGAACCATTTAATAAGTAAAGTGCATGAGAGTTAAAAATAATTTTACGATTTTACACTAAAAACATATTTTGTGCCCTTTACGTCGCCACCAACAAAGTCGCAAATAGCGCCAATACATCTCTTTTAGTCGCAAAATTTTTGCCAAAAATATTTGTTGATCGGGCAAATAATTCTCAAGATATTTTACTGTTTCCCATGAAATTCGACAAGATGGAGATTTTGGAGATGTGTCGAATCACACGAAGCCCGTCTCGTGACTCAATAAACATAAAATATGTGCTTTTTTTTCTGTTCTTTCTAACAGATTGGACTTTTGCAACGTAATCAGCAGCTAGTTCCAGCCGACGAGCCTAAAATCAACGAGATAAGATCATCCCTGAGAGCTGCAGCTATGGCCGTAGTATCATTTTACGAGCTCGAGTTTAGCTTTGATAAGCTTTATCTGACAAGATCATTGGAACGTTGTCGAGGCGCAATATTGTCACTGATCAGAAATCATCTTACCGACAAGTCGCAGGATCGTTGCGATCAGGTCTTTGATTTCATTACAAATTCCGAATTTTTGGATTGCGTATTCAGGCACGATTCTGAACATCGTGGAACTCTTGGACTTCTAGTCACAGACATCAACAAAGCTCTTGATGCTGGACATCTTTGAAAATCTTTGTCTGATAAAGAAAATCATGAAAATACTCTCCCCCTCGTAAAGCTGCGTACAACGCGAGTTTTGATTAGAGGCAATAATAATAATAATAATGATAATTCTTTCGAAAAGATCGTCCTCGCGTAACTGGGAGAAAATATCGCGTAATTTCTCACACTGGTTTCCCGTCCCCCATTGCTCGATTTCACTTCTATTGTGTTACTGGCAGCTTCGCTATAAAATCTCAGAGGTCACACGAGGACTGTCTCGCACACGCGGCTTTTTTACCACTCGAGCCAGAGTTTCATTGTATCCGAGGGAGAGAATTGTGTTATTGTAGTACACACCTATTTCGTAAAACGTGCTCGTGCGCTCTCTTCCGTTTTTCATCAACACACGGATGTTCCACTTTTGCAGTTCGCATGTTATATTCTTTTTTTTTTTCTTGATTTCTGCACTCTCGCTCGTTTCTTGAATCAAATCATGCTCACTGTTTCATGCAATAAATAATGATTGTAATACTCTGATTGTAGAGAGAGAGAGAGAGAGAGAGAGACCAATGTTGATATGTATAATAGTAGCGATATTTGTATTTATTCACGAATTATCACGCAAACCAAATCATTCGTAGCAGTATCATCTGTAAATGTTATGAGGACCAAAACTCCGTACAGACGATCTGCGATAATAATCCAAACCAAACAAAAAAACAAAACAAAAAATTAATAGATAGAACAAAATAAAGAATTGAACTTAATAATAACATGTTTAATGGACCAGGCTGATTAAATGAACGCTTAGCATTCATCATCGCTTGAAAAGTTCAATCACCGAAAACCTTTGTACGCATGTACATATATATAAAAAAAAAAGAGTACAGAGAAACAATTAAGCGTCATAATTGTTTTCGTCTGTCTATTGAGTGAGACTCAAAGATATTTAATTTCTCAATGCCGAAGCCATTATTTTTTATAACGGTCGATTTTTGTACACGTTATACAACACCTTTACACAGTATGTACTTTGAAACGAGTAATTAAGCATTATTGTATGTGATGTAACATGATCATATCGATATATATATATTATATATACCATGAATAAATTATTTGTAAAGAAATTCGTCAATGGTTTCACGAATAATGTTTTTTTCTACTTATTCCAAAATATACCCTCCTCTTGGGATCTTCACTTCCCGACCCTTCACTGTTTGCCATTTGTTGCAGCCACCCCGGAAATGTGGAGGCTGATTTGGATCCTATTATTGGATCGCATTAGCACGAAGATGTTAGAAAACGCCAGGAAACCCGTGATGATACCAGCGGGCTCTTTCGACCGAGGTTGATCTTTCTACAGGGAATCGTCAGATTCTAACAAAATGACTTGTAACTCAGCGATTCAATGCGCCAATCAGCGCCCCTGCTGAATGGTCACCGATCCAAGTACTGATCACGCCCAATGCTGCTTATCATCAGTGATCGCCAGAGCCCTGCACCAACCCCGTGCCCATCGCTGTTGGTAATTTCATTAGTAATAATTTGAGCTATTCTAAAATCTCTCCCGTCTTGTCTCTGCGATGACAACGAGATAACGAACGATTTTCATGAAATTTATTTACATAAATGTATGCATCGCATATACAAAGTCATATATATATAATACGCGTCGAAGTATTGACCGAATTGCACAATCGTTTTCACTTCCGGTTTGTTTTTGTTTAATACTTAACAATATTTTCACAACTTACGATCCGTTATTCCAACATGGTTTGAACCTGGTTCAATTTTTTAAAATCTAATTTTCACATAAGGCAACCAGAGTTTAAGCTCCGATCAACGTCCGAGGAAAAGGGGCGTTAGAAATTTTTCCTGATTCACGTCCGTTTCCTCCGACGTTCATCGGATTTTAAACTCTGGTTACCTCATCTCGAAATTATATTTAACAAATTGAACCAAGCTTAAACGACGTCGGTGGAAATAAGTGTCAATCATATGATTCAGGATTTATGTGTCGCATGTTCATTCGTTTTCAATCGAACATTCATTTAATCCGGCTAATGGCGATTGTCCGAAGATATACGCGTATAGGTACTTAAAAATGAAAAATCGCACCAACACATCCAGACTGAAATGAATATTTATGATAAATTTAATTCTTGCCACAAATATATGCAAGTATGACAAATGTTTATTTGAGGATTAATTGACAGAATTAATAAAACAACGACCAGGGTCCGAGGTTGAATTAGTTCTTAGTCAGAATTTTAGGTCGTTTCGATGGAAAATTTCGGTACCAAAGTACAGGCAAATATGATCGCGTTTAAGTACATCCAACTCCGTTCCCAATGAAGGTTCCAGTTGAAAATTTAACTCTACCAAATTGGCATACACATTATATATATATATATATATACATATATATATAAAGTCGCGATTCGGTAGTCCTGTCTTTTAATTGCGAGTGAAACTCAGTGTCCCGTATTTTCTTACACATTTCAATATTATTCTCACACGTTGCTGACATTTTCAAATCAGCAAGATACCATCGAATCAAGAAATTTAACGTTGAGAAAAAATTAGTTTCATTAAAAGTTCGATATACTAATTTTGTATGAGCGTAGACGGTTCTAACAAAAAATATGACAACTAATGTTAATGAAATAATATTTCAAATCGGCTGGTATAAAAATGATCAAATCAGTATACAAAAATATTTTTATCAATAATTGCATGTCTTCTGAAACAAAAAGAAAAAAACAAAAGTATGTACAAATGCTTGATTATTTTTCATATTATTATTACAAAAGTTATTAAATTTATTTTACAAGCATAAAACTGGCTCGTGTCTCGGACTTTAGTGTATCGACAAGACTACCTTGATCATCGACTATTCGAAGATTATCATCCTAATCAGTACATTTATACAACAATAATTTCACATGCACACACGTTCATTCATTACCAATAGATTGCGCAAACTTCGTTTTACCTCGTAATAATACCTAAACGGCGATTTAATTCGGGTATGCTATATGAGTTGTTTAATTTTCACTTTTTTCTTTCTTTCTATGAAAATTCATAACTTTGCGGATCAACCGATTGATCAGTCGTGGATTTTCTAAAGTTAGAAAAAGAAAAAAAATATTAATCTTGACGCATAATCAGGAAGATTACGTTGTCATCTCTGCTAGTCCAATCGGTATATGTCTCGCGAGTTAAATTTACCTAATAAAACAAAAATGTTATTCGCAACATTCGGCAGCCGAAGCGTATCGCGTACAAACGAAATCTACCAGTCGTCTATTCGCTCATAATTATCACTCGTCATCGCATCCAAATTCGCGTCTGCCTTTAGCCTAAACTACTTACGAATATAATTATATAGCATATACATTACTAGCTAAGAGTTTCTTCGGTGTTATTCAGTTCCTTTGCAAGATAACCAAATTGGATTTCGCATCTCTCTGGACATTCGCGGACAATTTCGATGTCATTATATTTTGCCTTGTCCCGTGCACTATGCTCGAATTTTACTGAATGTCGTAAGCGTGATGAAATAGGAACAATATTTTTGTGTCATTTCGATCTGTATGCGCTCGTTCGTGTTCCGAGATGCATCAGCGTCTATTTGAAATTACTCCTATATTTATATATCATCTACGGCGATATATTCACCTCACGGTTTTCGTACTCGTTCTTTTTCCTTTCAATTTATCTATATGTTAAATTATATTGTTTCGTTTCGGTGTACAATAATTATCAACTCCGCATGCGGCATATTCGCGCACAAGTGCCTAATAAACTTATTGCCATAATCCGGCGTAATTGCCGTAAAGATTGACTGGAAGTGGACCACCGGCGGTAAAGAGACGTGTTCCTGACGCATCGTAACAGTGCGTATAAATAGCTGGTGTGTATTTAACGTTTTGAAAACCATCAATATATTCTTCGTCCGGAAACTAGATTGTGTGCATTTCGGATTTAAAAGAAAAACAATTAAGTTAATAATTTTGTACAAGATAAATATTTTCTAGAGTACAAATTTTAAAAAAAATGACATAATCGTCAAACTTACCACGTATCCTTTCGAGGCCTTTAAAACGACTGTCCTATTTGAGTTTATCGATGATTCTAGATATTTTTGAGCTCTGACATCGTAGAACATGAGCATACCTAGACCAGTGCCAATAGTCAGCACGGAACCTTGAAAACTTGCTGATCTTATTCCACAACCGCTGTATCTATAAATCGAATGAGTCCTTTTCATAAACTACTAAAAATTATATTAGCCAATTATCATGTACGTGTCACGCAACTCTGCTGGAAATGTTGACGGAAAATTATGCATGCACAATTGAAAAAAAAATACAAAGATATTGGACAAACGTACAAAGATTGCTAATTACAAACCTCGAGGGTATTTTCTTGATTGGCTGCAAAGTTCTTGCATCTAGCAGTAGAGTATAAGAACGGCAACCAACGGCATAAACACCATCCTCTTGGACTGCCAGACAAACGTTTTCCTGGCACGCTGGCAGTTTTCTCGATATTTTTTGCTTGAAAGTCTCAGCCGACCATATGTGTATGAAACTGTTCAACGATAGTGCTGCTATTTCCTTGTAAGCCTTGTTAAATGCGAGTGCTCGTACTTTTTGAGCGGAACGGCACTCCTTTACGCAGACCGGTTGAATCAGCCTGAAAAAAGGGAAAATTGGAAGAAAAAAAAAAGTTTAGAATTTAGAAAAAACGATAATAAAATGCCATCAAATTCCATCAAGGATAGAGATGAACAGTAAGTTACCTGTGAGTCGGCACGTCAGCTTTGTCAGGTGCAGCAGCAAGATCGCTGTTGATATGCCAGAGAGCGAGTTTCGTGTCTCTAGAGCCGGAAACGAGAAATTCATCATCGAGCCAGCACATATCGAATACCCAGTCTCTGTGAGCTGTTTCACCGACGCAAACTGGATCCAACGTTGGCAGTCTATATATGGCTATTTCGTTACTGTTTCTTGCACCAGTAGATAATAATGTTCTGCCGGGAATAATAATAATAAAAGTTCCAATAAAATATGAAATTCAATTTATTTTAAAAGAATAAAAATAATATCGTCCAAATACCTAGAGGGATTTATTTGAACTGAATGAATGCCACACTGTTGCTCCGACACCGGACCACCACTGGGATATGTTTGTCTACCATGCAATGAAGGTATCTGATCCAATTTTTGTGTCGCTACATCGTAAACCATCAACTTGTTGCACTTTGTCCCAAACACTACTTGTCGGTCGCTCAGCCATTGAGAACAAAAAACTTTGTTCATGTTGTTAAGACTTACGGAATATTCTTTAAAAAGATCGTGAGTCAGTATATGCCTTGAGCCATATTCCTGGTTAATTTTTCTAACTTCGCGAGTGTTTGTCTCGCGCGCTCTCACGTAATCGACGAAATTGAAAGACGTTCTTAGATATTGTCGTCCTTCCATAACCGTTTCTTCCTCGTCGTCGCTCGACTCGTAACAAACAAAATCTTCGGGCTTGTCAGGCTTGCGATTTCTTTCGTGTCGCAGAGCCACCCTAAGAAGAGAGAAAAAAAAGTAAGTGTCAATTACCGTTTTAAACGTAAAATTATGATTATTCTCATTGTAGTTTGTTATTCTTTATCATTTTTTGCTTTCATACCTCCGAGCTCTGCGTTCTTCCAAACGCAATCCACTTGCACATGGCGGATGCCTACCAAAGACTGTCATTCTTTGTGTTTCTGCCATTTTAGACGATAAAATATTTTCACCGAGATAAAATTTGATATGATCGATAATTGTCTGTTCAATTGGCTGTGCCCAAATAAATTCTGTCAAGACTCATGTAGAATGTTCCTTTTCACTGGCCGAGAAACGAAGCTGAAAAAAATACATGCAGTATGTAAAAAAAAAATTGGTTTCGCTCTCACAATTATCATTTCATTTTGTTTCATCGTAATAGGCAAGCTTTATTCTAGTGATTATAAAAAAATATTTATCCCAGCAACAATCTGCTGAGGACAATTTGGGTGTCCAGCTACCCAGGTACACTCTAAAAAACGCTCATTATTACCAATTTTGTGCAGACTTGTTCTGCATTCACGTCCACTGTATTTTACGAAATTTATTTATTTCCAAAACAATATTTGCCCATTTTTATTTACGCCATGAATAATCGAACATATAAAGTGGAAAATATCGAGCATTTAATATACAAAATTAATGAATAAAATAAAGGCAGTAATGTTCATGTTAGACATAATATATCCGGTCATTTCCATCGTCATACGGTAGTCAGTTAAGTAATATTTGTGTTAGGATATCCTTGCCATAAAACTGAGACCGATGAGCGTGCAAAATAAATGGTGTGCGAGAAAAACACCTCAAATCACTGGCAAAAAATATCAGAAATTTCTTTGTCTAACCTAAAAAAAAAAACAAAAAAACAAAAAAGTGGATCTGTCACAGCTTGGACAAAAAAGTTTTCTCAAAGTAAAAATTATCAATTCAGATTAGAAATCGTAGAATCTGTTTGCTCATTTCCGATTGTACTTTCCAAATTTACCATCTTAAATGAATCTACTTTGAATCACTGAATACTATGAGTAAAAACGAACCGGTCATTTTGATTTTTTGGGAGTAGCAGATAAAGTAGAATAACATTTTTGTTAGACCCGCAAATTTGAACAAAGTCCAAAAGAAATTACTCTTATTAAAGAGATTTTCGCTCGCGATTAATTAGGCTAGGTGGGCTCGATTGAAATATGTGCACCGTATAGAGTCCCGATATGGCGTTTAAAGGGACTCTCGTAATGATGTCGAGACGTAACAGAACTTGCGTAAAATTTCCTACTAAGCTCATGAAAGCTTTATCAAAGAATTCGACAGTGTCTCAAAAGAACGAAGAAAACGGCATTTCAAAGTCGTCCGAGAGATACGGGAGAAAGAAATTACGGCGTAATATTGACGGGTAAGAGGTCGGAAATTTACCGAAAGCTGGACGTGAGCGTGAAGCACTTTTCTACGTGAATACGAAGATGCAATTATTCGATCGAAAATCTTATCAACGTCTCGTCAATGGACATCGTAAGATCTCACGGTAGTCGTTCAACGGCAATAAACGGCGATGAGAACTTGGATAATCGCCATATTTGAAACCAGCAACGCATACTGGCATGCAATGCAATGACACTGGCCTTTTCTCTTTCTTTTGTTTGTCTCTCGCTCAAAATTCAGTCGGTAAGTTAAGAAGAAGTATCGACTGTATTGACAAGAATAGCCGCCACGTGTCGCTAGTATCGCGCTGCACCTTATTTACCGGCTCAGTACATCAGCTGTCACATAGTCACATGGACCAAGCAAGATGGCGTCCTTCAAGAAAACTAACACCAAAGTATTTACTAAAGTTGGTCCGGAATTAACGCCAGACAACGTTTACTGGAAGAAATACACGGTCAGTTGAATTTATTTTTCGTGTGATTAATTTTTTAATTCTCAGACTACCCAATTCGCTTTACTTCGCGTGTTAGTATCACCACGTGTTCTCTGACATAACCTACAAGCGGGACACTCGAATGTATTTATTTATTTACCGAGTGCGCAGATGATGCACAAAAATTATTCAAAGTAAATTATTAAGTATCTCCAATGCATTCTTATTAACTACAGCTATTATGTATCATCTATTGCCCGCAGCTAAAACTATTATATCTGACCTAGATCTGAATTCAAATATTTGCGGCTTTTAAACTATTAGCATTTACGTAGTTCGCGAGCTCGCAATCTTTATTGTTTAGCTTATTTTGTATTTTCCTGGCTTTGGTATGTGTGCATGTGTCAGGGCTGTGGTGCGAAGTGCCTGAAAATGACTACGTGAGGGTACTGCGAGTGCCCGTGTGAGGACGCATCTGTGCAACTAGAGAATTGCACATTCACGGGCACGGACAAATAGAGTACTCTCACGCGTACAAAAAATAATCTGTCTAGGCCTGTTTGTCTGTGCGAATTTGTAGGTGGGTTTTTAATAGGGCACAGCCTTAAGGAATCATTAATGCCGATTTTTTCACCTGGGTTTATCTGGCAGGTACAGTTATCGGTCGGATACCCAATGCTTTTGATACATGATATTCGCCAGGTTACTTTTATCCAGAGGTGAAGAAACTGGCCATAAATAACATTATTAAACAAATCGGGATTACAAATAATTAGATTATAGATCCAATCATTTGTAATCCTGATGTATAAGCAACATGAGGACAAAACTATTTCTCTCCATTATTTTTGAAAATCTAAATCAGATTCTATTCATTTCATAATCACAATTAGTTTCCTCTTTGCTCTGATCAATTTCGATTATATTCAAATTTATTCGTAACATTCTTGGATTATCAAGAATTATTCTGTAAAAAATTAGAGCATGCGCAATGTAGAGTTTTTTCAGGGCTACCTCAATTTTTGATTGATAAATTTTCGAAGCCTTCATTCCATTACGTGAAGATCATAAAATTATGAAGACATAAACAAAATTATATTTTCATTTTTCTTCCAGACTCCAGTTCTTGTGAAGGAATTTGGTCCCGTTGATTACATAGACTTTTCACCAGCTGAGCCTCATTACTTTGCCGTCACATGCTCCGTTCGAGTACAAATTTACAATCCAATAACTAAGCTCGTAACAAAGAATTTTAGCAGATTCAAGGAAGCCGCTTACGGTGGATCTTTTCGCGGTGATGGCAAATTACTTTGTGCCGGCGGTCAGGAATCCGTCGTCAGGCTCTTTGATGTCGCAACGAGAAGTCTTCTTCGTCTGTTTTCCGGTCACAAGGCCGCTGTTCATAGAACTCAATTTACCGCCGATGGTTTGCGAATAGCTTCGTTCTCAGATGACAAGAGCACTGCTCTTTGGGATATACCAAGTGAAAAATCAATCATAACTTTTGACGAGCACACCGATTACATCAGAAGTGGCGCTTGCAGTCCCGTATCACCGGACATATTTATCTCCGGAAGTTATGACAAAACTGTACGCATGTACGACGCCCGAACCAACAAAAAGTTATTCAGCGTGAATCACGACGCACCTGTTGAGAGCGTACTTTTCTTGCCTTCCGGTGGTATATTTTTGTCAGCGGGTGGAACGGAAATTCGTGTATGGGATGCTCTGGCAGGTGGTCGATTGCTTGCGAAAATATCTCAGCATCACAAAACTATAACGTGTATGAGGATTGCTTCTAATGGACGTAGAATATTGTCCGGTTCTCTGGACCGACACGTTAAAATTTACGATGCTGGAACGTACAAAACGGTTCATACGTTGGACTATCCTAATGCGGTGCTCAGTCTTGGAATTAGTGTAAGTAAATTATCTCAAGATTTTCTCATGAATTGAAATAAATAGAATAAAAACATTAGATAATTCTATAATTCTCCGTTCAGAGTATACATTCTTTAAAGACGTTTTTTTTTCGTTCGCACGAGAATTCGATCGCACGATTAGATCAACTTTTACTAAATATTATTTCGTTTATTTGTTTGCGAACAGGCCGACGATGAGACAATAGTAGCCGGTATGGTTGACGGCTTGATATCTATAAGACGTCGAGAGGATGATACAAAAGAAACGAAGGCTAAACGAAAAAAAGTCTCTTACAGAAATTCCGGCAAAAATCTTCACGCGCCAACAATTGATTTCGTCGTACTCGAAGATAACAAACAGTTGATGGGAAAACATGACAATTGTTTAAAAAAATTTCAATACTCCAAAGCTCTGGATTGTGTTATGATGAATTACGTGGTCAATAAGACACCTCACGTAACAGTCGCGCTTATGCAAGAATTAATACGTCGTCAAGGTCTGAGGCAGGCGCTTGCTGGCAGAGATGGCAAATCGTTGGTCAATATACTGAAATTTTTGATCCGTCATATCGGTAGTATAAGATTCGGCAGGGTCTTGCTACATGTCGCGAACGTTCTTATGGGTAAAATAATTAATCTTTTTAGCAATTCGTATACAGTCTACGATCCAATAAATTTAGAAGATTCGATAAGTTAAGAAATATTGTTAATATTTTCTTTTCTAAGCGATTTGATTTCGCTTTAAAGTTCAAGGCTCGCTTCAAAGTCGACCTCTTTCTTTCACTTTCTTATTTCTCTTGTCAGCAGCCGCATGGGCAGAGTTCCCCATACAGCTAGCGGGCACTCACTATCCGGGGTTCTATTCACACATTTTAATTTTTTGGATCGTGCACTTTATTGCTAAAACGTTTCAATAGTCTAAACGAACTAGAGTCGCGCCATTATCAGACTCACATTTAAAATAATATATATTTTTACGCAATTTTTCGCAGACGTTTATGAAGATAATCTGGAAGAATTGAGCGCCGAACCTCGCACGATGTTCAATTTATTGGAAAAAAAGCTCAACGACGAGGAGGATCTCGTAATATCATTGACAGAGCTCCAAGGTACATTGCATATGTTGCTCTCAGCAGCGGAAACTACTCAGCCGATTTCAATCAGGGAATCATCGGGTCTGGAACCATCCAGTGCCGCACAGAAAAATCTCATTCTCAGTATAGCCTGAGCGAGATCCTGTTATCTTGTAAATATAATTTTTTTAGTAATAAAGAAAATGCAGGAACTCGTGCAAAGTATTTGTATTGATTTATTAATAAGTATCAGCGTATATTATTATTATTATTATTACTATTATTTTCTTTTGAGGCATTTTTGCCAGGCAGCTGATGAAGGCTCAACGGGCATTAACCAACCGATCGGTACGCGAGAACCATTCCCGACAAGATTCGCGTATTTGTCCCAAGCGTGTCGTATCATCACGAGACGATGAAAATCGCCTTGCTGCGGGTCCGATGATTGCAACTTTCTGCCGAACAAGGCTCTCTCCCAATCGTCGAATGTACTTCTTTTCTGATTCTCGATCTTCTCCTGATTGTCGGCTTTGAGCATCAGCTTCAATCCTTGCTCCTCGATGGAATATTCCCGATCCAAATGGCTCCATTGTTCAACTAATTGGCCTGAAACGTTTGTAACATTAGAGTCGGACAAAGATCAAAACAAAAGAAATTGAAAAGAAAAAAGTTACCAATGATATTGTCGAATGCTTGGTCCGCCGCGAGAGGAAAATTTTCTCCTCTTGCACGTGCAATGTTGACTTTGACTCGTCGAAGATTCTGGAGTTCTTGCAAAAGACCTAAAAATTTTCTCGCATCGTTGCGTTTTCCTCTCACGTCGGACAGTACAATGTCGGCATCTTTTCGCAAATGTTCCACTTGTTTGTCGCGCTCTATCATATCGCGTTTTTCACGAATCCAAGCATCAACCTCAGCATGAGATCGAGCTCGTCTCTCCATCGCTTGGGCTTTTTCTACTTGCCACACAGCCCTCTTTCGAGCCTCTCGTCGACGCTTACTACCACGTTGATTGAGTCGTTTTCTCAAACCATTGGTGACATCCTCGATGTTCTCAAATTTATCAAGCATTGTGGTAAGTTCTTTCCGGGTAATTTCGCACTCTTTCCACTTCTTTGACCATTCCTCATCCGATAGAGCCTCATTACTCTTCAATTCTGCGCTAGCTTTTTCGAGTCTTTCAATCGCTCTAAATGCGTTTTTAAGCGTATTTTTAGCATCTGAAATTTTCAACGTTTCTTTTCTAACTTTTTTCCGCTTTTTGACATTCTCTATAGAGCCCTCGTGTTCTCGAACAAAGTTTTCTATTGTTTCGCGATTCTCTTTTCGTTTATTCAACGCGATAATTGTAGAATCTTCTTGGTCACCACTGGGTATTCCTGGGGGCCAAGAATTGCTCACCAGATGACACCAATTGCCCATTTGAGGTGGCGGCGGATAGTTTGGAAAATAATGGGGAACATTGTCGTACAGAGGAGTTTGAGAAAACTGATTTTGACCGTACATATTTGGAAAATTAAAAAAATTTATCTTATCGCGAGTATAAAGTAATATCTTAAGATTAATGTTTCAGTTTTTTTTTTCTTTGTTAGCTGAGCGGTTAATTGTAAATGCGAATGTACGAACGACACTGATGCTAGTATTGGAATTTTTGTGCAGGAATTGATGAAGAATTTTTAACTCATGAGAAGTAAATCTCCGTCTTTGGGCAATTGGATTTCTGCTTCTCTCAATACTTTCTCAGCTTCTGTGTAAGACTCGTTTTCCTTGAGATCCTGCTCGGTCTCCAAGATTTTCTTTAACTCCTCAAAAGCTTTGACAAGACGACGTTGACAATCGGGCACCATCATCAGGGACTCTTGAAGGACTTCCTCTTGTTTTCTGATGTCGTGAGCATCTTTCCCTGAGAAGGAAAAGAGAGTTAAAAAAATGCATCGATAAATTAAAATAAAATACCGTCCATTGACTTTATGGCCCATTAAAAAGTCGAGCATACATTTATTACTTCAATGTAAGGGATAAATTGCATTTGATTTAACCCTTTCAAGACCAGTGGGGGAAATATATCTCCCAGAAATGCTTTTAAAAATTCATAACTTCGTGAAAAATAAAGATATCTCGGTTTTTTTTCAGCATAAACGGGCCTTCTATAAAAGAAAAAAAAAAGATTTTGGGAATTTTCTTGCCACTGCTTTGGTTTAGTGGGGCAATAACTCGAATCCGAAAGGGTTAAGATGTAAGGTGTGGCATTTTCTCACTGAGAACAGAATTCAATGTTTTGCCACACCTTGCATATTTAAACCCAATCTTATTTTTAATTTGTATTTATGTAAAGGTTTTTTATACCCCACTTTTATACACTCTTTCGGATATTACAATTCTTTTATCCCCCACAACATCTGAAGGATTAAATTGAGAAAAAAATAAACGTTTTTTTTGAAAATAATAATTAAAGCATTGCAAGCAGAATTAAAGATTCTTTAGTACAATATCAAAAAAGTATAAGGTATGAATGTTTTTAACAAGTTCTTATAACTTCAAAAAAAAAATTCAGCACCCCCACTCCTACCAAAATGGGTAAAAAAATAAATCTTTAAAAAGTTCTTTATATACTGGCGCTGTGCTGTTATGTATCGAATTTTTTTTTCTGGATTCAACCCCCGTCGAGTTTCCACGCGTGGTAGAACTACAACGGGGAGGTTCAAAAGAAGAAATCCATCCTCGTAGACTAACAAACTCTAATTGAAGTTAATGCATGTAAAAAGAATTCGTGAATGTGGGAAATTAGAAAGTTGAGTAAAAATTTTAAATTCAACACCAAATATCAATTATCGAATATTCACCAAGATCCTTGTATTTCTGAACTCTTTCGCGCTGAAGAACTGCCTCCTTCTCGTAAGTGATCTTTTCTTTGGCCAAACGTTTGACAACACCGGTCTTTATTTTAAGGGTACGCAGACGGGGATCGGACATTTTTTTTTAATACAAGATTTTCCTGTTAAACGTTCACGATTTATAAATGTGTCCTTTCACTGTGCCCGGCGATGACGAAAATCACTCCCTTATAAGGCTGGATGAATCAACGAGAAACGATATATTGTGCTACATGCGAGCTTTTGATAAACAAGGAGGTTATGTTCGTTCCGTAGTCTTTTAACTCAGTCACTGAAATATGGTGTCCCCGTACTGTGCTGCTGTTTGAACAACGGCCGAGACACAAACTATCGAGATACGCCATACTCGATAAGTCGCGAGCACAATTAAAAATCGAGCGTAATATCGATGGGGCAATGGGGATTGGGTACATTTTAACTTTGTGTAATTAGGTATACGGAATGTTCGAAAGACGTGAATTATGCGAAATATATAATGCCGTGTAAATAAATGAGTAAAAAAAGTTAAGTAAATAAAAAACGTAAAAATAAATTGAAGAGAAGTTTCGCCTTCGCTCTGCACAATCAAATATTATTGAGCTATACCTCACTTTACAATTCCATCCTCTAGTGGATAAAAGCTTAGCTGCAAACTTCAAGAGCCACCAAACACAGAATTCTATCCCCCCCACCACAGACCCTCAATTTACCTCCGACGAGGCTGTGAACCGTTTGTTGTATATCGTGTGTGCGTGGGTGTTCTACACAGCGGCTCTTCTGCATCGCAAGGTGCAGCAGAGTAGATGTGAACTACGAGAAATTAAATTGTGCGCCCACAAGTACATCTCGTTCGCGTTACACGATGAATCTATCGAGAAACGTGACGAAACGTCCGAGTGACGAAATTTCGATACAAGAGGAAATATTTCCAGCCGCAGAGAAGATACTGTCAGATATTGAAAACGTTTTGAAGAAGGATCCTGAGCTGTGAGTTTCTCGCCGGATGAGGATGTAACGAGATAAAAAAAAAAAGAGTGTGAGAGAATGAGGGTTGGTCTTTTTTTTTATTGCCGTAAACTGTATATAGCTCCGCAGAATCGTTGCAAAGAGTGGATTTTGAATAATTAAGGCAAAACCGTCAATGTTCTCGTTTAATCGACATTCTCTTCCACATACAGTACGATCCAATTATAAGGTGGAATCCTGCGGTGAAAGCGATCCAAACTCTCTGCCCGCATTTGTTATCTACTGAGCGATTTGGCTACTTACATTGTTAGCGAAATGGCAAAGTCGGTTACCGACTATCGAGAATAAAACTTAAACGTTATTAATAAAGTTTTTGAGTATAAATGGGAATAGTGGGCGATAACTAATTTCTAATTTCAAATTTCTAATTGCACTCGCTTTGAACCGAGATCGAGAAAATATAGAATGATGTGGCTTTGAGTTTTTCGAGATACTTTTGGGCATGAGAAGAAAAAAAATTAGGTCAACTATTGCTAGAAAATTGGGCCAATCAGGACAGGGGCATTTCACCTATTTGACGAGAAAGAGGGGAACCCCATTGTGCATTCTCCGATGAAACCCAAGCTCATACAAAGTGGAGACCGGAAATGTATGCTGGAGTAGGGATAAGGGGCAACTCATTCAGGCGCCCTCGAGGGCTTCGAGATACTTTTGGGTATGAGAAGAAAAATAAATGGGTCAACTATTGCTAGAAATGAGGCCAAGTAGGGCATTTCACCTATTTGACGAGAAGAGGGGAACCCCATTGTACATTCTTCGATGAAACCCTAGCTCTTTGAGTGGAGACCGGAAATTTATGCTCGAGTAGGGATGAGGGGGACTCATTCTGGTCGAATAGCTCGGTTTATCTGCAAATTACAACTCTACTGGCTCTACTTGACCAAAATACAACTCTACCAATTACGAAGACGTACTAAAATCTTTATTCAAATAACTCTAAAAAAAAAAAGAATATCTCTACCGAGTGAGGAATAGTCACAGAAAAACTGGTTCAGAATACAACTGCGCTGAATTATACATCTGTACCAAATTATAACTCTAGCATTGGTCAGAAAATAGACCGCTCGATAAAACGGAGTTAAACTCGTTGGATTCTCGTGGAGTTGTCACACACAGTAGAAATGTAAACTCTTTTTAATTTGGTATAGTTGCCATTTGCCAGAGAAGAGTTCTTCGAGACTTAAATTCTGGTAGAGTTATTATTTGAGAATGATACTGGCACATTTTTTTATTTGATAGAATTGTAATTTAGTAGTTAGAATTGGTTGAATTGCCGAGTTCGAATAAATTGTATTAGACTATAGTCGGCAAATCTTTTTTTTTTTTTCCAGGACAAGCTTCGAGATTATTCCAGTTCAGGACAACGAGAATAAATCGCCCGTTTATCACGAGGAGCATTCCCTGGGTCTCGCATCATGGTGCGTTCAGCCGCTCTACTGTTACGCCTATGGTCGTCTCGTTGATCTTCGCAGAAGTGATCATCGTCGTGAAGAACCATCTGCTGTATCGCGATGGCTGATGGGTGCCCTCTTGCTAAATCCCGATATCTCAACTTTCTGGAACATGAAGAGAGAACTCGTGCGAAATGGACGTCTCGACGCTCTCAGCGAATTACGTTTTTCCACGATAGTACTTTATCACAAGGCCAAGTGTTTTGAGGGATTTGCCTACAGACGATGGCTTGTCCAGTATCTTCTGGGTGCTGCCAAAGCAACGAATCGAGAGATAGAAATATTATTTCGCAATGAGATCGAAGTTGCTGGTATATCTGCGGATAGATACGCAAATAATTATCACGCTTGGAGTCATCGAGAGTACGTTGTAGCCTGTTGGGAAAAAAATTTGCGTGATAATTACGAAAGTTTGCTCAAAACTGAATGGGACGATTCAGGCAAATGGTGCAATCGTCATGTGTCGGATCACAGCGGATTAGCCTATAGACAGCATCTTCTCAGATGTTTGCTGTTTGAGCGAGCAAACGAGAGATTTGATAATGGGCCTATTACCGAAAACGAATTCTCAGAACGTCGTGAATTCATCGAGCGATTTATCAATTCCTCCTCATCGACTGTCGTGCCAAATGAAACTACAGACGATGAATTCACTTCGAAGAGTCGGGAATCTTGGAAATTCTTGAATCTTTTGCACAACACGAAAATTCCAAAACGTTCGGAAATCGATTATGATCGTTTACTCGTGGCTCTCTCATACTGGGTCGAGGATTGCAAAAATAACGAGAATAACATTTTGTCGTATCCTGGCCATGAGGCGCTTTGGTATCATCGTCGCTTTCTCGGCTATGCCATTGTAGCTATTGACAATTCGTACAGAAATAATTGCGACTATAGAATTGATAATAATGCCTTTCGCCAGGGTAGAAACGAATTTCATTATGATTCGGGAGAAATAAAAAGAATACGCGAATCTCCATTGAACAAGGAGCTCAACGAGACGGGACTTTTGTCACTAGTTTTTCATAAAGACAATGAGAGAATCGTTAAAATAGCGCAAAGCTGCGAACAGGAGCCACAGGCAACTCTGAGCGAAAAGTTCGTCAAGTATATTAGCGAATTTGGCTATGATTTGTCGAACGAAGAGGAGAGATGAGATGGACATTTGGTGGACTTATCGCTTGAAGAGTCTTGAATATTCGAATTGTATTTTTCAATAAAAACAACACAACAAAAAGAACATAACAAGAAGTCAATGAAAATTATGATTAAAGATATGTCCACAATAGCATACTTTCATTTTTTCGTATGCGTGGCCCTACCAAAATCGATATTACGCGCTCTGCTATCAAATGAACGAAGCAAAACGCGTTTAAGGATATATTTTTAGCCCTGTGGACGTTGGCCGACACGCCGATGAAATTCTAAATGTTCATGCGTATTACAGTCACCAATGATACGCGGGGAAAGAAAGTCGTTATCGTCCTCTGCTATTTCGACAATTTCCAGTGATTCACGAGTGTGTCAAGGCTCAAAGAGACAAAAAATCAAACTTATCTTTTAACCCCTGATTGAAAAAAGTGAAACTGTAAAAAAATAAAAATTACATTAGCATGGGTATATTAAAAAATATAATTGCAATGTGAAAATTTCACTGCTTTAGTTGGATGAACACGTAACTGTATTCAGTTTCTTTTTTCAATTCTTAAAATCATACAATATGTACAGAGGATAATTATTCAGAATTCGTACGGTACAATTTCCAAAAATTTCAGCTATATTTTTCAATCGATCTGTGCCAATTATATTATTATTACCTTTTAACGGTCGAACTTTTTTAAATATAAAAATTTCACTGCTTCAGTCGGATGAACACGTAACTGTATTCAATTTCTTTTTTCAATTGTTAAAATCGTATAATATGTACAGAGGATAATTATTCAGAATGCGTACGGTACAATTTCCAAAAATTTCAGCTATATTTTTCAATCGATCTGTGCCAATTTAATTATTATTATCTTTTAACGGTCGAACTTTTTTAATCTCTTGTCTATCTAAAAATTATTTTTTGTTTATTTCGTAAACAGGAGTTTGAAGATTTTTATCGTAGGATTACGATAAAGAAAAACTTTTCTTTCCGGAAAGCTAATGCGTGTCCGTCTTGACACGTGACACACATAACTCAAATTATTATTGATTTCCATTTAATTTCCTTCTATCATCGCTTTAGCGATAGCAAACCGTGGTGGGGACAAACGATAACGCCCGTTTCCACCGACCTGGTTCCATTTTTTTTACGCACTTTTGACATAGGGTAACCACAGATTAAATTCCGATCAACGTCGGAGGAAACGGACGTAGATAAAATATTTCTGATACTTTTGTACTCGATTAAAATCGCTCGAATGGTGTTTGCGTTATGTAATTCATTTTAAGGTGAGATGCAATACCACGGTCGGTAATAAAAATCGTAATCAATGCCATTTAAGAACCGCAGACATTTCGAAGAAAAAGAATTACATTTGTCTATCAGTCAGGACTGAGGACTAATTATTCGTTTCCTCAAAATTTCAACTATTGCTGAATGGAATTGTTTAAAAAATTTCAACGATCTCTCGCGCACTCGATCGGGTTCCTCATTACGTCAAGGCAAGAAAAACACATGATGAGTAGAATAATGTTACGTTAGGCTGAGGCGCGACTATTGTTTGTCCCTATTCGAATAGCTGGCCGTAACCAAGGGGAAGTACTTATAGTCGAAAATGGCTAAATGCTAGATGCCTACTAACTTAGTTCAGTCTGAAGATGCTTTATTTCCACATAGCAAAAATATTAAGATGAATTATAGGCATCTAAATGTTGCTGGATGGGTTTCTTATTCATTTACATTTTTATGAAATTACCAAAAAATTACGAAAATGATAATTTAAAAGGTTCATGCTGGATGTGTGTCAACTCACGATATGGAGACCCCTTGACAAATTATATTATACATTTCGATTCAGAAGGGATTTTTTTTTAAAGAACTGGATCGATCGTTATGTTGCGACATCAACAGCTCTTCATATCTTATCTTTTGTACGCTGATTTGACTTGATTTTAGTGCTAACATATTGGGCAACTGGGCAAACCTTCGGAAAAATTTGTGATTGTGTTAAGTGTTTGGAAAATACGTAGAATTATTATATAATCTCTATCCCGATTTGGATTTACTATAAAGACTCAGATGTAACTTTTTTCATAAGTGCACATTTTTTAGCCACAAACTTCTTGGTCCGGCGGTCGATAACGAACTTTTAAATGTCATGAAAATAAAAGTGAATGCTCAAACGAACTACGTCGTACATAAAATGCATATAGCTGAGTTTAGGTTGCCTTTACTTCGGGACTATCTTACACCGTGTCACCAAAATTACCTACGCACACGTGTGTACCAGTGATCGACACGTTGATCGTCCCCTCTGGCACCGCCCGAAAGAGCGAAGAACGCAACCAGGGCAAAAATAAACCTTCGACTTTTCGGTGACTTCTCGCACAGTCATGCACGATGAGCTCTAGTAGCTTTTAACACGCGCAATAATTTTAATTTACAAGAATGAAACAAAAAATTACTAATCAGTATTTCACAGTAATACATCAGTGCTATTCTTCTATTTCATATTAGTGAAAGAGATTGCGTTATACTAGTTTTTTTCAATTTTTATATCAATCTCGCTCACTTTGAAGCCTCGAAATGTTCACTAAATCTATAGAGCTCTCTTATTATTTATATTATCATTGCAAGTGGATAAAATTGGGTAATCGATCCGAGCAGAGGAAGAGAAACAATAAATGTACATTACGTTATCGATCTTTCTCGTAGAGTTCGACGGATCGTGTAGTCGTCGCGACGACCAATTGTGAAACAAATATCGTTGCACCAGCACTATCTTTTGACCACTGGTGAAAACGACACCTACGCACGCGCTTTTATATAAGTAACTAAACGCCTCGCCGGAAAAGTTTACTACGATTTCTGCGCCAATTGCAATTGTGCGCAGAGGGCATCCGTGCCATATTGTACGATTACTAATAACACGTGCCACGCATTGTGTTTACCGAATCATCACATACATATATATATATATATATATATATATATATGTATACACCCTGCTATCGTAATACTCGCTACAGTAGGACCAGTAAACGCACGTGATGGTGCCGCGTTAGTTCACTGTAAGAAACGTTTCGTAATGCTAGCTATATACGAAAATTGAGTTATCTTCGCGTGCAGTGTCAGTCGTACCAATTTTTTATGTCGTTTCTACAGTGATCAGAACTTGTGGGTTTTTGTTTTTAACTCGTTTTATAGAATAGGATAGACTCAAAAGTGCGTTCAAGCGAACAGTGTGACTCCTCGTATTGTGCGTCAGCGTGTATATTTGTGTTACTATGCTAGAAGAAATATTATATCGCGCGGCGTCTCTGGGGTAATGCGGGTCAGTTGGACATCGCGGTAGGGCAACGAGTGTCGGATACTAAGAAATTCCGTATACTTTCCGCCTTTATCAATTTCCCAATTTAAAAAGTGACTCGCGCGTATGTAATTTTCCTAATTCCGAATTAATATTGAGCTAGAATTTCAAGTGACGAATATAAAAATAAAAAAAAAACTAACGCGATTATTATGACACCGAGTGATAATAATTTAATATTTTTGGCGACACCGGGAAATCTTCGTCGTGGGAACAGCTTGCGTCTGCCAGCGTCATCGCCAATCAATGATGGTAAGAAAATATTACAATGAGTAAAAAGCGTGCACTTTCGTTCAAGCGTGTACAGTAAATTTACATGTCAAAGTCGGGGACAGACACGTGGCCGTCTGCTCGAAGTCTGGCTGCGGTTTAATACAAACGTTTTGTTTCTCTATATCTCATTCATAGGCTAAATCGAGAGCGAGAGACTGACCTTGGGTCAAGTGCGAACGACCATTTCGAGCTGTTTCTAACGAACTGTGGAAAATTCATACTGGCAGAAAATTTACTCGTTTAATTTTCTTAAAAAAATTTTCAACTATTATCAACTCGCCAATTTTTCAATGAATTTAACGAGGAAAAGGTCAAGGTTCAATATTAAATTTAATTTTAAACAAACTTCGATGAAATTCGTTTATATTTCTCCGTGTGCATATATATATTTTATCATCAGGAACTATTATAGATATGTAGATTGCATTTGATCTCTGGATGACGTTCATTGAATTTATCAGGAATTACGCTTCATCAAGTCCAATTATAGCGATGCCCACGACTCGTTCAGTCATACTAATTATTCGTTGTTGTTTACCTATATATACATACATATATATATATATGCACATGTGTAGGCTTTGGTTGTTGGAGATACATGGGCGAATGGACCGCAATTTCAATTGATAATACGATCCGCGAGCTTTCCGGTTGTATGTATACAGAAGATGTCGAAGCCCACTCACCACTCACACTCACACGGTCACTGACTCGCAGTATGTACGACCGTGACACGCACACACTCATATGCACACTTACACTTATCCTCGCACACATTTACGGACACTCAGATAGACACTCAGACATACAGACAGAGAGACACTCAGACATACATATGGAGAGACACTCAGACATACAGACAGAGCGACACTCAGACATACGGACAGAGAGACACTCAGACATACAGACAGAGAGACACTCAGACATACAGACAGAGAGACACTCAGACATACAGACAGAGAGACACTCAGGCATACAGAAAGAGAGACACTCAGGCATACAGAAAGAGAGACACTCAGACATACAGACAGACAGACACTCAGGCATACAGACATACAGACACTCAGGCATACAGACATACAGGCAGAGAGACACTCAGGCATATAGACAGAGAGACACTCAGACGTACAGACATACAGACAGAGAGACACTCAGGCATGCAGACAGAGAGACACTCAGACATACAGACAGAGAGACACTCAGGCATACAGACAGAGACACTCAGACATACAGACAGAGAGACACTCAGACATACAGACGGAGAGACACTCAGACATACAGACGGAGAGACATTCGGACATACAGACAGAGAGACACTCAGACATACAGACAGAGAGACACTCAGACATACAGACAGAGAGACACTCAGACATACAGACAGAGAGACACTCAGACATACAGATAGAGAGACACTCAGACATACAGACAGAGAGACACTCAGACATACAGACAGAGAGGCACTCAGACATACAGACAGAGAGACACTCAGACATACAGACAGAGAGACACTCAGACAGACAGACCGACGGACAGATAGGCAGACAGACAGACACTCAAACATGCAGGCCGACAGCAGACAAACCCTCATGCGCACTCAACACGTCGTCCTTGTGCACGACGCGCACGACATTCAAATATATATACACTTGTGGATGCTCAGGCACCTAACGACTTTCACAGACACTTGCGGACACCCAACACTCATGGACACTCACAGGCACTCAGTCTTGATTTTTTCAACGCGTATTCAATCTAAGTTCGAACTTGAATTTGAAATGACCTTAACACTAAACCAAGTTCAGTTCGAACTTAAGTTTGTAATGATTCTAAGATCAAATTAATATTCGATTGTACTGATACTTTCGAAAATTCCGAACGTCAAAGACTTACGGACACTAACAAACATACTCAAATGAGGTGCAATCGCCCCAAACCCAAACGTGGGGAGAATTTTGTTGTTGAAAAAATAAAAAAATAAAGGTCACAAAATGCCTTGGCCAAAACTGGCACAAAAGTCTCGAAAAGTTTTTTCTCGTCACTGGTATATTCCCACGCGGACTTTGTAAAAGTGTCTCTCCGTTGCGAATGTCGCATTTCCTGCCTCGAATGCGCAAACGTTTGCCAAAAAAGCACGTAATATATATATATATATATAGAGAGACAAGAGCATGTTGTTGTACTACATTATATACGACCCATTGAGTTTTGTCGAACTATATATATATATATATATATATATATATATATATATATTTAACGTCCTCTATGCCAGTCGCCCTATGACCGTCTCTCACAGTCAAAGTTGGCTCGTCTCTCTACCGCAGTCGTGCTGGAGCTGATTTTTCATACTTTTTGTGAAAAATCAAATATTATATTCACTGACGAATGGCTCTTCGCATATTCCAGATACAAGGTGAATTCCGTCTATTTTTTTTTTTTACTTCTCAATATGAAAAGTCATCAAAGAAAAATCACGTTATATTTTAATATTGATAGATTTAAAATTTATATTAAGTATACGATCGTTTGTTTAAATATTAGAGAATATTGTTTTGGGAGAAAAATATATGAACTACTATGTATGAGGAAAAGGAATATATCCAATCCAATTAGTCTATTTCTTTGGCGTTATTCTGTTTTCACGTAACACGATCGTCCTCGACCATCACACCGGCTTACGTACTGTTTGGTGTATATAGAACACAAAAAACATAGGCAGTACCTACAACTTTCGTACATGTATGTATAAATGTAAATATATAGTATATAAGTGCATAAGTAAGAAAAGAGATGTTCGCAGAGGCACGTAAGCAGGAGTGTGATGCAATAGGGAATTTTAAACGAATTAAGTGTACACGACATTGAGCGAGAGCGCGAGCGAACGAGAGAGAGAAAGACAGTCCGTGTGTTTGTGTATCTCAACGTTTTCAAGTTCTGCGTAAGCTTAGAATCCTTGCTCTAGCAGTGTTTGTTGTTAGTCATTGAAGTTCGTTTACTCGGGACAGTTAGGAGCGTTTTTCTATTTTTTTCCATCACTCCTCGATCTCACAAAGTTACTTTCAAATTGAAAAAAATTATCTCACGATCTCCATCGTTCACAGTCGCACGCGAGAATTTTCATTACGATCACTTAATCGACTTATACGTGTAACATATGCGTATCAAACACGCGAGGCTTCCGTCCTGGGACGGACATATACAGCAACGAAATGGTATTATAAATTGTCCAATAAATTAGAGAAAAATTTAATGAATTCAGTGATGAATAATCATTTTTTTTTTGGCATTAATAAAAATAGCTCGTCAAAAAATTATGTAAAAAATAATGAATTAATTTAAATTCGACATTTTTGTTTTTAACTGAAGAAAGGTCATTGCAATACACTAAATTTTATTTGGCTAGTTATTCTTATTAATTGAAGACGGATAAAAAATAATCGATGTGATGTCAAACTGATTGAAATTTATTATACATTTATTTTAGTCGGAGTATCGTGTATTAATTTGACACGATAAACGAAAACTAATTCATGGTTTGATTTGAATTAATTTTAACAACAGTCGCGAAATCCAAATATTAATTAGAATTGGAAATAAAAATTGAATAAAATAAAAGTAGTCGAAATTGAATAAATTCGATTTAGGGGGCTAATAGGATTTGGTCAATCGAACTGATTGTGAGAAAAAAACTTTCTCTTATTATTATTTATTTATTATAAATTGAATAGAATTTATTTTAGTCGAATTATCGTGTATTAATTTGACACGATAAACGAATTACGAATTCATTTCAATTGTACGAAATTTGTGTGAACGAAAACTAATTGATGGATTGATTTGAATTCATTTTAACAACAGTCGCGAAATCCAAATATTAATTAGAATTGGAAATAAAAATTGAATAAAATAAAAGTAGTCGAAATTGAATAAATTCGATTTAGGGGGCTAATAGGATTTGGTCAATCGAACTGATTGTGAGAAAAAAACTTTCTCTTATTATTATTTATTTATTATAAATTGAATAGAATTTATTTTAGTCGAATTATCGTGTATTAATTTGACACGATAAACGAATTACGAATTCATTTCAATTGTACGAAATTTGTGTGAACGAAAACTAATTGATGGTTTGATTTGAATTAATTTTAACAACAGTCGCGAAATCCAAATATTAATTAGAATTGGAAATAAAAAATGAATAAAATAAAAGTAGTCGAAATTGAATAAATTCGATTTAGGGGGCTGTTAGGATTTGGTTAATCGAACTGATTGTGAGAAAAAACTTTCTCTTATTATTATTTATTTATTATAAATTGAATAGAATTTATTTTAGTGGAATTATCGTGTATTAATTTGACACAATAAACAAATTACGAATTTATTTCAATTGTACGAAATTTGTGTGAACGAAAACTAATTGATGGTTTGATTTGAATTAATTTTAACAACAGTCGCGAAATCCAAATATTAATTAGAATTGGAAATAAAAAATGAATAAAATAAAAGTAGTCGAAATTGAATAAATTCGATTTAGGGGGCTGTTAGGATTTGGTTAATCGAACTGATTGTGAGAAAAAACTTTCTCTTATTATTATTTATTTATTATAAATTGAATAGAATTTATTTTAGTGGAATTATCGTGTATTAATTTGACACAATAAACAAATTACGAATTTATTTCAATTGTACGAAATTTGTGTGAACGAAAACTAATTGATGGTTTGATTTGAATTAATTTTAATAACAGTCGCGAAATCCGAATATTAATTAGAATTGGAAATAAAAATTGAATAAAATAAAAGTAGTCGAAATTGAATAAATTCGATTTAGGGGGCTGTTAGGATTTGGTTAATCGAACTGATTGTGAGAAAAAAAACTTTCTCTTATTATTATTTATTTATTATAAATTGAATAGAATTTATTTTAGTGGAATTATCGTGTATTAATTTGACACAATAAACAAATTACGAATTTATTTCAATTGTACGAAATTTTTGTGAACGAAAACTAATTGATGGATTGATTTCAATTAATTTTAACAACAGTCGCGAAATCCAAATATTAATTAGAATTGGAAATAAAAATTGAATAAAATAAAAGTAGTCGAAATTGAATAAATTTGATTTAGGGGGCTAATAGGATTTGGTTAATCGAACTGATTGTGAGAAAAAACTTTCTCTTATTATTATTTATTTATTATAAATTGAATAGAATTTATTTTAGTCGAAGTATCTTGTATTAATTTGACACAAGAAACGAATTACGAATTTATTTCAATTGTACGAAATTTGTGTGAACGAAAACTAATTGATGGTTTGATTTGAATTAATTTTAATAACAGTCGCGAAATCCGAATATTAATTAGAATTGGAAATAAAAATTGAACAAAATAAAAGTAGTCGAAATTGAATAAATTCGATTTAGGGAGCTAATAGGATTTGGTTAATCGAACTGATTGTGAGAAAAAACTTTCTCTTATTATTATTTATTTATTATAAATTGAATAGAATTTATTTTAGTGGAATTATCGTGTATTAATTTGACACAATAAACAAATTACGAATTTATTTCAATTGTACGAAATTTTTGTGAACGAAAACTAATTGATGGATTGATTTCAATTAATTTTAACAACAGTCGCGAAATCCAAATATTAATTAGAATTGGAAATAAAAATTGAATAAAATAAAAGTAGTCGAAATTGAATAAATTCGATTTAGGGAGCTAATAGGATTTGGTTAATCGAACTGATTGTGAGAAAAAACTTTCTCTTATTATTATTTATTTATTATAAATTGAATAGAATTTATTTTAGTCGAAGTATCGTGTATTAATTTGACACGATAAACGAATTACGAATTCATTTCAATTGTACGAAATTTGTGTGAACGAAAACTAATTGATGGATTGATTTGAATTAATTTTAACAACAGTCGCGAAATCCAAATATTAATTAGAATTGGAAATAAAAATTGAATAAAATAAAAGTAGTCGAAATTGAATAAATTTGATTTAGGGGGCTAATAGGATTTGGTTAATCGAACTGATTGTAAGAAAAAAAACTTTCTCTTATTTTTTATTTTTTATTTTATGGCATAAAAATGCCTCCAACTAATTCGGACAAATAATTAATGAGAGAAATAAATAAATTAAACGTTGCAGATGATGAGCTGGGAGGTCCGTTGCGTCGTGCCGGCTCGCTGAGACTCTCGCGAAGTGCCGAGGGCACATCAGGAGATCACAATAGTCGCGAGAAAGATGATGAATGTGGCGGGACAACGTCGGGGAATAATATTATCATAGCAAAATCTGTTAAAAAGGACAGTCGTCGTCCCGATACGAGGAGTGATGGTGAGAGTAGAAATCTGCTCCATGTGCCCGATGATAATGCGAGATCGCAGAAGCAACAGCAGCAACAGCAGGATTCAGCAGCATCAGCAGCGAGTCTCCTCGTCGCTGAGTTTGGAGGTTCTCGCAGCAGCAGACCAGCCAGGCCCGCCAGGCACTCTGCACCTGCGACTGCTGCACCTGCGCCCGAGTATCTCGCACGTAGTCTTCTTCAGCTCGGATGTCCCGTCGTATCGATGCCCAAGTAAGTCACATTTATTTATTTATTATTATCTTTTCAAATATAAAAAATATAAAAAATATTTCCCAATTTTTTTTTTACTTTTTTTCGCTCAATCACCAATCAATGAAAAAAAGTAAAATAAAAAATACACAATTCTCAATGATAATTTGACATTCAATGAACGTAATCGTCAACGTGAAAATAGTGAAGAAAGGAAAAAAATAGAAATTAAATTTGGTGAAAAGTTTCGAAAAAACTTATCGTGAGGTAACAATTTTATCACGCACATTTATTTTTAATGATTATAGTTTTTGAGTTGAATCGGTGAAATATCGAATTTGAATTGCACGAAATAGGTAAAAAAAAATCTTTAAGTATTTTTCCAATTGTAGTCTTTTTTTCTGACAAATCAATATCTTATCAGAATTATCTAATGTATATATATATGGGATAAGTGCGTATAGATATAGTAAGTTTTGATATATTTTACGTGAATTACACACGAATAAGATTCCCCATCAATCTCGCTATCATCTGTCTACGGTCGTGTAATAATAAAATTAATGAAAATTAAACGTGCTCAATCCGCTTTTTCGTTTCGAGTGGGAATTAATTTACGTCACGGTGCATAATAATATAATATTATATCGTGCGTGCATATTTAAAAAAAAAACATGTGACACGAGTTCGAGGCTGTGATGATTCACGGATAAATTTGTTCATCGTAAATTTATCGAAGATGGAAAGATGCGTTATTAGAAGTGTGAAAGTAAACAAATTTAAATAATAATAATAATGAAGGATGAGTATGAATAATTAGTGGCTCTGAAGGATTTTATTTATAATTTACGTTCGATCGTAAAGTAGCTCATGTATATGGGGCATTCCAAGCTGATCGACGAGGCCGCGACCCTCACAATTATTTATTTCTTTCAGTATGTTGATAAGACACAGAAAAAAAAAATTACAAAACAATTTTTATATAAATATAATAATTATTGAAAAAAGTTTCAGTCCAATCTGATTAAGGCTGCAAACTGTTTCAATATTCCATGGAATTTCCCATACACAAAACATATTCAATTATTACATAGTAAAAAGTTTTCACTATAAATTTCAAGTAAACGAATTATAATATTTTTTTTATAATTTTCGCTATGCGAGAATAATTATCGAAAAAAGTTTCAGTCCAATCTGATTAAGGCTGCAAACTGTTTCAATATTCCATGCAATTTCCCATACACAAAACATATGCAATTATTACATAGTAAAAAGTTTTCACTATAAATTTCAAGTAAACGAATTATAATATTTTTTTTTTAATTTTCGCTATGCGAGAATAATTATCGAAAAAAGTTTCAGTCCAATCTGATTAATGCAAACTGTTTTAATATTCTATGCAATTTCCCATACACAAAAACATATGCAATTATTACATAGTAAAAAGTTTTCACTATAAATTTCAAGTAAACGAATTATAATATTTTTTTAAATAATTTTCGCTATACGAGAATAATTATCGAAAAAAGTTTCAGTCCAATCTGATTAAGGCTGCAAACTGTTTCAATATTCTATGCAATTTCCCATAGATAAAAACATCTACACACATTTTACTGTGCACAATGCACGTGCACAGGCTTCGAAATTTCGTGTAATCAGCTGCTACATCTTTCCTTGTATATCTGCATATATAATAGTTTTATCGGGTCCATGTGTTCCTCGACCATGTTCGTTGGAGCTTCCGCGTGTGGGTGCCGATTCTCATCTGCAAGCCGGGGCCGTAGAGGGGCCGATGGGAAGACCCAACATCGATATACCCATCACATAATATTCGGTCAATAGGTGAAGCGAGGAGCGCAGACGCGAATCTCGCGATGAGCGTGCGTTGAGTTGAAAAGGTTCTTTGGCTTGCTACTGGATGATTCTCTGCCTCCTTGTTGTGTCATCCACACACTCGTTTCTCGCCTAATGTTGAGAAGCTCTGGCTTCGTGTGTATATGTGTGTGTGTGTGTGTGTTTAGTGTGCTCGGTAATATATTTGTGCGCGAGGAGAGCGTCGCGACGTCGTAGGCGGAGTCCGACGCGAGCATCAGAATCAGCATCAACCCAGCAACATTGAGGGAGAAAGAGAGCCAGGACGGAGGCCACAGAGCGAGCACTCCAGTGCACAGGCCGCTGCATCGGATCGCGCGTTCAACGCACACACCGCATTGCCGTATTCTCTCTCTCTCTCTTTCTTTCTTTCTTCCTCGCTCTCCCCCTATCTTTTTCTCTCACATTCGAACGAAAATAAAAGGAAAACAAAAAAAAAACAAAACTTTGCATAAAGATTCCATCGACTTGTCGAAATTTCTTTTGTATAAAAGAATGAAAATATCGCGCAACGGCGTTCATCCGGAAGCTCTTACTTTGCGTAAAAATAACGACTGAAACAAAAGCTCTAATTATACATCGAACCTTTTTACCAATACACGCGGATCGATGAAATTATAAATAAACCGTGAGAACGATCGACCGAGAAGAAAGATTAAAAATAATAATAATAATAAAAACACGTGGTTAATATCGTGAACTTTGCGCTTTTTTTTCTTATTATCGTTCCTACTTTTTTTTTCTTGTTTTGTCTATTTTTTTTTTTTTTTTCTATCCATCTCCCTTTGTTAATTGCAACGTTCAAGAGACCGAGAAGATTATCCAATTGACCTGTCGTCCTCGTCCTCGTCCTCGCGCGTTAGCTCTCTCGCATGTATACCGAATCATCGTGGGCGTCGAACGAAACGCGACGTCGTTGGGTGTTCTAAATTCTCATTTCCGCGAATGAGTCTTTTTTTTTTTTTTTTTTTTTTTTTTTCTTCACTTGACGAGCAAAGTGATTGCGGGCGAAAAAAAAAATAAAGATTACTCTCGATTTGGTAATATAGACATTTATTTATATATTTCACATTTCTGTTTGTTTCCATATTATTATTATTATTATTCCCCTTCCTCTGCATCGTCGAGGGCTCTCCAGAGTTAATCTGCTTCGTCTCTGTCGTGCCAGTGAACTGTGCTCTCTGCTCGATGGTTCACCTCGAAGCGTGATAAATAGAGAGATACAGAGAGGCAAAAACATCACTTCTCCGCCGGAAATTCACTGTTACGCGGACCACGAGAGAGTGCGTGTCGTGTGTCTGTGTGGGAGAGAGTAAGAAAGAGATAGAGAGAGATCGAGCGCGTTGAAACATTGAAACGTTGACCAAGTTTTGGTAACGAGATTTTTGTTTGTTTGTTTGTTTACAATTCTTTACTCTCTTTTTGTCTCGTTTGTGTGATTCGTGTGTGTGTGTGTGTGTGTGTGTTAAAAAACTATAGGAAGCCCGGAAGAGCTCGCTATATATATTCACACGCGCTAAATATATATAGATATATGCACGCTCCGTTACTTCACATGTGTCGGCTGTGAACAGCACACCCAGGACAGTGGCGCCCCTGTACTGGACTGCCAGCTACGACACTGCTCACCACAGGTGAAATTTTAAATAAATACGCGTAATAAAAAAAAACATATTTAAAAAATTCTCTTCTTTGTTCACTGTTTAATTTTTTTTTGTCACTCGATCTGTAAATTTTTGTCCTATTGAACAAAATTTATCGATAAACTAATCGTTCGTTTAATTGGCCTAAAAGATATGGTGAAAAATTTGACAATTTTTTCTTTACTGCGCGGTACTAATTTAAAAATTACTCTTATAATTTATTTGTTAAAAAATGAAATTAGCTATTATTGTTCGCATCAATTTATAATCAGGATAAAAGTATAACAATGCGATAAAGAATCATCATTAATCGTATGATTCTTATATATATATATATTATATGTGCATGCAAATAAATTGTGTGTTTCGTTTTTTCGAATTATGGTTTCCGGTAAAGCGTTTAGTGGCATTAATTTGTAATTTAGTCAATTGGCAATGAGAGTCAGTGACGCTCGGTGAATTTCACGATATAGCTTGGGACGGGACCGGTATAACGTCGAAAAACCACGCGTGGTTCAGCACGGCTGGTTGCTGGAACGAGAAGCTGTCGATCCGTGCGCCAGCCAGTGTGTCGTTTCAATATACACATGTGCGTATATATATATATATATATATACACGTACACATGTGTTTACGATAATGGCCGAGTGGCGCGCAGAGCAGCCCAGCTGATCGGCCGACGTACCGCCAGCTGGCGTGCTCAAGCATTTGCATTTTTTTCGAGCTCAATGATTCTATGACACTTTTAAATAAGCAACAACATGTATTTTTATGCTTCAACGTGAGCAAACGAATCAATAACCACATACGATGCCATTTAATGTGCACTAAAGTCAAATACTGCGATATCCTGCTTAACCCATTCGAGACCGATTGCACACCGTGTGTGCATTTCCGAGGCTATAAGACCAGTTGCACCCCGTGTGTGCAATAATTACATATGAACACTGTAAAGAAAAAATAATTTCGGTACTGGGGACCGTGTTCGAAAAAAATGGCCGTCTCGAATGGGTTAAAAGATCCCATACATACTTAACCATTACACACCAATTCAATTTGAATTGGAATAAAGTGGTTCTACGAGATCGCGATTGACCTTCCTATTGTCAATGAAAGAGAAATAATAGGATTGAACCTGCATCTTAAATAAATAGAATTGTATTGTTATGGACCGATAAAAAAGTATCTTCAAGGGGTCATCCTCCTATTCAAAGGATGTATTGCCTGTACAACAGAATGTGGACGTTGTCAATGGGAAATATCGTGGACAGAAAACTCATTCATTTACTTTATTACTTTTTTTTTATTATTGATTTTAATGGGATCTTTTCAGCAGGGCAAGCACAGTAATTTTCCTCACCCACTATTATTATAGCGCAAGTGTATTATAGATTTTTTTTGTCATGAAATTGATTCTAGATTCAAAAAAAAATATATATATATATATTTCAGGTGCTCAGCCATTTGAAAAAAGTATATGTATAAGCGTGAAAATGTATAGGACCAAAAAGACGCGTCTCGTCAAGATCTACAACTTTGGTGAATATATATTTTTCTGAAAAACTTATGTTTGTAGAGATATTTAAGAAAAATGCGTTTTATGTTCCGAAAAAATGCTTCAGAAGTCGTAAAAATTGTCGTTAGAATTTTCGAAAAATAAGTTTACGCATTTTGAGCTATCATAATTTCTTCCAAATAAAACTAATAAAAATCGTTCAAATATCGGACTTTTCCTACGGCCGTTCTCTGCGTTGCATTTGTCGTGGAAAATGATGGAAGGAAAAAAATCAGCAGCCCCATTTGACTTCTCCATCACCTACATATTCATGTAGGTGATGGAGTGTACCCTCCCCTTAAGAAAGCCTTCGGGAATCTTATATTGAAAATAAAAAAGTGCAACTGTTCCTACAATTTGTAACATTTCCGGAGGAAATATTTTTTTACGTTTTTTTTTACATCATAAATATAAGGTGATGTGAAACCCGCACGAGTGCGAGAGAGATAGCTCCAATTTTGTAAACAATGCCACTGCGAGACGGTTGAAATGTCAAGGTCGAGACTAGGCCAGATGCGTGAATGACAGAAACGAATGAAACGAAAGAAGAAAAAAATTAAATCATAATAATTTGACAAAGCAGACTAGTAATTGAAATAAAACACTGGTGAATATATTACGTAGCTCAGAATTAAGGTATATTTCACCCTTAACGCAACTGTTTTTCCATACTTGAGCTTTTTCGGTTTTCCGTATAGCGTTCTATATCAACCCTTGACGTGCCCTAATTACTCGCCAACACACGTAGGCGTTTTTTTTTCAACTCTTTTTCACGTATCTTACCTATAATATATACGTATATATCTCATTTACTAACACCTACGCAATTTCTCGAGAAGAAACTTGATGTGACTGACGCACGTGCTCTTGACTTCTCGAGTCAGTGTCAATATTATTGGACGATCCGCTAACTCGTTTTTTCGTCAAACTCGAAAAGTAATTAAGATTCTTCATTTGTTTTCTTATACATTTTTTTCTCGCTGACAATTCTCTCGAATTCGTAATCAGCAAGAATTTTCCGATAGGGTCAGGATTGTGAAAGAAAAATAATAAGTATTAGAATTGTCTTTTCGGGCGGTTGGGAACTGTAAAAAATATCAATATTTTCAAACGGCCATAAGTTTGCTCGCGTTCGAACGATTTAGGATTATTTGTAGTGTTTCAAAAACACCACGAGAGTAGACACAGAGATTAACCCTCGGTTCATCCTGACATGTTTATTATTATGGCCCTGAGAGCACTTAAAAAATCGTTAGAAAAAATGATGAACAAAACCGATGCTTGCAATTTGTTTCATTGACCCAGCCAACATTTCGAAGTTTCAACGATTGCGAAGAAAATGAGAGCAAAGCGGAGTCGCAACTTAATTTGGAAGCGAAGTTATACGCATTTATGCAGGAATCACCTTATATTTATTGTAAACTTGGAAACATTTTCATTCAAAACAAGACTATCGATATGATTTTAATTTTTAATCATCAACAATGCACCGGAGATTTTATCTCAAAAGTTCAGTAAAATTGGCGATCGAGAGAATTAAAAAAAAATGATAAAAAAAAAACGTGGTTAACCGCGAAAGAGCGCTCAACGACAGTTGAGACTCTCGGTGTGTCGACCGATATACTCACAATCACAGAATCGGGCGGGCTCGTCTTCTCTCGGTCGGTACCCCCGTTTGTATATGGGCCTCTCCTCTCACAGTTCAGTTCTCCGACGACTGGCAATTCGTTCGTAGCACAAAAATACGCAGCCACGTCGCGCTTCCTCAGTTCGGCCATTTACATTATATTAAACTTTGGCCATTGCATGGCACATAATCATATTTACACATATGTGTATATAACTCATCGATGTATAATTGAAGTATAAATAAAACATTGATCTTTATATTAATACATAGACGTATAAGTGTATGAATAAAAGTGATCGAAAATGGTTGAAGAACATGAAAATTTGCAAATTATGAATATCGAATCGTTTGAATTTACGAAACAACGAAAGTATTGCAATATTTCAAACGAGGAAATAACTCACGAGGTTTATTACGAGAGTGTTATTGAGTCACGTGAAAGTAATGATGATAAAATTTTGAAATCGATAAGTGACGATGACAACGAGGACCATATGTGTTATAGACCCCGTGGAGGAGTCGGGTCGGAGCATCTACAGCAGCAAAGTAGCGACAGCGATGATTCGACCACGTCGCATCACGGTCAACACCACCATCATAATCAGCAGCAGCAGCAACAGCAGCAGCAGCAGCAGCAGCAACAGCAGCAACAGCAGCAGCAGCAGCAGCAGCAGCAGCATGGTGGCCATGGGCAAGTTCAGGGTCAAGGTCACGGGCATTCTCAAGGCCAACAAAGTACGATGGACGGCTATGGGCTTCCAAAGGTGCAGGTCTCGGGGCCACCGAACACATCCGAGTCCTCCTTCCACAATGGGTAAGCAAATCCAAGCATTGAAATAATAATTATTATAATTATACATAATAATAATTTGCACTAACTGGACACGCCGTTTTGGTCCAATCGAGTGCGCGAAGCACCCGAGCCGCAATTATTTCCTTAATAATAAACACCGTAGAAAAAAAGTATACGCAAAATTAATCAAGAAAAATTATCCTCGCTTCGAGCAAGCGTGAAATTCCCCTAAAATAATTGTCTAGAAAAATTCCTGGGCAGAGAAAAAAAAATTATTTAAATTTTAATATATAAAAAAAAAAGGTCAATTTAAGTCTTCGTGGGTCACACTTCGGTAGAATTCCACGATAGTCACAATTGGTAAGAATTTACTCAGCTGACAATGACTTTAAAATGGTGGGTGTGTAAAAATTTGTCGTCTGTCGTGACATATGTGAAAATTATCCGTCCGATCGGGAGCAAATAATTATGGAACATACTTTGAACATTCTAGACGACTTTTGCTTCGTGTAGAAAAAATTGATATACAAGAAATCGAACGAAATGTTAAGAAAAAAATCGTAAAAAGGTCAATTGGAAAAAAAAAACATTCTTTAATTTTAAAAATCATAAAATTTCGATCGGGAGCAAATAATTATGGAACATACTTTGAAAATTCTAGACAACTTTTGCTTCGTGTAGAAAAAATTGATATACAAGAAATCGAATGAAATGTTAAGAAAAAAATCGTAAAAAGGTCAATTGAAAAAAAAAACATTCTTTAACTAAAAAAATCATAAATTTTCTATCGGAAGCAAATAATTATGGAACATACTTTGAAAATTCTAGGCAACTTTTGCTTCGTGTAGAAAAAATTGATATACAAGAAATCGAATGAAATGTTAAGAAAAAAATCGTAAAAAGGTCAATTGGAAAAAAAAAACATTCTTTAATTTTAAAAATCATAAAATTTCGATCGGGAGCAAATAATTATGGAACATACTTTGAAAATTCTAGACAACTTTTGCTTCGTGTAGAAAAAATTGATATACAAGAAATCGAATGAAATGTTAAGAAAAAAATCGTAAAAAGGTCAATTGAAAAAAAAAACATTCTTTAACTAAAAAAATCATAAATTTTCTATCGGAAGCAAATAATTATGGAACATACTTTGAAAATTCTAGGCAACTTTTGCTTCGTGTAGAAAAAATTGATATATAAGAAATCGAATGAAATGTTAAGAAAAAAATCGTAAAAAGGTCAATTGGAAAAAAAAACATTCTTTAACTAAAAAAATCATAAATTTTCTATCGGGAGCAAATAATTATGGAACATACTTTGAAAATTCTAGGCAACTTTTGCTTCGTGTAGAAAAAATTGATATATAAGAAATCGAATGAAATGTTAAGAAAAAAATCGTAAAAAGGTCAACTGGAAAAAAAAACATTCTTTAATTTAAAAAATCATAAAATTTCGATCGGGAGCAAATAATTATGGAACATACTTTGAAAATTCTAGGCAACTTTTGCTTCGTGTAGGAAAAATTGATATACAAGAAATCGAATGAAATTTTAAGAAAAAAATCGTAAAAAGGTCAACTGGAAAAAAAAAACATTTTTTAATTAAAAAAATCATAAAATTTCGATCGGGAGCAAATAATTATGGAATATACTTTGAAAATTCTCGGCAACTTTTGCTTCGTGTAGAAAAAATTGATATATAAGAAATCGAATGAAATGTTCCGAAAAAAATCGTAAAAAGGTCAATTGGAAAAAAAAAACATTTTTTCACTCAAAAAATGATAAATTTTTCAATTTTAAATATTTTTAAGTAAAATTTGAGCATGATACTCCTAAGATATGGTACTTTTAGAAAAAAAATAACGGCACAGTGGCGTCCTGGTCACAATATGAGTGAATTTTATCCAGGACAGCGCGCAATGTTGACTAAAATAAATGGCTGCCAGCTCGACACTGACACTTCATTCAAATGGCTAACCGTCTGTACTTTTACAGAGGATACTTCAAGCCCCTCGGTAAATAGTGGAGCAAGTCCCACTCGAAGCCAGGCCCTTATACAGATATTTAGGTCCAAACTTGATTGATGGGTAAAATTCGCCCACGGTGACCACGAATGGTTAAAAAATAAAACAGCTTATTAGTTCAATCGACAAAAAGATTATTTTAATTTAACTTTTTCTTTTTTTTTTTTTTACTAATTCGCCTACATGGTCCAAGTTCGGCGGGTCAAAAAATCTGATGTAGCTTTTTACGGGCTAGTTTTTCTATTAACCCTCCCTGGGTCACCTGGGGTCAAAACTTGTTACCAAAAACGTTTAAAATTTTTTTTCCAAAAGAGTGCATACTTTTTGAGATATTTTGTGCCGAAAATCGCTCGGGGTCATTCTGACCCTGCGTGACCAGCGTGTTAGAGCTAGGAGAGGCGACCAGGAAATCTTAAAAAATATATGCAACGGAAATCTGTCATTGCCCATTTATCGTTATATCATTGCTTGCCAATCATACATTACAGCGACCGTGTGCATTAGCGCGTATTTTTTAAATACGATATTTTGATTTTTTACTCAAATTTTATATTAGGCTGGACGCGTCCAAGCAGCAACATTTGATTTCGTCTTTTTTGATATTTGGGGACTTTTGATCGATGATGTAAGCGCTAACATGCATACGTCTTCTTGGGTTCGCGAGGTGATTTTTGCTGGAGATAATTCTCGATAAACGAACCAATCGGTTCGACTATCTATAAAATAGATATATATATATATATATATATATATATATTATATAATATATTATTATTTATTATTTAATTAATATATTATTTATATTTTATATATTATTTATTATTATTTAATATATATTATTATATATATCCTAACTTATACCGCATGTATATATATATATATATATATACATGCGGTTAAGTTAGGACTTGAGTAAGATGTGTATTACATAAATTGAGACGGAAAGTGTGTGTGTGTGTGTATATATATATATATATATATATATATTAGAACTTGTCACGGAGGTGAGCAATTGATAAGAAAATAGCTTATAAACGACTATAGTAACAAATATACATGTACGGTTTGACGCCCGCAATAAGTGCCCAAATACCTGCTTGGATATTACGATAAACATATGTGGTTTTCTCTCTCTCTCTCTCCCTCTCTCTCTCTCTCTCTTTCTCTCTCTATCGCTCGTTTTTTTCATCATTCACATATTTTTCCGATGACTGATACACATAAAATTTCGTCCCCATAAATATCTTCTTATTTCTGATTTTATCTCCTTTCTCGTACAAATAATCTGCGAGTAAAATTTCCTGATCATTATCCAAGACAAGGATACGCACTGAGTCAACGTGATCCGTTCAAAGTTTTTATAATAATGTGGAGTGTATAATCACACAATTATCTCTATAAATGGCTCACAAACTTGTACATATAGCTCGGGCAACAGTGCTAGAATTTATTATTATTATTATTATTATTATTTAAATTTGAATTTCTTATGCACTGATTCTCAGCACTGTTGGCTGATGCTGTCTTGGTGATAGTAGGGACACGCGTATAATGCTAAACGATAAAAATCTCTAGCGTCAGCTATTCGCCTCCATACGTATATTCGTTGTTTTACGAGTGATAATACACTGTAGATTATACATACAAGATAAATCAACTGTGACATTATGCATTCTTACGAAGGTGAAGAGGAGAGAGAAGAGAGAGAGAGAGAGAGAGAGGAAGATTTCCGGGTCGCAAAGTTCGACAATGGACCTCTTTTTTTCTCCATATACCTTTTCGTATCTCTGCTGCCTTCTTAGAAAATCCCTATCGTCAGTTTATGATTGGCAACCGTAGCAGATGGAACGGAAATTTATCGCTGTCCAAAGACTCGTGATATCGTACATAGTGATAATATTTTATTTCTGTTCATCCATCTCGTTCGAGATAGCCATATATATATATGAGGCACTCCACGTCAAGTCAGCCACCCAAAAAATCACTATAGCTTACATTTTTTTTACATCTGGGGTATCTAACAATAAATATAATAATTTTATCGAGCATTAAGATCGATGATTGATTTATTTGTTAAATTACACAGATTGGGTAATTTATTTCTTTATCTATATTCTATAGCTTACATTTTTTTTACATCTGGGGTATCTAACAATAAATATAATAATTTTATCGAGCATTAAGATCGATGATTGATTTATTTGTTAAATTACACAGATTGGGTAATTTATTTCTTTATCTATATTCTATAGCTTACATTTTTTTTTACATTTGGGGTATCTAACAATAAATATAATAATTTTATCGAGTATTAAGATCGATGATTGATTTATTTGTTAAATTACACCGATTGGGTAATTTATTTCTTTATCTATATTCTATAGCTTACATTTTTTTTTACATTTGGGGTATCTAACAATAAATATAATAATTTTATCGAGTATTAAGATCGATCATTGATTTATTTGTTAAATTACACAGATTGGATAATTTATTTACTTTAAATAAATATATCTCAATAATGGTGAATCGTATGTGAAAATTATGAAGAATTAAAGTTTTTTGTAATTTTCATAAGTTGCGATGAAAAAAATATATATAAATTTATTGCAGTAATCCATTTTTGGAAAAAAAAATTATATCATATTTTTTCCTGATCAAAGGACATAATATATCCGGGTCATTTTTTTTTTTTTTTACCAGATCCTTCTTTCCGTGTATTAATACACATTGATGGCACTGAATATTATGACGACCAAAATTACATGAAAAAAAAAAAAAAAATCCCGTGAAAGAAAAATTATAATTTCAAAATGGCTCGATGTCCCATGCTGTAATTTTCCACAAAATTCATATTTTACCTACAGAATATTTAAAAAATTGATTGACTCGGATATATTATGGCCTTTGAAGAGGAAAAAATATAATATCATTTTTCTTTACTAAAAAAACAGGCTTATGACGCTGTAATAAATTTATATATTTTTTTTCGTCATAAGTTATGAAAATTAAAAAAACTTTTATTCTTCATAATTTTCCAATACGGTGCACCATTGTTAGGTTATATTTATTTAAAGAAAAAAATGACAAAATAATTGTACTCGAACGAACTTATCGATCTTATAATATTCGGTAAAATTATTGTACTCAGATACCCCAATATGTAAAAAAAAAAAATCCCGTGAAAGAAAAATTATAATTTCAAAATGCCTCGATGTCCCATGCTGTAATTTTCCACAAAATTCATATTCTATCTACAGAATATTTTAAAAATTCATTGACTCGGATATATTATGGCCTTTGAAGAGGAAAAAATATAATATAATTTTTCTTTACCAAAAAAACAGGCTTATGACGCTGTAATAAATTTATATATTTTTTTTCGTCGTAAGTTATGAAAATTAAAAAAACTTTTATTCTTCATAATTTTCCAATACGGTGCACCATTGTTAGGTTATATTTATTAAAAAAAAAAAAAATGACAAAATAATTGTACTCGAACGAACTTATCGATCTTATAATATTCGGTAAAATTATTGTACTCAGATACCCCAATATGTAAAAAAAAAAATTTAAGATATAGTTATTTTTTGGGTGGCTGACTTGGCGTGAAATGCGACATATATAATTTCGATAAAATTGTGGAATTTCCCTCGTCGTTTAATTCGATACTCGGTGGGACACTTTGAAGAAGAAAGAAACGTGTAAGGTTTCGAGCAAAGATATAAGAGTCGCGAGAGAGAGAGAGAGAGAGAAAGTGCAAATTTAGCAACTAAAGTGATGAGGTACGTGAGAATTTAAAAAACGCATGAAATGTTTAGTAATATAAATCTCTAATCTTAACACAATAGAAATATTTCGCTAGCGTGTACACAAGAATTTGGGGCGGTCACAGGGAGACACACAGATATTCGTTTAGCTATTTAATATCTGCGCATATATATATATATACGTACGACAATTATACGATAAACAATAATACATGGGGGTGTTGTTGTGTAAAGTGCAAAGTCCTCGTAGTTCGCACATCTCTCTATTTTATAAAAATATCTCACTTAAAATAATCGACAATGTGGTCCAATAATGGGGACAGAATGAACAACATGAATGATAATTATTTCAATATTTTTTCCCCTGCTCTATTACCATTTTTTGGGTTATATATATATATATATCATAGCACGAAATCTTAAATAAATAATATATATATATAAATATAATAAATATTACATATATATATATATATATATATATATATATATATATATATATAATAAACTTATATATAAAAAAACATATATATATTATATGTAAAAGTTTTTTTTAAGGTTTCTCATCTAGCACGCGAATAAGCTTTTGATATTGAGGTTAATCTCTCGGAGTCTGGTTTCTCACTCACGAGATATCTACGAATAGCACACACATTGTACATATATATCTGTGTATATAGATAAATGTCTATAGAGCCCTAAGCACGACCAACCGTGATGGTCCTTGTCCCTCGCGTTCGTCTCATCCCTTAATCCCGTTGAATTAAAAAAATATATATAGATGTATTTGCCCCTGCTCTATTTAAGCCTCAATGAAATTTCTCACTTCAGTCCTTCAGATTGAAGCTTTGACCCCAGCCCGAAAAATAAGATTTTTGAGACAATCGATTTATTCAAGTGGTTTCGGGATTACAGTGAAAGTTAAAAGAAATATTGTAAATTTGCGACAGATCCTCCTCCCCCATATTTTACGGTGATGTTAAATTATGTCTAAGTGCGAAAGCGATAATTTCATTTTTCTTCAACAAATTATTCATCCAAATAAATATTTATTTCGGCAGAAAAATAGATAAAACTCATAAAACTTCCAATAATAATTTTATTTTTCTGAAAAAGTTGATTATTCTTATCGTAAAGTCCAGCAAGATTTTGCGATTGTATCGCCGTTCGCGTTATGTCGAAGGAAATATTGGACCCAAGGGAATTTAACTTGATGGGCGTTCGACTGTATACGTTATTTCAGAATTCATTATTTAATTTCAAAGGTGATTCATTGAACGTTTAAGCCTCATAGACAACTATTCCGACAATGATACATTAGACGAAGTACATGGATCGAGGAAGCCAATTTTCTCGTGTGACGCAAATCCTCTGTGGTGTTCTCCTCGAATGTCGTACTTGCTGGCTTCTTTGGGTCACGTTAACTGTCAGATTAATTGCATACGCGCTCTCGTTCTCATTTTTTTTTTTTCTTCTTGTTTTGTGTATATCGTCACAGTGTACTCTGAAGTAATTGCTGCATATGTGTCTACATCATCTAACACCCACTCGAATTTATATGAACTACTGGTCAAAATTATTTTATCACGACCAATATTTTTCAAAAGCATCTTTTAGCATTTTCATCACTCAACAAAAATTCCAAACATCCAATTAGAAATATTGGTTCTAATAATAAAAAAAATAAAGCAGACTTTACTACGGTAAAGTCTGTAACCAGAAATCGCGTTTGGAATTTATTTGAAATTAGCTGTTATTTAAACCTTCGTATTCGCACTGGGTAACCCGTCAATTTTTTTAGTGCGCATTGACCGTCCGACCCTACCGTCGAAAAATTGACCCCTGTATTTTTTTAGTGAAAAAGTGTCCTTTTTGCGCATTGACCTCTCAATGATTTTTTTTTTAACGTGTTGTAAATTTTGACCTATAATTTTTTTGATCCTGATCGCAAATTGGCATTATCAACAAGATGCCCTATAAAAATCAATATTTTGACTAAAACACCCATTGGCTAATATAGGCCACCATTGTCAACATATTGGTGAAATTTAAGAGAGAAATATGGTGAAATTTTTCTCAATATTGTAAATTCTCAATTCTAATAGCTGATATATTTTCCCAATTTTAGTTTAATCTGGTGAAAACTGATGCACAGCAAATTTTTAAATGCTCATAATTCATTCGCCTCATCTAGAGTAGTCAAGAAATCTCTGGCACGGTGCCACTTGATGAATCAGACTGAAAATTGGTATGCAATTTCGTAAATTCAACATAAATAAATTCTATTATCTGATTCCTGATATTCATCATTGAGCAAAACTTTCCTGGTCGGGTGTGAATTATTGACCAAATTTTATTTTTCATACTACGGAGAGGCATGAAAAAAAAAAACATTAATAAATTACAATACTGCAAAATTGGCAATGGGATTTGTGCGTAAGGTTCCAATTTTAGCCCTTCATCAATTTCAGTCTGATTGACCAATAGGCAAAATACCAAAGATAAAAAGAAAAAAAATCTTCATCTTACCTATAGATATCTCAGTATATCTCTGGCATATATCACTATATATGCCAGTAATGAGCTTCCTCTCAAATATTCCAATTTTCATATCAATGGTAAAGTAAGTTTTACCAGTTGTGTGCATGGATATAGATTGGCATACAAGATAACTGATATGAATTGGCAATGGGATTTGTGCGTAAGGTTTCAATTTTAGCCCTTCATCAATTTCAGTCTGATTGACCAATAGGCAGAATACCAAAGATAAAAAGAAAAAAAATCTTCATCTTACCTATAGATATCTCAGCAAAAAGCGTATTAAAAGCTTAGAAAAAAATCGTATTGAATCGAATAAAAAATACAATGCAATATTTCTCCAGTTTTTTGTAAGGGCTAAAAAGTTTCAAATTTTACTATATATGCCAGTAATGAGCTTCGTCTCAAATATTCCGATTTTCATATCAATGGTAAAGTATGTTTTACCAGTTGTGTGCATGGATATAGATTGGAATACAAGATAACATGATACAATATTTAAACAGCAATGAATAAATCAAAATCACGAGTCAAAAAATAGTGTCGTCGTATATCTATATATTCGTGTGTTCCTCATATATCAGCAATATCGTTTGTCGTCGTCGACCTCTTTTACATCCACGACGTTTGATTTTATTCAGCTTTGTTGTCAATCCCATTCCGATGGTAAGGAATCGACTGAGTCCTTTTTAGAGTTTGACGAAAACATCCATAATGCATCACCGGTTTTCACGGGCTCTCTATACTTGTACACACGATCGAAGCGGATGTAGACTAACGCGTGAAGCTTTTGATTTTTCGATTCTCCTCTCTCTCTCTCTCTCTCTTCATACTGTTTTCTCCCATACCCTCGGAGTGTCCTTGCTACTACATGATTCTTGTTATGGACAGTAACGAAGGGCAAATAAGAATCTATAAAATTAATTTTCTTTTATAATCACATCGCGCAATCAATTATTCTCAAATTTTGCAATGCTCGTGAAAATTACTCGTGTGTTTTGAATTTTATAGAATTTTAATTTTTGTTACATCTGTGATCGTTCTAATTATCGAAAATTACAAGCTATTGAGTCAAAATTTTCTACCCAAATAGAAGTGAGAATATTTGTTGGCGAAATTGCCGAGAACTGATAGAGAATTTCAGATTTCACGCACATCTATATTTTTTGAAAAAATCGAGACCTTTAAACAAAAACATAAAAAAAAAAAAAATGGTTCTAGAAGAAGTTTTGTGAAAAGCAGTAAATATGAGGAAGTCATGTGAAAGCTTCAACTTGGACTACAGTTAAAAAATTACATAAGTAGAAAAATCTGTAAAAACGAAAAGAAAGAATTTTTAACTTGAAATTTTTTAATGGAAATTAAGAATATTTTTGTGACTTGCAATGTACATTTATAACTTGAAATATAACTTGAAATTTAATTATAACTTGAATTTATAACTTGAAATTTTTTAATGGAAATTAATATATTTTTGTATCTTGCAATGTACATTTATAATACGCTCGTTTCATATTCCTCTTACGGTTTATTACGTAAGTAGAGGAGAGTCTACTACGTGTATAATCTTCGGAGCAGTGTCCTAATTGATAACCCCACGACATCACGTCTTCTACAGTTATTTCGACGCGGCGCTTCCCGCATACACATTCTCCATATCTCTCTCTCTTTTTTTTTTTTCTCCGACGTGGAACAAAATTTTTACTATATACGAGACGTTTCTCTAGAAAAAATTCCATGTCCTGGATGAAATTTGTTTTTGTTTACATTAAACTCTCAACGAGAGCACTGGCCATACCGAGATTATATAATCACTTCAGGCTATAAAAAATAAAAAAAATTGATAAATAAAAAAATCAACATCGGAAGATCAATAATTAAAAAAAAAAACTCTACGACGCAATTTGTCTCAATTATACGAATATTTTTTCCTCGATCTTATGATTTTTTGTGTTTTCCCTCTCCATCGTTCTTTGCTCATCCGATTAAAGTGCTTGGGGAGTGTGAAACGACGAGAGACAGAGAAAGAAAGTGAGGAAAGAAAAAAATTACGGGGCAGAGGGGAGAGTAAAGAGAGAATAAGAGGCGAAGGAGGCAAAGAGAGTGTGTGTACGACTGAGAGTGGGGAGTTACGACGAAGTGGTTATGGGCGCGAGGTCGGTTATCGAGCGGCTCGAGCGACTCTCTCTCTCTCTCTCTCTCTCCTTCTCACACCGTGAGCGCTGCATAGTACAGAGAAGAGAGGAGACCGGCAAGTAGAGAGCGCCAGTACTGGACAGACACACGCGACGGGCGCGGCGCGTCCGTATATCTCGCATCATTGTCCTCTGCTCTCTTCGCTTCTCTCTCAATCTCTCAAGACGATAGATTTTCATTCACAGCTATTCGTTACGTTACAAATTCCAAAGAGCAAAAAATTATCATTCCCAAATATAATCCGAGTGACAATAGGAAACAATTGTAGAAAGAACAATAACAGTGAATTATTTTTGTTTATTTTTTTTTTTTCAAATATATTAATCGTTCGCGATGAATAAAATAAAAAACGACAGAATTTAATGAATTCATCGAGAGGACAAACGTAGTGTCGAAATTTAGTGGTGTATGGTTGTGTTTGTATATAGGAGCAAGCACGTTTCGAGCGATAACGGTAAAGAAATAAATTAAGGAAGACAAAACACGTTCGTGCAAAACACCGCCAGTGAATATAGAAACCAGCCGGTCCTAGTTCCGAGCTACGACACCGCTCTGCGACGTTTGAGAAGTTTGCCAAGAAAGTAGAAACGGCGTTTCGTGGTCAGACTAACATACCACATGGCAGCTGTTCACAATTCATCGACTATCGAGCATACCGGTGAACTTTGACGTCGACGTTTTGGCAAGCTCTGAAACGAATTAATTATCACAATATCGTTAATAATAAATAGCCTGGCATAATAAATACACCATACAGTATGTACCGCAGATTTTTTTGCATCTATATATACTGTAATAATATATTTATATATATATAAAGGCAAAAATGGGAATTTCTCATTCGTGCAATCGACACTTCGGCGATGTCTGAAAGTTGTGAAATTCCCAAGAAGACTCATCAAAGCGCGTGACGAAGATCTATCTTTATCTTTAAATTGAAGGGACAAATTTTTTTTTGTTTTTTTTTTACAATATTTGCAACGTGGGAGAAAATATTTTCAAGAATCGAAGAATTCTTTTTTTTTTTTTCAATACACGCGAATTTCGATTAAAAGAATTTGGGTAGATTGTTTTTTTTTGTTTTCGTCTGCGAATGGAAAATAGAAGCATCGTAGCAACGGTATTCTGTCGGCTTGGAAACGAAACGACATACAAAGTGTGCACGAGAAGAGACACCGTACCATCCTCGTGTCAACGACTGCGCTCTTGCATGGAATTTTTGGCAAATTGCACAACGACCAACGAAACACACGATTTTCGTCTATATCGGCATAGCCTCGTCCACGTAGCAACAACGAGACTCGTATTTCGGCACAAACAAATTCTCTCGTTAATTGTTACTTGGGAAAATATGAGATGAGTGGTCGCTGGAGCTGATTCAATTAACTTCCGTGGCGCCGAATACATATATATAGATATACAGATACATATATATATATATATATATGTAAATTTACGGAACGATGAAACAGATGTTTTTTTTTCTCCTCGGGATATCGAGTTGCCGGCAATGACGTAAATTCTGCTAATTTTGCCATAACGACACGATGAGCTACAACAGTGGCGCGAGCAAAAAAAAATAAAAAATGAAAAATATCAAAAATATTCTTGAGGAATGAATCGAATAAAAAAATCGGAGATTGTTGTAAAATTTATTTATGATTGACGATCGAATGAAGAGAGACGAAATATTATTGTAATAAAATGAGAAAAAAGGACAAAAAAAAGGAAAGAAAAGATAAGAAAGGTGCCTTGGTCATGTGCCGTATATAATATTGTCGAGAAAGAAAGAAAAGACTTTGAGACTGAGAAGAAAATTGCTTAGAGGAGAAACTGCAAAAAATATAATTCATACACATTTATTTATATATTAATTGTGTACACGGGAAAAATTAATATGAAAGTTGACACACTCGGCGAAATAATAAAAGTATACACACACATATATATATATATGTATATATGTATATATATATATAGCGAATAGACTAAGTACAACGTGAATTTATTAGAGCACGTAAATTCTCACGTGTGAGACTGAACGAAGAATAAGAAGAAACGTTTTTATTCAACGAGCGTGATTTCGCTTCAACAAGACAGAGTGCATGGGGGAAGTCACATATCCCCCGAGAGAACCGATAATGCTTTGCTTCGTGCAGGGATTCCATACTCGCGAGGAATCCAAACTGCGGCGTTCGAACAAGAGGTAAAATTAATCGTAATTACGTAGTTAAGGATGCTTTACGTATAAAATTACGTTCAATGAAAATTAATTAAAATTCGTAAATTTTAAATGTTTTCTCTTTCATATATTATTTTTTTGTTAATTTTCAAGGCCATTGATTAACCAGTTTCACAAAAGTACAATCTGCTAAAAAATTACGCGAGCAGAAGTTACAAAATGAAAAGAAAACGTATACTCTTTAAAATCGTAATACGTATTCAGATGTTTGGACTAATAAAAAAGTTTGTTATATTACGGACAATTTTATCATTCCTAAAATAAACTTATTTTCTTATACTATATATATAATCATAAGGAGGTTATTGTTGAATAGCGTAATATGGTTTCTGAATATTTTTTTTTTATAATACCCCAATGACCTTACAGAATAATATTGCTGTTCAAGGTTGACTTTGGTTTACTTCCCTTGAATAAACCGACCGTTTTTTTTTTATTCCGCAAAGCGCAAGCTTCAAAAGTTCGTCAATATAAATTGAAATTCTAAAGTTAGAGCATATAAAAAAAAATGGAGGTGGCTGAGTTTAGATTGAGTCCGAGATATCGGACTACCTCGACCGCACAAGAAACAAAATAAATTTATACCAAATTATGGTATTTGATTAATTTATAAAAGAATAAACCGACCGTTTTTTTTTTATTCCGCAAAGCGCAAGCTTCAAAAGTTCGTCAATATAAATTGAAATTCTAAAGTTAGAGCATATAAAAAAAAATGGAGGTGGCTGAGTTTAGATTGAGTCCGAGATATCGGACTACCTCGACCGCACAAGAAACAAAATAAATTTATACCAAATTATGGTATTTGATTAATTTATAAAAGAATAAACCGACCTTTTTTTTTTATTCCGCAAAGCGGAAGCTTTAAAAGTTCGTCAATATAAATTGAAATTCTAAAGTTAGAGCATATAAAAAAAAATGGAGGCGGCTGAGTTCAGATTGAGTCCGGGATATCGGACTACCTCGACCGTACAAGAAACAAAATAAATTTATACCAAATTATGGTATTTGATTAATTTATATTTGTATGTGTGTGTGTGGTGCATACGTGATTCGCGATCAACCTTGTGAATTTATTCGAGGATAGAGAGAGAGAGAGCGAGAGGGGCAGACGATAGCGTGGCAAAACTGCTCGAGGGGAATTAAGTTGAAGGATTTAAAAGATCTCCATAGGTTGAGGGCGAGGTGGGAGAAGGCCCGTTTATTTTATTTAGGTCGCAGTATATATAGCGGTCACAACCAAGCTATGTTAGGACTATATAGCGTATATAATATACTTTACATATATAATACATACACATATTCATATACAAACGCATATATATATATATATAAGGTGCGTATGAGTACGTGGCTCTTGGCATGACTGGTTATACGATCTACTATGATTTATGCCAATATTCTCGTAAGCGTCATCGCCTCCGGTGGTTATTATTCAAGAACCGGTTGCCTTCGATATTCGGCCTACGGTATATTCGCTACTTCTCTCGTCTAACTAGACATATCTGTGCTCTGTAATAACATATGGGACTCGGAAGATATTGCATTGCGCCTGAACATTCGGTAAAAATCTTGCACGTTCTCAATACACTAGCCTGTATATATATATATATATATAAGGATACTGTACGCTTTTTCAAAGCATTATTTCTTCAATATCTTTTTCTCATTCACATAACTAATGAAAAAAAAATAGTGCCAAAGATTCAATTTTAAATATTGAATAAACAATTAGAAAATTACGAAAAAAAAAATCAAACACTGTTTTCGATCAATTTTTTTGGCGCGAAATTTAAATAACATGTGCCATATGTATTCTGAGATATATTTTTTAGCTTGCATGATACGGTAATATATTTGCATATATGTAAAATATATATTTTGAAGTATATCCTTGGGAATATTTTTGCGATTAATAGTCCAAGTGATGATTCATTACGATTGCTTCTTTATTATCAATACACTAATTTGTCAAACATTTTCATTGATCATAATGAACTTATCATGAGATAAATCATGGCGAGAAAATATTAATTATGTAACGAAAGACGTTAACTAAAATCACGTAAAGTTCTCTCCTAGCTATAATATTTTAACGAATTGCCCATTTACATCCTCACGGTCATGGAGGTCAAATATTTTCGAATTGTCAGTAAACAATACAAAATAAATCGACGCCCCAACTAGTGATGCACATATATGTTTTATTATGTACGTTGACGGATTTTTGCATCCGTATTTCCACGTGGCCACTGATAAAAGCTCCCTGTGTTCGCACATATTCCCTCGAGGGCTTCTACGTGAGCAACCGGCGAAGTTGTCGGATACACATAATACCAATATATGGTGGGTCGGAGATTTATATACACATATATATATATATATATATATGGAGTTCGGATATATGCCACGTGTCGCCTAACGGGAGAAACACCCATTGTCGATTGACCTGCATTGTATGTATCGTTCCTCGTGCAAATTACACAAGAATAAGCTTTGAAAATACGTAAAATTTTGTTTACCAAACACCTGTCTTGGTTATATGAAGATTAATATGATAATCTATGCGTAATAATTAAGTACTACATTTCTCTCAAAAACACGACTATATTTCCCTCTCGCGCAGCCTAAACTTTATTTGAAAAACTTTTCTTTGTAACAAAGTAATGGAAAACGTTAATGGAACCAAAACGCTTTTTTTTTTTTTACCACTTTCCGATGAAAATAATTAATTTGCTGGCTGAAGCAAATTCATACGATTTGCTTAAAGCAATTTTGCACTCCATGACATTTTTTCTTTCTTCGAATATATGAAAGAATTTTTTCTACAAGTGCTTTGACGTTTTGTGAATTTTCAAATATGATTGATTCGTTCCGGAATGTAAAAGTAGGATCTATTCAAATCGATCAATTTAATTTCTGTATGAGGAAGTGAAAATGGGTTTCAGCTTTTTTGTTGCTGTACGAACTGCCGATATTCCCCTTTTAAGGGGATGTGGAAGGGAAGGCATTACAACCGAATGGTAATGATATAAATTCTGTCATGCAGGCAAAGGGGAGTTGTGTCGAAAGTGATATCTTATATATAAACGCATATCATTACTATATATATATATATATATTTATATTTGAAAACTGCATTAAAATTCATTCGGTAGTTCTCGTGTTTTTAGCAAACACAGAAAAACAGACGCGAACGGGAACTTTATTTTATATATATAAATATATATATATATTTATATATAAAATAAAGTTCCCGAGTTCGCGTCCGTTTTTCTGTGTATTTGCTAAAAACACGAGAACTACCGAATGAATTTTAATGCGGTTTTCACCATTGATTAGAACGTTTGGTTTTCGGTATCCCAGAGGGTTTTTGGTGTGTAACATCATGATATATTATGTAAAAAAAAAAACAACTTTTATTACAATAACTAATAGCCACCTGAGCGAAGACAGGGCAGGTCGCTAGTATATACAATAATGCATAACTTCTCAATAATGTTTACGGCAATTAATTCAATCTTGATAAAAATATATAAATAAATTTAAAAAAAAAGAATATAAATGATAAAAGTATAAGACGCTGACGAGAGCGTAAATCGATTTTCGACGTCGCAATTCACGTTGAATTGTGCGATAGTTGGCGTGTCGTTGCCGTTTCCGATAGTAACTTCCCTGTTCCGAGAACTCTCTTGCTTCAAGGAATATACATAACACTTCTACATACACAACGACGACACACATGCACTGCCAGCTCTAACGATTCTAACTGCTATGCGGGTTAAAGACCTCGACTTTGCAACGACATTGCCCACACGTACATATATATATACATATGTATATATACATGAACGTTTCACCCATAGGGCTCTTATAGTTTGGTGGCCGTAAGAAGTCAATAACGACTTGATGCTTTTTTTTTATTCTTTTGCGCGGTAAAAAAAATTGTGCAATAGTTTGTTTTAATCGTTAATTCAGTTCAGGGCACTTCGTTGCGATGAAATTTGCTATAACGATAACGGTAAAGAAATAAATTAAGGACGACAAAACACGTTCGTCCAAAATATCGCCAGTGAATATAGAAACCGGCCAGTCCTAGTTGCGGGCTACGATCGGTCTGCGACGTTTCAGAAGTTTGAGAAGAAAGTAGAAACGGCATTTTTTTTACTCTTTTGCGCGGTAAAAAAAATTATTGTGCAATAGTTTTTTTTAATCGTTAATTCAGTTTAGGGCGCTTCGTTGCGATGAAATTTGCGACGCAATTTTTAAATTCATCATTTTCCGTTTCTCCTCGTATCTGGTAGAGACCTCGATCAGAGGGGGGCGTGAAAAGCGCAGTATCGAACGGATTATAGAGGTCGAGTGCAAGCTCACTGCCTCTGTCGCCTTTTTATATCACAACTGCTGTACCAGCCGATCGGTTTTCATATATATATATATATATGTGTGTGTGTGTGTGTGTGTGTTTTTGTGTGTGTACCGCTGTGAACAATTGGCTAAGCACCATCTAAAGGAGAACGTAGGTCGAGCTCCCTCTTTTATCCAGCATCATTTTACGCCGTATTGGAAATACTACATAAATAAATATGTATATATATATATATAATGAAATTGTTACGTACTTCGTGCATTTTTGCATGGAAATTGCCAATTTATGATAAAAATTACGTGTGATTTGCCATCAGAGCCAAATTTTCAATCTAGTTACGGGAGGAAAGAGAAAAAAGTAATCACACTTTGACTCTTTACAACTAAAAATTATTTAAAAAAAGGTTTATAAAAAAAAAAAATCGTGCCAATCACTGTCATTGGCCGGCCAAGAGTATAACAAATCGACCCAAGCGCTCAGTTCCCAAAATTTGCGAGAGATGGCGAGAAGCGAGCTCAATACTCGTGAGCGAAATATCAACCTTCACTCTTCATATAAACGAGCGTCAGTCATTTTTATTCAAAAAGGGTGCACGCTACTTAAATAGCGCGTCAGTCCTATATTATAGGGTTGGCGGGGTATGGCTATCAAGACATACTCTGTACGTAATTTTTGTGAACGTGAGGCTGTTGGCTGCCAGTTGCACCGACGCCTCTCCAACAATGAAAATCTAAAAGTAAATTATCTCATACACCCAAGTTTGTCTTTGGGAAAAAATTATTAATGTCGATGGCATTAATAATTATATTTTATAAAATTTCTCCGAGCTGTTGAAACTTCGAACTCTTTTTTATCTCTTTTTTAATTTGTATATTTTCTCGTATCCGCACACTTGACCAGGTACGGAAACTAGACGAGCCCCGGAAAAGATTCTTGACCCGGTTAACTCTACTTCCTATTGAAACTCTCGCCTCTCTGTGTCTGTAAACCACCGCGACAAGTCCACTTCTGTTTTTTTTTTCCCACCACTATATAGATATATCTATATACATGCAACTCGAATTGAAAAAGGGACACGTGTTAACTTGAACGTGTATCTAGGTCGTGTGATAGAATACATTTTGTCTCTTTGTTTCGCTCCTTTGTACGCACAGTAATAATAAGTTTCGGTATTGATGAAAGACTTTTAGATCCGGATCTTACGATGTGTCTCACATATCGATATGGAATTTTTGATATTTTTGTTTTTCCCCGTCTTTTTAAATCGAGCATCGCAGACTCGATTATGGAAATGCCGAAGAGACGTTACACGTACATTCAAATTACAGTTATCACGAATTCCACATCACTATGCGACATTTGTGAGATTTCACCGCGATATGTCTAACGCGATCGTTTTATTTTTAAATATTCATTTTTTTTTCTTTTTTATACACATGCAATCGTAGGGACGACGCGATGGGACATGGGAAGGACAAAAGGCTCTTGGAACGATCGATTTTCGATTATACAAGCCTTAAGAGCCACGTAGAGCGTGCACAACGAGTCACGAAAGGCACGTCAGAGCATAGCGGAGCGAAATTGCATGCCACAGCTGTTAAATTTAGTAGTCGATAAAATAAAACGAAAAAACATACACAAGATAAAACTTGCAAAAAGATTGCGTAGAAATTCGACAGTCGAAGCTATAGTCGCGAATCAATGAGGAAAAATTTATTCTTTATTCAGTTTACATTTTTTTTTTACGAGTTTTATTAAATAAATATAAATTGCGAAAATTTATGTAATTTTTTGCGATCGCAACGAAACATTCGTAGTGTCATAATTATTATTATGACGATATGAGACGTAACGAGGTCCTTAATCGTCACTGCGCTGCTTCTCCTTAATTGGGTTCCCCGCAAAGTTGCTTCTGTGTTGCTCAGAGAGTTCTCCATAATGTTGGCCGAGCATCGATCGTCGTTGTCGACGAGCCAACACTACGCCGGAACTAATAAGTTCGCCAGCCGGCTACTGGGATGGCGGAAGTGATGATGAAAAGAGGAACGGAGGGGACTGGGGGAGGGAGAGCAACCCTGACCGCCACGTGCGCAAAGCTAATAGCAACAAAGACTATAAGATAATCCGGTCGAACCTTCACAAGGGGCATCTTTAATCGGACCGCCTGTGGTGCCGTGTCGTATTTTTATATACGTCTTCTGACTTTTTGATCATTTTTTGTCTTTCGAATAATTAATCGTTTGTTCAAGCATTAGGTCATTATTTCTCTCTCTCTCTCTCTCTCTATATATATATATATATATATATATATATATATATATATATATATATATGTATATATATATATATAATGACCTAATGTACAAACATTGTATGTATGTATAAATATATATATATATATATATATAAAATAATATGGCCTGACTGGCTGATTCATCATCGCCGAGCCGAAACCGCTGAAGCTATAAATATGAAATTTAGTCAGTAGTTTTATTTTATAATGTAGAGACTTACTAAGAAGGGATTTTTCAAAATTCAACCCCTGACGGGGTAAAAAGGGGGTAAAATGTTTTTACACTGATTCAATGCGTGCGCGATAATAAACATAAAAAAAAAATATAAAATTGTCAAATAATTATTATTGTTCTCATTGACATTTATTTCAATTATTTGATTAGTGGTTTATCAAAGTGAGGTGATTATTGATTATAAATCGATATACATAATCATCTAATGAAACAATAATATTATTCATTACTCGATATTAAAGAATATTTGCATAAGTTAGAATGCGGACTTTTTCCGTACGTACTAATAACATTCCTTTAAATTAGGCATTTTTTTATGCAGCGTTTGAGTAACGCGCCAATTGTGAATTATAACTTTTTCCATTTTTATTTTTATTTTTTTGTCAAAATATTTACACTGATTTAGAAACATTTCCAAATGGGTATGTGCTGAAGGTAGCCGAAATAAATCCTCAATAATATGCGAAAGGTTTTGAGTTAGTGCTGGAATTTTGCTCTCAATTAGAAAAATCATTTTCCTTTATTAGAGATAATTTTTATAAAAATAAATGGGGTCGTTGAGTTTTCACACGAAATTTTGTATTTTTTTCAAAGCTGCCGGTTATCACTCTAACTTGTGCAATATCTTTGAAGGATCGAGCTAAAATTTCCAAATGGGTATGTGCATGTGATGAATGTAGCCGAAATAAATCCTCAATAATTTGCGAATGGTTTTGAGTTAGTGCTGGAATTTTGCACTCAATTAGAAAAATCATTTTCCTTTATTAGAGATAATTTTTATAAAAATAAATGGGGTCGTTGAGTTTTCACACGAAATTTTGTATTTTTTTCAAAGCTGCCGGTTATCACTCTAACTTGTGCAATATCTTTGAAGGATCGAGCTAAAATTTCCAAATGGGTATGTGCATGTGATGAATGTAGCCGAAATAAATCCTCAATAATTTGCGAATGGTTTTGAGTTAGTGCTGGAATTTTGCACTCAATTAGAAAAATCATTTTCCTTTATTAGAAATGATTTTTATAAAAATAAATGGGGTCGTTGAGTTTTCACACGAAATTTTGTATTTTTTTCAAAGCTGCCAGTTATCACTCTAACTGGTGCAATATCTTTGAACGATCGAGCTAAAATTTCCTACACAGCTTTTCAACCAAGGATATTTGTCACTATACTGAGTTTGGCAAGAATCTCCATGGCGAGTCCATGGTGTGAGCAATTTTTATATTTTCATAAAACGCGGCCATATTGATGAATTTAATTTTACAATGAAGATGGAGCTCTATTGAGCTACAGCTTGACAAATCAAGCATAATCTTAATTAACCATTGAAAAATTAATCATTACGAATCATTGACACAGACTTTGGTAAGAAAAAAAAAAAAAATCATGAAAAGTTTGATCTTTGACATTTTTTAAAAACAATTTTTATAATCGTTTTCTTTCTCGCTGTTTATAGAATAATTTATCTCCTTATTACAATTTCATTGATTCGCTTGTGTGAAATAAACTTGAAAGAAATTCAATTGTCGAGGCTCCCTCACAGTAAAACTATAATTTTCCGATTGTTGAAAAGGGACTATAAAGTTCATTAAGGATTAACGAAGGTGCTCGAGAAGGTCGAACTGTCGTTGGGCGAGAGAGTGGTGGAAAAAAAAAACGAATTGAAGCGTCATAGCAACAGACGCGCTCGCGTACTTTAGCTTCAGTTCGATACCGGCCGGTCCGTGTGAAACTCGACGTTTTCGCTCAAATAATTTTTTCGTTCGAAAATACAAATTAATTTCGACACACACACTCGAGGAGTCATTTTTTTTTCGGACGTAATTTCGCAGGACGTTGCGACACGTCGCACAGTGTGTGGCTCTCGACGTGAATCAGACAAAACATATCGAAATTCTCACTAAGCTCGTCATCAAACTTTTTCTCTCTCTATCACGCGGCCTCGACGATGAGCATTCTGTTTTTGGCGAGACTCGCGCTAAAGACACTCGGTGCCAAGTGGCGATACTCGAAGAGTGCAATATTTAAAAAGCATCGATACCAGCGTGGCTTCTATTAATCGCATATTAATCCCCCTTTTTTTCTACCAAATTCCAAACGGCTTACGCATCGACCGCACACACACACGCATCTGCCATTTCCGTGGAATTTTTCGTAAATGTCGATCTTATGAAACAAAAATTTGGTATCGATTCATGTTCGAAATATAATTTTCATCCATTCCCCCATTACTTGACATTCCTCGACGCCTTTTCACGAAGAAAATATAACTCGGTTGTCCCGATTGTTGCTTAAAACAGTCGTTGACGAAGCACTTAAGAACCCCTTAAGATTCATCGTCATTTGAGATTTTTTGTTTTTTTTTTTAACCAAATACAAACTCGAATCTTGATAGAGATGGAGCTGGAAACGCGAGCACTCATCGAACTTTGTTTATCGGCTGGTCCGATAACCAGAACAAGGTAGACAAGAGAGAAAAATACAAAATTCATGAATTTTTCAATGTTTCTTATTATTTAGTTAGAAATTTTTTGCTTCATATACATTTTATTACTGTGATTGCAGATCCGCTGGATCCATAGGAGCGCGCTCAGCACCGAGCACGCCTCTTCAAGGTGTCGTCGGGACGCCACAGCAACAACAAAGTCAGCAACATCATCAACAACAACAGCAACAACAGCAGCAGCAACAACAACAGGTCGGAGGATCGCAGCTCACAGTTGCGAGTGCCAGTTCGAGTAATCCACAACCACCGAAGAGTCCCAGTCACACTGCATTGAGATGCAACGACAGGTAAATATATAGGGGAGATAGGGGGATAAATGCCAATCACTAGGAAATATTTCGTGGTTTATATAAATACAAATGAAACAAATTATTATCAAAATTTTGTTTGAAAATGCTGAAACAATCGATTTTATCCTCTTTGAAATTGTCGATAATACAATTAGTTACGTTAGACGAAAGTTTCTCTTTTAAATTGATTTTATTGATTCAGTAATTTTCAATTGTAATTCAAATTTGTCCTCATCGTATTTTTGAATGAATAACGTTTCCAATTATGTATCAACGAAACTCCATGGTAAAACTATTTCAAATTTTTTAGGCACCTCCCCCCTCCGCATCACCTCCTCATTAAATTTTAGGGACGCTTTTCTATCTATCATTCAATTCGAAGTTCATGAAATCCTCTTTATCTTTACTTCCTGCCTTAACAAATATTTTTTGGAATGTTTTACGAGACTTGTTTTGTTTTTTGTTTGCGAAACTTTGCAGGTATATATTTTGCTATTTGCGTGATAAAAAACCGGATAAATATGAAGAGAGTACTCATTTTAAAAGAACCGGAAGTGGTTTCTCCATCTCTAGTGTCCATCTGCTGATATTTCGACTGGAAAGGCCCGGCGTCACCAATTCGCGCAATCGCTGGATACAAGTGAAAATGTCGAGAGACACTTGAACCATTTACCGTCGCGTCATGACACCCGGGGAAACGTTTTTTTTTTTTTTCATTTTTCAAAATATCATCTTATCAGTGATTGCACACGAGAGATAATATACCCTCGGCGCCTCCTCCACGCTAGTGTCGTTATTGATAGCATAGCGAAACATCATCCAGATTCATTAGTCGAACGCCGACCGTCCAGTCTACTCGATAATATTCGCAGCTGTGTGTGATTAACGTTACCGCGGTCGGTAACAAAAATAATTGGGAAGATATTAAATAAAAAATGAATATCGATGTTTGGAGCAACGATTTGTGGAGCCTGAGGATCCACAAGCACTCGAGTACGAGGTGGACAATATATGTTCGAAATATTTACATTGGAATATGAAGAAGCATATTAACGTTTTGTCTGGATGATTATGCAACGCTGCTTACCAACAGTGCTATTAACGAAATGTGTGTTTCAAGAGACAAACAAGAGCTTCTAATTTGCATTTTGATAGTGAGAAATGAAGATTGCATATTTACAATTAAAAAATATTTATACATAAGAATTTTCTCCTTGTTTCTCGGAGATTTTTTGTTTTTATTAAAAGTCAATTTAGATAATATTCATTTTGTTTCTAAAATCACATTTGGAAAGCATGCCCGGACGGATGTGTGTGCGTATGTGATAAAGCTTAGAAAAACCAAACCTCCATAACTTACGAGGGATTGCATGTGTGTCAAGCTTAAAATTTATTTTCGCGCAAAGTATAGTGAGGAACTTTTAATATGCTCTTTCATAAATCTGATGCAATTATTGAATTTTTATTGAATTCAGATTTTTTTTTTGTTTTTCATTCATCATCAAGGTAAAACTTTTCACAGATGTATAGTAGTTTTCGAGTATGTTTGGTATTGAATCATATGGGTAGAAAGATTTGAATTTTTTGATATTTTTTTAATTTCTCGGTAAATTTTTCCACCATTAAAAATTAAAAAATCTGGCAAGTCTGTCTTTCGAGGTGAAAGAGAAAGGGGAACAAAGTAGAAATTGTGGAACTTGCACGCGATTTTTTCAAGAATTAAAAATTTTGGGACTTTGTCTGAAATTAAATTCTCATAAATGTTTTGTACATTTTCATTCGAAATATCTCGTTGTTAGGTTTGCAAAAATATTGTAATTATTTTTCTCATTATCTACGAACTCGATTAAAATACAGCAATTTTATCAGAGAACTGGCGTACTCGGAAATACATTTTCAAATATTTGCATTTCTTGAATTCGACTCTAAACTCTGCTCGTAGTTTTATTATGGTCCCTAATATATTTTATATAGTCTTATCAGGTTTTTTTTTTTTTTTTTCGTCAACTGCTGTCCTTATTGTATACATTTGAGACGGTTAAAGTTGATCGTAAATTATTTTTTCGGATTACAGCCAACTCTCAAAGCCATTGAGCAGAAGCACACCGTCTATGACAGCTGGTGGTGGGACTGCTACTCAGGCGATCGTGAGCAGAGCGTCGACAAGATCATCACCAACGTCGACGAGCAGTGCCAGACAGAAAAAATTTCATCGACACTTTTCTCAGGTAATTTCTCGTCTTTGCCTCTCTCGATCAGCAAAGCAAAACATAACTGTTACGTTTTTGCTTTCGTGTTTTTTTGGCTCCAAATTTGTTGAAAAATGGATTGTGATTTTAGCGTGCAGCCAATATACTAAAAGCATTAGACTGAAACAACAATAATAGGAAAAAGATATGAATACAGCAGCTTAAAATAAGTTTATTTACCAAATACAACGATTCATTAAAACAATTTTCTTAATAATATATAATCACGCACCTTTTTCGACAAGTCAAATTATTTCTCATCCATTATTTCTAAAGTCAGTTGTTAAAAAATTGTAGATTTTTCTGGAAAAGTTCTAAATAATTTTCATGACACAATTCATGTAAAAAAATTAATTATCCGAACGGAAATATTCTCGAAATTCATCAGGCTTAAAAATTTACGACTTAATCTCAATTTTCATCATATCTACCTTTTTGAATATATACGTTATAAATTTCTTTAATCTCCATGCTCCCTTTCCCTAGCAAACCCTTCTCTCACTTTTTGTCGTTATAAAAAATCCACAAAAAATAATGGTAAATAGAAAATAAAAGCACTACGAGCCCTGTAGATGAAAAGATGAGGAATGTATGTATAGAAGCAAAATGATGTGTGATGTGTGTGTGTGTGTGTTTGCGTGCTATAAGCTTGAATCCGCGTAAATTTCCGTCGAAGGACAGAGTCGACCTGATGGTAGTCTTCAAAATTTTCCGACCAGGTTACCGCCGACGAGAGAGTTTTAAACTACTACAGCTGCGCTCTGGTTGGCGATATACTGCTTCAGGGACATCTATACATCACGCCAAATTACTTTGCCTTCTACAGCAACGTATTCGGCTATGTGACAAAATTGCTTATACCAACGGCATCGGTATTGAAGATAAGCAAAGAAAAAACAGCGAGAATAATACCAAATGCCGTTGCTGTTGCAACCATCGACGAGCGCCATGTTTTTTGCTCTCTACTGTCGAGAGACTCAACATTCAAGCTTATGAAACAAGTTTGGGACGCGGCGATTGAGGCTCGAGATCCTGTTGCCGACGTCTTGCCACTTCCGGTCGAGGCTAAACTACTCACGCCGGATCCATCGATTGTTGATGATTCCGAGGTTAACGCGGAGGAGGACGATTCGAGCATGTCGGAAAGTGGCACCGATCTAACGTCACGACCACCAACGGTATGCGACGACACCGACGGTATTCCATCAAGCATTCCACGGCTGAGTTTACCATCTTCGAGGTACGTTAAACAGTTATTTTCATTTATTTCTTTCTTGGCTTAGTTTTCATGGAATTTTTTTTTTTTTTTCGAGATGGTCGTCTTCGAGGTAGTTCTCGTTGTGAAATATAAATAAAGATTGTCTGGTCGATTTGTGATTTAATTAAAGATCGTCATATTATTGCAAAAGTCTTACTGCAGGATTAAAGTTTTCTTTACAACCTGTAAGGTCAAGCTAAAGATTCTCTACCGAAAATTCTATTGGAAATTATAAAATTCTTAAGGCTAGGCCATTAATCATCTACAGTGCTGATTTCTAAATCGTACATTTTGGTGAAGGGAAAATTTATTTGAAGGGGACGATGCTAGAATCACGACTGCCTCTTTTAGATGTCAAACGTAGACTCAAATAAAACGTGTGAGTCTTTTCGATGGTAAAATGAAGAATGATCAGAAAAATGGGACTAGTTGCCGAGAAACGGCAAAAAATTGCCGTTTGCGGACCGCCGGAGGGGCGACGAGGGGTTTCGCCTCGTGCCTTGCCACCGGGCAAGCTCACCTTGGTCGATTTTTGTGAACTTAGCAAAAGTTTATCCGCGGTTCGATTAAAACCTTCAAGACTTTCCTTTGACAGTGAATTAAATTTAAAACCGAATATAATTTTGAAGAGAAAATATAGAGAGTGGACAAAATGTCACGACGTGACATATACTGAGGACTCTGCGATTCTGCACTTATTATTGAATTTGTCGTGAATCGCCAGAGGGATTTTCATTCTATAATATTTTGAGTATTCTTGAAAAAAAATTGTTAATATTAAAAATTAAGCAAACTTCTCTTTGATAACAAACAGTAGAGAAACAGATAAAAATTACTTTGTCATAATTTGATAATTTACAAAGTTTCATGTAATACATGAAAAAACGAAAATTTAAAAAGAAATTTCCCTATAGACAAGAATTCTTGAATAGGAAAAAAATATGAGAAACACACCTGTAGGACTTTCAATTTTGTAGCGTTTTTTTTTTGTTTCTTTCATCGGAAAACTCGCATTTTACAACAATTATGAGTGTCTCTGGTCGATTACAGATTGGAGCAGATCGCAATACCAAAGATGATTCCACCGCAAAGTAAATCGCGAGTCGGCGGTCTGAGATCATTGATATGGTGCGAGCTGAGGCCAGGCACGATAATAGCAATTCTCGTGGCCCTTCTTGCCGCTCTTTACGTGTCGGCTGCGTTAATGATGTTGAGAATCGACAGATTACACACGGCGTATCTTAATCATCCGCTCGCATCACCCGAGAGATTTACCCAAGATCGGCTAATGCAGTATCTCACATCGAATCTCGATCAGATCGTCAAGGTAATATTCGAGAATATTTTTATTCAATAATTTCTTGACACTTGACAATCGCTATAAAATTGCTTTTTCTAATCATCCACTTTAAATCTCAGGCACAAAAAACAAAGATTCTTGTCTATGGAAATCGTTTAGGTGTACGAAGCATACATATATGTCATATTACGAGAAAATGTGGCATCAATAAGTTTTTGGTTCTCATAAAAAAAAAATGTTTTCTCTTTTGTTGAAACGTCAGGTGCGACGGAGTCTTCAAACTTTGTCGCAACAATTCGTGACGATGAATCAGGAGAGCGAAGCCAGTCCCGGTGTATCAGGAAGCACGATGGAACCCGAAGAACCACCGAGTTAGCCCCCGACGAGATACACCGATAATCCGCAACCAAATAATACGAGTTCCCCTCGGATCGCTAGCGTATGAAGCGCCCCCGTATAATTTTACGCAAGAAAACAAAAACGAAAAAGCAAAAAAAAACGAGCAAAACCAAAAAAATCACAAAGGCATAAACAAGATGGAAATATAGCTTGATGGTCGCGACGCGAAGCGAAAACGTCTCTGTGATTTTATTGACGAGTTGATGGAAAAAGAAATCACAAAAAAGAAATATGTATGTAAACCAGGCATTGACGTCGATATTGTGCTTAGGCACCTAGACTCCCGCGGATGAGTTGGGCAGCTCACAAAACGAAAATTATAAAAAATTGAAAAACAGAAGAAAAAAAAAGATAATCGACGAAAGAAATTGGTAAGCTCTCGAAGAGGCAACTAATAAGAATTATAATGTTAAAATTAGCCAGCGGTTCGTGTAGGCCGTCTCGCCGAGACACAGACGCTAATTATAATAGCAAGAGGCTCTTTTTAGGCTGCTTGAGATCCAAGCTAAATGGATGATAATAATTAGCACGAAAAAAAAAAAAAATCGCAGGTTCTCGATTAATCGAAGATACGCTAGCGAATTCATAATGTTCGTCGGTCATGCGCATACGCGATGTAAGGGGGGAATTCCAATTTTTTTTTGTACTAGTCACGCGTACCTAGTGCCCCTTGGTACAAGATTATTAAATGAATGACAAAAGAAAATCTAGATATATACATATGCATGGAATACAAAATGTATATTGGACATTCCACGTACGTTCAGCCATGGAGTTTTTTTCTAAAATTTTTTTAGTTTACAAATGAACATATAAAACGTAGGCCAATATAAAATTTCCTTTAAGTCTAAAAGTATGTTTTTATTTGTTGAAAATCGTACTATTTTCACTATCATAGAGCTCATTTAACCAAAAAATAATCACTTTTAGGGTAATTTCAAAAATTTGTTCTATAAATTATTTTTTTTTATTTGGCTCAATGCGATCGAATAATCTCAAATTATCGACAGCTATCATCATCTTAGAATTGATCCATTTTTTACTAGCCTATCGCATATATTTGTTTACAAGCAACTGAAATAGCTTAAGGATGTAAGGCTATCGAGCAAAAAATCCAACTGTGAGACTCAACATTTTTATTTGGTGTACGTAAATAATTTACGAGACTATTCCTAAAATTTAAACTATATTGATCGTATAGTTTGTTTTTTTTTTGTAATAAAAATAGAGACGTACACCACTTCGGAATTGATAAAGCACGTCCTCTTATGGAAATTATTGCTCAGATGTTCATTTGTCACAGTTTTGATGCTCACGTAGCCAATTTCAGTTTTTGAAAAACTCACAGTCGAAAGATCGAAACTTGATGGATTATGTAAAAGATACAAAATTTCACGAGAAGACGACCAAAAAAAAAAAAACACGAAAAGGGACCGAGAAATAGTTTCAAACGCTTGGTTAACCATTTGTATTTTTTAAAAAATATCACTCACGTTATGGTTTTGAAAAAAGCAAGTTACAGAGGTTTGACACCTCACGTGCGCACATCCGTTGTTGAGGATCTTATACTCAACTTTTTGCTTGTTCACATCCAAAATTAAGAAAAATGTGACTCGTGAGTGGTAATCACAATTAATAATCCTAATATCAAACAATAAATCGGCATAGCTATATTTATTTTGTATTTAAGCACTTTTTTAACTGCAAAGAAATAATGGTAGCCATTTTGACGTGGAATGTCCCATAATCTTGTGTTACCCAGCATGAATGCTATATATATATATATATATATATATATGTATATTTGAGTAGATAAATTGCATATTTCGCAGATTACCTGTTCGTTATATTATGTATTTTCAGCTAGTCCGGCACTACCATTGCTAAATATGACTATACTATTATTACTTATGAATCATAATTCCTACCACGAAGCAGATGGTAAAATCATGAATTTACGTCGTTATCTTTAAGATAGAGATTGCGATACACTATATATATTATTCCATGCGCGATAGCGAGAAAGATTTTTGTCGTAAATTGATAAACAAAAATAAAAAAAAACCGCGGCCGGATTGATGGATAATGTTTGCGAATAAGCGATCGGGTGTATATGTAGTATAAAAAACGTTCGTCATAATAGGATGCAGCTGCAGAAAAACGGAGATGTAGCGAAGAGAGAGAGAGAGAGAGACAAACACACCGGTCGCGTTCGCATCCTTTTCTCACCGGATGAAAAAAAAAACAAAAAAACAAAACAAAATGGCTAATGGTATCGATAATAACGAGAGTAGAACGGATTGGTATTTGCTTTCTGAATTAATGAGGGAAAAAACCAAAAACAACTAAAAAAAATGGTAACAAAAAGTAAAATATGGAAATATGGAGAGAAAAGGCGGTTGACTGTGATAAAATGATTGAGAATATGGGACTCGGATAGACTTTGACTGGGTTCATTGGTCGCTCAAGATATAGCGAGGATTGAACAACAGTAAAATTTATGTCGCGAGGCCAGTGGGGATCTAAGAAAAGTGCTGTTATATTGATTAGCTAATATCGATGTAATTAATATGTAGACAAATAGTCGAAAAAAAAAAAAAAAAAAAAAAACTGTCTCACGTGTAATTTATATTTTAATCGTTATATATATATATTACCGATTACTTCTATGTTATAAAATGATGGTATTGCGGTTTTTATTATCGTTTAATTGTCTGGCTATGTCTTTTTTTTTTGTTTACCACTGGAAACTCTTATTTGACACTCTGTTGAAATTGTCTCTCGTTCTATCGAACGAATTCACGGTGTGCGTTTCTCGATTAACGACATAACTGGAAAAATACGAGGAAATATTTGCTCGATACGTGCCATTGAAACGGGTCTACTTTTTTTCCGAGCGATGAATATCGTGATAAACTTTCGAGGATTCTTCGAATGCTAAATGGCAATGCGCGCAACAAAAAATTAAAAATAAAACACACACTTGACGATCAATTTAGCTGTACACAGGATTGATGTTTTGTCCGTATTTTGAATATATGCTTTCTTTCGAACAAGTCTGATGAGAAATAAATGTTTGTGCCAAATTGATTGAAACAAAAAGAAAAAAAAACGTATTGCCGCTGATTGTCCAGATGATGTTTGTATGCTTTTCGAAAGAATATTTTTCATTGCCGGATTATATACGTTGCTTTCGCTTGCCATAAAATAAACCGATCGTAAGAATCGGGTATACACATGCGACCGTTTCTTTTTTCCAGTCATTACACAATTTAATTCCACAGAGTCGAATGTAAAAATTCGTCGTTTTATTCTTATTATTGATTATAACGAGTATATCATGCGTTTTTTTTTGTAATTAATTTAAGTTCTTGACTACTTGCCTTAAATGTAATGTTTTTAGACTTTTTAGAAGGGTGCTCAATTACACGGTCCATTTTTTCTTAGGATAACGTCCTATAATGTGTATAACGATATATTTTATTTTAATCAAACGGACGGACTTGCATGTTTAGGTCGTTGATTCGATCGAGCTTGGGTTAGACATTCTAGTAGGAAATTATTAGCGTCACATCCGGTCCAGTCTAAAATCCGACAAAGATCCTGACTGGGTTGTTTGTACGCGATAAATTTACTACAAAAGTGAGGAAAAAGCTGTCGATTGTGCTCATTGCACAATACGAAATTCTTTTTTCTCGGTCAATTATGACTCGCGACAAAGGCGTGTCCGGCTTATCGTTAGATTGAAGGGGAAAAAAACAGATGAAAGCAGACGAAAAAAAAACCAGATGCAATTGTTAATCGTATTGTCGAATATGTTAATCGACAACGATCTATTCGTAGTGGAACTCTGTAACGTATTCGAGTGCCAGGGCAACCGATGCCTCGCTCGCCTCGAATGTGCTCTGTAATTTCCCGATGAGAGAGATATAAAGTGATTTGAGAGATGAAGAAAAACCAAAAAACACAGACAGACCAATAATTTACTACGTAATTTGTGTAGTTGATACACAGAACACAATAAAATCGTGAAAGAAGTAAATGTTCGCCTCTTATGTTTGCCTACTTATTACTTATTTATAACTTACTTATTTTTAACTTCCTTCTATACATGCACTACGTATGTATATACATAGTGCATGTGAGGTGAAAAAAATCCGATAAAATCAGATAGAAATGAATAAATGTACATTTCGTCTCTAGTAAAATTTTGTCTAGCGTTAAGTGCGAATTTGTCCATTTCTATCTGGTTACTAGTAATTTTTCCATTGTCACAAAGTGAATTATCCAATTTTTACCCTACCTTACAGGACGCTTTTCGAATATGAGAAAAAAAATGAGAAAGCTATCAGCAAGTTTCAGCACTCCGCCCCCTTTTAACTAAATAGTTTAGTTTTTTTTTAAGTTAGAACGTCATTAACATTTATCAACAAATTCTGAATTTAATGTAAACTCTTTTCTCGAGTTTTTCTGATATTCCTCCCATTCGCAAGTTTCGGATGCTTATAATTTTTAACAAATTTTTCAGGTTGTCAATTACGTTGTACTTTTTGTGAAAATTTAGTTTAGCTAGGAATAATTAAGTAACTCTGAAAAACGTAAGTTGCACAAAAAGAGTTCAAATACGAGAAAGATTTTTGTTCTTGCCTGGGATCAGTTATTAAGGGATCTGCATAAACTTGGAGCCCAAAAAACAGGTTGATTTTCAATATTTTTTTCTGATGAGAGCATTGGGATGACGAGGTCGGGATTTTACACATAATTAAAATACATAGTCTTGCCAAGTTTGAATATTTTTTTTATTGAAAAATATTGATAAACAGTAAAGTTATTATTATTTAAACAAAGTGTAAGTTATTTAAACATTGTAAGTCGTATCTCAAAATCTATTCGTCTGATTGACTGTAAATTTAGACAGAGCATAATTTATAACATTTACTATCGTATACACGAGGGCCGGTCGACAAATACTACTACAAGTTGCGATAACTTTGTCATCGTTTGGCCGATTGAGATTTATAAGTGGGATTTTAAAAACGTCTCGAGTAGACTTAGAGAATGGCGCTGGTTTCATCTCTAAACTCTAAACTCTATACAACTATCACTCACAGGATGCGCTATTGAATTAAATCATGACATCGATAACCTTGACTCAGTTTTGGAAATAATATTTTTTTTGGTTCACATTGATTTGACTCTAAAATAACCACACATACTCCCTTAAGTATTTTCGTATGAAAATCTCATACAGAAAATTCTCTTCGCCTCAAATCTTGCTCTACGAGGAATCAACAAAGTCTCGTTCTAATTACCACTCTCCCAAGATTGAATAATAAAGAGGGCAGTGGATATCATTATACATCGCGGGGAACCGCAAAATCAACCACCCACTGCAGAATTTGCGGAATATTGCGTTAATTGGCGTACCTAGTTTGCAAAACGATTAGATAATGAAACCGCGGCTATTATGGCTTCCGTTTTTTCCCCATGCCAAGGAAGCGAAATGTAATATTAAATTCTTGATAATCGCGTGCATTTTATCACAGAGCTAAAAGGTCGAGTAAGGCGTTATCGTTACTTTATTTGTAGCTCTTTATTTATCATAAAAATTGTTATGCACGATTGAAAAAATGATATACTATTCAAGGTTAATATGAGAAATGGACAACGTGCGTGAATAACTAAGAATGAGACGATAGAATTTAAATTTAAAAAATTTACTTTTCATTCGTGTCCGTTATCGAATGTTCCGCAGATATTTCTACGAGAAGCGAATTGGCTCAATTAGTAGCTACAATTTTTTCATGGTTTTTATGAAAGGCCAGCTTTAGTACTCTGACCCATTTATCGCGATGTGACTTTTATTTACCAAAAAGCTGTTATTCTAATGAAAACATGTCACGTGGGGTCAAATGGGGCAGAAGATTTCTGATTTCGCAATAACCCCGTGTTACTTACTCTGTTTGGTTTTGAACGACGCTTCATTGTTATATTAGCTAAAAAAAAAAACATGAACTCTTGAAGATAAGCGAAAATGCTTGTGATTCTAAAAAAAAATCCCATTTATTTGTGTTTAAACATTTACATAAAGTTCCTTATATAAAAATCTAATGGATTATACACCTTAAGAACATTATTATTCGTTCGTGCCAACAACTCCATATTACACGAGTTTCTGGGTCAAAGTTGGTGAAAAAATTGTTTGATTTTTCATATTTCTGTTTCGTGAAAATTCATTTCTCGTACTTTTAGCCCGATTATTCTTATTTTCGGAGGACCAAGATGAATTTTACGTTAATTTAACATGCTCATGAAAAATTGTGGCCCTTTGCATTGAGGCGAGACATACTTGGCTAACTTTTTGAAATTTTCATTGATGCATTATAGCCAATCTCAATGTTCAAAGATATCGTTGAGTACTTAAAATGTTCAATAAGGCCATCTGGGTCGTTTACATTAATTATTAATTGATAACGAATAATTGCTCCACTGTTAAAATAAAAGAGCGTTTTATATTTTTATTGATTTTTTTTATACGTATTTTTATGATATAAAAATTATTGGGATGAACGAAATGTAATTTTCCAGCTTAAAATTACAAGTGTGGCATCGAAAAGCTTCATTATTATGCTATCCCAACCGGCTCACTCTAGCCAATATAATCAAATTTGTAGATTCATGATTTTTGCATAGAGCGAAAGAAACTTGTTGCTCTTTGTCGCGTTTTATTAAGAAAGTCTTTTAGATGGAATTTGGCGTAGCCATCGGGAGTGTCCTCGAGCGTCACGTGTGTATCCATCTCATAGCTCTTTTTTGTTTCTTTTTTTTTTCCTTTAGCAAACATTAATGGCTGTTCCACTCGAGATACGTGGTGGGGAACTCGGCGGCCAGATCGGAGGAAGCTGAACTCCTTATAAAAAGGCAGATCGACTCTGCCAATCGTCAGTGTAAAGAATCAGCACGAGTTTCATCAAACGCACGTGCGGAGTTTATAATCGTTTTTAATTTCGTTTCTAATATCCGACGTTCTCCCCAATTTTACAAGGTCAGTCAATATTTGAACGAAAAATAAATATGCTCTTGATAAAATATATCATTTGATTATTACAATCGAAACTTAATAAATTCATAGGGAAAAAAATTAACGAGGTCAGAGCTTATCAGTGAATGGGCCTCGTGTGCCTCATTAAAATTCCGGTCTATTATCTACAGTCACTAAAAATACCATTAGAATGATAAATATTCGGTATTTTTATTAAAACTAAAATATAATGTTTTGGCTCATGAGGTAATATAGCGATACTTGCAGTTGAAAATCATTATTCATTGAATGGTATAAATCATTAAATAATTGTACGTTTCCCACGTTCAACTCCATTCAGAAGTGCAAAATGCTTGCAACATCTCATCTGTGTGTATATGCATCTATAGCGATAATGACACACGCATCCCGACAGGCTTTCCCCCGATCTTTGCGCAATCGTCTCGTCACCGGTTGAGGATCCATCGCCTGTATACAGTACAATTCAAAAGTTAAATTCAACGCGAATTATAAAACTTTGCATTTTTATAAAAATTGATAATAAATTATTCTGAAATACCAAGAATATTTAAGTCCATCCCCACTTATGCCAATAAGTGATTAATAAAATAGATAAAATTAAACTTTATCAGCCAAATATTATGATTTTTTTAAATACTTTTTTTTATAGATTATACTCATTCATCCTATTAAACCTACACAATGTTCATTTCACGTCTGTTATGTCATTATTTGTGGAATATTAATCAGTATCGTAAATGAAAGTCTGCCCGAGAGCGTCTGTCTGTCTTTATAAATGCACTAATCTCGAGAACTACCCAACGGATTATCATGGGGTTTTCGCCATCATTACTTAGTGTAGTTTTCGAGGAAGGTTTTAGGTAATCGAAAAGTATCATAAAAGAAAGTCCGCCCGAGAGCGTCTGTCTGTCTGTATGAATGCACTAATCTCGAGAACTACCCAACGGATTATCATGGGCTTTTCGCCATCATTACTCAGTGTAGTTTTCGAGGAAGGTTTTAGGTAGTATCAAAAATTGATTCATCACTTGTACATATTTAGAGACAGCCAAATGTGCCAACGTAGTCGTAGAAAATATCGTCGCCCGGGCGCTTACGTGGCGAACGCTGGAAAAACTATTAGATGTGCACTGAAACAATGTATAGAAAAATTGTAGGTCTTAAAAAGGTCTCTAAAAAAGTTAGCGACACCATATCTTACTTTCATGCATAAGCCACACTAACGGCTTGTATGTTTTAAAAAATCGAAAAATAATTAGGAAATATTTTGGTGGATTTCTTATCAAAATAAATCAATTCATCATCACCAAATATTTAATGGAGATAAAATTTCAAGTTAAGTCGTCAACATTTGTGTTAATATATTGCGTTTTTTTGTTTTATAAATTAAAAACTCCCAGCGAAGCCCGGCCGGACTGCTACTTATTGATAAATTGGACATCCTTTCGAAAATTAAAAAATATTTTTTTTTCTTCCATTAATCTATTTCTGAATAAAGGAATATTGACCATTTTTATATTTAAAATTTAAAAAGCCAACAGGAAAACAAATTATCGAATCAAAATATACTCGAATTTCTTCGAGGGGATTAATGAAATCGTAGTCAGTTCACGACTCAAACTTTTGACCAAACAGCTCAATATCCGTAACCAAAGTTGGACGCACGTGAGTTCGTCCAACGCATGAGTCATGTAGGAAGTGAGCTAGATATGCTCGATTATATGTATTCTGAGACATGAAAGGGATTGAAATCAGGTCGCAAAAAATGGGACAAAAAAGTGATCATCAATTATGGATAAATTTTTAAATTTCCTAATATCCAAACGATATTTCTCGGCAACTGTTGAATGATCGTTATATAAATTACGCACTTTGCCATTGCCTCGAGGCAATTTGAGCTGTCGAATAGTATTTTTCAAAGATTTCCGCCAACATTGCGTCACGGTATAATCCTCTCGATAATTATCAATCAGATTATCGTTTCAGAAATTATTTTTACTTCTCTAAATATAATCCGTCGAGGTTCAAAATAATAAAAAAAAATTGAGCATTACTTTTATCATACATGAGGGAGTTTCTTAAATATAAATATTGTATTAAAGAAATATTCGTTTGAGGATGTACAAAGAAATGTTTCATATGCAGATGGCAATACTTGCACTGCATTTAATTTATTTGAACGAGTCACCTCATTTGTCCTTGTTTTTTTGTATCCGCGTTCTCGTCACGTAGATTCCATTTCTGGGTGTTTGCCTCATCATTGACAATTTCTCATCCGACCTCGCATGATAGAGATGATGTTATTCCGATCATGCACTACGCAATAGTTTCCTGGAAAATATATAAAATTTTAATTTTTCTTCAATGATTTTTTTCGGCTCTCTTGATGATAAAATTGGATTTTTTTTTCATCTAAAAGATGGCTTGGAGGGAACCGTTGGTCGTGGATTCGATCCATATGTACGAGAAAGAAAATGCAACGCCACATCATACGTGCACATTCGAGCTCGTCCATCTCGATCCGCCGACTCCAGTTCTTCGACGTGGTCAGACTTTCAACTTGGCTCTGCGCTTCAACCGTGACTACATCGATGATACCGACATCGTTAGATTACTATTCAGCTTCGGTAACAATCCCAACACGCTGCGTGGCACTCGAGGCGTCAACACGATTAACAACAGAGACTCGTATCTCAATGATCTCGAGGCATGGGGGGTTCGAATGCTCGGCGTCAATGGCAAGGATCTTTCGGCCGAAGTGCGAAGTCCTGTAAACAGTCCGGTTGGTGTATGGTCATTAAACGTCGAGACAACCACTTTGGGCAGAACAAGTTCGCCCAATGTATACAAACACGAGCGTGATATTTATTTGCTTTTCAATCCGTGGCTCAAAGGTAAATTTTATCGATCGTATATTTGAAATTCAAAATTTCAAAAGGTGACTTGATATTATTTAACGTAATACGATAATATGTCAAAGGTCATAAAATGAGAAAGAAGTTATTAAATTGTCAGGAATTTATTGGTTATTGAATTATTTTTTTATAAATCTATAAATAATTGACAAATCATCAATTGATTTATAATTGACTATAATATCAAATTTATGACGACCAATTTTATTCTTGTAATATCTCGGAGAAAGTATTTTTTTTTTCCCACAAGATTCCCACAAGATTCTTCGAGTAGTAGAAAAATGTTTGTATGGAAAATTGGAAAAAACTTAGAATTGACATATTTTCGATTAAAGTATAAAAGACTCACTGGTACTATTTTATAGATAAATATCCATCTTCCGTTTAGCTCTGTATTATATAATACAGACATAAATGGAAGATAAGAACGTAGAAAGTTACAATTTATATGCGAATGTACATTTTTATATATATAGTTTGCGAATTTCGATGCTGATGATAATAGAAAATGTTAATTATACATGTTTTCCCATTACCATATAATCCAGATGACATTGTGTACATGGAGGATCAATCGTTGCTTGACGAGTACATTCTCAATGACGTTGGAAAAATTTGGTGGGGATCTAAGGACAATGCGGGCGTAGGACGTGGATGGATATTCGGACAGTTTGATGCTTCGGTACTTCCGGCGTGTATGCTGATGTTCGAGAGATCAGGCATCAAAGCAGTTTCTCGTGGTGATCCTATTCAGGTTTCACGAGCCATATCGAGAGGCGTAAGAAATTTAATTGATTACAGATTGCCACTTTCCGTTCTTTACTTTCCCATTAACTATTTTTCTCTCACTGAATGAATACAAATTGTGAAAAACCAATGCGTTAATTCCATTATTTTTTGTTATTTTTTTGTTTAATACAAAAGTTATTTCTATAGTAAGATAATGGTTCCTTGACGAATTTGAATACAATGGATAAATCTATGCTTCTTGTAATGCAGGTAAATTCGAATGATGATAATGGAGTAATTTTGGGTGATTGGTCCGGAAATTATGAGGATGGTACTAGTCCATCAGCCTGGACAGGAAGTGTCCCGATTCTCGAGCAATTTTTGGAAACTGGTAATATGGTAAAGTTCGGCCAGTGTTGGGTATTCGCCGGTGTCGTTACAACAATCTGTCGTGCACTGGGATTACCATCGAGAGTCGTGACGAATTTTTCGTCTGCACACGACACCAACAGAACACTCTCGATCGATCGTTTTTACGACGAGGAGAATAATGAGTTGGGATATGACCCGACGATAGATCCCGATATGTCCCCTGATTCGGTCTGGAACTTTCACGTTTGGAATGACGTGTGGATGGCGAGACCCGATTTGCCAAAGGGTTACGGTGGTTGGCAAGCCATTGACGCCACACCGCAGGAAGAATCTGATGGTTTCGCCCAATGTGGTCCGACATCCCTTGAAGCAATAAGACAAGGAAATGTTGGATTCAATTACGACGTAGCGTTCATGGTGGCAACGGTCAATGCCGACGTTTTTAGATGGAAGGTAGATCCTAGTAATGACTTTGGATATACCAAGCTCAATGACAATAAATATCAGTGAGTATTGACATATCCATGTTCGACTTTGCGAAATTCATCTAATCTCGATAAGCAATTAATGCAAATATATATGTAATCGCAGTATCGGCCGCATGATTATCACAAAAGCACCGTTCATCTTTGATCCAAACGCCGATAAGGACAGGGAGGATATCACTGACGCTTACAAGCCTCGCGAAGGTCTGTAAATACCATTAAAATTAACGAGTTATAAAAAACAAGACGTTGATTATCCAATTTGTGACAATGGTGACTGTTTTTTCTTTTTTCAAAAATCAACCGTTCTCTGAATCATCACTCTTCATCGTATTAATTATAAAATATGATGAATTATAAGATATTATGTGAGAAGAGGACAAAAAATATTCGCGATACAGTACAAATTTATCAGCTTGATGCTCAATAATGGGCTGTGGAATGGGCATGATTGTTCAATTTTTATACGATGCGAAAATACTAATGTAGATAGCAAGGAAATGCGCTTGTTAATCTATTGCAATTATTATTTCAATATATGTATTTTCTATCAGTACGAAAACATCAGATTTTCAGTACCAAAATGGCGCTAATGTTTCGCGTTTATTACGTTTTTCAATGTAATTCATAATTTCAGGCACCGATGCCGAGCGTCTGACTCTTTACAGGGCAGTACGAAGTATCGAAGGAGCAAAGAAATATTACTCACTTCCGGCACCTGGAAAAGAGGACGTCGAATTCCATCTTGTCGATCTCGAAAGAGTAAATATCGGCGAACCTTTCACGGTTACTGTGAATATTATAAACAAGTCGGCACAACCTCGTAATATTAAAGCTATGCTCTCGGCTGGAAGTGTCTATTACAATGGGGTCAAGGGCAATATGGTGAAGAGAGCGTCCGACAAATTTGCCATGCAACCGAATGCTAGTAAGTATTCGTTTCTGCCTTCTATATAATTCATATTAATATGATTTTTATTCCCTTTCGCTACTAATTAATGTTTCTGTGTCTAGCACACGCTTACAGCGTTAAAGTAATGTGCGACTACTCAGTCGGTATGAAAAATTGTAATTCATTTTTCTCCAACACCATCGAACTTTCGAACAACAATCGAAAGGTTAACTTTTACCCAAGTCCTGTTTTCTCCCTCGCACTTTTCATGGCTTACTCAGAAACTGTTTTACCGATGGAGAAGTTGCACATCACGCTAAAGCTAGTTGTTCCTTGTTTGAATGCTCCTAAAATGTAGTACTTTTAGATGAAATATAGCTCGCGCTACTGCACGTTGAAAATTTAACACTATAAAAATTATAATTCTATCATTTTTTTAACTTTTTAAACTGAAATTTCCAGACAATACTTTTAAGATGATGTACTTTCCGATAAAATCCCTGGTCACCTGGAGTTAGTTTGATCCAGAGTGACCAGGAAGGGTTAAAGTCGAATTTCTAATTGAATATTCATAGCATTCTTTACTAAGCTACATTGAGCCGCACTCATTTTCTCGCTATGTGCCAAGGTGTCGGTGTAATCTCGTGTAGTCAGTGAAAAAAAATACAATACTCAATAGTACGATCAATCAGTTAAAAAGTATAAATTTTTACAATAATATATTTCGTTTATTTTTCATCAGGCGAACAACTTCGACTGAAGGTCAGCGTGGACGATTATCTCGACAAACTTGTAGAATACAGTATGATGAAACTATCTGCAATAGCAACTGTCGAAGAGACTAACCAGACATGGGCTGATGAAGATGATTTTCAAGTGATCAAACCGACCATTGAAATCAAGGTAAGTGTTTTTTTTTCTTATACATTTTTTTTTAATATTCGTCGATTATCTCGCCTGTATTTATCGATCAATTTTTATTCTTCGCAGATCGAGGGCGAGCCTATTGTCGGTAGGCCCGTGACGATAAGGCTCAGTTTCATGAATCCCCTCAAGAGAACACTTACATCCTGCAAATTCAATTATGCTGGTCCTGGTCTTTCCAGAAACAAGACACTCGCATTCCGAGACGTTGGACCCGAGGACGAAGTACGAGTCGAGCATCAATTGGTGCCACAAAAGTCTGGACCGCAAAAAATTATCGCAACTTTTACGTCGAAGGAGCTAAGTGAAATCACGGGATCGGCAGCCGTTGATGTTTTCGACTAATGATGGCGGAAATATACAGTATATCAAAAGTATCTTACCATACGCAAATTTTTTTAAGAGTCGGTCAAGATGACTGTTAATATTCATTCTTCATACTGATGTTATGCAACGATCATTTTTGTAAGAGAATAGAGCCTAATCGAAAGATTATGTAAACAAAAATAAAGAATAAGAAATAAAATGTAATTTTACGTTGCAAAGTTCATAGACCATTTGAATGAATACTCTGCTGGGCACGTTAAAATGGCATTTGAAGGTGATCAAAAAAATTCCCTGCTGAATAGATCCCATTAAAATCATATAAAAAGAAGCAAGAATATTAATTTTAAATATTAATATTCTCACTGCCCTGAATCTGGTTGATTTATTTGAGATTTCCATCGTATCGCGAGGTTTGCAAATTCAATTCAAATTACCTGTACGTCGAAACAAACTTATTTTTAAAATTATTTCTTTATATTTACGTAAACTAGGAGTTAATTAACCCAACCAAGTAAATCTAATGAAATCGAAATCCGAGGGGGGACACGATTTTTATACTTAAAAAGCTAATAAAAGTTTACGTATCCAAGTTGGGGTAATTGGTACGGCGCTGCTTCTGTATGTGCTACGTCGGTGGTTCAATCCCCGCCGTCATTATTATTTTTTTTTTGCAATTATGCAATTATATTCACAATAAATAAACTATAAAAAATCGGCGAAAAAAGGTTCTATAAGAGAGAGAGCCACATGTTAATACGAGCAGGTCGCGCATTGGACCCTGCTCGTACTGAGATGATATTGGACTCGATAGCGCTATCTCTCTCGCATTCACGACTAGCTCGAGGATGCGATCTCTCTCGCTCTGAGAGTAAGGGCTGATGAACGTCCCACTCTAAAGTGGGGCATTCATTAGCTTTTCCCGTGTATATTCCTATCGCATGCACGTGCAAGTATGTGTTTAAAGTCCTCAGACTCTTGTTTTGCCGGTCTGGAATAGACGTTTTGTCCGATACATCGGTAGAATTTTGTCAATAAGGACGTCATTGCATGATTCGCAATATTAATAAGTTACAAACGCACTTGATACTGTCTTAAGTCTTTCATTCTTTTCTAAATTGCACGCGCTGTGTCTTTATTGTATAATTCAATACGGTTATTCTCCTCAAGATTTTTATCTTATTTCAAAGTACGCAAAAAAATAACCTAAATTGTAATCCCTGCAGCAAGCTCACCATAATATTATTTTTATATCTGAGCAATATCCGGCGGTCGTTGTTTAATCAAACAACAAAACATTCCACGCATTGTATTGTCTTCCTAGTTACATTTGTTTCTATAACGCTATAAAACTGAAATAAAAATTTCATATTTCACACAAAAATGTCTATGTTAAATGTAAAAAGTGTATGAAAATTAGTGAATATGTGAAATTGTTGGTTGAAAGACAATCAGGACTTCACTTCAGGACGTCACTTCCCGTCGCTTTGACGTCAATTCTAGTCGCTTTGGTGTCACTTCCGATCGCTCTGACGTCACATACGGTCGCTTTGACGTCATTTCCGGTCGCTCTGACGTTACATCTGGTCGCTTTGACGTCACTTCCGGTTCCTTTGACGTCACTTCCGATCACTGTGACGTCACTTCCAGTCACTTTGACGTCACTTCCGGTTCCTTTGACGTCACTTCCAGTCGCTCTGACGGCACATCCGGTCGCTTTAACGTCACTTTCGGTCGCTTAGGCGTCACTTCCGGTCACTTTGACGTCACTTCCGGTTGTTTTGACGTCACTTCTGGTCGATTTGACGTCACTTCCGGCAGCTGACGTCACTTCTGGTCGCTTTGCCGTCACTTCCGGTTCCTTTGACGTCACTTCCGGTCGCTTTAACGTCACTTTCGGTCGCTTAGACGTCACTTCCGGTCACTTTCAGTCACTTTGACGTCACTTCCGGTTGTTTTGCCGTCACTTCTGGTCGATTTGACGTCACTTCCTGTAGCTGACGTCACTTCCGGTTGCAATGACGCCACTTCTGGTCGATTTGACGTCACTTCCGGTTGTTCTGATATTACTTCCGGTTGTTCTGACGTCCCTTCCACTCACTTTGTCGTCACTTCCAGTCTATCTGTCGGTAAGTTCGCAAAGCTGCAATATTTCAACGCGAAAATTTTAATTTTCTCGCCACGATGGTGGCGTCATCTGCCGGCGAGTTCGCGAAGCAGCAAAATTTCAAGGCAAATATTTTAATTTTCCTCCACGACGGTGGCGCTATCAGCCGGCGAGTTCGCGAAGCAGCAAAATTTCAAGACACAAATTTTAATTTTCCGCCACGACGATGGCACCATCAGCCGGCGAGTTCGCGAAGCAGCAAAATTCAAGACACAAATTTTAATTTTCCGCCACGACGATGGCACCATCTGTCGGCGAGTTCGCGAAGCAGCAAAATTTCAAGACACGTATTTTAATTTTCTGCCACGACGATGGCACCATCTGTCGGCGAGTTCGCGAAGCAGCAAAATTTCAAGACAAAAATTTTAATTTTCCGCCACGACGGTGGCGCCATCTGTTGGCAAGTTCGCGAAGCTGCAAAATTTCAAGGCGAAAATTTGAATTTTCCGGTAACGACGGTGGCACCATCTGTCGGCGAGTTAGCGACACTTCCGCTGCACTTCCGGTTGCGTTGACGTCACTTCCGGTTGGGTTAGATGTCACTTCCGGTCACTTTGACGTCACTTCCGGTTGGGTTAGACGTCACTTCCGGTCGCTTTGACGTCACTTTGGGTTGGGTTGGACGTCACTTCCGGTTGATTTGACGTCACTTCCGGTCGCTTTGACGTCACTTCCGGTTGGGTTAGACGTCACTTCCGGTTGGGTTAGATGTCACTTCCGTCGCTTTGACGTCACTTTGGGTTGGGTTAGACGTCACTTCCAGTTGGGTTAGACGTCACTTCCGGTTGGGTTGGATGTCACTTCCGGTTGGGTTAGATGTCACTTCCGGTCGCTTTGACGTCACTTCCGGTTGGGTTAGATGTCACTTCCGGTTGCTTTGACGCCACTTCCGGTTGGGTTAGATTATCGAGTGACGTCTAACCCAACCGGAAGTGACGTCAAAGCAACCGGAAGTGACATCTAACCCAACCGGAGGTGACGTCAAAGCGACCGGAAGTGACATCTAACCCAACCGGAAGTGACATCCAACCCAACCGGAAGTGACGTCTAACCCAACCGGAAGTGACATCTAACCCAACCGGAAGTGACATCTAACCCAACCGGAAGTGACGTCAAATCAACCGGAAGTGACGTCTAACCCAACCCAAAGTGACGTCAAAGCGACGGAAGTGACATCTAACCCAACCGGAAGTGACGTCTAACCCAACCGGAAGTGACGTCAAAGCGACCAGAAGTGACATCTAACCCAACCGGAAGTGACGGCAACGCGACCGGAAGTGACGTCAAATCAACCGGAAGTGACGTCCAACCCAACCCAAAGTGACGTCAAAGCGACCGGAAGTGACATCTAACCCAACCGGAAGTGACGTCTAAGCGACCGGAAGTGACGTCAAATCAACCGGAAGTGACATCTAACCCAACCCAAAGTGGCGTCAAAGCGACCGGAAGTGACATCTAACCCAACCGGAAGTGACGGCAAAGCGACCGGACGTGACATCTAACCCAACCGGAAGTGACGTCTAACCCAACCGGAAGTGACGTCAAAGCGACCGGAAGTGACATCTAACCCAACCGGAAGTGACGTCAAAGCCACCAGAAGTGACGTCAAATTAACCGGAAGTGACGTCAAAGCGACCGGAAGTGACATCTAACCCAACCGGAAGTGACATCTCACCCAACCGGAAGTGATTTCAAATCGACCGGAAGTGACGTCTAACCCAACCCAAAGTGACGTCAAAGCGACCGGAAGTGACATCTAACCCAACCGGAAGTGACGTCAAAGCGACCGGAAGTGACGTCAAAGTGACCGGAAGTGACGTCAGAGTGACCGAAAGTGACGTTAAAGCGACCGGAAGTGACGTTGAAGCGACCGGAAGTGACGTTGAAGTGACCGGAAGTGACGTCAAAGTGACCGGAAGTGACGTCAAAGTGACCGGAAGTGACGTCAAAGCGACCGGAAGTGACGTCAGTGACCGGAAGTGACGTCAAAGTGACCGGAAGTGACGTCAAAGCGACTGGAAGTGACGACATTGCAACCAGAAGTGACGTTAAGGAGACCGGAAATGACGTCAAAGTGACCGGAAGTGATGTTGAAGCGACCGGAAATGACTTCAGCGACCGTAAGTGACGTCAAAGCGACCGGAAGTGACGTCAAAAAGACCGGAAGTGACGTCAAAGCGACCGGAAGTGACGTTGAAGCAACCGGGAATGACTTCAGTGACCGGAAGTCACGTCAAAGCCACCGGAAGTGACGTTAAAGCGACCGGAAGTGACGTCAGTGACCGAAAGTGACGCTAAAGCGACAAGAATTTTGTGACGTCATAGTGACGTCATCAAGAACAGGAATTTTGTGATGTCATAGTGACGTCATCAAGAACAGGAATTTTGTGATGTCATAGTGACGTCATCAAGAACAGGAATTTTGTGATGTCATAGTGACGTCATCAATAACACGCGTTTTGTGACGTCATCAAGAACAGGCATTTTGTGACGTCATCAAGAACAGGCATTTTGTGACGTTATAGCGACGTCATCAAGAACAGGAATTTTGTGACGTCACGAATTCCGTTTTTCATGACGTCACTATGACGTCACAAATTCATGTTCTTGATGACGTCACGAATTCCGGTTCTTGATGACGTCACTTAGATCGTTAATCATCGGCAAATAGGTATTATCAACGAAGATTGAGGTCTATAGAAGCACAAAGCCTATAACCTGCTTGGTTCCAAAAAAGTTGGGGTGCTAGGACAAGTTTTCACCCCAACTATGTGAAATCGTTGGTTGAAAGAGAATCAGGACGGTAGGAGAAGCCACAGAGTAGAAAGTCAGGGCAAGCTACGTGACCCCACCGTAGCCACGTGGCTGCGAGCACGAGGCTAGAAGGCAGAGCATATCGATCGGTCGACGCTAGAGCCTCCTAGCGTATGTTTGACTCATGAAAAATTGGGAACCAAACATGCTATAGGCTTTGTGCTTCTATAGACCTCAATCTTCGTTGCTAATACATTTTTTAAGCGACGTGCTACATGTTCTCGATGTGTTTCTCTCGTTCTTCCATGGCTGCTGATGATGTTTTCGACTAACGATTTCGGAAATATGCAGTATATCAAAAGTATCTTACCATACGCAAATTTTTTTAACAGTCGGTCAAGATGACTGTTAATATTCATTCTTCATACTGATGTTATGTAACGATCATTTTTGTAAGAGAAAAGAGCCTATTCGAAAGATTAAGTAAACAAAAATAAAGAATAAGAAATAAAATGTAATTTTACGTTGCAAAGTTCATAGACCATTTGAATGAATACTCTGCTGGACACGTTAAAATGGCATTTGAAGGTGATCAAAAAAATTCCCTGCTTAATAGATCCCATTAAAATCATATATAAAAAAAAGCAAGAACATTAATTTTAAATATTAATATTCTCACTACCCTGAATCTGGTTGATTTATTTCAGATTTCCATCGTATCGCGAGGTTTGCAAATTCAATTCAAATCAAATTTTTGGTTGGAAATTTATAGGTAATACATTTTTAAAGCGATGTGCTACATGTTCTCGATATGTTTCTCTCGTTCTTCCATGACTGCTAATGGCGTTATCTCTATCAGACATGCGCCAACTCCAGCATGTAGCACACCACATTAGACAGATATTTTCACGATAATAGTGCAGCATACTGCAATCTCCCTCATTGGTTCAATAGTTGTTTTGTGCAAAATAACTTTCGTACTTGAAACATTGGTAATAAAATATCAGAGGCCAAATGAGCAATTTAGTTAAAATATCAAATTTTATTTTCGAATTAGAGAGAATCGCAAGTGATGGAAAATTGCAATGCCCAAAAAACGAACGAGCACACTGTTCCATAGACAAAAGTCAGCAGGCTGTTTCTTGAGAGAAAAAAACACGATGAAGACTTCTCGCTCGTCATTGAAATATTTTCTTCAATGAGATGTCTCTCCTCGAAATTTTCCACTCGATGGATAGAATTATCACATTTTCTCGATCGTAAAAATCGATATCTGGGCACAACAGTTTGATCGTAATTCTGATGTGCAGCGTATCGTTGCTCCGTTTCGATATTTCGTACTATTTCTGCGAGAAGTTCATTCATTACAATAGTAATTTCTTCGTGAAGATTTGTATACTTTTCATCATCGGTATTCAGCTCAGAAGACTTTTGATTATTTGGTTCGAGACAGCGCGATGAGCACGGTCGTTCCAAATTCGCTTCCAGCAGTGATTTTATCGTAGAATTGTCCCTGAAGCGTTTGGTCGAAGCAGGCCCGCTCCATTTTTTCACGCCCTTCATGTTGTTTTCTAACGAATATATTTCCATCGATTGGCATGATTTCAAAATGGCTTCTTTCCTCGTTTTTTTCGTAGTTAAATTTTCACGATAAATTTCAAAAGCTTTGCACAAATTTTGAGCTCGTTCGTTGGCAATTTCTAGAGCAACGATAGCCTCTTTGGGCACGCGATCGGTCAAACGGTGATTAAATTTTTTCAATGAAGATCCTCGCGAACAATGCACGATTGGTCTATGAATCACCAATGAAGAGCTGGAGGAGCACAAAGAGGCGCAGTTGTATCGCGACCCTTCGAAGGTCGTTGAGCTTTTCCATTGCACAACGTCTTTGACGATCATAGTCTCGATAGTTCGAACATCACGTGATATCTTCTCATCGAATAATTCTTCATCCTTCGACGAGCGTGGCTCTTTCGCCAGGGAAAAATCACCAACAGCAGTATCGACGATTTTTAACTGAGGCTCAAATTGACAATAATTGTCCACAGCTTTCGGTCCCATCATGATATTTACCGATCGATCAATGTACAAATAATCTTGTCGATCAGTGTTTACTTCTTCCGTTACAGCATACAACTTTACATAATCTATACCCGATGCAATTTCCCTTGAATTTTCACAAAGTTCAACCTGTGAAATTCCATCGGTTTTGGGCGGTCCTTTGAAGCAGACGCCACGACTCTTGTAGGAAAAAAAAACGCACTTTATTACTTTCAGTTGTTTACTAAAATATTATAAAAACAAGTTTAAAAAATTCAGCACTCATTTGACTAGTGAACAATTGCTATTATAATAATAATAATTCATTGCCTTCGATAAATCGAAGATAACAGAATGCTTATCAAAAGGTTCCCGTGGTCTTCCAAGCATATAGAATACCACAAAAGTTTTCAGCAGATTAACAAAAAAAAGTGTCCCAACTAATTCATACTTACCCTACATTGTACATTCGAAAAATCATTTCCCGATATAGCATCCTTCGTAATTTGGCTCAAATCAATCTGAAGAGTTGCATCGACGCACTCGGCTTCCCGAAAATCTGTGCTGACCTCTTTCGTTGCCGAAGCAATTGTTTCCGTTTCTGTGAAATTATCGTTGCACTCCGCAATCTGACGAAATGTCTCTTCCGTGATTGAATCCTTATCAATTAGGTTCGATCGTGTCTGCGTCTCAGCAGCTTGAAAAAATTTCGCCTCGACCTCTGCCATACTCGGTGTAGGCGATAGCGCAATATCGACGCAAATTATTTCAGCATGATCTTCTCCTGTCTCTGTAAAAATGTCCGACACAAGTATCATATCTTCTTGGCAATCTTTGGAACAACAGGAAGACCGATTTGAGGCAATGCTCGTTCGCGAATCGACACTGCTCTCGTTACCGATCGAGCATTGTTCAGCCGCGTCTTTCATAGATCTGTCGCAGCTCGTTATCGACTCGCTAGCTAAATCGACAAAAGACGATAAAGATCGTTCGCACGAATCTGCTCGATCTGCGTGCTCCGATCGATCTGTTTGACACTCTGTGAGTATTGCTAACTTTTCGCACAAACTTGTCGATGTTCCCAATGCGCTCGGAATACTCTTGCCTGTTCTGACAATCGCGGAGGATCTTTCGAGTGGACTAGAAATCGGTATATCCGATTTGGTCGTTGACTCGCTCGAGATTTTCGATCTCATTTCAGAACGATCTCTGCTGACCTCATCAACATTCCCGCTCTGATGCGACAGAATGCTCTTCAACATGAGAAGAGAACGCTCGCGCTTATTGTAAATTTTTTTTGGCCACATTAGATCGTGCATTTGTTCCTCTTGGACGTTTTTCTCCTCGCCTGTTCGTTCCACCGGTCTCGATGTCTGACCGGAAATACTCGTGGCAATGATTTTTTCAACCATGACAGAATCGTTTGAGCTCAATAGCACGTTATTAAAATTGGAACTTGAGGCTGGAAAAATATTTGAATGAGATGTTTCTGTGCTGATTTGCGAATCATGATAACGTTCAACAGTAATACTGGATGAGAGATCGAATTGCTGATGATCTTGAGAAGAACTTCCGTTAGACATTTTTTTACCGATGATACTTTTCGAGCAATTTTCCTTGGATGAGAATTTTCTAAAGTTCTGCTCACGTCTCCCCTGATTGAGAAAAGTCTTCGATCTCAAAACTGGAATGGTTGTTTTCAAATTCGTTCTTTTACGTTTTTCGTTTGTCACAAATTCATCTTGATCGATCAACCCTCTGCCACTGTTTGCCGATTTTACTGTTCTAGCTCGAGCCTCAGACTCAATTTGGGAATGTGAATATTCGGGTATTCGAGTTTTTGATGATTTATTTAATGTTTCAGATCGTTGCTTTGATCTCGATGCTTGGGTATTGAAAATTACGTCGTTCTTTCTTATTGGCATTCCCCCTCGCGATTTCTCGCTGGAAACGGATGTGACTTTGTTGTTTCTGACAGTAGAAGTGGTGCTGCTCTCTGTTGAAGATTTTGCAACATTTAGTCGAGCTGATTGTGGGGCTACGAGAGTAGCGATTCTAGATCTTCTGGGCACCGCCGAGATGCTCGTCGACGAAATTATTTTTGCACTACCGGCTGGCTTCCATACTGGCTTTTCATGATTATTGCCTCGTTCTTTTTCGCAAATGCTGCGCCAATTCTCGGATTGCTTCGAAATGGCAAGATTAGGATCGGTCCTCGACGAAGAAGAATTATTGGATTTTCCTCGATCTTCAATAATCTTTAAACGTTCCCTAGGCGATTCGATTGTCGCGAGTCCTTCAAAATTTGGACTTGTCTTAATCTCAGAGTCGATCATTTCGGAAGGTCTAGAGATGCCTCTGATGAATCGTTTAGTCGATAAATTATTCCTAAAGTTTCTAGGGCGACGAATTTTCGAAATTCTTTCTATTTGAGCGTCGATTAAATCTTCATCCTCAATGAAATCCACTCTTTCATCCTCGTTTCTCACTCTGCAGGATTCCTCAAAAAATCGCTCCATTGGTGATCGTCTACCAGAAATTGGAGGACTCAAGGTAATTGAATTTGTGTCTTTACCGGAAGTCTCCTCTTTATCTTCAGTCCCTACAAAAAATCTTTTTTTCCCACACTTCCTGCTCGTGTGTTTGCCAATTTTTCTTCCTCTCTTGACCAGTAGCTTGACGCGACTTTTTGGTTTTCGTGTATCATCCTCATTATTGGAGGATGCGATCAAAGATTTTTGTTTTTCGTCTATTGTTACGGGACAATTTGATCGATCGATCGAAACTTTGTTATTTCTTATCGATCTTATTGTCTCATTTTGCATTTTCTCATCGGAATTATCGGAGTCTCTCGTGGGCACAGTAATTTCTAGGGCTTCGGCAGTCGTTTCACCGGCATCTACGAAAATTGGTGAAGATCTCGAAGGATTCATCATTGCTCTTCTTCGTGGATCATTCCACACATCTCTCTCGACAGGACGAGAGTTTAGCGGTTTCGCTGTTGCGCCAGTAAAGTACGGAGAAAAATCATTGTTTCTCGGAACACCAAAGCCAATTGGCCACAATTCGTCCTCAAAATTCATTCTTCTTTTCGACGCTAGCCACGACGAAGAATTTCGATCTGCTTTCGTGCTCGATGAATTACCAGAAAATCCATCTTTACCCTTCGACATACGAAGTATCTCATTGAAAAAACATCTAGGTGTTTCGAATTGATTAGTTTTTTCCAATGATTCAACATTAAGAAGAGCTCGTTTGACATGAGAGCTTTGAACGTCTGAATATCTGTCTGTGAATTCCGGTTTATGAGTAAAAACATTATCGTTCGTTGGTGTAACATCCAGACCAACTCTGATCGATTTTTTCCTGGCATCCTTATCCTCATTTTCTTGCAATTGTACCAGCTTGGAATGCAAAAATTTCGTCGTATCGATATCGAGTATCCCTGTCGAATTTGCGATACAATTGGAAATGTTACATCGCGAATCGTTCGTGTTTTCGTTGTCGGTTTTGCTGATGTCACGAAATTCATGAGCGGTCGTGGATACCAAATGTATAAGATCATCCCAAGCAACGGATTCTTTGTCCTGCTCGTGAAAAGATCGAAAAGTTGAAAAGCTCGACGAATCATCAGAGCCATTTTTCGATTCGTGATCAAAGACTCGATCAACCGATTCGTTCATGAGGCTTAAAAAATCGTTTAAATTTTTTCCAGTATTTCCATCACCGCGTTCGTTCTCATTGCTATTTTTATCGTTCTTGTTGACATTATTCACCGTTTTAGGCATGAACGCTTCAGGCAGCTGAATCCCATTGCGATTCAACGAGCGAAGAAAAGAATTCAATTCGAAACCGACGACATTATTGTTATTAATGTTTGTCGAACGATCATCACCGGATGCAGCATCGTTTGGCTGTCTACAGCTATTATTGGAAGCTCCGGGAAATAGCCACGATGGATGATGCATGGCTCTCTGGTGACCCTCGAAAAAATCTCGACATCAGAATGATCGGATGAAAGTTTTGGAATCCTGACAGAAAATAACGAAAACACAGCAAACTTTCGATTATATATATATATATATTTACATTTTTTAACGCCGAAAAATCATGATATCCCGTACGTGATTTTCACCAACTGACACGTCGTCTTTTGACAGGCGTTTCATCGCAAGATAGAGGATTATTCGGTTGTTTTCCTTATTCCGGATAACATCAAGCTGTTGACTCGCTGTTTAGTCAAGGTATATACATAGATAATTTAGAAACGTGACTACGAAAACACGAGAGTCGACACCCGCTTTGTACGAGTTATTTTGACGTCGATAAAACCGGTAATAAAAACTTCAATGCAAAGATTAGAATGACAATTTTGCGCAACGTACTCGGTTGTAACGAATTCCTACTGGCGTGGTTTTAACTATGCATATGTAGCAATTTCTTCTGGCGTGAACCCACAAACGAACTGTAAACATGAACTAAAGATCGAACTTGGGTCGAATGAATTTTTAGTGTAAATACGTCGAACTATGCGGGACTGAGGATTCGTTATAACGAGGTTGACGCGTTTTCACCGACGCACTCACACATACTGCGAACTGCGCGAGCGCTGCCTCGATCCTCGATGTGTCTGTGAGGAGCCACAGACGATTTTTCGATAAATTTTCATGGAATTTACTTCCCCTACAGCCCCTAGTGATTCGTTATATCCAGGGCCCTATTGTAACGACAGTACAAAAAGTTCGTGTGAAATGCTTGTTTCGAATTACCGACCAAGCAAGATTGTTTATTTACACTTATCGTTTGTCGATATTGAAGATTCGAGTCCTCTACGTCGTTCTAGCCACGTTTTAGTCGGTCACGGCGAGAAGTAGCGAAGGTTGGGAAACAGAGAGTTAATTTTATGTATATACCAGCCTATAGCATATACAAGTCTATTATTTGACCGTGATGCCTATCCAAATTGGTCTAATTCCAAAATTCAGTATACATTGAGTTAGACCAGTCATATTATTAATTTTAGCAGCCTCAAGAAAATGCTCAGAATCGCTTAGAACTGTGAAATTAAGATCTCGTTCTCGGCTGTGCGCCCAGTCTGAATTCATTGGCCCAGGTAAGGTTAATCTAGATGCTTATCAATCTTTTGTTTAATTTTTTGTCTTTTTTTACTTTGAGAGCTCAGTGAGCCAAACTTGCAATAATCAACAATGAAAAAACTAATAAATGTTAAACTCTTTTGCAGACGAATTATATTTACCAAGTATGCCGTTTAAATTTCACTTGAAGAAGAGTCGCCAGTATAATGTCGTGTCCAAGAATCAGTACGTAATTTGTGTCGAATTACTCGATCACACATCGATAGAATGTACTCTGGACATCGACAGTTTTGGCCAGGAATGCCTGACAAATGTTACTCAGAGACTTGGTTTGGGTCAACCAGAGTTCTTTGGACTGAGATATATATGTCGACACGGAGAGCCAAATTTTCGTTGGATAGATATGGATAAACCATTAAAAAGGCAGTTGGAGAAAGATGCAAAAAATTTCAATCTCTATTTCAGAGTTATGTTTTATATTACCGATGTGCAGCTCATACATGATGAAATGACTAGGTATAGTACGAAATTAAGATACAGTACAAAAGTAAGATACAAACTGATAAAAAACACGAGCATTGACATTATTTATAGTACAAGTATTTTTCCAGTTACAAGCATTTTAAATAATATACTGTTTTTATCACAAGCATTGCGTAAGCTATTGCATTTTAAAGTAGAATCACATTTAACATCCGCTTTAACTATGTTTTAAGCTGAAATATTATTTAATCTGAAAATATTAAGCACAAATATTATTCAATGACAAATATTTTTGCAGTACAGAATTTTCAAGTCAAGCATTAGAGCACAGACATGTTTGGTAACAAACGATCGTTTTCTCACTATGAACAAATCTTTGAATATAATTCTTCCTGGATATTATTTCTTGTATTCTGATTTTCAGTAAATTAGCTACTCAATATTGATTGCTCAGTGAGTTGTCAATCAAATGTAATTACTTATAATTTGACAATTTTCCAGGTACCATTATTATCTTCAGTTGAAGAGCGATGTATTGGAAGGGAGAACACACTGTGATGCTCGACAAGCAATTCTTTTGGCAAGTTATTGGATGCAGGCTGAATTTGGCAATTACGATGTAGCGAGACATGCTCCCGAGTGCTTACATCAATACACGTTCTTTCCAAAAGTATACCTTTTTCCTCGAGATATTATATTTTTTATACATCTTTCGATAAAAATCGCCTCGCAATAAATTAATCAATCAACAGAGCGTTGTGCAATCCGAACCTGGTGGTAGCGCTGCCCTTCTCAATTCTACACTATGTCAGTACAAAAGTTTAACGGGTGTAACTCAAGCAATGGCCGAAGAATTGTACATTTCAATTGCCGTTCAGTTAGACGGTTACGGACACGAGACATTAACTGCAAAGGTATAAAGCTTAAAAATTTTGTTCGTTTGTCGATACATTTGACTATCGAATATGCAAAAGACATAAATTATTATTTATGATATTTTCAGGATAATAGCAACAACGAAGTTGTACTCGGTGTATCGATTAATGGAATAATGGCTGAACACACAACAACTCAAACAAGCCAATTTTATCGGTAATATATTGTAATTGCGAAAAATTATGGGATTCTTGTCTCTCAAATATAAAATTTATGGACTGATCTAAAAGCTTGAGAAGATGAAAAATAATGGGATTTATGTGCTTCCTGTTAATTCTTTTTTTTTTTATATACAACCTTACAGGTGGAAGGACATAAGCAATGTCATAAATCACAAAAAAACATTCAAAATCGAGTGTCAAGCGGAAGTTGAAGATTCTAAACAATTTTTCTTCAGCAATTCGAGAAGTGCCAAGTACATGTGGCGTTTGTGCATTGCACAACATACATTTTACATGCAACACCAAGATGCTCGGCCGTCGGAGCGTTTGACGAGTTACTTCGTAAGTCTGCCAGTGCTTTGCTTCACATTATTTCGCACTTTTTAAGATTGCAAGCACATATGGCGAGCAAAATTGTCGATTGAGACTGAATAAGCGTAGAATTGTTAATTTTACATTTCATACTTTTATTCCTACAAGAAACTTTGTTTTCATGAAAATCAAATTTTTAAAAGACTCAAGCCAGAGATCTTAAAATTTGCTCCAATTTTCGAACATTGGACTTTCTATCTCGGACAATTTGTGAGTTCCCGAGGTTAAATATTCCCACACAAATACAGCAGATGGTTTGATTTTATAATTGAAATCTTTTCGAAAAAATTTCGTCAGTTTAACTCGTTTCATAAGGCACATTATCGTATAGGAAAATATGTAAATGTAGCAAGATTATGACAAATTAATGCGCAAGTTTTAATTTAATTTGATTTGAATTCAATTTCTCCTCAACGTAGCAATGTTTATTTAAATCTTTTAGGACGGTGAGACGACTGATTCTGGTGAGCAAACGACGTCCGTTAGTTTGGACAATCGAGTCGCGGAGGATCACATGCGTTGGACAAGTTACAACGATCTTTCCACCTCACCATATCCTCCAGTTCCGTCAGTCTCATCTACAGAGGTGAACAATTTGCGAGCTCTTTTACCCTCGTATAGACCAGCTCCGGATTACGAAACGGCTGTTCAGATGAAATACAATAATGGTGGAAATGTTCAACAACAGCCTTATTACGCTAATCAATCGACGATCATTGGAGCTGATATTACGTGTCTCATGGGCAATGCCGTAAATCACAATAGATATTGAGCAAAATTTATCGCCTCTATCATTTTTGATAGAGCAGATCTTGCCTCATACCGATTGTTCAAATCAAAATTGCAGACTGAAAAAAATGGCCTTATTAAATAAGAAATCCTTGATCAGGATTAAAAAATAAACAATCATCGCATTAATCATCATCTCATTTATAGTTCAACATAATTTTTTATTCGCTTTTCATGCTATGTACATATGTTTGCGTTAAATTGTCTTCTTAAGTGTTTGCTAATTATGTACACGATTCATTTGTTACAATATAAATATATATTTAACTAAGATATTTGATTAAATTTTTTTTCCAATCTACATAAATCGACGTTAATCGTAAAAAAATACAATTTTCTATTAACAAAAAATAAAATAATTTGAAAAATTAAAAATATAAAAAAAAAAAATCTGTTAATAGCGTTGAATCAATAATTATTTATTGATCGATCAATGCATCATAATATAATTGATAATATTTTATAATTTTGTCGATTGTATGGCTTTCAGTAGAGCTCCTGGCTCAGGTTTGCTGGAAATAGCGTGTACGACAATTTTTGCTTTCACTAGAGCATCGGCAGTCGCAGGTCCTATAGCGACAGCTTGAATTTTTTCAAAAATATTCGCATCATTGCGTGCTGCATTGAGTGTAAATTCAACGGCTGATGGACTGAAGAAGACGAATATCTGTGAATCACCGATTATTCGTTTCAAATCATTTTCCAATGTTTTACTAGGCAATGTGTCATACGCTGTGACTTTCTCAACATTAATTTGATTATCACCCAGGATCTGTTCTATTGTATCTCGTGCTATTGCGCTACAAGGATACAAGAGAGTTTTCGTATCAGGTGAGATTTCGTTTACTATATAATTTGCTAGATCTTTTGAATTGCCGCAATTGGAACCAAAGCAATTTTTTAGTTTTAGAGTCGTCTCAACGATATTTGTGGTTGCAGGTCCAACACAATAGGCTGGTAAATTATTCCATTTTTCCGGCAAATCTTGTCCTTCAAGTGCAAAATTCATAGCTTCTACCGATCTCCGACTCGTGATGATTAAACCTGGGATAATTTTTTTTTTGTTAAAGTTACCCACAATGCCTTCGTTACTTCCTAAACATCGATATTTAAAAAAAATACTATTCTAAATACAAGAGCAAATTTAATCAATAAACCCTTAGAAGTTCACACTGCAGTGAAAATGAATTAAAATTTCCTTTATGTCATCTGGTCCCAAATTGCTTGTGGAAAATTATTTCGTCATAATATTAATAATTGCAATTTTTTTCAAGAGGAACTGCGACTATCAGAATTAAGCAAATGAAAATTGGGGATTGAAATTTCTCATACGATTTTACAACAGGCATAATTTTTGTCTGCGCACTATTTAAAAAGATTAACCGACAACCGATAAGATTATTCTTTTGAGAAATTTACACGGTTTTGTTTCTAAATCATACGCCGTAAATAAACCGGACGTTTCACTATATAGCGATACTTCCCATGTTTATTTTGTTGTGAAAACTTGTGAAAATTCTCGTATGACATGAAAAATGATCACCACCTGTTTTTATTATCATAAATTGGGCTTAAAATTCATTTTTGATTTTTGTAACGTAAAGTGAAATAAAAAGGTGACAAAAATATTGATTGTACTCGTGTATTAGACACAATAATAATAAATTATATAAGAATGATTTTCGAAAATGGTAGGTCGAAAATGGTAATACAGTATTTTTTAATCGATGCAACAAAAATACTAATGTATATAGCAATAATAGTTGTACTTCCTTAAATGCTAAAATATTCGTACCTAATAAAGTCGATGAAACTTTTAATTTTTCAAAACAAAAAATTAGAGAGAGAGAGATCGGTGAGTAGCAATTGAGGGTCGTCAACATTTTGAACTTGTTAGAATTGATATTCTGATCAATTTTATATTTTCATCGTTTATATGCGCATTACCGATGAACATAATATTGGGGGACATAACATAATGGAGCGAGGCAGTGTTAAAAGATAAAGGAAGTGAACAATTAAAAATTTAGCCCTCAAGGAGAAATATGTTCTCGTTATATGCTTTTACTACTATATACAGTCATTCAAAACCTGCAAATATATATATTTATATAGATATAGACTTACCCCCGTACGAGTTTGGTGCAAGCAAACGATCCTTGAGACGTTCGAGATTCAAAAATTCGAAGTTTAGAACGGTCAAATGTCGACACGTAAAACCAGCAGATTGAAACGTCTTTATGTACTCGTTGTGTGTATCATCATTCTCGGCTATACCTCTGCATAAAATTACTTCTTTTGATGAATTTACCGAGGACATTTTCCAAAACGTAATATTGTAAAATATTTTTAGTCAACGAAATAATTTTTGTGTCATTGGCGAGATTGGCAATGACATTTGTTTAATTCGAGAAAACTACGGACGGAGAACTGCACGCATTACATTATGGCGTGTTTAATTAAAAAAGGAAACAGAAGCGATTGATTTGTTACGTTGCGTTGTAATGTCATTTATAACCGGTGAATGATATTTTTAACCTTACCAGTAACTTTTCACGTTAGGTTAGTTTGATCACGTTTATTATTATACGCCTGCGCTATGTACGTCGTCTGCTCAGTTGTCACATAACCCCCGTGAAATAAAAACTTGGGTTAAAGAGGATAAACATCCTTTCGTCGTTTTTTTGTATTCTCTCCACTGGGATTTACCATTTTAGGACAATTCGCGTATACGAAATATTCGTTTAAAATGGCTAATTTAACTTTATGTCGACTAGCCCGAAGCATTTCTGGCGTTTCCAGTAAGTTTTACTTCTTCCTCAGATCGGCTGTTATCTAATTTTTTGTTCATCTGCAGATTACTTACCCAAATATCTTTTGAATTATTTTAATGAAAATTAGAATTTGAGAAAATTTATATTCCTCCATTCTCATGATAAATTAAACATTTATTGTTGAAGAGTTTTGTATGATTTTTCTGTGTTTTTATTATTTTTTTAATATAATAAATGGATTTACAATTTTAGGATTAGTCCCGAGGAATGATATTTTGTCAACGACATACAGCAGTGGGCTGATGAGAAAAATCGAATCTGCTGCCCCATTTTCCACCTGTTTGAAGTTTCCCCTTAAAGTTTCTTCAGGAATTTTGCCACAGTACTCACGCAAGGTTAGTCTAGCTATTGAAGATATTATCATTATTAATATTCCACTCTATTGCATAAATAGAATTAAAAAAAGGCTCCATAAATTCTCTGAAATTTTTTATGAATCTTATTTTCAAATTACAACTACAATTATGTATAGATCCAATTCCAATGGAGTTTGGATCAGTCCGAGGAAGAGTTATTCTCATTTCGGGCTTATTTGAGTTGATAAAAAAAATTAGCAACTTCCTCCATATATCATATTGAGTGTTACATCGTCATAAAAATATCAAGCTGGTCAAAATAATTTTTTGTGCTGTTTAATCCTCTGTAGTCAGACTGGGTAGAATCGACCTGTTGATTTTTTGAGTGAAAAATTGTCTTTGCACACATTGTCCTCTTAATGATTTTTTTTTAACATGTTGCCATTTGATTTCTTATAAGTTGACTTTTCGTACGTAATTTAGAATATTCAAAGGATGTTCCGTCATTTTTTAATCCACATTGGACGGATTTCTCACGATGATTTTTTTGAAACTGACTGGGTAGAATGGACCCAGTGTGACTACCGTGGAATTCTCCGGTAGTGTGACTACGGAGAGTTGAAAAAAAAAAATCCCATCTCTATTAATCACAGTAATAAGCAGAGTTAACTACTCCTCCCATTACTTTGAACTTGTACATACATTTATTGATTCCGCAATTTATGTAATGTCGAATTTAACTTTTTGTTTAAATTTTTCGGTCTGCTGTGAAAGAAAAATTCTACAAAATGTTTTTTGCAAAGAATGTAAGAGCAAAAAAGGATAACTCTGTAGAATTATTTGAAAGTATATTCATAAAATTCCAACAGAACTTTATAGGTGATACTTGGTAAAATTACTAATTCAGCTGATACGATATTTAAGTAAAAAATCCGTTTTACGAGAGCCATTTTTGTTGTCTGGCAGCACAGTGATAATTCGTGATCCCAATTTAATTTGTCGCGAAATAACGAGACATAATTTTTTAATGCCTTTTACTAATCATCCAAATGAATCCTATTTTATTTAGAGTACTTTTATGTTCATTAGGCACTCACTGAGTTACCAGCTTCTTCTTCATTGTTACAATATCGTGCTTCAAGTACAACTGGTGATCATGTGCGTTTGTGGCAAATTGAAAGAATCGTCTCAGTAGCATTTATACCATTGCTTCCAGCATGTATAATCTTGCAAAATCCAATCGTTGATGGTCTTTTTGCGACGCTCGTTGTCATGCACGCTCATTGGTAAGCGTAAAAAAAAAAAATCTTCAAAAATTAATCATCTGAGGCATTTAAATTTGTATTCTGAATCATATTTCTATTCTTTAAATGGTTTGCGAGTCCGGAATGTTAATACTCGTTTTTTTTTTCGTTATTATTACTCTAAATTGATATAAAAATTATTTTAATATTTTTAGGGGTCTTGAGGCAGTGGTCCTCGATTACGCACGACCAAGTGTTGTTGGTCCAATTATACCAAAGGTAGCGTATCTGGCCCTCTATCTTTTCTCAGCAGTCACATTTGTCGGGCTACTTGCTCTCGTCTACAATGGACCGGGAATAAGCAAGACGGTGAAAAACTTTTGGTGTATCGGCAGCGCAGCACCGGCAAAGAGTGAATAAATTGGAATGAACCAGCAATTGTCATATAATTTATTGTCATTTGAAAATTGTTAAGTCCAATAAATGAAGGGCCTCTAGTTTTCGTGAAAACAGAAAATAAATTTTCGCTCTTACGATTAGTCCAGTGGTTGTATCCTAAAAATGGATATCACATCGGAATAAATCCAAATTAGCTGAATTTTGTTTCAAATGCACTGTCAAAAGTCTGCAACGATTCTCGTTGTGCACATAATTTTTGAAATTGCTAAAAAGGATTGATTTTCCGGTTTTGTAAATAACATCTTTGTATCTTTTGAGGGATCTTCTGTGACTTGAGTTATTAGAAATCTATTTATTTGTAAAGTGATATTCATTGAATAAATTTTAATTTAAATTTCTTGTTCAAACGATGATAATAAGAACTTTTCGGACAGTTGACGCGATTCATTCGGACACGTAAAGAATTTTATTACTAACGATATAGTTTAGAAATTACCGGGGGAGCGGCTTCTTTTTTTTCTTAGCGAATTACATTTTTTTATTGCCAAATTATGAACGAAATTTTTTACAGATGACTAGACTGATGCGACTGAAGCCCCCAGAAATTTTGTTTACACATTTTGTTTCAAAAACACACCTGTGCATTTATATGCACAGGATCATCCATACGGCTGCGATATTTACAGAAGTGATCAAATTCATGGCTAAGTTCAAAAAGGGCTAAAATGAAATCGAAAGTATGTTTGACTGAAAAAAATTTATTACAAAACAACAGAAGTCTATAAATAATACGAACTAATCCACAAATGTAGTCTCTCGTTATTCCGTCTTAACGTCGATCGGTGCAACTTTTGTTATACCAGCTGTAACCGTATTGAGAAGCTCCGGTGTAAGAACTACCGGGGTCATATTTTGTTTCATACCCGACGAATCCTCCACATCCGAACTGACCATGTAAACCTGCAATACTGTCTCGCCAGGATCATCAGTAGATTCTCGTGACACAATGACCAAAGAGCCCGGTTCGACCTGAGCGATGCCCGATATTGGATTGTGCATTATTTCCGTTTTCATCGAAAGATTTTCCGTGGAAATTGTTTTTTCGGGTTTGGCATTAGAATTTGAGGAATTTTCATGGTCCATTTCCGTAATAGGCAATTCCAGAGTCGTGGCATGTTCGATCTCTTGATCGTGATCAGAAAACATATTGTCGAGGGTATTGATTGTTGGTGCTTGTAATTTTCGAACTTTTGGTAATCTACCAGATCGTGTTGGTTTTATTTGATAAACTTCTGTATCGCTAGCTGATTCATTGGAGCTGCTTGATTCTGATCTCATCCATATATCGAGACCGGCGTTACGACGTTGGACGCCCCTTTTTCGTTCTCTTGGCATCGACTCTTGAACAGGAACTCTTGTATCGGAATCGTCAATTGTTTCTTCTATAGGAGCCTCAGGATCATCCGCGTCCTCTCCGATACTCAATGCAACCATTCCTGAATAAAATATCTCATCAGTTTTAGAAGCTTTTCTCAATTGTTGTTTCGATTTAGACTGATAATTAATTCAGTTTTTTCTTTCCACATTAGAAGCACGTTGTTATTCATTTCTATGATGCATAATTTGAGATATTTGTCTCGTACGAATAACTTACGTCTTGATTTATTTTTCTTTCTTTTGGTTTGACCAGCGTGTCGCGGAGCTAATTTTTCACATTTGATCATTTCGCTTTGTTTCGAATTTTCAGTTTCTTCAAACGTCGCTGTGTGAAAAATATTTTTTTAAATTATTATTTTCGAATGCTATTAATCTTTATTAGGCTCGAAAAATGTAATCATGTCCAACAAGTTTTTAATGTAAAAAAGAAAGAAATTTTTATAACTTTGCTATGAACAACCTACATTAAATTGCCCTGTGTTAGGTCCAATGAATGTGCAGCTACTGGAAAAAATGAATTCTTATTCATTTACATAGAAATCCCCTGGTTCATTGCAATTATTCACATCAGATCCGAACAAAGCATATTTAATGTAGTTTGAACTTGGAAAAATAGCAGAAACAATTATTTTAAAAAATTGAGTACTTTTTGAGTACCACTTTACGGCCAGTAAATCCTTGGAAAAAAAAAAAAAAAAAAAAAAAAAAAAAAACATTGAATGATATTGTACAATATTCTTACCAAGATCTTCTTTCAGGGAATCAATATCAAATTCTTGATGATAAGTCAGAGCTTTCTCGATAAGACAACGATTAATTTTTTCTTCCTTTTTAAACTTCATTTTGATCTCTTGACGTGATCTATTTGGAAATAGGCTTTGCATAAGCAAAAAATCTGTTCCAACACCATTCAGTGCTTTGTAAAATTTCAGTGTTTCCCATTTTGGCCAATCTTTGGTCTTTGCACGTTTTTTGTAAAAACCACTGCCGTTGTTCTCCTCGTCAACGAGAGCCTCGGTTCTCGCCAGCGCTTGTCTACTTTTTTTTGCTCCCGTGTGCTCTATGACCAAACTTTGTTCGTCTATGATTAGATGACCGTCAGGTCCAACTTTTACTTGAGGCACTGGCATTGCCTTACCCATCTCGCATTCTTCCTCCTCTTCGTCATCCGTTGATGCCCTAATACTGATTTTTTGTCTTTTTTAAACTTCATTATCTCAAATGTTCATGATTGCAATGGTAAAAATAAGTATTCGCTTCTAAAATAAATAAAAAACGATCTCCTCTTAATATGATAATATAAAATTATATACTTACACCGAAGACGCAGTTTGGGTCGGTGCTGAACTTGGATCCTTTTGTTTCATTGGATTTGTAACTGGATTGTAATATATTAAATCGTACATAGTAAGTTTCGCTCTGTCAGGTTGTTTGTTTTCGTGTTTCAACAGAAATTCACGTCTCGCTTCAGCTAGTTTTCTTGCTGATTCTGATACGACAATTTTGCGTTTTTGTCTCAAGCCAAAATTTGTCGAATTTTTGCTTCCCAATGTGCTACCTCCAGCACTGCTGGCAACATTATTTCCAGTTATGTTTGCACAGCCGCCAATGCTAGAATTTTCACGAAATGGTCCGTTAGTTGGGCTCTGCATCGAGCTTACTGAATCATTTCTTATACGACTCGCGATTCCGCTTGTCGTTCTTCTGCAATCGTCCTCGGATTCGCTCGCACTTGCACCGCTACCTTGTACGCTGTTACGACGAATCCGACCTCCACCGTCCAATCGCGGTGTTGGCCGCATAAAACTGGTACGAGTTGGCAAGACCTTCGTTACTGTTGCTAAAAAAAAATAAAAAAAATCAATTGAGCTATTAAGATGCTTTCGGTTTTATTAGAGAAAATTTGCTGAGAAATATTATTGATTAACGGGTATAAAGTGTTGGAAAATTAATGTTTTTGCCCAAAAGTGTCTCAGTTATCACTAAATGCTACATTAAGTAATTAAAAAAATGCTAACTTTCCTCATATGGACTAGAAGATTATCTACTTTAAGATTTTTAAACTTTGAAAATTCCTGCACCTGTAGATCTTCTTCAATATTTCTCAAATTAAGTTATATTAACATGTCACATTTGCGTGATATGAAAAAAAATCATGTAGATAAAAAATGTTAATCATATTTTACTGACAAGTATCGTGACAAGGGGTCGCTTTCAGTTCATCAGAATCAGGAATTGGCGCATCTTCCTGTCTTTGCTTCTCTTGACTCTCTCTAATTATAATTTCAGATGTTTCCGAATTTCTCTCAGTCTCCTTCACTTGCACATTGGGACTGTCTTCAATTATGCTCTCCGAGAGTTTGGAGATTTCTTCAGGTACTTCCTCATTTTTTGGCTTGACAATAGGACTGTCTATCGTCTCTGGAACGCTCGAGGCTTGTGGCGATTCCAAGTTGATATCATTTTTCGTAGTCAGTAGTTTTGCAGTCTCATTGACAGTTTGATTGATATTTTCGGTAGAGGTCACGTTTGTTTCATCCGTTCCTCGATCAATCGTTTCGTTTGAAACTAAATTTGGCAAATCTTCTTCTTTCACAGCTTGCTTGCGTCGTGCAGGCACTGTGGCCATTACTTTGATCCTTGCTCGACGCATTTTTATTCGATCAAGAAGGCAATTATTAAATTACAACACTGAAACAAAAAATATCATTCGAGATTCATAACTCTTGCGACGAAAAATAGTTTTATGCTAAAATATTAAACCGAATAGTGATTCGCATGCTGCATCAATAGGTCAGCGTAACGAAACAAGAGAATACATACATGAGAAGTAAAAAAGTATAATCGAATGAAAAAAAATGTATACCAGCAAATTTCAACATCTATTATTGGGCATTAAAAAAAGCACGTATCTCATCTCGTTCGAAATTATCTTTTAATGTAATAGGTCAACGTGAAATGATATTAAAAAAAAACATAAGTACTTTTGTTTCAACCATCCCAAAATATAGAGACAATTGAGCAGACTGAAAATATATGCAAAAATATTACATTAATTAATGTTTTGCGTAGTGTAGCCCGATATATATAAACGATTGAGTAGACTCAAAATACGAAGGATTTCTTGTTGTTTTTGTATTTATTTCTTTTGGCCTACAGTTTTCTGTGCCTCTTCATTTTTTGTAAATTCGAAAATTCGTGTATTATACGATATAAAGTGAAAGTGCAGAAAGTGTAGAGAACGCGAAGTAAAAGCTATGGAGGGGGGGGGGGCGAAGGGAGAATAGGAGAGTCGGCGTTCGACCACGGGGTGCGACGTGTGGGGTGTGCAATTTGCGGCAGACATTTCTGCGATATAAGCAAGACAGTACAATTATAAAAAAATATTTTACGAATTTAGCCAACAAAACAGCCTCATTATCTACCTTGGGACATTCTTCTCGTAATTTAAGCAACAAAAATAGAGAAAAAAAAATACGTGCTATCAATAAAGACGTCGGAAATTACGCTAAAACAAAGACCGGTCACAAAATTATCTGCACTAACCGTTCAGTAGTAAAGACAAAAATATTCGTTCCTCACGACCGTCTCATATTTTCGTCAGGTTATAGCGAATTCCACATGGTGCACCTCGATGTACATTCGCGTACCCGTGGCAACGTTGAAATTTCACATTTACCAAACAATACTAACAGCAATATTGGCGAGGAACATGGAGCTTTTTTTTATCATGTACTCCGACCCAACTTCTACCACGAAAGATTCAATACTGACACAAAACACGACGATGCGGCACGATAAGCTATAACAGACATTCTTTCCTGAACATTAGCTAACTGCTTTGGGTTTTTGGCTAACTGAACACTGTTCTAGCACTATTTGAACAACCAATCATTTAGTTTCAAGCTGCTGAGCGAATACACAAAAAAGCACGAGCATCAAAAAGCTTTACACGCACTGTGATCTGTGATCTCGCGACGTGAAGTTGGCCGCGCCCTATGGCCGACCAACGCCTCACTTCACGAGTATCCGACACTGCTCCGAGAATGATTTTTTTTTGTTCCATATCGGAAATTGGAATAATTTAATTTCGATCAAAAACATTTTAATCGTGATGTAGTGGGGGAGATAATAATGTTGAAACTTTGACAAAATGACAAAGTAAACTTTCGCCACAATAAGCATTCCCACGAGTGTGTTCATTTTTAACTTTATAGTGTAATATTTTACTCCATTTTACTATATGATAGAGGAATGTTTCTGCAAACTGTTCTGGGTAAGTAATAACCACGAGAAATTCTTTGGGATATTATTATTAAGATTTTTGGTCGATTCTCTGCTATTTTTCGCTACCATACGTGCCTTTATTTTTTTCATCAATCGTTGATGAAAATTTGTTTTTACAGCTTTTAAGTCTCGTTCGCCAGACACGATTATTCGATGTGGCAAATGAGAGAAAGTAAGACAGAAACCTTCACAAATAACGAGGTTAACAACGTTCTACTCTAGAAGAGGATTTTCTTATTATCTGGAGGCAAATAAAAATTTGACGGTGCAATGGGTGAGTATCTTAATGTAATTAATGCATTTATATTGATTTTTGAATTTATCGTCAATTATATTCCTTAAATGTTTGAAAGAATATATACATATATACTCTTCAAAATATGGGTTTGAAGACCTAATTAGTTATTGAACTTTTGTAATGCAGCAGATCTGCATTTATGCATGAAAATTATAAAACACAATTATGTTTATTGTAAATATATATTTTTCTGGATTTCTGTGGCATTTTCCCGCAAAATATAACCCAAACCCAAACAACTTTCCTCTTTATATAAGAGATAAGCTATAGCCAATTTATTCAAATATCAATGCTGAATTTTAAGTTATAAATATTATAGAATACTATATAGGTCTTAATTAATTGGCACTTTCTAATCATTTCTCATAAATATATTTATATTTATCCCACAGATACCACAACCGATAGTATTTTTCCAATTACCACGAATTATCAATGTGTAACCTGCCAACGCATTTTTCAAAACAAAAATGTAAGTGCAATAGTAAAAATAGTCTATGAGCAATTCCTCTACAATGTAATAGCAAATTGAATGCGTTAACTGGGATATTTTTGTCCTTCTTGTGTCACTGCAGTTGCTGAGCGATCATCTGAATGTCTGCAGAGAAGAGGATGATAGCACCGATGCCTTAGAATTAAAGACCTTTAATGATTACGATTCCGACAATTCGGAAGAATTTGACGATTCTGACCCTGGTACGTTAAATTGACGAAAAAAAAAAATTTACGGTGAAAAAAATGAACGAAAAATGAAGAAAAAAAGATTACATCTCGCGAGTAATTCAATTTCAATTGACTATTCAATTTATCGACTCGTAGGACCGCAAGACGTCAATAATTCGGATGGTGCGACACCTATAAAGCCAGTTGCTGAAAACGAATGTCACTGTTGTGGCGAAGATTTGAAAAATGCTCATTCGGGTGGTCAATTCAAATGCTCAAACTGCGAACTTTCGTTCAAAAAGCGTTCATCGCTGGACCGGCACACGATCGTTATACACTGGGAAATTGAATCGTGCGCGTGTGACGATTGTGGATCGACATTTCGCGACAAAAAATCACTCGACAAACACAGATATACGACTCATTCCAATGCCAAGATTTACAAGTGAGTAATTTTGTCAATTTTTTAGTAAAATTTTTTTTTGAGAAGTAAGCAAATATATTTTTTAATATTACGTCCATAAATTGTCTACATGTAAGGAGTCTATGGGATTGGCAAAAGGCTCTCCTCGTTGTCAGTGAAGTTGATGAATAATTTACATTCAGCTATTTTTTTGTTCTTAAATTCTACAGATGTGAGCCTTGTGACAGATATTTCACGCGTCGTTATCATTTGAACCGCCACAAATTGCAATCTGGCTGTCATGGCGAGATACGCAATTTCTATCAGTGTCAAGTAAGTTAAAAGTTAATCCATCAAATTTTGTAACTAATATTCTAACACGGAACAAGCTAATTCACTCTAATCGAATCAATTTCATAAATTTAGGTTTGCAACAAATCGTTCACCCGCAAAGACAATTTGCGTGAACATTTGCGAACGCACGCGGGTGTACCACAGAGACAGCAAAAATCGTGCCCTGAGTGTGACAAAAAATTTAGCACATCCCAACAGCTTCTTGTACACAGCAGAATGCACAGCGGCGAACGACCGGTAAAGTGTGATTTGTGCCCAAAAACATTTTTATCAGCACTTGCGGTGAAAAAACATCGACGTGTTCACACTGGAGAAAAACCATTCCAATGCAAACACGTGAGTGCTTACGTGAAATTTTATTTAAACCTAGGAATAATCATAAAGTGTGATCAAAGATGAACATGATTTTTGAATTTTCTTTTCATACTAATTGCATTTCTTCACTCCTTACTTATTTTGAATTTCAATCTTCTTTCTCACATTATCCTTTCATCGATCTCTAATATTTATAATTTACAATTCCTTGTCCCTTTCATCACTTTTAATTCCTCGCCCTTTTCACAACGAACATAAACGTAATGTTCGATTGTACTCGAAAAAAAAAAGAAAAAATCGTTTATTTATAATCTTTCGCACATTTCATTTGATTACAAGCGAGCATTGAAGCTTTTCGTAAATTACCGTAAGTATCGATCCTCCAACTCGTAATTATCACAAATTAAATGCTTCCCAAGCACACTGGAATTATTAATAGTCTGTAAATCAGTAAAAGAAAAAAAAGAGATCCATCGAATATGCTAAAAAAAAAATGTCGAACGATTTTTTTTCAGTGCCAGCGGAAATTCGCTGCTCGTGAAACGCTGAATCGTCATCAAAGAACTCACACGGGTGAGAGACCTCATGTTTGTCAGCATTGTGGCAAGTCTTTTATCCAAGCTGCACAATTGAAGGCCCATTTGTTCCATCATACTGGAGAGAATGGATTTTACTGTGAGACTTGTGGAAAAGCATTCAATCGTAAAGCACGCTTGAATTTGCACATAAAATTCGCCCACGAAGGGGCTGTTGGCTTTGAATGTAATGTTTGCAACAAATCGTTCACTCGCAAGGAGGATCTGACCAAGCACACTCTCATACACTCTGGAATAAAACGTAAAATTTTGATTTTCTTCCTTCTCATCGAGAAAACAAAATCAAATCCTCTTATCTCAGAACCACATAATTTTATTGTTGTTTGAAATAACGATATTCCTCTTTAGCTCACAAATGCGACAAATGCGAGAAAGCTTTCGCGACTAAATCGTCGTTGCAAGCTCATCTCAATACTCACAGACGCGAACCACCACAATCGTGCACGGAATGCGGTCGTGCATTTATACGTCACGATTGTCTCATGAGACACATCAGAGCGAAGCATCGCGATGTTCTCGAAGATGTTATGGCAGAGGCTGAAAAACGACAATTGCAATCGAAATTGCTCCACATAGCTTCGTCAGCTGCATTAAAAATACAAACAGGCGAATCGAGCGTTCTCACGTCTTCGCAGTTACTCAAATCTATCGCTGATCTTCTGACTATTCTCATTGAGGAGGAAACTTTGCAGGTACCATTTTTTTCCCAAAGTAAAATTTCAAACATATAACGATAAGGATGAGCAGATTTTCATTTTTTAATTATTTCTCGAATGTTTTTCTATCAACTTTGTTTTTTGTTTTTCTTAACTACCACAGGTATTTGGTTGGCCAGAGGCACCTATACAAGATGTTTTGGATGCTGTAATTAGACGATGCGGTCATCTGCCGATAACGGTAGACGACAGCGAATTGGTATTCGAGGAACGGTTGCGCGAGAACGTCAAGGTCTTGTTCACCGTTGTCATCGAGGATGAAACGGTCAAATCACTTTTAACCACACAAACTGTCGATGAAGTTATTTTACATGTACTAAAAATGTCAAAATCGTAAATTTGAAATTTTATTGAATTTTTAAGAAAGTATAACTGGTGATATTAAAGGTTACTTCGTAAAATTTGTAATTTTCGCCAAATTTTTCCTCTTGCCTTTGCATTATTACTAGCGAGTTCACCGATGGTACAAAAAAACCACTGAAGAATACACGTATTCGACGAAAACAAATACTTCTGCAAGCGCATCGAAATAATGTATAATCGTTACCTTTATTTTATCTGGGACAAACTTAATCCTTTTGTTTTAGTTCATGTTGTGTAATCCGCATTATTTGTTTGTTTTTTTCTTTTTTTCGTTATTTTGGATACAATATTTGTCACATATTGTGAAGAAAAGTAGCTAATATAAACTCGAGCTAACGATAATTATTCAGCAATGACGATCTTTTCGAGAAAAATATAGAATGTCTGTGACCCATATAGTTGTTCTCTCATTCAATTTCGAATTCTCTGTTGAGCGTTTCCAAATCTCTGGAGGGGAGATAAAAGATAAATATTCGTTATCGTCGATTATTCTCTGGTGGATGAAAAAAATTGGATTATCGCGCTAACCTTTTTTCCACGGCTTCGTTGAGATTATATTTGTGCATCAATGACAAAACGAGCCTCAAAGTTGACCATATTGTATCCGACATTGCCCCTGGATGAGTTTTGTCACCTTGAATTCCACGACCGGCAGCTTGTTGATTCAGCGATGTCAAGAGATGTTCCGCAGCTTCCCTAATTTAAAGATTTTGTCGTCTTTAATTGCGAAAAATCGAATAAACAAAAGACGAATTCAACGTTTTTCGGAATACTTTGTGGGACGCGTTTGAAATCTTTACATAAAAGATAAATAATAATAAGCGAGACAGATTGTTATTGTGTTAAATAAAAATGTTTGGGATTTTTGTTTTTTTTTTTTTTTCATTGAGGAAATCTAATTTTATCTTGTAAAAATAGTAGTAACAAACTTCGTTATATTCGTTTTAATGTTTTTGTTGAAATTAATTTATACACATACTTGTAAGCTCCAAGATTTATGCACGATATTCCAAGGTTGTAACGAGCCCTGATAAATCCAGGCGATAATTCTAAGGCACGATGATATGCTTTAACTGCTTCCTCCGATCTTTGACCATTAGCAAGTGTCGCTCCGTAACGATTCCACAATCTCGAATCCTGCATATACACACTCATTTTTAGCGAAATTTTCCCCCTGCCAATCTTGATAGATAAATTGGATTTGCGCTAATGAGAATTTACCTCCGGTCGACTGCTCAAAGCTGCTTGAAAACAATCCGCTGCTTTGTCGTATTCACACGATAAATTAAACAATACACCCAATCCACTTTGTACGTCTGGATCAATTCCATCACGAGGATTCATTCTAGCCGCTTTAATGTACAACTCTTTAACTTCGTTATGAACATCGCTGAAAATAGAGAATTTAATCGAAAATTTTACACATATTACCCGGATAAATAATAATATTGCAAATATACAATAAATATTTGCTCACTTGAACAGTATCGTTGATACATTTGATTTTGACTGTTGTGGTAATTCGGGTGGATTTTCAACAAGATGCTTGTATTTTTCGTGTTTCGCGAGCCATTCTTTTAACGTCAAACAGGCCTGATTCTGGTAAGATTCGTTCGTATAACAAATGGCTAATGTCATCAGTGCAACAGAATTTGTTGGCTCAATGTGTAAACAATTTTTCAATGCTGATATAGCCAAAGGATCTTGCTCATTTTCTGCCTGTGTCTTTCCAAGAATTAGCCATGCTTCGGCATTTTGGGGATCGTCCTGAACCGCTGCTTCGAAACAGAGAACGGCACTTGGCAAATCACCGGCTTCCAATCTTCGTTTTCCCTCCTCGAGTGCATTGTTTATATTTTTCATTGGATTTTCCGAATGAAATTTGTACTCGTTGAAAGGGTCGTAATATTTTTCGTACTCCGGCAACCACGGATGAGAATCTACGAGATTATTTAGCGTTGATATTTTATTCCATTCTCCTTGCAAACGTGCCCAGAAAATGGATTCGTACTTATCAGGATCTAAAAAAAAAAGAAAAGAAACTTGGATAATGATCGGCATTGATCTGTAGACACGTTCAATTGCGTATCTTCAGCTTTATAGTCATGTGTGAAAAAATTGATATGATGTAAATTCTAGTTGGTTGTAATAAGACAAAATTCTGGAAGTAATCAACCATATGGGAGATTTTAATAATAATAAGTTTCAACGATTATGAGGCTTTTTATTATAATTTTTTTCAATGGTCTTTTCGAAAAATAAAGCAAATGAAAATGCTCTATAAATAGAAATATTCAATCTTAACAAAATTTTACCAATTCTCATTATATAAACTGAGTGAAAAGTAAATGATAAAACTGGTCGCTCTTTGATACTTTGCAAGTGCAATTGTGGGGTTTTCGTACAGAGGCTTATAAAAAAATGTACAGATTTCGCTTAATTTATATCAAACCTAACGTCTGAACACGGCTTTACAGACGAAAAATTCCGGAATAAGGACCATCCTCTTAAAATCGTACTTGAATCTTGAACATTTGTAATTTTTAATGCAATTTTTAATCACCCATAGTCATTCCATTTTCGTGTTCAAGCTCATTTGCCCAAGCTTCAGCTGTGGCCAAATCGTTATTTCCTCCAGCGAGAAGACCATCAGAACTTGTGCCTTGTTCCAGCCATTTCTCGTAATGATCGTTGATGGATGATTTTCCTAAATTTTCGTTCGTCGAGACTTCACTGTCTTTGTGCATGTATTTCATCAATTTAGAATGTTCAAGATGAGGTGAGTTAAACCTTTCTTCATTCGCTGTTTGGCCATGTTTTGCAACGGAATCTGTGATATCTTTTATATCAATCTTATTGTCTAGGCTTACACTGTGTTCCAAATATTCATCTGCCCATAACGGACCCAGTCCAAGCTCATTGGAATTGTTCTGATATTTCAGTGTATCTAACGTTTCGTTACTACTCGCAGCATCAAGTTGTGAATTCCATATAGCATCCGTACGATTTTCCTATATTCGATACGGGGAATTTTACTCGATCATTCAATTCCAAATAATTTGCATAAATCTATTTATCATATTATATGTTAATGTAAAAGCAAACTGAACCATGATAAGGAAACCCATCGATGTAGATTGAGGTGATAAAAAAAAAAAAAGAATTGAATAATAGAGTAAACAAAAGAACGAAATAAAAATTCTCAAGTTACAGTTGTTACGAAAATCTTCTCTGAATAAATTTGAATAAAAGGAAAAATGATGAAAATATCGAAAAAATAAAATAAAACTTTATTTGATTAGCAGACAATTTACATAAATATTGTCCAATCCATCTACTTCCAATACATTTTCAGGAGTCCAGGAGTGTAAAATAAAAAAATAAAAAAAATAATATTCCATTTAATGAAAAAAATATGAAAAAAATAACAGGGAATTTCTTCAGACACACAGGAAGAAAAATAACACATCCACCTCATATTGTACCGCATGCGAACTCGATGTGTGTTAATCATTAGACAGTATTGTGTGATGAATGAAAATGATTAAATGATTTTGTTAAGATATGATTTCGATGAAAACTTATATGAGATGCTGTAATTTCGATGGCATTATTGCTACTACATCTAAATTGGTTGGGATATATTTACACGTTGCGCAGGCGTCTATTACTCCTACAGGAACGTTCGCTTGTAGCTAAACAAAAGGAGGAGCAGGTGGGAAAGCTGCAAGACTCGCCATAAATGATGTCAAGCTCAGCAAAGCTCGATAAATTCAAAGGTGTAATTTTAAGAAGAAGCGTAATTAATAGAAATTATTGTTGCCTATGAGTTTACAAAACTACGGAACCTTGTTAGTGATATTGAATGAAAAACAATTTGTTTACATCAAAGTGACGACCAGATGCAAGATACTGGCTTGCCCACGCTGTATCGTAGCCGGTGAATTCTCCGAGTCTCTCTTGAGCTGGTACAAACGGACGAGGATTATATTCCATTTTTTGCATTTCTCTCAGGATGTTATCCATTTTGAAGGTTTGCGGCGATGCACTGTTAGTTTCTTCGAGAAATTGCTCCACAAATTGATCGGCCATTGTGGCCTCTCGTGGAGCTGGAAAAACGTGTTGACGAGGTAAACCATCTTCCTGGAATCCATGATCCTGAATGAGATGAGAAGTTAGACGAATGAGAGAACTTGGCCCAGCACAGTCGCCATCAACCAAGTCACGGAGCGCCATAATTTATTGCCTGCAATCGAAAAACTCATATTGACATACTTAATTGCGACTATTGTTGTATATGGTACTCATTTTATTTTAACGAATAAACGTACTCAAAAATATTTGCTGCATTAAATTTAATCACCGAGACAAGCTATATATAGCTATAATACCGATAGAATCTTGTAATTTTCATACGAAATATTGTTTAAGCTTTAAAATGTTGAATAAAAAAATTCAAAGCTCCTTAATTATTAAAAAAATCATAGTAGTAGTATAGTACATTGTCAAACGAGTGTCTCATCAAAATTTCATCATTTTTTTTATCGTCACTAAATTAGATGTGAAAATATGCAATCCCAGTACTTAAAACAATAATGTATATTCGAAATTTTAACCATTCGCGATGTCAACGTACTTAATTGAACCCATTTCTCGACTTTAGTTTCGTTACATGCCATTCAGTTCGACAAACATTTCTGCTCATTTTCTAGTCTGATGTTACGAATCTGAACCTATGAATGGCCATTTTGTCTATTTCTCGATTTCACCACTAGGTCTTTCATTCTCAAGGTCATGTAAATACCTACACAAAAACCCGCGATTGCCTAATTTATAGAGACGTTTTTCGGGCAAAAGCAAACTCAGGTTTTCATGCGAAATCAAGAGCATAGAAAATCAATTAACTTTGGTTAAAAATGGGAAAAAGAGGAAGGTTATTTTTTTAGGACTTTTGTTACGCATCAAGTAGAAGGATCAAGCGAAAAGGAACATGAATTTTTTAGATTCATCACGAAAATTTGCAGCTCCTTGAGTTGTTCCTGATTTTACACAACAGAAGGGATAGGCAAGGAGGTTCGGGGTGAGAGGGATGAGCTCGCGCTGATCGCAAATTCCGAGCACGCAAGAATGAGAGAGACAGAGAGGCACGCCCAAAGTTTCTCTTTAACTAGCGATCTCTCAAAAACTACATAGATTGTCGATTTAAAATTCATACCCACAGAGAAATAAATAAATAAACTCTTCATCGATAATAAAATCACACAACGTAGATTGTAAAAATCTCGAAAATACGTTAGGCAATTATATTAAAATTAAACAATAAAATTCAAATATTATCGATAATCATGCTCAAACAAAATTGAAGTAAATAGCATTTAACCCTATTAGTGTGTATCAAGAGTCCAACCATATGATTTGCAAAACAAAATTTTCGTTCATTTTCTGATAATAGCTGTAAAAACTTTGCTTATTATTGCCATCAAAATAGATGACATTCCAATCGTTCTTCGTGTGCAAAAACAAACACGATTGGTTTATTAAATTTCGAATTCGATCCTTACGAGAATCATATCTAAATTGGGTCGTTCTCAGTATCATCAAGAAGAATAATTCGTTATAAAAGTGGTTACTATCCCCAAACTATGTTATTAATGCTATGCAGAATTGATAATCTCTCAAACGAAATTGTCTTATCTCAATGACCTGAATGCGACATTTTGTTTGTTCATAACGAATATCATGAATAAATATACATAAAAATAGTCCACACCTGCAGTGGTCTTTAATAAACTGTGAATAGACCCTACTGATAGGATAAATTTTTCGTGCAAAACTAGAACATGACGACAATGTGACATAACAATTTTATTAGTGGACTTACAGAGCGAGAGTACAAGTTGTTTATTGAAGAATAAATCAGGATTGCGAAACTGGTGTCAGTGTAGTTTCTGGATGCAGTTTATTCACGATTCGACATGTAATAAGCTCAAACACATCTCACGTTTTTAATCCTCGTCGTTTACTGAACAGCATATAAAATAAAACTCAGATAACTGTCATCCCAGAGAGTCCAAAGACTACGATTTAAGCTACTTAATTAGTCATCGTCGGTTGGGCTAGACATATTTTTTTGTTCTTATTATAATTGTGGTGATTGCGTTTTTGCTTGACACGGACGAAAAAAAAAAACTTCCTGTACCAGCAATAATCACTGATGAAGGCCGATGGCAGTGCCAATTCGACACAAGCGACGCAGGGCGGCCGTCTGTGTAACTGCCCCCGATAAGACGTGTCGATGTGCGGCTGGTGGTAAGAAAACATTGCCGGGCCGCTACACCAGCGACACGAAACGTAAAAAAAAAAACTAAAACGGCGGATTGTCAAGTATCAAGTACAGTCAACGAATTCAGACGTCTGAATTCGTTGGTACAGCGTAGAGTCGAGTCAAGTCAGTCAAGCAAAGCTGTACTGTGATACTTTTTGATTGACTCCGCCACATTTCAGGTTTCTTTTACGCGATTGTACTGAATAGTGAATATGCTGTTTTTCCTGTGGTTTGTCTTGACCATTCACGTAGAACTTGAGTCCCATGTTAACTCGTAACGATCAGCTGTTCGTCAGCTGTCGATGCTCGACGGTGGCATGTTTGTTGACGACGAAATGTCAACGATTGAACGACTGTTGAAAACCGATTGTCACTGTCAGTAATTAATTGACGAATGCAATATTATTCTGTTGTACATCTTAGAAATTACTCGAATTACTCTTAGACAGTCTTAGATACAAAATTTACCCGAATAGTCCGTAAAAAAAAAAAAAAATGGAAGAACCAAACACAAAAGAGATTCGAGAGGATGTCAATTGCACGAATGATTTAAAGATTAAGGAACAATGTATTTCGACGAATTGGCGAGTAATGCAAGATAACAAAAGATTGTGTGACGCTGTTTCAATTACTTTCGCCTCTAAAGCATCATCGAGGTATTTATAAATAAATTGGAGTAAATTCATTAAATATTATCTAATCAGGAGATCGAGTAAAAATGATAAAATAAAATTTCTGTTTGTCAGCTTGACACTAGAGGAAATTGTTACTGACGATTTCTCCATTATTCTTCAACCGGCGAACGCAAATGTTGACAATGAACAAGAAGCTTGTATAATTGATATCAACTTGACAGAGAGCCAAAAAATTTCACAAATTGGAGTAGTTTCTGAAGCATCTGTGATAGAATTTTTCAAGGAATCTGGTGAATATGCAGGCACCGAGTTTGCCGAATTAATCGATGAATTTGAGGATGCCACTGTATATTTTGCCCAGTTGACCTTTCAGAGACCAACCTCACAAGCCAGCCTAAAAGTACTTTGAATTTCTTCCTCAATTTATCTTACCCTATTTTTTTTTCGTCTCATCTCTTAATAATCATTTTTTTTTTCCAGTTTACTCGAATCCACAACAATTCTCGTTCAAATATCTACCTGTACGGAATGAAACTTGTGCTAGAAAAAGACATCAATGCGTCATTGAACAAGCGGCAAATTTTCGAGGATGTGCCTATGAACGTGCATGATGTAAAAATCATACCAGGACATAATCGACCGATGGGTTTACCCAATTTTACGAATATATCCGATTATGATGGAAATTTTGCGACGGACATGGACGCATGCCTGAGGAATTTTATCGGAAAGGCGTGGATATCACGTGGTGAAAGATCGAGCAAAAAGGACGAGGCAGTCACAACGATAGAATCAGAGAAAAAAAACGATATCGTCGTTGTAAAGGAAGATGAGAAACGAACGAATATAGAGCTATACATAGATGAAAAATTTCGCGACATGGAGAAAAGGCTGATGCAAAGAATAGATGAGGCAGGAACCAAAACTGCCGAAAAACTCGACCTTATAATCAAACACTTGGAATCTCGAAATGTTACAAGCTAACAAGATGCTCAAAACGACTATCTAGACTTTTGATAAATTGTTAAATTCCATCGTGTGAGAAGTTTTCGTATTCACGATGATTGAGACCACGTGAATCAGCCTGGATTTTAAACCAGATAGACTTGTCGATGACAAAGCCACTCTTTCTCTATTTCCTCAGAGGCAGTTAATATTTCGAATAAAAGCAAAATAGATTTTCATACAACTGTTCATTTCGTACGAAACATGATTGTTTTTTTCGTCCGAAATATCAACCTATTTTGTTAAGAAAATCCCGCTACCGCCATGTGGCCTATTATTTGTCTTTTCGAAATCCTATCTGTCTCTGAATGGCACTACTTCGGATATTGCAGCGATCTCCCTTGTATGAGTTTCACATCACCTTAATAAGTGAGAAATATTCCATAAATTACCGATCAAACTGTGTACACTTGAATTAAAACGTGGTTAGTAACGTGAACTCACGATAAAGATTTTTTTTTCATTTAATATTAAGAAATATATATACAATATATATATATATATTTCACAGAGGAGGTGCACAGAGGCCTTTATAGAAATAGAAATAAAGCAGCCTGTCTCTATCTCGTATAAAAACCATTACAAGATGGTTCTAACATTCATTCAAATTTTAAATAATGAATCCCGTTCACTCAGTACTAGGCGTTTTTTTTTGTTTTTGTTTTTCGTCCGACACTTTGACGAACTAAGCGGAGTATGGATTTTCGGATTCTTCTGTTGTGCCATTGTCCTCGGGAGGGTCCCAATTATGCAGTTGTTTTCGCCACAACTTTACCATACCATCCCACCCTCGTCTACTGTATTTGGTATGTTTAGGCGGTGTTTTTGGATGCTCCTTGGTTCTTTGATCCCTAAAACACGGATGTAACACGTAAAGTTTGAGATTCGTTTTTTCATATATAAAAAAATCTAATAATAATATTCGTTTCTTTTTGTTCATTTCTAAACTTACTTTGGGACTATTCTTGTGTATCTGTCGTATCCTATTGTATTTTTCCCATAATCTATGTCTTTCTGTCGGCGTGCCAGCACAGACGGATCAGTCTCGTGTTCAATTTTCTTTTTTCCAGTTCCCGATGAAGTTGTACTGGAGCTCGAACCGCTATTTTTTCTGTTTCTCGAAACTCTCTCGGGCTTCTCCAAACTCTCCTCACGAAGTCTCTTGCGCACAGTTTCGCATTGTTCTTGAAAATTTGGACTTCGACGAGTTCCTCGATTGTTCTCTTCCTCATTCATTCCATCGTCACTGTTGTACTCATCCTCATTTGTCTCCATTTTTATCAACAATTCCTCCTCACTATTCTCCTCCATTTTCACAACTGAATCTTCCATCTGTTTCACCGCTGTTTCTAATTTTATATTGTCACAGCTGATTGGCTCCATTTTTTCAATTCCATTTTTATCATTTGTCATTGCTGCTTTTTCAATTATTTTCTCAGCATTTTCGGTATTACTTTTCTCGAGTTTCACGGGTTTCAGGGCAACACCACAGATTACTTCATCGAGAAGTGCATCCTCATCAGCTGCTGCTTCGTCGGAGAATTCAGATTTGACGATGCTTGTATCGTTGGGCATGTTGGACTCGGATTTGACAATGCTCGTATCATTAGGCATGTTAGACTCGGATTTCACAATTGTGCTATTTTCAACCGTAGGACTTTTAAATGTTTCGTGTGTATCGGATTGTACCATGACGTCATTTGAGCATTTTACATCCGCCAAACTAGATTCCGACATTTTTTAATTCCTTAGAACAATGTTGTTCCTGTACGATCTGTGAACGAAAAAATACTAAAATGCGCGCATTGATCAGATGTAAGGAATCGTGGAGTATGTAAAAATATGTTACTGACTAAATCCGAGAAGAGGTGACTCATATTTTTCTTTTATTAATTTACTACACAATTGTTGCATACAATCTTACAAATATTATGAAACTATTATATAAAAATTATTTGATTTTTTTATCATCTTTGAAAGATCTAATCAAATCTGATTGTTTCGTTATTAAATATTACGAGATGTAAATGATACTCTTAAATTCGTTCAGTTTTTTTGCAAATGAATTCAAGAGTTTTTTACATCCAATTTTACAATCAAAATATTTTATAAAAGCTATTTTATGTTATCATTATTAAAGATCATATGGAATCTGATATATGACTGTTTTCATTTTTAAATATTAGGGGACTGGTGATATGGTCAGAAAAAAATTGTATACGCTCATCATACTCTATGCAAATCGCGTACACCTTAATTATTTACCTGTTGTGTCATGAAAGATCAAAGACGAGGTAAGTAAGTATTGAATGAGCAAAAAAACTTGGAAATTCTTAGATTGAATCTCGAAATGCTAGGGTATAGAGCTTACCCAGCTCAATCATTCTTGGGTTAAAGCCAGAGTTATTGAAAATCCTATAAAATTGGGGACTATACAAATCGGCACAATAATATGAGTCGCAATTTTATTCCAGTTTTAAACTTACCGCAGCTTTTGAAGATCGAAATAAGCAAGAATAATACGATAACTATTCTAACGTTGAAATTGATCTACATAATTCCCAAAACTAGCAGTCGTAAGAAAGTTCATACAACATACAACATGCGATAAACTAATTTTTCGATTGATACAGAAATAAAGACGCATCGGTAATCAAGCCGAAAGCGCGCTTGTATCTTACCATGGAGCTTAGAGAGTAGAGGAGTATCCTATGTACATTTATAAAAGCCAATTCAGTAAAGCAGAAGCTTGCAAAATAACAGTACCCCACGCCGTCGTTAGATGGCAGCAGTTCATAAAGTACGCGAAAAAGAAGCGTCCAGGACCTCTGTGACATTAGCCGGAAAATAAAATAATTCACTTCATATTTACTTTGTCCCAAGTTGACGTAATCTTGACTGAAATTTACTGAAACACGAAGCCTCTAGGCTTCATGAACTGAAATTACCGAAACAGGAAGACTGAAGACCATTGACGTAATTCTACGTCAATGTCTGAGACTCTAGGCTTCATCTGCTAGAGAGGTGGCATTAGACAGCTCGGTTGGTAAAACCTGTCGGGCTGCAGCTGTTTAAATACTCGAGTCGGCACGCCGGCGGCCGGCAGTCTAATAAGCGTCAGAAAGGCCGGTTGTCCGTAGTGCCTGTAAGACAATAACGACAATAACAACATAACACGCAGTACAATGGTTGAGTGGTTTTGCAGTAAAATTTTCCGTCTGGGTGAGCTCAATGAGGATGAGACGAAGAGAGAAATACTTTCGGAGATGAAAATTAAGCTGCGAAGTATGAGAACTCCGGAAGTCGAAGAAATCGCTTGCAATCTGGATATCGTTGGACTTTTTGCCCAGCTAACCTCCGATGACAGGTTCGATGACAATGCTAAAATTCAATTTTACTTTTACGTATCACTGTAACCTTCCCTCAACTATTTGAGGAGATGGGAACTGCAGTGAAATTGAATCTTCCTGAAAGTGTTGAGTTATTTGCTTTACATCTGATTAATTGCAATTTCATATTGTTTGAATTTCAAATTGCTGTAAAGCTTACAGCATTGTGTTTAATTATTTTGTGAAATATTTGATAGTGAACGAGAAAATTTTGAAAAATCTGCTCCCTGGCAAATGCTATATTATTATTATTATTATTATTATACATTTTATTATACATTACATATGAGCTAGGATTGCGTCAGGGCTTGGAGTAAATTCATAGCAACAAATATTTTGACCCGTTCAGCTATATTATGCCCACAAATTCAATTTTATACTTATCTTTTGCGATTTTTTTTTTTCATAGTGTAATATTTGACTTGGACGACCCCCAATTTCTCAACTTTCATTGTAAATTTTGTTTATGTTAATATTTTGAGCTTGTATGTTCAATTTCAGTCTCATCTCTGTCAGTATGACAGAAGTTAAAAAAAAAGTCATTTCAAATATTCCATATGCACAGGGTTTGACCATATCTGGCTAAAATTGATCAAAAATACCTAAAGGGGGATCATTAACAATTCTGTATGTTAAAGTCACGAAAAATAATGATAAAAGTTACTTACTTGGTGATTTGTGATAAGAAAATTGCAAGACTGAGCAAAAATTCACTCTATATAGCCTTTCTTTTGGATAATTTGAACCACCAATGGCCGACCAAAAAATCTGTCATCCAATGTTGAAATAAAAAATAAAAAATTCATATAATACAGCATTGATAGGCAAACTTAGGGAGAATGAATTTTTTCCTGAAATTTCAAAACGCTTCTGAAAAAATGTATGATAGAAAAATGTATTTTTTCATTTTCTCATTATGATTGATATAGATCAACAGCTATTCCCAAGATTTCGTTGTTTTAAATTATATTCATTTTTTCAGACAATGTGCAGAAGATATTTGCGATATTCTCAAAATGCTCATGGATACAATGGAGCCTGGAGAAGTTCACAATCGTTATCCAGTCGAAATTTCGAAATTCATCGTTCATCCGGCATCCTCGGTAAGGACCCTGATTTTGCATGAGGTCGGTAGGTTAGCAGCGAATCCTGAAAAATTGTCACAGTTGCTGAAAGACATAAATTTGCTCACTCTGACGGTGGAAAGAATTGGTGACGACGATTTGGGTGTTGCGAATCTAGCGATGGATGTCGTGAAAAAGATCGGTAATTGCCCCAAAGGTATCAAATCTCTTTATGAGGGACCTTTGCTGCGAACGATGGCCAAACTTTTGGTCAAAAACGATATTGTCAGCTTTCGCGTTTACGAGGTAATCGTGGATATAGCGAAAGGATCGAAGCATGGTTTGCAAGCATCGGCAACTTCCGGTTTTCTTCAGAGTCTTTTAAACGTTTTGGAGAACGACGACGTTCTTCTTCAGCTAAATGCTCTCGAAGTCCTGAAGGATCTGGCGCTGAACGAGGAGGGGCTTAATTATTTGGAAGAACGCGATGTATTGAGAAAATTGGCCGAAAAGATAGCTCGTGCAAATGAGAATTCTCTCTCGAGTCTTCTCGTGCCAGGGCTGATGAAATTTTTCGGCGCTGTAGCAAAACACAGACCGAACGAGATTTTCTCGAAATATCCAGTGGTAATTTCTGCCCTTTTCGAGGTGATAGACAGCGAGGATCCCACATTACTGGGAATTGCTCTCGATACTTTGGGTTACATCGCTTCCACTGTCGATGGAAAATACGCCCTTCAATTACTTGGCGATTCGATGCCTTGCGCCATAAAAAAAATCTCCGAAATCATTCAGCGAATGCCCACGGAATTGCGTCTACGAGGACTTGAGAATCTCGCTCTGATACTCAAGGTCGAACCGAGCGAGCAGGACAACAGAATCTTATCATTAACAAAATCGTGGTTCGATTGCCTTGGCGAGGATCCTCTCAGTATCATCATTGCCCTCTGCAAGCAACCTTTCGCCGACATACGACAATCCAGTCTCGAGGTGCTTGCCGCGATATCATTGCAAATTTGGGGCCAAGAGCTTATCGCCAATTGCCCGGGATTCATCGAATTTTTGCTCGATAGAGACGTCGAGGCTTTTAAAAATTGCAAAGAGGTCAAATATCGTATCGTCAAAAGCCTCGGCGAAGCGGGCATTGCTGTTTTCGACAGCGGTGCACTTCAAAATTTTAAGAAATACGTTAACGAAGGTCCGTTTTACGTTGACGTTGAAGCGGAAGTCGCGACAGAAAGAGCTGGTTAATATTCCTCTCTTTTCTTTTGTTGGTTTTTTTTTTTTCCACATTACTTGGTAAGAATCGTGCGATAGTGCTGAAGTATTTTTCACTGCACTGTAACTGAGACTGCATTGATGTTGTAAGCGAAAAGTCTCGCTTTTTTCTCTTGTAAATAAATAAATTAAAACTTTCAAGGACATTTTAATATTATGATAACTGGACTTAAGAATTGTTGGACTCACAAAGAGAGAAAATAATTTATTTTATAACTAAGAGAAACTATTTTATAACGTAGAAAATAATTACGAATTCCGTCGCGCGTCTCTCATTCACGAGCGCGAATGAATCTCACGATTGATAATTTGCACGACAGTGCACGAGCATTTGTTCAGATTGCGCATCAAATTTATAAATAATGTAATTCACTTATTAATAGCCTATAAGGATTTACGTCTCGACGAGTGTTATGAGCTAAGCCGGCCCCCCATTCATTTTGTCTCTCACTGAATTCGCTTCCTCTTCTTGGGCGATAAGATTTTGAGCATGCTCACGACCGGTGCCTCAAAAGCTACCGAAACGACGAAAGACAGAATGTAGGATAGTACAACTTGTCCACAGAATGCTATGACAATCGTGTCTTTTCCTAAATGAAACGGTGAGTCGAGATTCATTGCAGTGAGTCGAATGACGATCGGATGTACGAGATAAGCGCAGTAGGTCACACGACTGAATGGATAAAGAATCGGAGCTGAGAGAATGTCGTTTACCCATCCTGAAAAAGAAAAATAATTAATTGCCTCTTTGTCAAAATTTTGTACTCCCAGTCCGTTATTTATATTCAATTTAATCAAATATTATTCTTTCACCGAGAAATTTCTCGAAAACCGCCATCTTGTTTATTTCTCGCGACGACTACCAGATATCGCAGTATCAAAAATTTTAACCGCATGAGCGTAATAAATAATAAAAATGACGATGAATCAAGAGAATTACCTCCGTAACCGGTGCTGCACGCGATGACGATCCACGACAAGCCGAGAGCCCATGCGCTGTGGCTCAACGAGGAATAAGCGGCGGCGGTAACGGGAGAAAGTTCAGCCTCGTAGAGGCCGTACAATAAGCTCAAAAGACAAGCGATAGAGAGAAGCCAACCGATAACGACGGTCGCCTGAAATAATTCACGTTATTTTCGTCATTGCCCAATTATCGATTAATAAACGAATTAAAAGAGTGGAAAAAAAAAAAGAAATAGCGATCTAGAAATATATTTTTCACTATTTCAACGTTACCTTGGACATTTTAATTTTACAATCAGTCTTGAACAGGTAATATCCCACAGTCATACCGATGAGGTACGGACCCAATCTCGTCCAGGGTTTGTCGTAGATTTTGTCAAATAGAGCGAGAGGATCATCCGAGCTGGGCATATGATTGTTGATCAGAGCTATATAACCGGTCGTTAACCAGGAACTTATAAGTAGTGTGATGACTGAAAATGCGGCGAATTTGAAATGATTCGTAGCTACGATTAAGATTACGGCCCCGATTACGTAAAACTGTGTATCATCCGCGACGTACCAGCTCCAGAGCATGCACTGTAATGAGAAAAAAATAAAAATGGAAAGTTAAGAAGTCTCATGAAAAATGAATGATACAGTTTTTTTTGTTCCGAATCAGGTTTTCCTACCATTTGATCAACGGGAAAAAGAGTGTTGATGTAGAGCAAATTACGCCACCAATAATTCGGACAATTATAATGATCAGCCGTGGGTGGTTCAAAAACGGAATTTGCATGAAACCATTTCATCGAAACCTCGACAACACCAAGAATGAACAAATATGGAGTGGTCAGTCTGCAGAAACGATAGACGATAAAACCAATGAATTTTAGACATCCAGCAACGAATCCTCTTGTGCCTGCAGTCAGCTTGTTGAGATCACCCATCGCGTTTGTCCGGAAGTAGAGAAAACTGACGAGTAAACCGCCCATGAAGAAAAAAGTGTCGACGCTAAATGCACCGTTCGTAACCGTCTGAAAGAGAAATTTTTTCTCCACCACTTTTCGATACTCCATATTGTCCGAATAATTAAAGACGACTATGCACGTATGGCCGAGAATAACCCAAGCCATGGAAATTGCTCTGAGACCGTGAACTGTGCTGATTGTATCACGTCCAACTGCTGGATCACAGATAACTCTCATGTTTACTCTGACGGAAAATGAGAGTAAGAGTTCCTCGAATACATCTGCAAAAAAAAGGTGGTTCGATTAACTTTTCGTGTTTATCCGTTTTTTTTTTGTTTTACTATGATCGGAAATGGGGTATTGGCACGATGGGGACAGCTAAATTCAAGTCACAATGTTTGACGAACGAGAAAACTCTGATTTACGTTCCAACTAATAGGACTGGAAATGGATTGTTACCAATGAAAATTTAAAAAAACACGGGAATTCGACATTTAGATATAGGTGGGGGACCGGACAAGCGATTCTCGCTCTTAATTGGATTCCTTGAATTCCATATGTTGCCGAATTACATAGAATTCACAGGGTCGAACAATTTCCACGTGCCAACTTTGCTCGATTTGAAATGAGTGCATACGGAAAATGATTAATTGTTTCTAAAATGATAATTGAGACAAAACTTACTGAGTGGCTCTAAATCCGGACTTGGCGAAGGACGAGGCAGATTATTCTCATGATCGTTGTTATTGTTGACAATCGTAGTGACGGTGATTCCATTATCGGCTACTGGAACAGGAAGGTAGACCTTACCTTCAAACTCTATGAAACACAATAATAATATCGTGTCACTGACTCTGGCACTGTCCGAGAGCCATCCGTCACGGTCAGTCAGTGACGGTCGAGTTGAAGTATAAAAATCAAAATTGAAATAAGAATGAGAAGAACAAAAAAAAGGACCCGGCCAGTCGAGAAATAAATTGTAAAATATGACAAGAAAAATATATAAAGGAAATGTTGGAGAGATAGCGAAAGCCGTTACCATAATCTCTCACCATTCGGTAATTTGTGATGGCCATTTGCACTTTGATCCAACTTGGCATGTTTCTCCAAGTCGTAAGTAATTTTTCTCTTGTTGGCGAGTTTTATCGAGAGATAATAGTCGTAACCCGTACCAATCATCATGAGGAATCCAACGACCAAGCTCGAGCCTCTGGAATCATTAAACAAAAAATCGTCCATCATTTTATTCGATTATTGACTTATTTTATTTCTTGAGGAGATACCGGAAGTCGGAAGAAATTGTAGGCAATACTTGTGAAATAATAATTAAACTCACATCAAGGTCCAGAAAATAGGATCTGCGAACACGTCGTAATAATTCTGCTGATCACGAACTTTTTGTATTATCGAATTTTTCGATGCTGTATCACTCGCCGCGAGTTTTGCAATTATAGCAACATCTGCTGCGGTGCAGGAAAATGGCAAACAAACACCAAGGTGAATCAGTCTTGTCTGTAAAATTTGGGAATCGTAAAATTGATATATCGACTATTTGAGATATTAAATTGACTATAATATGAGGCATTCTTACAGTTGGTGACAAAGTGCCATTTATCAGTATTTTCATCATGAAAAAGCCAAGTTTGTACGGAGGCAGGTCAGATATGACTGGTGACAAGAGATGAGATCTGGAAAGTTCAACATTTCCTTTTTTCCTCGGCTCACTGTTGAATTCATCAGCCTCGCTGATCGGCGACGATCCAACAACCGAGGATTTGGGCGGAAACTTTGCATTCTTTTTCGTAAAATCGTAACCGATGTACGAACATTCGGTCGCTGATCCGGTGAAGTACGAGTTACCCCAAAAAAAACCATTCGTGTATCGTCCCGATGAGTCATCGGCTGTTGAAGGAGAAAGACAAAAAAAAACCTACGTAAGTTCGTATTCTTCAAAACGCGCGTTTGAATTTCCCGCCAAGAATTGCACGCTTTGGGTCAAGCGATATATATTAATAGCGTTCAAAGGACATTTGAAAACCAGATGACAAATTACGAATGGAGCTAGAGAGAAAGTATTTTGAAAGGTAGGTCATGGTTTTTTTTATCACAATCGTGATGGAATTGGGCCTCATGTTTAAAAGGGCACATAAATATACCGTAAAATATGAACAAAAAAACTGTCGTTTTATAGGTCCCTTTTTGCTTCAAAAATAAATGTAATATAAGACTACGCGTATTCGGAAAACTGTCATGCAAGGCCTTGAACTCGAATATTGGATTTTCGGTCTGAAGCTTTTTTTTTAACATAACCTACTTGATGCACCTTACGGATTCTTCCGTAAGGGCCTAAAAATATCCCATACAATATCAGAATAAAGAATTGTCATTTATTTTCGGGTCGATTTTGCTGAAAAAAAATAATTTAATACGAAATTACTCGCATCAAGAAAAATTTCACGCAAGTCCTCGGCCTCAAATATTGAATTTTCGATGTGAAGATATTTTTTTAATCGTAATTGTCTGAATTATGTATAGGCAGAATCGATGTGTGCGTACATGTACGTGTGACGTTCAGAGTTCTGCGCGAGAAAATTCCTCGCCACTTTCTCCACGTCAACGATTCTCGTCCGGGCCTTTCGATGACCTTTTACGGTGCAAAACGACCCGTACAGTTATCAATTCGAATAATACTGGCAGAAAAATGAAAAAAAAAAAAAAAAAAAAAAAAAAAAAAACAAAAAATCTCTTCTAATGGCACGCTGATAATTTCTATTGCCGGCAAAGTCCTTGAGAGTTGCCCAAATGAGCTTGAGTTCACTCGATGAGATCGAGATATTTGGCACAAGTGATTTTGCTTAAAATAATAAACGCGATAGTAGATTTAAATGTGTAAAATAATGAACTGCAATTTTTTTTAAGCTTTAATTTGAACGTTGCATCACCAACTCAGGTTTTTAGCGAAGATTCTTCCATTGGAGTTTTCACATTATTACATTTGTATATTATTTGTTGTGCGGGGATTCCCCGGAGTCATTTAAAACACCGTTTGGCCTGAATTGGAAAGCGGTTGAAATTCTCGGTTTTGTTTTTCATTGGGCTGACTCATTTCTGAATTATGTGTTCTATGACCTCATAACATCTTCTCTGTTAATTCTTTGAGACTGTTTAAATAATTTTAAAGAGTTTTTTGTTGTCAAATTTAATATGACCATCGTCCATTTTGATCGTCCAAAGGACTTATTATCCTAAAAGCAAAAACTTAATGAAGCTTAAAAGTTTAATAATCCTTTTATACGTGATTCTATCGAAACTTAACTACGGCGAAAAGCATCAAAGGAAAAAAGTGGTTCAACAAGTCGTTCCCTCGCACCAGCTTCGTCGCCGCCCCGTTGCTTGCACTGTCCCAAGTATTTACTGCACAGTCTCTTATTTGTAAATATATATATATATATCCGATGAAGTAAGACTTTCTATTCGGGAAGTAAAATAACGACGATATTATCTAATCATCGTGAGGGGGGGAAAGTCAGTAGTAGCAGCAGCAGGGTTGGCACTTTCCTCGGTCCTATATCTGTATATATTGCGACCGCGTTCTTACTCTCGCCAGTCTTATAATCGTCCCGTTACATCATCCCCCCCACCCTGCTGCCACCATGTAGATTGCGCGGTTTTAATCCCAACGTCACGTTGTGCCACGAACTGGAGAAAGGTTTTCTATATTATACACGGTGTACTCTCAAACATAACGATTAAATATTTTTCCCACCGATTATTTGCCACAAGAAATTTTTCAGCTAACGCAATTAACTCGGTATAGTTGGCCTATAATCAATTTCCAAGTTCATCGTATTTTATTGAAAATTATTTAGTATTCCATGGGTAAGCACGTGGCACACAATTGAACGTTGATAGAATGGCAATGAGAATGAGGGCGAAAAGATTAAAGAGAGTGAAAAAAAAAGAAACAAAGAAGCATTTCACGTTTCGAATTTATTGGGTTCAGAGTCAAGTTCAATCCGTTTTGGTCTGGCATTGGCCAGACCGCGTGCATAATCTTGAAAAATTCGAACAATTCGATAATCCCATATTGTTTTGCACGATCTAAACGAGGTTTTTGTTACACACGATAAATACGTGCAAAACGTTTTTTATTTTTTGTATCTTGAGAGAAATACGTGACTTCCTGGCTTGAAGTGTCAAGTATATAAAAGTTTCATTGCGAGCTCTCACGCTTTTATTACGTGAATCACCAAAGCCAGGATCACTTTCGAGCTGTAACGACGATTACATGCACAAGTTTCGTGATCTCGTGATGAATCTGGGAATACCGATAACGCAGTATGAGATCATAATTTTTCATCAGAAATTATATTTACATTGAGCGCTTTTACGTTAAGATGATCCATGTAAGATCGGGTTGAAATTGAAAGACAAAAACATTGAGAAATGGCCGAATGTTCTATCGTATTGTATGTTATTTAAAAAACAAAGGGCTTTTTTCATACGACTAATAAGTTCATTTCGTTCTTCCTTGCATATAAAAGGTATTTGCTAGCCAACCGGTTTGTATCTCGATAGATTGCGGATAGTCTCTCCTCTGGACATTTGCGACGTTCACTGTCGAGGTTTCTATGTCGCGTAGCCGTCACACACACACTGTGTAATGGTGGAGGGAGGTATACCTCCTATTTCTATGCACCAGCGTCTCTCTGGCTCTCTTGGCGAAGTTCACGGGCCACTTCTTTCTCGGTGTTGTACTTGGCAACTATTGCAGATATTGTTTTGTTAGCCACACGGGCCACACTGCTGCACCAAACGGTTGTTTATACCGATAGATTTAGGAATCTCTAATCTCTTTATTGCGCTCTCTCGTTATTGCTCAGGTTCGAGACAATTTCGTGGTTCGATTAGAATTGAGGTTAGTTTAGTGTTACAGAAATCTCTTGTCTGACGTATAAAACGCACATGAGTTTTATTATTGTTACCAAGTTTTTATAGGGCCACGTGAGATTTTGAAATTATTGGTTAATGAAATTTTTCTCTATATCTGGGCCTATATTGAATTGGGCAAATCATTTTTGGTTGAACGTAAATTTCGAAACAAATTATCACATACTCTACTTAGACTCTATCTTGTGTATAATATGATTCGTGTCTATAAATTTATACTATTTATAAAATCATGAAATTATTTACGAACCTTATTTTCAGCTAAATTGAAGAGTTCAAACAATTTTTAGTTTTGAAAATTTGGTAATAATTATTACGTTTAATCCTCGATCTTTATAAATATATTACATTAATCGTAATATTTCGGCTCCATCTGTTTATATTAATGGGTCAAACGTGATCGAATGAACCAGACAGGGAAAGTCTTTCCGAAAGAGAAAGGCTGAATATATTACGTTATATCGAAGCGGATCTTTGGTAATACAAGCGGATCTTATGACGTACCTACATGTAACAAATATTAGTCGGGAATTAAAAAAAAACGAAAGTGTACAAATGAAAACAATTGGTCGGAAATTGAAAAAAAAAAAAATCGAGACTATTACATTAGTTTCCACAGAATTTACACATATTATATATTGTACTCCAACTCTGAAATAAGTGGTTAGAAGACAATGAACGGCCTTGAAACATAATGCTAACTATAATAATAATAAGAATAATAATGAAGAGCAATTTTATGTAATAGATAAGCAACGAGGGTTGCACAATTTGGAGAAAGAATAAAATACTTGCAAGATCAGGCCACCTCTGGAGCATGACTGGCAAGAAAATTGGAACGATTATGAAACGGGGCGAGCGAGGAAGCAGAAAAAGAGCACCTCAGACGTACTACAGATAAGGCATATAATTCCATGCATACTTCGAAGGTAACAAAAAACTGGTCTCGCAGTGCGATCTGACGTTTATTCTCTATTACAGTCAACCTTTTTTTAAGTCCATTCTGGTGGTACTTAAATATTTTTACACGTCTACGTTAGTTTTTTAAAGCAAGAATCTCGGATGCGAGTAACGCAAAGTTTTTTTTCCCTATTAACAAAATCCATTGCGATATTATCTCGCAACTTCAATATTCGATTGAAGCCAAAATAAGGGCCAATGAAAAGTGTAGAAAGGCGCAAGAGCGCGCGCGCGTTTCGTTTGCTCTATTGACTGGACTATGAAAAAAACGGAGCACGTAGCGCGCACGGTGATACTAGTCAGAGTAAAAATGTTCGAATCGCAATCTTCGGATAGACGATAAAATATTACGCATCGCCATTCTCTATACAGTCTATATTTGATTCTGTAATATCAAACTAATTTTTTACGAATTACAAATGTTTACATTATGCAAGGATATTTGGCCGGCTTTCGACTTTGTGCGAGCCAACGCAATAATCTGGCGTAATTTAATATATATATATATAGAGAGAGAGAGAGAGATTTGGTGATTTAGGATACCCACGTAAGCAGAGCATATCGATGCGAATAAAAAAACATTAAAAGAAAGGGTTTTTATCGAATGGGGCGTCTATAAGGAGCGATGCATTACGTAAAGGAGACCAGAGATAGACACTTTCTATGTTCAGACTTGAGAAAATCAATGTGTCTTTACAGTCTCAAGACTTGTATTTATCGATAACCAAGTACCAACTATGTTTCATCAATTATATATGTGTACCGAGGACTTGGCCCAGGAATTCAATGAATTTATTCTTATTATTATCTCGAATATAAATTCGTGATAATGAAAACTGTGAGAAACATAACTCTGCCCTAAATTCAGTGTACTGCTTAAAACTTTTGTTAGTTTATGGCTACAAACGATTACTACGATCTACGATAAAATGCAGTCTATTATGTTCATATGCTGTTAAGCAAAGTATTACGTATGAATAAACGTGTCTGTCGAGCATCCGGGCTCGTCCCCTTTTTTTCACATACTGTGTACTGTTTATAGTACCGTATTTATCATTCTTCCTTTCTATCCGAGATCATTGAGAACAGTGCCATTTGCTCAATTCAGGCTGGTGGATGAGAGGAAAAGTTAGCGCGCGGTAAAAGTACAAGCGCTGCGCGAGCAAGCGAAAGAATTCTAACAGCAAGCGAGTTGGCGAAATGACAACTTTCTCGCTCGTTATTATATAGCGGATGATGATGTGTCTATCATCCGTATAGTAAACGTCAGGAGGGAACTGCTTTATGATTGTATTATATTATAGCTTTTACCCTCGAGCTGAACAGCCACCGCTGAGACGAAGAAAAACATTAAAGAAATGAGGGTGATGATTGCAATTATAGACGAGATCAACATCAATATCTGATAATCTTTCTTCAAATTCCATCGCCTCTCTCGGTGCATAAATAATCGCTGTAGAAAATCAACGACTATGGATCATCCTCGAGACTAAAGTACGCAGGATTTTTGACATTGACTACCGGAAGTTTGTGGATGGAATTTAATGATTTACTACTCATCGTTTCTAACGGAAAGCCGGAAAAACGGAAAGCTGGTGGTGGGGGTAGCTCAGGATTGCCATTGGTCGCGAGTACTAGAGTCCCTAGCAAACCATAGTGAAGTCAACATATTCAATACAATTGCGGAAACGGAACCGGAAACGGAACCTAAATATGGCGGAGCCAATCGAAAAGAAGGACAGCTTTACTTATGCGCGAAACAAAACCGGAATATGGCGGAGCCAATCGAAAAAAAGCGCAGCTTTATCTTGACTCTATAGGGATTCTAGCGAGTCTGAGACAGGGGCGCCGATGCGGACGCGATTGGTACCACGAATAGCTCGCTTGTCTCCGTTTGCAGCTGCGAGAAATTCTACTGTACATGGCGACCAGAACAAACAAGCGAGTGTTGGCTTGAAAAACCGTAATGGAAGAACACAATTCATAGTACAAAATAACGTTTTTCTTAGAAAATCAGCCTATCGGATGAAATGGAAAATTCGACCTATTCGAAATTCACTAAATATTTTAAATTTCGATACACGATATTCACGCATTATACTGTATATGTCTGACAGTCGTCGATATGAGGAATAACAGATGGAGACTTATATATACTTCCGCGAAAGTTCATACATATATAATTCGTGAGTACCCCATTTCATGTGCGTAGCGAGAGAAGTATATACGTTGTATGTTACATACGCACAATATATCTATATATGCGCATATAAAACCGGCTGACCACCCAGGGACCTCTTTCTCGTTCACAGAACACACGTAACCGATTCTCTCTTTATTACTTTTTCTTTTTTTTTCAATGATTTATAGAACCTCTTAACTACTGGCAGACCAAAAGCATGCAAACTTAAATTTATGCAATTTTCGATAAAATTACCACAATTTCTGACGCGAACATCGCGTCGTATAACCTATTCTGTACTCGAGTGTTTTATATGAGAGCGATACAGTTGGCCGCACTGTATAGTCGATTTTCAATCGATTTTTAAAATTTTGTTTCGGTATAGAGAAAACTTTTTGTTTTCCTGAAAAGAAAATTGAGTTTATTTATGTCAGAGTGTTTAAAATGCCCTAAAACATTGCCAAAACGTATATCTGCAGAAACAGTGCCTATGCTTGTGTGTGTGTGTGTGTGTGAGCTGGAAAAATACAAATTACGATATCTCTAGAACTGCTTGGCTGATCTTACTGAAACTTTACGCACAGGTTGGAGCTCAAACCATCTTGGTTTGCTGCAATTTTTGTCCCGATATCTAACGGGTGTCTCATTTCATGGGATATTGAATTTTTCAACAAAAGAGCGTAATCGCTCGATTAACTTTCGTAAATTTTCAGCTATCGAGCTACAAATAACAGACTAGGGAAAAATGTTATTTGGTAGTGAGTTTAGAGAGACTCGATTACAGGGTTGACAATTATTTCGAAAAAAAAGAGAGAGCGTGATCGATCTAAATTTCATACAATTTAAATTATTGAGCTAAAACTGCCGACACAAATAGGTTAGTGGATAAGCTTATTTGGTATTGAGTTTGAGATGAATTGGTCAAGTGATAAAAATTTTGTCGTTTCAAACAAACCCAGCTGAAAGCCGAGTGAAAATAATTTACAAGCATATAAAGAAAGCAACGTCGACGAAAAAGCCTGAATTAAGAACTCTACTTTCTCATTAAGGAGAATTAATGAGTGCTTGAAAATTATACCCAAGCATTATGCAAATTTAAATTTGTACCGATTTTTTTATTTACTATTTAATTTGTAATCAAGATACCGTGCCAGCCTTTCAACATCGAGTGATAGAATAGTAAAAAAAAATTACATACTAAAGAACCGCATTGCCCCAACAGTGCCACGTGGAATCGAATGACCCCCATCGACCTCACGAGAACAACCATTGACTAATACAAGTTTTTATTAGAGGGAAATGAAAAAAAAAAAAATGAGGAACCAACAAAAAATTAAGTGACTCATCTCGACTGAGTTAGGCCATGCAATTAAGTTTCGAAGTTCTGCATATGCATGCTGTGATGTAAATAGCACGAATGTTGTATCTTTATTATATAGCAATAAGGAGCACTTTTTCTAGCTTCCGCCTTATATATATATATATATATAGTATACTGGATTCATATATATATATATATATATATATATATATATATATACATGAAACTAGTATACCTATAGATACATGTTTCGACTTTCTAACGCCATCGTGTCAGTGGCAGCAGCCATATGAGACTCCACACGTAAATACGTGAATCCTTTCATTAAGGGGTTCACGTCTGTTTTTACGTCGTTGTACACACACATTTTTCCTACTTAAGTATATCCGTATGAACATTTTGACGGATTGTCACTCTATGTAACGTATACATCTAGAATTAAAATACCGTGCGGTTATGCGGTGATATTACCGCAATATTACGAGAAGACGAGACAGACAGAAATCGAGAGAGAGAAAGCTATTAATAGAGACGGTGCAGGGACGTCCAGTTTAATGAAATGTCGTGATTTATCTCAGCACCGGGAGTCAATTCACGTGAATGAATATAAATTCTTTTTAGCCTTCCAATGCCAGGTCTGGTTTTATGATTTTTTTTTTTTACAAGATACTTTTTATTTTATCCATTGTTCCGTTTGGTTTGGTTTTTTTTTTTTTTTTAATACATTCTTTCGTTTGCTTTTATTTAGTCCCTAAAAGTTGATATAAATAATTTTGTAACACGTATTTGGCTAATGTGCAGCTTTTTAAATTCACGATCACATTTAATCGAATTCTCACGCATGTGGATACACCTCATCACAATTATTATAAAGTGTTAGATAAAAAAAATTGTGATTATGGGGACACAAATCTCGGTAAATCGGACTCGCTCGTTACGTGGGTGTAAACATTTATTTGAGGGCGTGCGGGCTCCTTTTACATCGGATGTAACATGCAACTATACACGAGGCCAGTTATTAATATCCTGCTCACGGTCTTACATATCCTGCTTCGTTATATATATATATATATATATATATATATATATATATATATATATGCATGTTCAAGTATGGCTGTAGAGTTTCTTCGAAACTCAAGGCCATTCGAACTCGTCTGGCGACGCTGGATCACGAGAGGTGGACCACCAAGACCATGAATCTTCACGACTCGACCGTTCAGGTGAAAGATCGAATGAGAAGGAGCGAGAGAAAGAGAGGGAGAGAGAGAGAGACGAAGCGACTACAAGAAAAAGGAAAGAGGGAGACCGCGAGGCCAAACTTTCTAGACGGTACAACAACGACCTGATCTCTGTTCCTGCTGCTGGTCGGGCTTCTTCTTTCTTTCTGAAATTTCATCTCATCACTTTCGATTGCTCAACTTGCACGCACCAAAAAAATTATATCCCATTCAAAATATATATAAAAAAAAAAATCTTATGCCTACAAAAAATTCCAGTTGAGATTATGATAAGTTAATTAATTAATTGATTAATTAATTAACTCATTTACACTTATTGGTTATTAATTATCAAAGTTTTGAAAAAAAAAAAAAAAATTCAATCGACTTCCGTGCGCGTTAGAGAAGCGGAAAAAGTGACATTGACCGAGGCCTCGAAATACGTGTGTGAGAGTTTTTTTTTTTTTTTTCATTCAATAAGCTAATTCGCTTTCATTCGTGAGAAAATGTGATTTGTTTGAGTCACGGACACGTTCAGAATTAACGAGAGCACACACTCATTGTTAACTTTTCTTCCTCTATTTATGTCTATATATGGGGCATTCTAGGACAAATAGACAGGAGACTCTGACTCCCATAATTTTTCTTTCTTTTTTTTTTTTTTTTAGTTTACGTCATAGGGAAAAATGATGGATTTTTCTGAAATTTATACAGCAAATTTTTCATTGAAAAAGAATATTCTCGACACCCTCCCGAAATAAGTTGTTAACTTGTTGAGAATATTTCGTTGTTTCGTGTCTACGAAATGATTTAAAAAAATTTCAGAATATAATTGATAACTAATGGGCTTTTCGACTGGGTCTGCACTGGCCTACACCGACGCACTTAACTGTATCTCTTGTTTTTTTTACCCATTTTTTTGTTATGTGCAAAAATCAGGCTGGAATCTTTTTTATACTTCCGTATAACTATACAGAAGTATAAAAATGATTCCAACCTGATTTTCGCAGATGGATAACAAAAAAAACCGTGCGAATGTGAAATTCGCCCATTGCTTCCTCGCGATTTTTGCCCACCCATAGATTCTGCACAATGAGTAACGGCTTTCTCAATTCCGGCTTCCTCATAGAGGAAGCTTCCTGTTGTGATAGTATGAAAACCATGAGAAAAATCATCAGTAAGTTTCAAACGAAAGTTGAAGCGAAGGCGCCATTTTTTTTTCAATCTAAACCGTACAATCGATTCTTGTCAAACTCGATACCAAGTATCCTTGTCCCTTAGCCAATGTGTGTAGCAAGTTTCAGTTCGATTGATGAAATTTTATAAAAGTTGGAGCGAAAATAGTTTTTTTTCGAAAAATTGAAATAATTAGAAAATTCTGTAATACCTGAACGTCCGAATCGATTCTTGCCAAACTCAATACCAAACAACTTTGCCCCCTCGCCTATTTGCATAGAAAGTTTTATCTCGATAGCTGGAAATTTACGAAAGTTAGAGAGAGATCTTTTGAAAAATTTAAACTACCATAAAATGAGACACCCGGTAGCGATCTGAGCAAAAATTGCACCAAACCGGAGGTTCGCGGCCCAATTTGTGTGCAGTTTCCGTAAGATCGGTGGAGCCGTTCTCGAGATGTGGCCATTTCAATTTTTACAAGCTCATCACACACACACACACACACACATGAACATTTTTTCTAAATATGATTTTTCGACTTTTTGGAACATTTTAATTACTCTGGAATTAAAATCTCGATTTTTTTTTGTTTTCAGAAAAACAAAGCCACGAGGAAGAAAAAAATAGAAAGATCGACTACCATGACTTTGTCGATTTGGCCTCAAACTTCCCATACATATAAAGTTACGAGAGTTTCAAAAGACAAGACTCGGTGAGTTCCGCGCGACGACGCTGTATAGCTTCTCTGTGTGGTATATCGCGCGTCGTCGCCTCGTCGCTAAAAAGTGAAACTTCTCGTCTCGGATGAAAGTGGTCACAAAAGTTTGTTGGCTGCCGAAACGAAGCGACCCTCTTTTTTCCGCATCTATTCAGCTTCATCGTAACGAATGGAGTTTTCTTAACGGTCATATTATTCAATATCTTATATTATTCATTATCTTCAATCGATAAAAAAAACGTCCCGAGAATCGTCAACATTTTTTTATGTTTTTATTCATGATTTCTGATTTTTAAATGACGAAGTTTTAATTTGAGCATTCTCCATAATCTAAATCTTCCTTTTATTTTCAATGGTGTATTCTTTTCTATATTATGTTTTATTTTTATATATTATTTTATATTCAATTTATTTTCAATAGTAATTTAATTCGTTTTATTCGCATGGTGTCCTTCGTATTTTATAACCCTGAGTACGATTTTGATTGACATCCTTGAATCGAAAAAAAAATCTCCAAACTCGTCAAAAAATTCAGGATTTTTAATTTTTAAACGAAGAAGCAGTTTGATTGGAATGTTCTCAGCAATCTTCATGTTTTATTCATTTTATTCCCCATATATTTAATGTCCTCCTTCGCCTTTTACGAGCCCCACACTTTTCCATATCTCTGGATAGTTTATTGAAATTTTTGAATCGAGAAAAAAAAATCTCCAAACTCATCAAAATTTATTTCGTTCTCATGATTTCTAAGCTTTTAAACGAAGACTTAATTTAATTGAAATCTTCATGTTTTATTTACTTTTTTTCCATCCGTTTAGCGTCCTTCGCCATTTACTCTTTCATTTCCTTATCACATTTTTTTTTTTTTTTTTTACTAATCCTTGAATTTGGAAAAAACGTTCCGAAACCCGGAAAAACCATGATTCCTGATTTTTAAATGATCAAGTAGTTAGAATTATCAGTTTTACATTATCTTAATGCATAATCGATATCCTATTATTGACTGGAAAAAAGTCTCAAGTCAATACTTTTTTTTTCTCCGTAATTTGAGATTTTTTTTTTTTAGTTTCAAACGACAAAGTAATTTCAACGAAAATAATTTTCATTGGTAGTTTTATTGAATTTGAAATATCGAGATTCTGTCATTTGCTCGACACATTTATTGATTTCTCGGCCGCGGTTTCATGAAACAACGGACGGACCCGTTGTGGGTCTCTTGGTGGAGAAAGTGCGCTATACGCGTCATAATCAATGGATTGCGAGCAGTGAGCAGCCAACGAGAATCCTCGAATGCGATCATTCTCTCTCTCTGCCTCACTACCAACTCCCCCTCCCCCTCTACCTCCCTCCCGCCCCGCTTATTTCTCTTGTCTCATCATAAGGAAAATGATCGACGAGAGACTAAAAGAACAATAAAAACTTATTGTTCTTCTCGTCTCTCGTGTCGTCAGTTAAAGAACTGAGAGGCTGTTTAAATGAAATAAAGCGCAAATTGTTATGGCTGTTTGAGCCATTTTATCGTCATGCTCGATCTAGAGGAGAGAAAAACGATAATTATATTCTCTCTATTGCTCTCCCTCGAAAATTGTGTGGGCTCACACAGTGGCAGTAGTAAAAGTCGAGCGATGATCAGACGAGAATGGAGCTCGAGTGAGCTTTTCATGTTCCAAATTATCATCTATCGTCTCTCTCAAATTTGTAAAATTTCTCTCGTCTCATCATAAGAAAAATGATCGACGAGAGACGAGAAGAACAATAACTTTAACTGAGACAGTTTAAACGAGGCAGTTTAAACTGAGGCAGTTTAAATGAAATAAAGCGCAAATTGTTATGGCTGTTTGAGCCATTTTATCGTCATGCTCGATTTAGAGGATAGAAAAACGTTCATTATATTCTCTCTATTGCTCTCCCTCTAAAATTGTGTGGGCTCAAACAGTGGCAGTAGTAAAAGTCGAGCGATGATCAGACGAGAATAAAGCTCGAGTGAGCTTTTCATGTTCCAAATGATTATCTATTGTCTCTCTCTCAAATTTATAAATCATAAAGACCCTCGGGAACATATAGATCGCGTGAAATTTCTCTTGTCTAATCATAAGCAAAATGATCGACGAGAGACGAGAAGAATAATAACTTTAACTGAGAGGCTGTTTAAACGAAATAAAGCGCAAATTGTTATGGCTGTTTGAACCATTTTATCGTCATGCTCGATCTAGAGGATAGAAAAACGTTCATTATATTCTCTCTATTGCTCTCCCTCTAAAATTGTGTGGGCTCAAACAGTGGCAGTAGTAAAAGTCGAGCGATCATCAGACGAGAATAAAGCTCGAGTGAGCTTTTCATGTTCCAAATGATTATAGAAAAACGTTCATTATATTTTCTCTATTGCTCTCCCTCTAAAATTGTGTGGGCTCACACAGTGGCAGTAGTAAAAGTCGAGCGATCATCAGACGAGAATAAAGCTCGAGTGAGCTTTTCATGTTCCAAATGATTATAGAAAAACGTTCATTATATTTTCTCTATTGCTCTCCCTCTAAAATTGTGTGGGCTCACACAGTGGCAGTAGTAAAAGTCGAGCGATCATCAGACGAGAATAAAGCTCGAGTGAGCTTTTCATGTTCCAAATGATTATAGAAAAACGTTCATTATATTTTCTCTATTGCTCTTCCTCTAAAATTGTGTGGGCTCACACAGTGGCAGTAGTAAAAGTCGAGCGATCATCAGACGAGAATAAAGCTCGAGTGAGCTTTTCATGTTCCAAATGATTATAGAAAAACGTTCATTATATTTTCTCTATTGCTCTCCCTCTAAAATTGTGTGGGCTCAAACAGTGGCAGTAGTAAAAGTCGAGCGATGATCAGACGAGAATAGAGTTCGAGTGGGCTTTTCATGTTGCAAATTGTCATCTGTTGTCTCTCTCTCAAATTTATAAATCATAAAGACCCTCGCGAATATATATATATATCGCGTGAAATTTCTCTCGTTGGGAATATAAAATGATTTTTTTTATTATTATTATTTTAAGTAATTCGTGTGCAAAATGATATAACTAAATTTGCGAGGCTGACATCGAGAGCTATAGCGACATGCGATTCGTCGCGTGTAATCTCACGAACAACGCTCGCGCATTACTTAGACATGTGAACTTTCTATTGGTATAATAAATTTAACAAGCAACCGTCAGCTTATTTTCTGCTCTTTTGGTGTCGGTGTCTGTATAAAAGAGGAAAAAATAAAGACACTTAACGTTTTTTTTTATAAGCATGCGATAAACTTGGAGAGATTGTGAAAAAACATAAGGGAAGAAATGACGATGGATGACAGCGGACCAATGAGAGTGAAAGATGTATACGAGAAGAGAGAAAATTCTTGCTCAATATTTGTCGAAGGAACGAAAGAGAAAATTTGACCTTTTTTAGCTTCATCTTTTTTTTTTAATTTTTTAATTCTCATGCTGAGCTACTAAAAATGTTTCGAATATTCAGGCAATTATATTTAAGACAAAAAATTGTGTGTGTGTGTGCGAGCGTGTATAATTCACAAACGTATCGATATATTATTGGATATTAAATTATTCGAAAAATATTACGAATTTTTCAAAATTTTTGACTCTTCCTGATTGAGTTAAAAAAAATAAAATATAATTTATTCCTCTCTAAAATTAACGATAAAATTTCGATTTATGGAGAAGGAAAAATTGATAAAGCTAATATTGCTAAAAAAAAATATATGGATGGCCAACAATTCTGAGAAAGAAATGTTGAAGTTTCAATTTGCAGTCTCGTATTATTTTTTTTATTCATAAATTAAAAGCTTTATAGCTTACCCTTCAATGCCCACATCTCGTGATTTCTGAGGGCTTCGACGAATCTTGTAATGTCACGATCACACTCATTTCCAATGGCATATTTTCCCTCCTCCCAATTCAAAGCGAGATTTTTCGAGCTATAAATGTCCAGCATCTCAGAAATCGTGGTCCAATTACGACTCGTCGATGCCTCGTCTCCATCGTGCTCGGGCAAACTTCTCGTTCGGTGTATCGAACTCTCGGCCACTTCCGGATCCAGTAAACTTCCGGTTGGATCTTCGGCCTGAACAGCCACCACAATAAACGCGACAAACGTCAGCAAGCAACACTTGAGATCACTCATCGTTTCTCCTTTTATTATAATTTTATTCAAACGTGAGACTTATCGTAAAAGTAAAAAAAAAAAAAAAAAACAAAAAAAATTCAAATAATTGTCTAAGATTTATGCGGATCAGTCTCACGTCGTCATTATCGAGGCGTTTGAATTTCTAACTCTCGAGTCATCAGCACTTTCGATTCATTTGGCGTTAATTTAATTACGATCGAGGCCCACGCGTCGAATATCGTCGATTAAATTTTTATATAATTTACTCGATCGTTTACCGTTTCAATAAAAAATTTCTAGATCATGGATCATCTTATTTCTTTTTTTTCCCTTTTAATAAAAAAAATTAAAAAAATAGGTCAATGTTTTTTTTTCATTTCATCTTTCGTTCTTTTTATCGTTTTTTTTTTTTCGGTCACTCGACTTATTCGCGCACGTGTGTGATGAGTTTTTTTTTTTTTTTTTTTCACTGTGAATATTCTCGGTACCTCTTTGTCCGATGACCACCGACGAACTGTTCAGCATAGAGGCAGGTGGAGAAATGCCTTTGCCGGTTCTTGTAAGTGTCTCTCTTGGCAATCGACGACTCTCTCCTCTTGCTACTTGATTCCATGGGGAACAAGCGAAGAGCTGAGCCTGAGCATTCTCGGTTGGGTATCCTCAATGGTGGAGGGGAAAACGGTGAAAACTGAGAAACCTCTTCTTGAGCATAAAAGTCTCTCGAAGTCCACTGTCGCTTTTACTCCATTATGTGCTCGTCTCTTTCTCTTTCTTTCTCTTTGAGTTGGCCGCACAACAGTTTGTTCACTTCCTCTCTTCCTCTCTCTCTCTCTCTCTCTCTCTTCCTCTCTCTCTTCCTCTCTCTCTCTCTTTCTGCGTGAGCAACTCACGATATGGAACAATAGGGTAATTATACATATCGCTAATATGTTGTTGCGATAAAGAATGGACCAACGTTACTGCTCACAATCGTCAGACGATGAATTTTATTATCGTTTCATTAATAAAATCCGGCCCAAGATACCTGAAGAAAAGACAATGAAATAATTAACTCCGTACTGTCATATAATAATTATTGAACTGATACTATTTTTTTTTTAATATCACGTAACTGTATATTGGATAATCATTATTTGTGAAATGATGTAAGGAATTATTAAAACTTTAGTAGTTGCTATTAAAACGTTAAATTTACGGTGAAGCCTGCCCTTAATTAAGTGGATTAATGATTGAAAACAATTCGAAATTTAAATGCAACAATTGAATAAATAGACTTTAGTATCGTTTCATTAATAAAACCTGGCCCAAGATACCTGAAGAAAAGACAATGAAATAATTATCTTCGTACTGTCATATAATAATTATTGAACTGATACTATTTTTTTTTTTTAATATCAAGTAACTGTATATCGCATAATCATTATTTGTGAAATGATGTAAAGAATTATTAAAACTTTAGTAGTTGCTATTAAAACGTTAAATTTACGGTGAAGCCTGCCCTTAATTAAGTGGATTAATGATTGAAAACAATTCGAAATTTAAATGCAACAATTGAATAAATAGACTTTAGTATCGTTTCATTAATAAAACCTGGCCCAAGATACCTGAAGAAAAGACAATGAAATAATTATCTTCGTACTGTCATATAATAATTATTGAACTGATAATATTTTTTTTTTTAATATCAAGTAACTGTATATCGCATAATCATTATTTGTGAAATGATGTAAAGAATTATTAAAACTTTAGTAGTTGCTATTAAAACGGTAAATTTACAATGAAGCCTGCCCTTAATTAAGTGGATTAATGATTGTAAACAATTCGAAATTTAAATGCAACAATTGAATAAATAGACTTTAGAGTCGAGAGGCCATGCTGGCCATGAGACCGTATGGGGTGTTTATTTTTATCTCCATCAACCTCGCGAGCTGATTATTCAGGATTACCGTGTGTGCTACACGCAACAAGGTCCACCGGTCTAATTGTGTACGAGAAGCTCGTTTTTATTAGTCCCGTTAAAAAAATATCGTATATATATGTATAAGAAAAGAGCCACTGGACGTAAGCCTTGCCCGCTGATACATACAATAACACGTTATTGCCAATATCATTCAGCAAGGAAACGTATTTAATAATAATTATTATTATTATTATTTATAGTTTTAACTTGAATAATCCGAGGAAAATATTTCATTGATCAACTTCAAGTTTTTCAATTATCGAAAAAGCCAGGCCAGAAATTAATTTTGATGGAAAAAATTAAGGATCCATATTTTTTAATAATAATAATAATTATTGTTATTACTTGTACTTGTAACTTGAATAACTCGAGCAAAATAGGTCATTGTGTTAAATTGATCAACTTCAGATTTTTCAATTATCGAAAAAGCCAGGTCAGAAATTAATTTTGATGGAAAAATTTAAGGATCCATATTTTTATTCGACAAAACCATTTTTCTGCAAGTCACGGGTATTGGGTCATCAATGGATATCGTAAGACGTAACAACGTTGTAATATTTTGCTACGTGTGTGTCAGTAAATAATATTCATGCGTAAACTCACAGACACACGGGTACAGACGTAACGTATATCGATTCCAACACGCAAGAGTCTTATAATTATCACGTTGCGCTAATATGTAATGATTGTGCATTTATAGAGCCGAACAAATAGAGAAGTACGACGTCCGCATTTACTCGAGCGAATATAACCAATACGCGATTACTTTCGAATGAGCGTTACTTCTGTGATTGCTTGAATTTTCTTTTTTTTATTTTTTTTCTTTTTTTTTCGTCGAGAGTGAATATATTTTACAAATCGCGGAAATAAAAGATTGCTGCGTCACTCGATGGTCAGGAAGTCATCGCACTCTCGTTTCGCCTATCAATTATATTCCTTGAGAGCAAAGAGATAGGCGAGAAATGAAATAATATAAAATAATAGAAGAGAAAGACGAACCGAATAACTTTTGCTAGTCATCGCGTTCTCTTATATACATGGGGCATTCCAACTCTGGAAAGCGAAGATTCTTATGATTTTTATTTTATTTTTTCTCCTTTTATGTCACGCTTGTTATAGAATTACACATAAAAAGACTCCACACTGTTGTCGCGAATCATTTTACGATAATTTACAACATCCCATAATCGCATTATATGCAACAATTAAGATGATGAATAATCTACGTCGATCTTTGCCTTTCATCACTTTCTATATCCTGACCACAAACCCATGAATTCGATCATCTACGTAAGAGCTGAATTTATCAAAATCTCTGTAAAGATTTCCATTAGAATTTTTTTTTTTAAATAAAACCCAATAATTTTTTTTCTCTCATCTCAAGATCGCAATGCACATTTGTGGGGGATGGTGAATTGTATCGATGACTAGCATGATCCGTGCGAATTTATAGAAAAATAATTATATAGATCGTCGTTCTTCTATTGGAATAATTAGTTTTTTTTAACAAAATGAAAAATTGCGAGGCTCACAGTGGTATTGAATTTACCAGAAATGCCCGTCTCGCTTCTCTTGCGCGAATCTATTTAGTTTCACAATATTAGACACGCGTTTCTCTCTCTCTCTCTCCACATATCCCAACCGTTTTTCGAGTACTTTCTCGCAGGTGGATCAACGAAACGACATCCGGTTTCTATTTCACTCTCTCAGTGGCTCGTCTATGACGAATATGTCAAAATTGCGATATGATATTATACCGGAACTGGACAAACCGGAAATTTACATCGACCAACTGCTACGTGACCTTCGTATAAATAACAAAAATTATGTGCAATATAAAAAAAAAAAAATTATATTTTTTTCATTACGTTACCTCCGAGTTGAAAAACGTCCGAGTTATTCTGTCAGCCAAAGTCCCAATATCTTCGCATGGATCGTCCCCATATCGAAGCCAGATTCGCATGAGTTCCTCTTGCAACATGAAAAAATCCACGACCAAGTTTCCCCTGTAATTTTTTTTTTTTCATATCGTTGACTATTACAGCGAATATATTTTCGATAAGTTCTTCGTCTCTGTGACGAAGACCATCATTTAACGCTTCAATCGTTCGTTCGTACATTATGTATTTTTACCGCTCAAACACACGATGAGACGACTTTTTTCGTACAAGAATTATTTTGGAGTGATGCCTTTTCAAATTTTGATAAGACTCTCGTTATCTGCAGTCTTCCATTTTTCCAACTTCCTGTAGATATAACGAAAAACAAAATATAATTTTTTTGCGTAATACGTAAATTTTCCGAGAAGTAACGGACATTTTTTAAATTATATATAAAATAAACATGACACCACCACATGACGGAGCAATTTCGGTGCCCATGAAGGCCTCAAGGCTCATTCCTTCCCCGGGCTACGAACTTTCATCTCGTGTGTCGTATATATGCTTTCGTCAAAATCGCCTTAATTTCTGATTTCTCTTTTTGCCTCGCACCACTCTCATTTCCCTCCTTGTTTGAGATTTCTTTCAAACTCTCGTGCACTCTCCGTTACGTCAATTCCAAAAATCTCACAAACTATATTATTTCAGGATCGGTCGAAAAATTAATTATTTTTTCATTGTCTTCTGGTCAGAAACAGAAAGTAATTTATTTGTATGAATTAAATGATAATTAAAATGAGGATAATACTATAAGTAAATGTTTAATTTTTTGCAGAGTTCCCATTAAAAATATATTAAAAATTTGATTGCCTGGTCGTCGAGGTAATAAATGGGCAAAATGAAAAGTTCACGCTCCAGGCATTTAAAGAAACTCGACTCAAGAATTTCATAACTTTTAGCTATATTTTTGGGTACAATTATTTTTCAATTAAATCGTAAAATGTAGAATTTATGAAAAAAAAATCTTCGAGCTTGCATTTCCCTAAAAATAGTAATTCAATCACAAGTATTATGATATTTTAACGGTAGACGTTTTTTTTTTAATATCATGGGCTAATTTCAAAACCGGAATCACCGCCATGACACAGCTGCGATCAAAGTGCACACCATCGGTAATAAGTTTTCACATTGCCTCAGTTTGCCTGCACTTTCTGAACTTTCACAGTAAGTATAATCGTGAGACGCGGTACCGTCTCGTCGCCAAGTTTGAAATATATAATAATGGAGAATCACGCGATGGAACGTGAGAGATGAAGAAGTGCAAAAAAGTGTAAGCAACAAATAACGAAACAATTAGAGCTTGACGACGAGTATAATGCTTTGTCCGATTTAAACATTAGCAGCCAAAAACGATTAAAATGCATTACACATTTCTGCAGGGAGGATTAGTCCATTATCTCGACGTTTTCAACACACATTCTCGAATTCCTACAAAACGTACAAAAATAGAAAATATATCGCGTCTAATTTGTCTAAATCTATTCGACTGATTCGGCACTCAAATATGATTTCATGTTTTTCTACTGAAGAGACAAAGTCGAAGAATTTCTTCATTAGAATAATATACACAGGCATGTTAAAGTCATATGGAACAAATGTTCTATATATCTCTATCGCTCCGGCGTTATTACCAATATTGTCGCATACCTCTCGCATCTAATCGCATTTCTCTTCCACCTAGTATGGGCAAGAAAGAGGAAATTGCACATTTCCTGGACAATCCTTTTTTATGAATGTTTCCGAGCGAACGGAAATACTTTATGAGGTGGAAAAGTCGTAAAATAGATCGTATAAGAATTTGATTTTTTTTTTTTAAACGACCGCTATTCTAGAAAAAATTGTTCAATTTTTTTTGTTAGCGACTGAGTTTTCTTTCACGCCACTTTAAAACGAAAACTTTAACGGCCTAATATCAGCGCGATACGACATGAAAGTACGAGAAAAAAAATACAGAAATGAGTAAGCAACAAAGAGCTTGATGATGATTATATTTTGCCTATTGTCCCATCTAACAGCGAAGACAGAGGATCTATTAAAGGTCTGCACACATTTCTAGTTTAAATGTGCGTTAAATGTCGAGAATTGCAACACTTGCTCTCAAATTCCTAAATGAGGTATAAAAATAAAAAAAAGTATCGCATCGATATTGATTTGGATGATTTAATATTTGGACATTTCGATAGTTTTATACCCGAAGAGGCAGAGCAAAAAGATTTATTTATTAGAATAATGCAAAATCATATTAACGGGAGAAATTTTACGGTTTAATCTCAGAAATTCAAATATTTCATTCTTAAGTCGAATCGTGACTTCTTAATTGTAGTCCATCAGACAGGACAGTCTCCGGGGGGGTTTCGCTAACGAGCTACGGGCTGTCGGTTTCGAGGAAACGCTCTCGTCATCGCGTGGTTAATAATAATAATCTCACGATCTTAAATATTAGGCCCAAGATCACTTTCTGACGATAAGATGAATTTGCAAATCTCTCCTGGACTTTCATTGTTTCCGGAATTTCTCATTATTCTGCTGCTGATCTTATCAGTTTTTCTCGATGTGTTACAATAAGATCTGTAAAATTTTCATGTATGCAGGATATCAATCCTGTTTCCACTGGCGAAGGGGATGAACAATCCTCAGCAGGGAGACCATCGGAGCCTCGAAGAGTAGACTGAGAAAGAGCGAGACCGCATAGGACGCGACTGTAACGCCCAAGAATAGAATGGCCTGAAAAAAAAAGAAAAAATTAGTCCAATCAAAAGTTTGTGGGTAAAAAATGATCCTGGTAAAATATTCTGACCAATAAGAACCAGATGAGGAGGTTGACGAAATGGGTTAATAAATTTATTGTGTGTAAATTTAGTTTTGAATATTACATAATACACCCCGTTTCAAATATCTCACGTCAAAATATCCCCCGGGCGAAAATATCTTGTTATAGAACCGGAAGTTATAACCGGAAAGATTAATCTCTATTTGTTTAATTAATGAACGCGCTCCAGTTCTCCACAAATTGGGGCTTAACAGACAAAGAGACATAATTAAAAGTTTGATGATACATTCCTGAAACTTTGATGCAAAAAATGGTATTATGACAATGGACAATTTAGGACAATGGCAGCATGACAATATTATCGACGACGGTAAAATTAGTAAAAGTAGAGCTCAGCTGGCCAACCAAGAACACACTTTCTCTTTCGTACAATAACGAGCAAAAGATTGGGATCTATCAGACCACTGCGAACCGCCCCACACATGAGGATATCCAGCTTATCTGCAGTCGATAACTTGAAATGCAACATCGGTGAAAAAAGAATAATTAAGGATAAATCTTACCACAAATCCTTGAGTGAGATGAAAGGAATTCTCACAGCGCAGAATCATCGCTCGCATCAAGGCTGGATGAATCAGATAGGCGCAATAAGTCAGCCTCGAAAGAGGATAAATGTATTTCCACGACAAAATCTTATTGACCATTCCTGCAAAAATGAGCTGATTAAAAAATTGCTTACATAGAATATTTGATGATAAGAAATAAAAAAAACTCCACGACATTGAAGATTTGATGAATTTTTTTTTCTTTTTTTTTTCAGATCGTTACCACCATTTCCGGTCACGCAAGCCATCAGAATAAATGCCACGCTGATTGCCCAGCCTGAATGAGAAAATGCTGTGTAAAGGACCGATGAGACAGGATTCAAATTATTGCCATAAAGTCCATAAACTATGGCGAGCAGCGTGACGATCGAGAGGGTCCATCCAAGGCCAACTAAAGTCTTGTTTAACTTCAATTTACACTCGACCTTGCAAAGATACCATCCTATTAACATTCCAATCAAGTAGGGGCCAATTCTCGTCCAGGGCTTGTCATAGAGACTCTCGTAGTGAGCAAAAGGCTGCTCAATCCTGTCGTTCAAATTTTAGTGACGGTACAAGTAATTTTTCATCATGATGCATCGCCCCAGATGGGCCAAAAAATATTTTATCGTTTACTCACGTGGGTATGTGCTTGGTGTTCAGGGTAATTACAGCTGTGGTGATCCAAGAAGCGATCAAAATAAAAATACCCATTGCTGCTCCAACCGAGACGAAGCTGATTAGAAATTTTTTTTTTTATTTTTAATTTCTGTATTATTATTTTATGAAAAATTGAGATTTATCGTTACCGTTATCTGAATGATCGAAAATTTTAAACAAGTTTTTTTGTTACCTCGCTGCAACAATTAGAATAATTATTCCAACGGTATAAAATTGCGTGTCGTTCGCCAGATACCAACTCCAGACCATACACTGTTGGTTAAAAAAATACAATTGAATATGGTTCGATGTTATGTCGTTTTTTTTTTTTTTTTTCAGTGATTCTCCACATACTCGATCGTCCATGTCAAAATATGTGTTGACGTAAAGTGCATTTCTCCACCAAAATTTTTCGCATGTCACATGATCGAGTGTCGTAAGTTCAATGACCGAATGATCGTGATACCATTTCATGGAGATTTGTATGAGTCCAATGACGAGCAAATAAGGTGGTGTCAAACGAAAATATCTGTACGACATCATGCCAAGAAATTGCATGATTTTTCCTATAAAACCTTGCGTTATCTTTTTCTCCTTCATTCTCTGCTTCGTAATTGTACGAAAGTAGAGAAATGAGACCAAACAACCGCTGAAAAATGAAATAAATTGTTCTCGTTGCGTGCTTCATTCGTTTTCCGCGGAGATTATATATATATATATATATATTTATGGCCCAAAGTAAACACATTTTCATTGTATATATATATATATATATATGCTCTCACCTGATGAAAAAAAATGTATCGACGGCGTAAGTGCCGTTGCTAATCGTCTGATAGAGAAAGTCTTCCTCCGCCTTAGACCGGAACATCTCATTGTCTGTGAAATTTTATAATTTCACGCTCTTGATTATTGGATGATCAAAGTGAATAATTTTCTTATCACTTATACATAATAACGTAAGTCGCATGAAAAAAAAATGAATATATGAGAAAAATGATATTGAACGTAAAATATTTTTCACACATGTTTAAATGGTCGATATAAAAATATATATTCGTATCAGATAAATCTTTGGAATTGTACATTTTTTTGCAATATTTGGATATATGCAATCTTGATAAATAAATGAATTAATTAATTAATTAATGATTCACCAGAGACTTCGTTGGCCATGAGACAAGTATGAACCATAATTATCCAGAGCATTGAAATGAAACGCAAACCGTGAATTGGCGCTAGAGTATCATTTCCTACGTCCAAACTGGCCAGTTTTGAAATATTTAAAAGAAGACTGAAAGACAGCAGCGCTTCGGACATTGGCCTGGGCACGTCTTTCGCATTCCACACATCTGTGGGAAAGTTTTTTTTTATCATTCGTTTATTTTAATTTCCACATTGCAGTTACGTTTAAATTTTCTAACGATTATATTGAAATATTTATATAAAATTCGGTAATTAATACCAAGAGAACCGTTATGTTGATTAATTGACCAAAGTTTCGATATAGTGATCTCCTCGTCAAAATCGCCTCTCGGTCTAATTATTTTCATCGATGTGACGAGCCCTCTACCTCCAACAGTTTCATTACTCGTCAAAGTTTCGTCTTGACTTAAAACTCGATAACGAAGTGCCACATCGTATAGAGTACCAAGAGTAACGAGAAGTACCACGAGAACGAATGAAATCCTGCAAATATGCAAACAGTTGTACTTTGCTGTATGGCTGGAAAAGGAAAGCTCACATGGTCCCACGTTCTCAAAACCATTATTTCAATAATTTCTACACTATGACACTCAATATTTAATTACGTAATTAATTAACTCGTTCACTGATTAATTAATTATTAAACTGATTCATTGATTATGCTTTTTCATTATTTTATAAAATTGTAAGAAAATTATTAAAGCTATTGAGAAAACTGTTTATTCAATATTTAAAAAAATCCTTTAATTGAACAGGTCGAAATGACTGTTTAATCTTTGCCAAATTTTAATCGAGTCAACTCAACATGTGTCTAGATGACATGAAATGATGTTAAAAAATAATAGGACTCTCGAAAAGAGACCCAATTAATAGACATTCAGTTGTACTGTGAGAAGTAAGTGGGCATGTTCAAGATGGTTGTCAAAAATCGTTGTAGTTGATGCGAAATGAGATACAAAATTATCGAAAAAAAATAGATTCACCAGTAATTAAATAATATTATTCGGCTTAACGAAAAGTTGGCAGCGATAATTAAATATTTATTTCCTCGTATATGAGAATTTTTTTTTCTCAACATTGTATAAATTATTTTCTCATTGTGTATATTTTAATTATATTTTAGTATTTATCATACAGTATAACGTAAAAAATTGAGTCCTCCCAGAGATTATATCCTTCCGAGAGATTTCTCACGTGGTCGATCGTTACGTATCGTGGTAAATTAGGATAAATTCTGTTGGACGTATAGTGTAAAAGCTCAGTTACGTCTTCACGATGACAACTGGCGGGCATGCAAACACCAAGAGTTATGTCGTGAGTCTGAAAAGAAAATTTTGTTCTTCGTTACATTATTTTATGTAAATTGTTTACGTTAATAAAATTTCAATCAATTTTTTTCATTCTTCTAAAAAACTGTAAACATTATATTGCCTACTGACCCCATTTATGTGAGGCTCAAAAATATCGAGCTGGAGTCTCACAGAGTTTACTGAAACTCGAAAAGGTGGAATATCCAATCTCTCGTGATGTTCACTTCGATTTAATTTCATCCGCTCAAAAAAGTCATTGTCCATTTCGCGACATTGATCGGAAGCTCCTATCCAGTATCTACTGCCCGAGAATAAGCCCCATGTGTACCTTCCACTCGCGTCCAACACTTGAATTTAGAAAAAAAACATGGCCGAGAGTAATTCTGGGTGAGTTGAGGATCTGTAAAATTTGTTATAAAATTCCATCAATTTCGTTAGTTCACAAAAGTTATTATCCATTTTGTGACATTGGCCGGAAGTTTCTAGTATCTACTGCCTGAGAATAAGCCCCATGTGTGCCTACCACTCGCGTCCACCACTTGAATCTAGAAAAAAATAATGGCTGAAAGTAATTCTGGGGTAGTTGAGGGTTTATAAAATTTGTTATAAAATTATAATACTATGCAATAACATTACTTTCTATTTTTAATAAATGTCCCATCTCTCTTGCATTTAAATCATGAAATAACTATTCTGCAGTCTTCAGCTGTTTCTTCCTGATCTGGACAAAACTTTATATGACGATTATACAACGAAGTGTGTGGGCATTAGGGCAAAACGAAAAAACATTATCTCCGTGTGTTTATAAGGTACGTAAAAAATGATAAAGTGATCAAAGTAAAGTGAAGCATGGTGCTAGATCGAAAGGTAAAGCCAATCGCGCATCAGCTCATTCGGGGAGTTCTCGAGCACACCACAGCACTTTCTCGCTTTCTACAGGAAAACATTTCGACTCCCGGTCTTGTTTTGTTGTCTTTGCTTTTTTATCTTGAACGTCCTTATCATTAATACCATCCTTGAGTCCATTAACGAGAAATCACGTGCATGCATACTCGCACTAAATTATATACCAAATTTGAATATTGAAAGATCTTTATGGATTAAATTAAATTGTACATAATTTTACGATTACCGATCACGCGCGATCGGTTTCAATTAATAGACAAAAAAGGTGCGGGAGTTTTACGTGTTGAGAGAAAAACCTGTATTTCGTACGGTAATAAGCGAAACTGGCCACTATATATATAAATATACATATATATATATCAGTGTGTGTGTGTGTGTGTGTGTGTGTGTACGTGCACGCGTGCGAAAAGGAAAAAAGAAAGGAAGAAAAGAAGGTTATAACGCCGGGCAAGAAGACTATGCGGATTTCCGCGATCCTTCGTTACTTTCTCAGTGATTAAGAAATTGTTTATTATGCACCACTTTTATTTCTCTTTCGCTGAACATAATCGTTCTCGCGTTTCAATAATTAGAACAACTACAAAAGCGTATTATTGTGGCACGTAACTCGGAGTTACGAAATTGTGTACAAAGTTCGTCAAACTATATGGCTATACGTAAATATATGGATATATGATGCATGCACGCATGCACATTATGTAATGTCATTCAATAATACTAATTATGTAATGTTGATAGATGGAAATTGGACGATTAAGTCAGACGAACAAATGGGAGAGCGCTGAATGGTTTATGTGAAGACGAAAAAATGGATAAAAGTGAGGTTATGTGGTGAAATTCCGTGAGAAAGTTTGAGCAATTCTTGAAATTTAATTTGCTTCTGAGTATAGTTGAAAAAAAAAATATCACATGGGACTATCGACGAAACGAAAATTCGCGATCTCGAATTATCACACAAGCGATGCGTTTTAGCAAGTTTGTTAGCGCCATACGATTAGCGATTAAACGACGCGGCATAAATCAGGCTAATGACGAGTTATTATAGAGCAGACGACATAGTTGCGTCACCGAGTATCTCACTCTTTGTCCTTTTTAGAACGCATTAAGTGAGAATGAGAAAGATGAGATTTATTTTTTCGACTAATTCAATCCATTGCCTTTGTTGTATTGGTCATTGATTATTTTTTTTAAATCATTTAATGCAGAAAATAGAAAATAATAAAATTGTATCCAACTCGAGTTATACGAGAGATTTTTAGAAATTTATTCTCGTTCCATCAGAATGCTGATTGGCTGTGGCAAGCAACTAGATGAAAAGAAATTCTCAAAATCCCCAAAATTTTGGCTCAAAATTCAGGAAAATTACCTCGAACATTTTTAAAAAATTACGAAATAATTATATTGAATATTTTGAAATACTTGAAAAGTATTCATGCCAAACCTGTATTATGGGAAAAATAACGTGAGCTGATATAAAATAAAAAGGACTTTTATAAAATTTGATTTCGTTACAATTTCAGTAAGATCGAATAACATTATAAAGTAGAAAATATGTGAAATTTTGTAGCGTTTCGGGACGGATAGTAATGAGAGCAAACAAAAGTATTACGATATTCTTCAACTCGACAGTGGGCAAGAGCATCGCTCCTTGAATTGAGAAGAAAGTAAACATGAGATCAAGTGCTCGTAGATCAATTACAGTCAAGGCAAGACCGGTCTTTATAACTCGGGCATGGACAACTTTCTGCGCCCTCAATCGGTTTGCAGAATGAAGTATTTTTCTGACCGTGTGAGTCTTCCGGGTCTCGGACAACAGCTCTAAATTTTATAATACATATTTAGTAATTCCAGGAGAGTTGGGACGCCAAAAGAGATGGGACAGTTGCGTAACTTTTGATCGAGTTAATAAAACAGAATGCTTTTTCAGGATCTTCTCATTATTTAAATAGCACATGGAAAAAATACGATGAATTCGCCTCGATTGCAAAAAAAAAAGCTACAGAGAGCTCGAGTTTTGGGCACAAAAAAAATAACATTTAATCTTGGCCCACGTTAGATTTTAAAAAGGGGCCCACGTTAGATTTTAAAAAGGGGTTAAATTCGATAAACTCATTTTACATACGTGGATCTCTGATAATTGAAAAATATTCTGCGATTATTTGTTTATTTAATCTTGAACTTACCCGCATCCTCCGATGTTTCTCTTGGATTCTATATATACTTTTCCAGAAGTTCTCTAAAATTTACAGGATAATTTAAAGGTGTCGCATTGATCGAAACATTAATGTACTTAAAAGGTTATTTTTGTTAAATTATGTTGACGTTGGCAAATTATAAGTAATTTTAAATATCGGGAAAAACTGATTGACGTGATGAAGACCATAATTACAATTATGAAATAATGAAGTAATTACAATCATAGGTAATGCAGACACAATTACAGCCAATTGACAAAAAGTGTTCTAACCGTTCTTGACTTGCTATAAATAGATAATGCTGTAAATAATAACCGGTAACTGTAATACTATACACATTCTTCAAATATCGACCGCACCACACACTAGAAAGTCCTTAGAACGACAATAAGAACAAATTATGTTATATGATCGTGTTATGTATATATATATATATATATATATATATATATATGCATATTTATTTATTGATTTATTTATTCATTTGTTTATTGATTTATTTCAACACCAAGCATGCACTCAAAAGGATAAAATAAATTGCACTTACTTTTTTGCGCCCAGCTCGAGGAGATCGCGAGTCCATTGAGAAATCGAGAAATATCATTAACGCATTTGAGTGTAAGTCGAATATCTTCGTAATCTCGACTCATCCAAATGGGTATCAGTAACTTTGGATTCCATATATCGAGAAGTCGTTCAAGGTCCACCGAATCATTCAATTGCATCAGAAGTGGTACACTGGCGATCTTATTATTTGCGTCGAATGTATTTGTCGTTGAACCGGAAGTCTTGTTAGTTTGTAATAAATTAATCTTGAAATTTTCATTTTCCTGTCTAATCTCGAGACAATTTAACGTGATGACACACAAAATTATTAGCGAGCACAAAATTGCGAAAATTTTCGCCATTGTGCGAAATTAAGATTTCGTCATTTGTTGAGATATTTTATTGACTGATGAATCATTAAAACTTCCGGTAAAGTCAACCTAAACGAAACAAAAATTCTCTGAGATATTTTTTTCCTTCAAGTTAAAAAACAAGCAAAAATACATTTTCAGTAAAATTGAATATATATACACGATATTGTTTTTTCCCGGTTAATAAATTTGCGAGGATACTTTTTCGATTTGACGTGAATCGATCGAAAATAAACTTTTTTTATTTATTGAACTTTTCGAATTTTTTTTTTCGTTACTTGTAAGATCTATCGCGAGAGAGCCTTGTACGAAATTGAAGGGCGTAGAGTTGCTCGACTACTGTGCCAACACGTTCAAATGCACTTTGGGTATATTGTGTTCATCATCCTCTCTACTATCCCCCCTATAAAGTCTGATGGTAAACACCACGCGTGATCTTTTTCATGTGTGCGATGTCGTTCACTTTGCGCAGCTCCTCGTGCACTTTCCATGAAGTGACGAGCGAGCATTATTATCGTTACGAAGCTCGCACATCATACAGCTTTGTTGTAAAAGCTGGGCAGTCTTTTTGCCTCGACTAATGAAATTTCCTAGGCTCTTGTCGTGGTTTGCGAACACATTCTTTACCTCATATCCGGTACGATCTTTTAGCACGATTGCGCAACACTCTTTGTGATTATTTATTTGATAGATCCCCGGAAATAAAATTATAAAATAACTACGAACTGAAATAGGCCTTATATAATTGTGACACGGTTGCAGAATCGTGACTGACAAAAATAAAAATTCAACTGATTAACGATAATAACCCTGTTTTATTATTTTTATGTCGCTCACTTTTCGCTTAGGCACTGTTTGACTGTAACACACCATTGCCATGTACATCGTGTGGCTTTCTGCTAAATTCCCTCGCAAATGGCTCTGGATATACTTTACGTATACCTTCCCCATACCCATCGGGCACCTGAAGCTCATTGTCAGACTTTTTTTTGTGCTTTGCATGAATTACGAAAATCGCAAAATGTTGAGAAATACTACACGAGGGCCAGTTGGAAAATACTACACGAGGGCCGGTTGGAAAATACTATACGAGGGCCGGTTGAGAAATACTACACGAGGGTCGGTTGAGAAATACTACACGAGGACCGGTTGGAAAATACGACACGAGGGCCGGTTGAGAAATACTACACGAGGGCCGGTTGAGAAATACTGCAAGAGGGCCGGTTGGAAAATACTATACGAGGGCCGGTTGAGAATTACTAAACGAGGGCCGGTTGGAAAATACTACACGAGGGCCGGTTGGAAAATACTACACGAGGGCCGGTTGAGAAATACTACACGAGGGCCGGTTGGAAAATACGACACGAGGGCCGGTTGAGAAATACTACACGAGGGCCGGTTGGAAAATACTACACGAGGGCCGGTTGGAAAATACTACACGAGGGCCGGTTGAAAAGTACCACACGAGGGCCGGTTGGAAAATACTACACGAGGGCCGGTTGAGAAATACTACACGAGGGCCGGTTGGAAAATACTACACGAGAGCAGGTTGAGAAATACTACACGAGGGCCGGTTGAGAAATACTACACGAGGGCCGGTTGGAAAATACTAAACGAGGGCCGGTTGAGAAATACTAAACGAGGGCCGGTTGAGAAATACTACACGAGGGCCGGTTGGAAAATACTACACGAGGGCCGGTTGGAAAATACTACACGAGGGCCGGTTGAGAAATACTACACGAGGGCCGGTTGAGAAATACTACACGAGGGCCGGTTGGAAAATACTACACGAGGGCCGGTTGAAAAGTACCACACGAGGGCCGGTTGGAAAATACTACACGAGGGCCGGTTGAGAAATACTACACGAGGGCCGGTTGGAAAATACTACACGAGAGCAGGTTGGATAATACTACACGAGGGCCGGTTGGAAAATACTACACTCCCCAACGATTCCCTAACGAGTAGAAAAAGAAAAAAGTGAAATAGTTTAAGTTTCAGGCCAACTTTATATAGGTGTCTCAAGGGAGCAAACTTATAGCAATTTTTGTGAATAAACTTTTCTTGGTAAAAAAAAAAAAAAATCACGGAAAATACGAGTTTTGAAGGTGCGATATCTTTGCAACAGTTATCCCTATTGAGATTTGAAAGGGGGGTTTTGAAAACGTCTCGAGTAGACTTAGAGAATAGCGCTAGTTTCATCCAGATAAGCCAATTATTTGTCTCTCTATCACTCTTTGACTGTATCACGCTCTTCTTTCTCACGACCATGTCTGTTTTTTCTACTTATTTAAATTTATTATTCCCAAATAAAATAAATTTAAAAAAAATCTAAGCCCGATGTACACGAAACAAATTTGCGATCTCATATCTTTCTTTACAATATATATTTCCGGGAAGTCAGAAACATTGTAAAGAAAGATAAAAGTCGAAGATCGCTAATGGTTTGTCTGTCCAAACGCCGATGGCGTATAGTGCCATCTAACGGTGACGCGCGCCGCACAGATGGTAATCGGAGTTCGCCAAAACCATTCACATGCTCTTAAGAGATATCTGAACCTCGCGCCTCACACCAAAAAGCATTTTTAGTTAATCATAAAAAATACCAAGTAATCTAGAGGGCAGTCTCGAGAATTCTCCACCTCTATTCTCCTCTCCACATTCTCGTGCTAACCTCCAGACTCTGAAGGGAAGGTAAACAGTAAACATCGGTGGCTCACCTAACCTCAAAAATGAATATTATTATTGACACGAAGGGCCAAGCGGATCTAGTTTCAAAGAATCGATTACTCGACAGTGACGACGATGATGTCGTTCTTGAGGATATCGGTAAATTTTACGCCACGATTTTTTTGATTTCTCGTATCATTTCAGTCTGTAAGACTGAAAATTCCAAAAGTTAGGTTAGGTCGTCATCATGCTCGAGATAAAATATAAAAACACATTTTCAGGTCTCGAACCAGCTCCAGTAATGAAGAAAAAGCCCAAAAAGAGAAAACAAAAGATGCAGTTGCCGGAAAAACTGGAAAGTGCGACAAAAATGTCGAAAACGGACATCGATCTGGACGCGTTTGAGAGAGAGATGGGATGGACCAACAAGTGGGGAAAACAGCCAAAAAAAGTTGAAAACGTGGTCAAAGTCACAAAGTCGATTGATCCGGTGGAAAAAACTTTGAAACAATCAGCCATAAAGCCAGGATTTGAACAGCTGGAAAGTGTACCACGATATGACGAAAGTACAAGACGATTGAGAATTCAGAGACAAAAAGAACGTGAGAAGACCAAGGGCAAAAAATGGTTCAATTTGCCAGCCACCGAAATGACGGAGGAGATAAAGCATGATCTTGAAATAATTCAAATGAGATCAGTTCTTGATCCAAAACACTTTTACAAGAAAAACGACATAAAGGCACTACCAAAATACTTCCAGATAGGCAAAGTCATAGATTCGCCAATTGATTATTACAATGGCCGTTTAACAAAGAAAGATCGTAAACGCACGATCGTTGACGAACTCATGGCAGATGCCGAATTTGCCAAATTCAACAAGAGAAAGTACAAGGAGATTGTTGATGAAAAGCGCAAATTACACTATAAGGCGCACAAACATGCAAGAAAGCTGAAGGGAAAGAAGAAATAGGGATAGATGTAGATTTGAGAGTAAAACTATGTACATATTTACAATCTTCGTTATCTCATTTTTTTATTGCCTGAAAAAAATTTTAAATAAAATTCTCATTTCCTTCAATGAAATCCACCAGTAATTTCTATAGATGTGCCATTTATGTAAGAACTCTTATCGGACGCCAAGAAGAGTATGAGTTCTGCAACTTCGTGTGGCTTTCCGAACCTTCCTAGGGAAATTTTGTTCGCAAAAATGTTTCGAACATTTTCAGGAATGGTTTTTATCATATCTGTCTCTATAATCCCTGGTAAAACCGCATTGACTCGCACACCGAATCTTTGGCAATTGTAAAAAAAAACAAACTCATCGAGATGCCAAAAAATAATTGTTAATTATTAATTTAAAAAAAAAACATTCGAGTCATACTTTCCAAACTCCATTGATGCACTTTTGGTGAGTGCTTCGACTCCGGCTTTGGATGCACTATAATTGCACTGACCCATATTGCCAATTTTTCCAATAATTGATCCTATATTGACAATAGAACCCCCAGTTGATGCATCGGACTCAATCATTTTATTAACCCCTGTCTGAGTCACCAAAAATGTTCCCTTCAAATTAACTTCAATTACTCGATCGAAATCCATTGTACTCATTTTCAGTAAAAAATTGTCTCTCGTTATTCCGGCTGCATTTACTAAAATGGTCGGTGGTTGTGAATAGTGATTGAGCGCCATTTTGAAAGCATTCTGGACACTATCGATCTGTGATACATCGAGATCGAGGCCGATGTGGTTTGTGCCTGGCATTGATTATTAAAAAAAATGGCTATAGCCTAATCCAATTACTAAAAAAAAAAAAAATGTATTTAAATCGAATGAGAATTCTATGACAAATAAAATGTTTTTTACTACAATTTAGGAAATCCATTAGAAATTCATTAGGCCAACACTGCAGAATTTGCAATTTGGCCAAAATATATTCCATTTGCAACAAATAGATTTTATTTGCGTCAGATTCCATTTGACTCCAATAAATTCTATCCCATTTTTAATAAATCAGTTTTCCCCATTGTAGTGAATTGGCATATGCCTTAAGAAGATAAAAAATATATAAATATATATCAACCATCCAAAAGAGCAGCAGTATCCTCGGCGTTTTTAACATTTTGGTCTGCAGCAATGACCTTTGCCCCTTCGTTTGCTAGAGCTTTGCAAGCTGCTCTACCGATACCGCCACCGGCGCCTAGAAAATTGACAACACACCTCAATCCCCTATTATATCGAATGAGAGATACACGACGATTATTCTGACGCTACTACTAGATTTTATTATTTCGAAATCTTTTTTATTTTACTTATTCAGACCTGTAACGAACGCGAGTTTTCCTCTCAACGCGTTCGACATCTTGAATGAACTAAATCACTCTCTTATCGATAGAGTTTCATTCGACTTCAACTGTACACGATAAAAAAAAATAAAAAAAATCAACTTTGACCTTGAATGTAAATTAGAGGCTTTGAGAGGGGAGAATGATATTGCCATTTTATCTCGAGATTTTGCACAAAGCATTAATAGGTAGTAAATCTAATCAATATAATAATGATTCAAATTTCTTCGAATATAATTTTATATTCTATTTTAATAAAAACTGGGACATTGTAGATAAATGTGAGATATCTGTCCAATTATATGCGATCGAGTTTCGTTGCCTCAGCAACGATATCATTCTCTCGCCACTATGACGTCAACAGCGTACGCAGTGACGTCAGTGCTGAGATGCAACACGATTTTTCTGTTTACGGAATAAATAAAGCTAAAAAGGCTTGATAATGTTCAGAACGCGGTGTGTCGATATTTTCAAAAGCGGTTGACAAACTTTCTCGTGTCAATAGATTTGTTGATTAACGGGACAAATTTACCGTTGTAGGATAAACAGCTGTGCGCGTTTAATCAACAATACGAGCAACAGGATATTGGCACGTACGTCAGCGAAAATTCGTTTGTAAATCCGCAATATGAAATCGAACGCAGCCACGCAGCTCTGACGCAATTGCAAGAACGAGCATGAACCAAAAAACCTTTATGTAGCGTGTCGAATGCATTGAAATTATTGAAATTGTCCTGCCACATAGTGATCAAGCAAATTTTTCCCAAGAATTTAATCAAAAACTTGCAAAAAAAAAGTTGCGAATTATAATATATTTGATAATCATCGATGACAATCATAAAACTTGCAGAAGGAAATACGCGTCTGACTTACGATCAGTTGGTACCGAAAACTGTAACAAATCCCATGCAAAAACTGGAATGAGTGGGCTCCAGTTTCGCATCCCGCTTTTGTACGAAATATTAATAATTTCTAAATTTCATTGTCGCATCTCTCCTCAGACTCATCGCGATACACCTCTGAAGCGACGACTCGGCAATATGCTGATAGGAAAATAGTCGTACGCTGATCGTACACTCTGCATACACTTTGACAAGTTCGTGGTCAAGAGAGCGCACCTGTCGCTGCCCGAAGAAATTCTCAAAGTTAGACAGAGACAATCGTGTCTGACAAACGATGGTGGGAGTCGAAAAGCCTGCGCGCTTTGTGCATGGACAAGCGAACGCAGCCGCGCCGGGGCAACCCAGAGAAGGAGTGAGAGAGAGAAAGACGATCCTCTCGCTTCTCTGTCACGCTGCCGCGGCGAGCCGCCACTGCACACCGGTAGAGTACTTTAGTTTAATGTGTTGGCGAGATCCGTTTGTTGTGCCTTTGTGTGTCTGTGAGTGTCAGTAAGTGCGCGACATTGGCGACGCAGTCGACCCACGATGCTGGCCGACGCTGGAAAATGGCCGTGATCGGCGAGCCCAGGTTGAATACGGTCAATGATAGACAATTTGTGGGATCATCGGGTCCCAGGTGTACCAGGAACGTGTTTATGTCATCAGATCATCGACGAGGCAGGAGCGAGTCGTTGTGCGCCAACGCAACAACAACGACGCTCTTGGAAAAACTCGTGGACGATAGTACAATGTCGTCGTCCTCGTCGTCGGGCAATCGTTGCGGTATACTCGATCCAAACGAGCTCAGCGATCCCGAGGACGCTTATCTCGACACCGATCCACTCAGGTACGAGCTTCACAATATACAAAGTGTCATCAAGGTGACGAGGCAAAATATTGATGCTCTAAACAATCGTTTTGCCGGTTTTCAACATCCACCATCGATATATCTTACCGAGTATCATGAATTAACAAGTAAACTTCACGAGCTCGAGTCAAAGGAACAAAAGCTCAATGAGCTTTTAAATTCTACGATTACCGGCACCCAAGAGGACAGTAACGTATCAACGATACATCGATGTCCAAGAACACCCTCAAAATCCTTACTTCGGGCTCATCTGCCGAATCAACAGAGAACTAGTGTTCAGGTGAGGCCAAAAATTAAAAATATTTATAAAATAATCTTCCCATCGAGGCAATAAACGAGTTTTCCTTGTCAATTATGTGTGCTCAATTTTTTTTTTAAATCTATTATTTCAGGTTCGCGATGGACTCTCATTACGTGACGCACTAGCAAAAGCAATGAAACTTCGTAATTTAACCACTGAAATGTGCGTCGTTTACATCGTTGGCTCGGACAATTCAAAATTTCCAATACCCTGGGACACGGATATATCGTCACTCGAGTGCGATGAAATATCGGTCGAAATACTCGATAAATTTCCCATAACAACCTCGATATCGCACAATTTTGTGAGAAAAACTTTCTTCACCCTTGCTTTTTGCGAATGTTGCCGAAAATTGTTGTTTCAAGGATTTTACTGCAGAACGTGCAATTACCGATTTCATCAGAGATGTGCAGGTGGTGTGCCGGCACTGTGCCATCAGGTTAGAATGCAGGATGCGTATTATCAGGCACTTTTGGCGCATAACCCAGAGACTAATGCGGGAATATTGCAATTGCCATCGAATTATAGTTTGCGTCGAAGTATGTCACCTTCATTGGCACCTTCGCGAACTCAGCGACATCCGCGAACACTCGAACAGCAGGATCGTTCGAGTTCAGCGCCAAATGTTTGTTTCAACAATGTTAAGCCTGGAGTCGGTGACACGATCAGTGCCGATGAATACGCGAGATCGCAGAGCCTCGGTCGTCCTGTTGGTCCAACGCAGAGTCCCGTTTCACCGGGTAGCAGCCCGACGAAGCATAGCCAATCGACACAGGCCAGTCCAACGAGTACCCTCAGACCAAAACGACCACGGGCACGTTCGGCCGATGAATCATCGAAAAATCTTCTCGCCCCACGTGAATCAATCGAGGATTGGGAAATTCCTGCCGATGAGATACTCGTAGGACCTCGTATAGGCTCAGGATCTTTTGGGACTGTGTACAAGGCACACTGGCACGGTCCTGTCGCAGTTAAAACGCTCAACGTCAAGATACCCACGACAGCTCAGCTTCAGGCGTTCAAAAACGAAGTTGCCGTTTTACGCAAAACGCGCCATGTTAATATTTTACTTTTCATGGGCTGCGTCAGTAAACCACAATTGGCAATTGTGACTCAATGGTGCGAGGGATCCTCATTGTACAAGCATCTCCATGTTTTTGAATCGAAATTTGAGCTACTGACGTTGATTGAGATTGGAAGACAAACAGCACAGGGTATGGATTATCTTCATGCGAAGAATATCATTCATCGTGATTTGAAGAGTAACAATATATTTCTTCACGATGATCTGACGGTGAAAATTGGCGATTTCGGTCTTGCTACGGCCAAGACACGTTGGTCGGGCTCGCAACAGTCGCATCAACCGACTGGCTCGATTCTCTGGATGGCACCGGAAGTCATCAGAATGGAGAAGAAAAAGGAAAATCCGTACAGCTTTCAGTCGGATGTTTATGCTTTTGGGATCGTTCTTTTTGAGCTACTGGCCGGTCAATTGCCATACTCGAATGTCAGCGACAAAGATCATATACTTTGGAAAGTTGGCAGTGGTTATTTGCGTCCGGATCTCTTGAAATTAAGATCCGATACGCCAAAAGCACTCAAAAGGCTCACCGTCGATTGCATTAAATTCACAAGGGACGAGAGACCGATTTTTCGGCAGATTCTGGCCAGTTTAGAGGGGCTAATCAGAGGATTGCCCAAAATAACGAGATCGGCCTCGGAGCCAAATCTCAATAGGACGCAATTGCAGTCGGATGATTTTCTTTACGCATGCGCTTCACCGAAAACACCGGTCAACTTTCAATTCGGGGGCTTCCCGTTTTATCCAACTGGGGGCAATATTTAGGGACGTTTTCGCCAGACGGGCGGCACTGTGAGAAAAAGCTCGCCGATCGCGATCGTGCGAAGACACTCTGATGCCGATTGCTGGCGATGAGAGAGAAAGAGAAATACAAGAGGAATGAACATGATGAGTGCGACTCGATAAGTGCGAATGAACATGATGAGAGGACTCGATAAGTGCGAATTAAAAGCACGAATTGTTTTAATGCGACTCTCTTGTTGGAACACGCCATTTCTTATAAACGACTTGTCTATTTTCTCTTCTCTCTGTCACTAATACACAAAAAAAAGCTCTGTTGGGGAAAGGTGGAGCAAGATGACATTGTCGGGCTTCGAAATTTTGAAAGATTTCTCAATTCGATGAGACAAAGTTATTATTATTTGCCATATTTTTTAGTGAAACGAATTGGGGCAATCTTTTTATAAGTGCATACTCACACACACACATACACACTTGAGGAAATTTCTCGGAACATTCACACGTCAATATCAATTATTCATAAAACTGATGCGGTGAAATTTCAACATTTCCATTTCAGCTTTTCATTTCAATCGATTTTTGTCCATGTAATTATTTTTATCTCTTCGAGGTAACATTTTTTAATCACAGGTTTATGTATTCAATCTTGAAAAGTGGAAAGTTATTTGATAAAAAAAAAAAACATTCTCAATGTGACAGTACTAATGGAAAAAAGGGACACTTCAGCATTCCCGAAAAAAAAAAAAGGGTCGTTTTAATTCGATCATCTTTCGCGATCTTTCCCCACATGTAAAACTCACACACACACACGACAAAAAACTATCACAAATCGCAGTATCTTATAATCTTCTGTATATATATATTATTAATAAATTAAAAGTACGGTCGCGTGCGGTGGCAGCCGTTGATTGTGTGTGGCAATCCTTGAAAAGGATTTAAAAAATAACGTATAATTGTTTTTTAGGAGTAAACAAAAAAAAAACAAAGACAGCATTTAAAGTTGCGCTCGAATTGTCGTTTCTTATCTGCTCACGGTCCCCCCCCCCCCTTCCACACCACAATCTCTCGTGTATCTTTTGCCCAAACGATGTTTTACGTCTTTACGTCGCGATTAAATTCAACCGGCTGTACAAACAGAGAAGAAAAAAATGCCTCATTGATGCACAGGAAACGATGATCTACGCGATAAATAAAAAAAATGCAGTGTAAATACTGCCTGTGAAAGAATGATATATATATGTATATGAGAAATTACACAGAGATGGATCGCGTACGATATATATGTGATGTGTATGCAAACATATCCCGTGTCTACAACCATATTGGCGTATGTCTCACACTTATAAACAACGCACACACCCTTATGGTTGTAAATGCTCGATATATTAATATAGTTAGTCGGTTTTACCAATTCTAGCAAACGCCCAGAGTAAAAAAGAAAAGAAAAACAAACTCTCGACGAGACTCTGTCAATCACCGTTTCTCGAGGCCCGATGTGTGTTCGATTTCATCGACTCAAACAATCAATTATACACGAGATCTTATGAAAAAAAAAAAAAAAAAAAAAAAAAATCTATTTAATTGTAAAATGTCTCGTTAATAATTCGGCGGCTAAATGCCGAACGAGATCTCGTTAAGGGATTATTATTATTATTACTATAATTAGATCACTCGATCTGTTGAATAAACGCGAAAGACGCCCAGTAAATTTCGTATCGTTGAATTGGGTGATGAACGAAACAAAAAAAAATGAAGAAAAAACAAAACGGGCCTAAGAAGTAAAAGATCTCGACAGGTGTTGCAATTTGTACAGGCGTGTGAAAAAATATAATTTTTCAAACGATCTTTTGGACTTCCGGCTTCCACAGGATTTATTTATTTATTTATGTGATCGGATGGAATATCACAGTTATGTGAGTGCGAAGATGAGAGGGAGAGAGAGAGAGAGAGAGAAATGATTCCTGGATCAACAAGAGTGTGAATGCGAAGTGATAGGATAGATACCAAGTGATCGATTGGTTGAAGGAACTGATGCAAAATATAATAAAAACTACAAAAAAAAAATGAAACAAACTCTATAACACTATTATAATGACGCTTTCTCGCAATCGGAGAAAAAGTGAACCCGTGAAACATAATTAATGAATAATCGTGAAGGAGTGTCGAGCGACGAAGGCAGAGGAGTGAAAAGGAAAATTGCCGAAGTAGAAATGTGTGTGAAAAATACAAATTTATGGAGAGTTTGACACCTGTGTAAAATTATAAGTGAAATTAGGTTTTTTTCGTCCATCGATAAAAGTCTCCACCAGGGAAATTCGAGGGGTACAAATTTTGAAATAATTCCAATACTTTTTTTTTATTGCCAATTTTCCGATGGAAAATTTTATGGGGAAAATAAAATATCTCTCGCAGTTCTCATATACTTAATTACTGCTCTGTATATAGTTCTTACGATATTTGGGTAACTTAAAAACAAAATAGAAATTCGTTCCCTTAATCGAAATGAATTTTATTCGCACGCTTGTAGCCCTTAAATATGGTCGAAGCGGTAAATGAGAGAAAGTATTTTGACGAAAAAACCTGATTATACGATCTCCCGTTCGATTGAGGAAGAACAACGAGTGAGAATTTCACCTACGAATCTGAAACTTTTAAATATCTTATTGGTATATTATTTTTCAGTCACAAAGTTCCAAGATGATTTATATTCTCGGTTTGCTGATATATACGTAGTGAAAAAAACAATTGTCCTAAATACAGATATATCTTTTCAATGCCAATTTCATTCTGCTCGATATACTTCTTTGATATTAAAAATTACCTTTTTTTTTTTAATTTTTAAAGAACTGGAATTTTTTTCGACTTTTTATAGCAATATTTCAACAATATAAAGTATAAAAATGACAAATAAATGCTCTCCCTCTATGCAAAAAAAAGTCTACTTGAGGTATATAAAAATATATCTACGGTATACCCAAAATATAATTAAAACATATTTCCGATTTCCAATAAATTTTTGGGTTTATTTTCTTTGCATGGGGTTGAAAATTTTACTGTATCGTTTATTTGTTGAAAAGAAAATATATACAGGAAACACTCGTATGTCCTTGACTCTTTTTTTTGAGCCACTGTAAAAGCATATCTTCAATATTTCCTCCTCGTTCTGCTCTGACTTTCAATATATAATGTTTACTGATAATACTGAAACGATTGTGCATTTAATTATTTCGTCATATCCCGTGGTGGCGAGAGAGAGAGAGAGAGAGAGAGAGCGATAAGCGAGATGGTCGATATTCTGTATACGAAAATTGCGGCCAATGTCCTTTTTGCCTCTGCCCAAGCGTCTCGGCTGGACATTCCTCCATTGTACATTTTTGCTTGAATGTAATTGTAAACGCATATGTGTAAGAAAAAGAATCGAGAGAGAGAGAGAGATAGAGAAAAACCGAGGAAAAGAACGACGATTGTTCGCCAATGAAAAGAGTTTTGAAAATTAATTTGATGGTATTAATAAGTCTCTGTGCCCTCTCTCTCTCTCTCTCTCTCTTTCTCGCGTCTTCATTGAGTGTGTCTCGAATACCACGAGAAACATTGATCCGAAGACGGCGAGGGTAACGCAAGCGCGAGAAATCCTCATCTCTTCACTTTGTTTGCCAAAAAAAGGAAAAAAAAAAAAAAGAAAGATGATGGAATGAAGAAATTGCGAAATTGAAAAGTTACGAGAGAAAAAATTGCAGGATTCTCCCACGCGCTGTAAGATTGAACGAGAAGCATCAATTGTATCTAACAAGAACAAACAAAAAAGTATTTAAAAAATAAAATAAAATTGACTTGATCTTCGCAAAAGACGAGATTTTTTTTTTCCACTATTTATTTAACACCCAAATATGATTAAGTATGAATTTTAATATATAAATATGATTTTTTTTTTGTTTTCATACATTATTTATAAGCTCAAGGCTGGCAGTGTGTGTCCATTTTATAGACTCGTTCTGCGCGACTGCAATCACTCCCTGGAGTATGAGAAAACCTAACAGAGAGCTCTTATACGTTCCATCGTGAATAATTATCACATTTAATGTGGCTCGGAGAATTGACAATCAAACGAGCTTGTCGTTTTCATACCGGACATGAAGCAATATGGTAACTATATATAGCGGTAAAATGTACGTCATCGTAAAAAAATTTGCTAATTAATATTAAATGATCGACGTGACTCTGTCATTCATAATTCCAGTCTCGTGTGTGTCGTCGACTGGAGGGTCGCCGACAAATTTGACAAGCCGATTATCTCGATTTGGGTTCAGTATACGACCAATCGCTTTCTAGTGCCAAAATATTTTTTCGAACAATAATTTAGTAAATAAAAAATTCTTTATATAGAAATTCTAAGAAAAATACTTCGTAATGATGATATTACGCGGATAGAGAAAATATTTTTATCGAATTATTGCTCCTTAGCACCGTTATTTTTTTTTCACACCTCGTTTTTTTTTTTTTTTTTTCCTTTTTCTTTTGACAGCTAAACTTACTCTAAAAAAAGAGATTCTGTTGAGAAAATAAATTGCCGCCTTTTTTCAAAAAGTCTTTTCAAAGTTATTTATTTTTTTATTTTTGAGACTTAATAGTCTCAAAAATAAAAAAAAACAAATAGCTGTTATATACTTTTTTCACCAATACCTCGATAATCTACTTGATTGTGGGCGAAACTTTTTTCGCTATCGCCAAAAAGTTTGAAAAACACGAGGCACGAAGGAAAAAGCACTCAACCTCATAAAAGTTTCAAAAGGTTTATAAAATCAAGTTATTGTTTTCAGATTCGGCCATCTTGCTTGTTGGCCAAGCAAGATGGAGTTCTATCTTTCCCAAATGAAATGAAATTGATTTCAGCCAGTTCATTAAATTATTTTCGAGAATTAATACCATTGACCAACCGTTGATAAGATTTCCGGAGAAGTTGCCCCTGCCAATTTTGGACGATTTGTCGAGCTCAACTTTTAATGGTGGAAAGGTGGAAATTTGCGTTTTTCGGTTGAAAGACCTTCAGCTTTTTTTATCGTCAACCTAATAGTAGCAGTAGTAGTGTTGATGGGTAAGTCTGTCCGGCGTAGACAAACGCGTTCGAGCATACGCAGTTGAGGAATAGCAGCAAAGCCGGGAATCCCCGTCGGAAGGTCATGACTTTGTGCTCGGGGAGTTTAGTAATCCCGTAGTGAGGCTTTACTTTTAGACCCGCCCCCGCAACTTTTGCCCTCATTTTTTTTTCCACCCCCTTTACATTGCCTTCGTGGCTCGACGTCTCCTCGGAATTTTTTCGCCTACGTATGGTAATACAGGGGCATATGTGTATGGGGCATTCCATGCCAATTCGGATCGGCCATGAAAATCAACATTTCTAACTTTGCATATCTATATTTTTTCTCGATTTTTTTTACCAAAAAATACATATCGTAGGGGGACAAAAAAAAACTGCAAGCAAATTTTCAGATTAAAATAAAACAGTACGATGTTTATCGACAAAATTTTGAATTAACACTATTGGCGGTTATTGAGTTTTCTAAAAAAAAAAAAAAATAGTAATTGCTTTATTGATAATTAAGATTTTTGGAGCTTTTATATATGGGCGTATTTCCTAGTATAGGTGATGGACAATATTTTTTTAATTCGTTATTTTATTGCTGAGAAAGAATTTTCGTAAATAAATTTATTACAAATGGCAATTTGGGAAAAATAAGATAAAAATTTTGACGATCCCGTCGACATGATCTGGAATGCCTCATGTATCGAATCGTCATCGGTGATATGTGCAAGTGTAGAAAATATCGATATTTGCACTACGCAGACGACACGTTTTTACGATAATACTTGTGACAATTATCGGACGAAAGGACAGATTGAGACGAAGCTTTTAGTGAATTTATCGAAGTGGAAAATAGCTCTCGCTTCTCGTCGCGGGAGAATTTTCGAACGAGATTCATGCCAAAACGGTCCAGAATGTTCACACGCTGCGGGTTATATAAAATGGGCCATTGAATGGTAGTAAATTGGAATCGAGAGCGTATATCTGGTATTCTCGGGGCCGAACGGTCGAACACTCATCCATCGGTATTTTCGCCCTCGCAATCTTCCATTTATATACATTTGCTGTACATAGACAGATATATACGTATCCATAGACAGATATATACGTATACATAGACAGATATATACGTATACATAGACAGATATATACGTATACATAGACAGATATATACGTATACATAGACAGATATATACGTATACATAGACAGATATATACGTATACATAGACAGATATATACGTATCCATAGACAGATATATACGTATACATAGACAGATATATACGTATACATAGACAGATATATACGTATACATAGACAGATATATACGTATACATAGACAGATATATACGTATACATAGACAGATATATACGTATACATAGACAGATATATACGTATACATAGACAGATATATACGTATACATACAGATATATACGTATACATAGACAGATATATACGTATACATAGATATATACGTATACATAGACAGATATATACGTATACATAGATATATACGTATACATAGACAGATATATAAATATAGAGGAAACGTTTTTTGCAAGTCCAGGTTTTCAATTTTCTCTACATTTTTTTGGCTTTTAAAATGATCTTTGAAAATTAAGAATATCGAAAATTCGATTGCCCATAACTTTCTTTGTGCAGAGTAGTCTCGAATGCGGTTTATTTCATTTCGATATCTCAACTTTTGTCACCTTCAGAGTATTTTGAAATTTGCCTAAAATTGAGTGGGGAAAGAAATTTAAAAAAAAAGATTTTAAAATGGCAAAAAACTGTAGAAAATAGAGAAATAATCGTAATTTAATTATTCATACGTTATTTTGAAGCTTGAACGATTACGAAAAAAATGACCATGGATAAAAATCACTACAAAATTGCGAAGCAAACTTAGAGGCGTTTTTGAGCAGCTTGAATTTAGTCCAAATGTATAATATTTAAATTGTTCTGTGATTCTATATCGATCTATTTTGACTGTTAACTCGAAAATAGCTAATATTAATTTTCGAATAAGCGTTGGAATACACGCAGTGAGCACATGCAAATATATACTAATATCAAAATTCCTTCGTAAAGCCAGCTGTTCAGTACATTTCTGTTACTATATATATATATATACACGTTACTATACATCTCGAGCATTTCTACTGGAATGTGTTTTGCGCGAGTAGTGTTCTGCCCATCCACCTTACCATCACGAGGTCACTCAGGGCTCTCTGTGACCGACAGTGGTTGTGCTGGTGATTTCATCTTACATACAGAGAAGTTCACAAAAATTTTCTCACCTCACCCTTCGCTCTCATATTAATTGCAATTGGATAGTTTTAAATTCTCTCTAATGAATTATTAAATTCCCCCCCTGTAATTTATAATGCCCGGGGAATATTCGAAAAATTTAATCATCGTGTGTCACGTCAAAAATTGATGTGCCAATCAACGAGCTACGCTTTATTTGAAAAACGTAGCTCGCCAAATGTCAATATTGTTTATGCAATCTCGAAGAAATTTTCTTTACACCCACACTATTTTCTCTCGAGTAATTGACTTTTTCGGGACGGGGACTTTCTGAAAGAAATATAAAATCAAGACAAGGGTCAGGTTATGAAGGTCGCTGAAAAATAGTTTCCGAAATAAAAGCAAGAGAAAGTTATGGCGTAGAAAGTGAGCAACCGCCCGAAAAATAAAAAACAATAAAAAATCGTTTTTTATTCGAGACTTGAACGGGTTCAATATTGAGAATTTTCATTAAAAAACTTTTCCTTTATAATATCGTCTGAATCAGCCTGTATTGGATTGCACAGAGCGTATCCTTGCGATACGAGTGCGACGGTGTGCGAAAGCATATAGATTACCAGAGGTAGCATCAGTAGGCTATCTAATACCTGTACATATGTACGCGTGCAAAAAAAGCGCTACACACTCGCGCGTAGAGACGAAATTTGTGCCTCTGTATAGGTGAGCGCATGCGCGCCTCGAATTCTGACGCCTCAGCCAGTCGATGCTGGAACATCGCGGTGGGAGGACGTACGACCCGTAATCTCTCCCGAAAAATCATCGTGTGTTTAATCGCACACATTCGGTTAATATAACACACTGAATATATACAATTATACGTCTAAATACATAAATGCACACACACACACACACACACAACATATATGTATATAGAGATATATATGTATATGCATATCTATAAAAACGGGTACAAAAAGTTCATCGCTCCATATCCAAGCATCACGTCATCATTTCACGAATTGAATTCGGCATTGAAAACCAAAATCGACATTAAAGAAGCATCAATATTGTCATTATCGACATAATTATTAACAAAAAAAAAGCAGAGAAAACGCATCGACTCGACAGACGAAAAAAATAAAACGTCAACCCTACGAAATATCACTATAGGAAAATTATTCCGCGATGAAAGATGAAAGCATAATATTGAGAGAGAACTGTTGAGAGACAGAAATAATACATAAATATATATGCAAAAAATTGAGGGATTTGATAAGGATAAATAAATATCGAAAGGGGGAAAGAGAGAGAGAGAGAAAGAAGGATAAAAGAAGAGAAACGACGATACGGGTTTCATCGCGAGAGAATAATATTGTAAAATTTTTACATCGTCGTCGTTGTCTTCATTGTACACAATAGAGCGAGGGGAATATACACGAGAGAGCGTTGCCCGCGGCCAATTCTAGATTGTATTTGCCGAGAACGAATGGGATCCTACGAGAGGACTCTGACATCGAAACTCCCAGTAAACACGCTCTAAAAAAAGCTCTGCACAATTTATATCTGTACATAATATATATATATATATGTATATATTTATATGTATATATGTGTAAAGATTTAAAGATTGCACGTACCCTATAAAATTATGTACAATTCATACTACATGTATGAAAAAATTGTGTGTGTCCTGTAAAATTACATACACATTCGTACGAATAAAATTAAGTGCGTGAGAGACAAAATTCGATCCGAGGCTTATCGTTAAAAACGTTGCGTTACATATATGTGTACAACGTATATATCGTGAGAATTAATAAAGGAAAAAAGAAAAGATATATCAGTGCGTGGAAGGTAAACGAGAAAACGTCGTAGTTGCGATTCGTAAATATATCGCGTTCAAACTCTCTCTCTCTCTCTCTCTCTCTCTCTTTGGAATGGCGTACACGATGTCACAACTAATGTACGTGTAACTCCCTACTGCGTGTAAATTCGCGAACGAGATAATCGAATTTTGGCGCGAGTGACGCAGAGAGCTAGAGAGAGAGAGAGAGAAAAATAGAGCCAGCATCACTGCCTTCACGTGTGGATTTTTTTCCTCCTCAATCGAGTGGGGTTATTCATATTTTCACGAAAATACGTAGGTAAATATATACACAGTATAATTTAGAATTTTTATACAATGCACAATATTTTAGAAATATTTTAGAAATATGGCAACTTTTCTACATATATCGTCAAAATGCAGTTGTTAATATTTTAGCGAAAAAAAGTAGGTAAATATTTTCACATTATACCCGGAATTTCCATGTAACACACAATATTTTAGGATTATTTTAATATTCGCGCTTTTTTAGAATTATCGTAAAAATTCTATTATTAATATTTTGCCGAAAGGGCGTAGATAAATATTTTGACATTATACCCGGAATTCCCATGTAACACACAATATTTTAGCATTATTTTAATATTGGAGCTTTTTTAGAATTATCGTAAAAATTCTATTATTAATATTTGGCCGAAAAAAGTAGGTAAATATTTTCACATTATACCCGGAATTTCCATGTAACACACAATATTTTAGCATTATTTTAATATTGGAGCTTTTGTAGAATTATCGTAAAATTCTATTATTAATATTTTGCCGAAAAAAAGTAGGTAAATTTTTTTCCACTATCCACGGAATTTCCATGTAACACACAATATTTTAGCATTATTTTAATATTCGAGCTTTTTTAGAATTATCGTAAAATTCTATTATTAATATTTTGCCGAAAAAAAGTAGGTACATTTTTTTTCCACTATCCACGGAATTTCCATGCAACACACAATATTTTAGGATTATTTTAATATTCGCGCTTTTTTAGAATTATCGTAAAAATTCTATTATTAATATTTTGCCGAAAGGGCGTAGATAAATATTTTGACATTATACCCGGAATTCCCATGTAACACACAATATTTTAGCATTATTTTAATATTGGAGCTTTTTTAGAATTATCGTAAAAATTAAATTTAAGTAAATTTTTTTTACCGAAATAAAATATTGTCTATCGAATTGATTTGATTTTCTCGGAGTCATGTGATGTCTCAAGTAGATATGGGCATTATATACGAGTTTTCCCTTCTGCTATGTGAGTATAGCGAATGGGTTAACGAGATATTCGCTTTTACAAAGTGAAACTTCCCTCGCCCTCTAATTGTTCTCGTCGATTAAAACAGAAAAAAAAGAAAAGTAGAAGCTCTCTGTGTGAATCGATGTCGATTCGTTCGGATTGAATTGAGAAATGAGTATTGAAATTGAAAACCCTCAGGGCAATAAATGCTACACATAACGAAGTTGCAATTCGATCTGATCGTAAAAGGCTTTCAGATACTTCCATATATATATATATATATAAATATATATATATGTATATATATGTGTATAGCAAACGATTAAACTACTTTATATTTATTATACGCCAAGATTTGTTTGCACAGTTATTATCCTCGAGAAAATCTTTTGCCTGGAATCTCACGAGCAGCAATCTATGTGCATATAATATGTAATATACATATATACAGTTTTTCATTCGTGGTGGTGTACAAGGCGACCCGTATCACCTGCCCAAGCTCATAGATTAGCGAAGAAAAATTCGATATGTACGAGATAAAAAAGGATTATATGATATGCCCCCTTTCAACAGATAAGAAGGATAGGAACCTGAAGTAGATCGGAGAAAAGAGAAAAACCGTGGTTGAGATTCATAAATAAGAGACTACATATAATATAATGGACCTTCAAATACAATTATAGACAATCTCATGATTTTCTATGTGCTAATGATTTTTTTCTTATAAATTCGTTGATCTTTACGTTAAATAATCTTATTTGTACAAATTTTAATTAAAGAAGTAAAACATATAATTTTTAACTCCCAACTGCCCGTAAGGAAAAAAGGCGTTTCACTGTAATTCAACTAACCAGGGGAGTAATTCGTTTGTGCAGGGTTGCCGTTTTTTTAACTCGTGATTCGACAAAATTTTAAAATTAAAAATGGCAGAGTCAATATAATCGACTTAAAAAGAAAAAATAACACAATTCTAATGCATATCGATACCTGGTAGTTTTTCAAGTCTCCGCTTGAAAACTTAAAGATCAACGAATTTTTTTCTTATAAATTCGTCGATCTTTACGTTAAATAATCTTATTTGTACAAATTTTAATTAAAGAAGTAAAACATATAATTTTTAACTCCCAACTGTCCGTAAGGAAAAAAGTCGTTTCACTGTAATCAACTAACCAGGGGACTAATTTGTTTGTGCAGGGTTTCCGTTTTTTTAACTCGTGATTCGACAAAATTTTAAAATTCAAAATAGCAGAGTCAATATAATCGACAAAAAAAGAAAAAATAACACAATTCTAATGCATATCGATACCTGGTAGTATTTCAAGTCTCTGCTTTCAAATTTAATTTAACAGCTTGGAAATTCATAATGGCTGATCGAATAAATAAATAAAAATGATTTGAGCAATATGAAATTTACAATATTGATGGAGTTTCGAATCAACGAATTTATTTTAAATAATCTTAATTGTACAATTTTTAATTAAAGAAGTACAACATATAATTTTTAACTCCCAACTGTCCGTAAGGAAAAAAGGCGTTTCACTGTAATTCAACAAACCAGGGGACTAATTCGTTTGTGCAGGGTTTCCGTTTTTTTAACTCGTGATTCGACAAAATTTTAAAATTCAAAATGGCAGAGTCAATATAATCGACAAAAAAAGAAAAAATAACACAATTCTAATGCATATCGATACCTGGTAGTATTTCAAGTCTCCGCTTGAAAACTTAAAGATCAACGAATTTTTTTCTTATAAATTCGTTGATCTTTACGTTAAATAATCTTATTTGTACAAATTTTAATTAAAGAAGTAAAACATATAATTTTTAACTCCCAACTGCCCGTAAGGAAAAAAGGCGTTTCACTGTAATTCAACTAACCAGGGGAGTAATTCGTTTGTGCAGGGTTGCCGTTTTTTTAACTCGTGATTCGACAAAATTTTAAAATTAAAAATGGCAGAGTCAATATAATCGACTTAAAAAGAAAAAATAACACAATTCTAATGCATATCGATACCTGGTAGTATTTCAAGTCTCTGCTTTCAAATTTAATTTAACAGCTTGGAAATTCATAATGGCTGATCGAATAAATAAATAAAAATGATTTGAGCAATATGAAATTTACAATATTGATGGAGTTTCGAATCAACGAATTTATTTTAAATAATCTTAATTGTACAATTTTTAATTAAAGAAGTACAACATATAATTTTTAACTCCCAACTGTCCGTAAGGAAAAAAGACGTTTCACTGTAATTCAACTAACCAGGGGAGTAATTCGTTTGTGCAGGGTTGCCGTTTTTTTAACTCGTGATTCGACAAAATTTTAAAATTCAAAATGGCAGAGTCAATATAATTGACAAAAAAAGAAAAAATAAAACAATTCTAATGCATATCGATACTTGGTAGTTTTTCAAAATGGCTGATCGAATAAATAAATAAAAATGATTTGAGCAGTATGAAATTTACAGTATTGATGGGGTTTTTTTTTAGACCGTTTTTCATCCAATGTATTCTTGCATTGGGTTCAAATTCAATCACATGAGTCATTAATAATTATTACCGGTATTAAAAGTTTTCATTTTGTCGAATTTTAGCTCGCGACAATGCAAAATATAATTCATTAGTCAAAAACGATGTAATTAAAAAGTATAATACAAGTAATCGTATAACTAAAGTGGACGAAAATTTTCAACGAGTAAGTTTGATAATTGCCTCAGTTCGTCGCCTCTGCCTTATAATCTCTCTTTTCCCATTTATTTTGCTATATATTTCCTCTTGGGTAATTACAGTCTCAACCGAATGAACTATACACAGAGATGCGCTCTCTCGGCCAGCGCGAGAGCGGCGCCAGCTTTATTATATTTATCGTATTGTATATATATATATATATTTCTCCCACCCGACGTCCAGCCTTGACGTCACTTTATCGCGAAGAACTCCACAATTCCCCCCCTCCCAAATTTTATTTCTATATAACTTTTAGCATTTTTTTTTTTCATACTCGACGTCTTTCTTGATCTCTCGACAAAATTTTATTTTCTATGTTTTTTTTTCTTCTCTCTATTGCAGACTCGAAACTCTTCGTGGGGAGCCGGAGTCATCAACGAAACGAAATTATTTCGAGAGGCCGAAATACTTTTCCCACTCATTCTCTTCCTCCTCCTCCTCCTCCTCCTCCTCCTCCTGCTCCCCCCCCCCCCCACTTCGCTCGTCGTACTGCCACACTTCGGTATTCTTCCATTTCCAAGAATCGAGAGAATATCAAGAAGTGACCTCTGACATTGCAAAGAACGATAACACGAACGCGAGTGCCAACATACGAGGGACGAGGGAAGAAAAAAAAAAAAAATGGTGCCGAGACTTGAATTTGTGGTGGCGCTGCTCATTTAACCGTCGCGAGCTGTTCAATACGTATCGAAACTCACGCCTTCGTGTGTCTTTCGCCACTATATATATACATATATATATATATATACATATATATATATATATATATATATACATATAGTCACTCGATCCGCGTCTTTTCATCCCGTCTTCCCATCTTTTCTACTTTTGCCATTTTTTCTTCTCTCCCCGCCCCTCCCTCACACTCTTTCTCACTTTGCCCCCTCGCCGCGCGCGCCCTCTAAACGCTATTTAGAGAATCTGGAACAGTCACAGTCAGTGCGAGAAACGCTGGATTTTTTCGTGGCGACATCTACGAAACGAGTAAATTCTCCTCTCTCCCTCTCTCTTTTTCTTTTTATTAACGACGGAAGTTTCATCAGGAACACAATGACTGCTGCGAATACTACGTGACCTTGTGAAGCATTGTCGACGATTTCTTGAATCATCACGAACGCGAACGGCTCATTTCCGGTTTTCCGGAAATACTTCCGGAATTTTGCCGATTTCGCTCGGGCTCGTCCGCGCCCCCCGTGTGTGTATATGTGTGAACCGAATTTGATCTCTCGGTGCTCATCGAGCATGTGCTGCGTATCGATGAGAGACTGCAGGCGCTTGCACGGTCGTGATCGAGACATGGGATAAATACGAGATGTACGCCGTGGGAATTTCGAGAGACGAGTGACGAAGAATAAAAAAAAAAAGATTGGAAAAAAATTGTGAGTGAGGAGATAATGATGGATTGGCCGAGCGTCGTCAGATAGCCAAACGACAAAAGATCGAAGAACGAGGGAGGGGAGAGAAGAGAATCGAACTATAATTGCATATCCCGCATAAATATCACAAAACAACAGAGGGAGGAAGCTGAGATGAATCATAAAAATAAGACGAACCAATAGAACAGAAGATAATAATTAATCTATTCAAATCCAAAGACTGATCGACAGCGACCGATCGTAAACAATATACATATATAGCATCGAGAGTAACGCGAAGCGTTCCTCGTTATACATTCAAATATACATATATTATGTACTATATATATATATACATATCTACGTTGTACTGAAGAAATTATACTGACGAAGAAATGCGATAAATCCGAGGCTAAAAGCTTGTGATAAACTGGATTCTTGTTGGAAACCTCTCTCTCTCTCTCTCTCTCTCTCTCCGAAATTCCTCGTTCAAAATGAAAAATATACGATATTGTAATTGTACTTATGTACAAGTTGTATAAATCTATATCAAGAAACGAGACTGTGTCTTGATGCCAAGTAGATAAAAAAAAAACCGTGCAATTTTGACCCTTTTACATATTTACGAATATACGTGGCTCTTCCTCGACTGCTGGGCAATTTTTTTGCACAGGAGAAATCGGTAGTGATCGTTCGGATTGAGGTTGGACGATCGATAGCGAGAAAAGATCTGTTCGAATATTGGCACTTTGGCCCTCTATGAGCAGCGTGCGCAACTAGCAGCAAAGAGGGTTATGTTTGCGTGCTCTCGAGTGCTGCGACCATTTTTATTGTAAAACACGAGCTTTTGTTCGGAATATATTATAATGAGAAGTGTTGCAAAGTGGCAAACGACGAGACTTCATTCTCACCGTTAATTGTGAAAATTTTCGTCTATTGTGTGTCCCAAACGAGGGGAGAAGAAATTTTTTGAAAATGTGATTTATCGACGGTGGCGCTTGTGTTCGTGCGTGCAGAGCTCGAGTCGAAAGTTTGTTCGAGGATTTATTGTGCTTGCTCAAGGAAAAAAAAAAATCAAGGTTTAATACTACGTCGATTTATATTCATACGTATATTATTTAAAAAAAGACAGTAATATATATATATATATATATATATATATATATATAGAGAGAGAGAGAAAAAACGCAGAAGAGTTATCAGAGTGCTAACGAGCAGCAGAATGGGTTGTGGACAGAGTAAAATCGGTAACATCTATTCCAAGAACAAGAAAAATAAGAACAACTCGGCCAAGAAAAACGGAGACTCGATACGTAAGTAAAATCATTATTCCCTAAAAATTAACTATAAATTCAAACTAAAGAAAATCGATAATTAGGAGTTTTTATAATGTTTTGAGATAATGGGCCGAATCGTGCTTCACTGTTCTGAACGGGACCATCTTGGACTGCGGGTAGTGGGTAGCATATATAGTTCTATCCAAGCTCCATCTGTGGAGCTTGCAGCCCTCTGGTGCTGCAATTTCAATGTCACCTCGGCAACTTTCTTTTATTGCATTCATTATAATTTTCTCTAATATTTCGCCAATTTGGAATTCGGAAGAATCGGCAAAATGGATTTTTCAAAATTGCACATTTTTTTAAATCACAATTTTTTTTAGTCTGACTGAACATTTATTCGAGTGTTTATGGAAAGAATTTTTTATTTTACGGATTCGTTTATGATAATTTAGCATTGTCGTTCATGAAAATTATCCATGATCGAAAAAATTAAGTACACACAATTTTCCAAACAGATTTTACTGTGCAATTAATTAATCAGTCTATACAAATCCTCTTATTCGTGAAAACAAAACGATGCGTGCACAATAGAGAGTTTGTTGGAGGGTGCGACGTCAACATATGATTATTATTATTATTATTATAAATAGGGCCATATATAGAATGTGTCACGAATTGTTTGAATTATCGAAAGTTGCACTTTATTATGTATCACTAATATTGAATAAATGTCAGTACTATTTTTTCCGTGTAAGGTGACACGCAATACAACGCAAATGTCAGATAAACATGGGCTAACAGGCACACAAGAGGCGAATCGTAATATTAAATTGGCTTATCACGCCGAATCTCTCGTTGACGCAGCACGACCCAGATTGTCTCTAATGGGACCTAACGCTGCGCATAATACTGGTATGGCCTCGTTTCTATTTATCCGCACCTATCTCCGTCTCTCTCTATTTCTCTCTTTCGCTACAGCTATCCAATCAACTTGTCATTTGTTATTCTTGACAATCTAGAAGGACCCAATGAAATTCGGGAAAACACATATTATGAGATATATATTATTTTTATTCGTAAGCGTGCTAGCGTGCACGTAGACAGACTTTTTCTAATCGTAATATAAGAACACGTATGGGGCAATCCAAATTAAATCGAGAGGGTCGATGTGATCCTCACGATTTTTCTTCTTTTTCATTCTAGTAAGTTTTGGACTCATCAACTTCAAGTGAAAAATTAATATCTGCTCGTTATATACAAGAAACTTCAAACCCACACTGTTAGCCATTGTTAAATTAGCACATTTTTTTAAATCACAATTTTTTTTAGTCTGACTGAACATTTATTGGAGTGTTTATGGAAAGAATTTTTTATTTTACGGATTCGTTTGTGATAATTTTGCATTGTCGTTCATGAAAAATGTCCATGATCGAAAAAATTAAGTAAACACAATTTTCCAAATAGATTTTACTGTGTAATTAATTAATCACTCTATACAAATCGTCTTATTCATAAAAACAACTTTATTATCCGAGTGAAAAAGGGATTTTGGCCTGCGTGACCCAATGAAATTCGGTAAAACACATTTTATAAGATACATATTATTTTTGCACGTAGACAGACTTTTTCTAATCGTACTATAAGAACACGTATGGGGCAATCCAAATTAAATCGAGAGGGTCGATGTGATCTTCACGATTTTTCTTCTTTTTCATTCTAGTAAGTTTTGGATTCATCAATATCAAGTGAAAAATTAATATCTGCTCGTTATTTACAAGAAACTTCAAACCCACACTGGCAGCCATTCTTTTCACCAATTAGTTCTTCAACCTATTAATTTCATTAATTCTTCATTTTTACAATAAATTTTCCTTATTGAAAATCAAAAAATCCGCTACTTTATATCTAAGAAATTATTATTTTTTAATCATAAAACTTCAAGTGAAAAATTAATATCTGCTCGTTATTTACAAGAAACTTCAAACGCACACCGTTAGCCATTCTTTTCACCAATTAGTTCTTCAACCTATTAATTTCATTAATTCTTCATTTTTACAATAAATTTTCCTTACTGAAAATAAAAAAATCCGCTACTTTATATCTAAGAAATGATTTTTTTTTTATCATAAAATTAGTGTTGAGTTTTTTTTTTGTCTTGCCCTACCAATATACTAAATGGGATAATTTTTTTTTTTAATTGGGGGTATCAAATTTCCATCAATTTGGTCCGGGATGCCTCGAACGTGCACATATCACAGCAATGTTGTATTAATCGCGACACGTCGATACGAACAAACGATAAACCGCGATAAATATCGACCATCGGCAATCTCCGTCGATCTTTCGCTACACGTGCTATCACATCAGCGTATCTCGAGTACTTAGCTCGATATATGTTCCACGATATATATATCGTATATATATATATATATATGTGTGGGGGGGGGGGGGGGGGGGGGGGGGGGTCTGTACATGCATATGTGCGACGTACATATGCGTATGCCAATGTTTAGCCGCAAATTTCCTGACACCTCAATAGTACACTAAAGTTATCAATCTATCTGAGTGAGGTTTTCGTTAATTTTTTTTTTATAAGTGGAATAAAAAAAATAAGAATGACAGGCTCTTATCGAAAGATCGATACTTGAAACGCTAATTAAACGAATTGGGGTGACGAAAATAAAAACTTTGACCCTTACGTATATGAGCCAGGAAGTATTAATAAATAAATGACGGTATGAGGAAAAATACACGAATCAATAAAATATTCAGATCTCATCGCTTTTGACCTGTTACGACAATTGTCATAACGTCGTTATCATAAATACTGCAAGAATAGCAAAAATATTCTCTTATATTCGATGGGGATTTTTCTGTATCGTTTTTTGGCATTTTTATTTTAAATTATTTTTTAAAAATACTTTTGCCTCGTTAATGCAAAGAGTGAAATATAAAGCGAAAGAAAAAATCTCTTTTATCTTCTTATGACAGCTTTTTTTTCTTCTTTGTGATTAGCCTTTTTTTTTTTTTTTTTTGTACTTTTTCAACAATATCTCTAGTTGTCTCATGGAGCTTTGAAAGTTGCAAGCTTTTGTTTGTAGGGAAACGAAGGATGATAACGATCCATTAACACAACCTCACATTCTCGTTTGTGTTTTTCTCGAGAGAGCATTATTTAACCCAGCAGGAGAAACGTAAAAGAGGAAGAGCCGTTGTGAGAACGTGAATGGAATAGAAAGGAAATTAAATATAACGATCACCACAGAGAATTTTCTTTGATTTAGCAATTTTGGATAATTATAATTTCCATGCACCCAAAAATCGTGGAAAATTCATTCTTATAAATATTGTACAGATTTTTCATGTTCTTTTCCAGATTTTTCATGCTCCTTTTCAGATCTTTTACAAATTTTTCATTTTTTTTGCGTTGGAGGATTGCTCAAAATCGAACCAATTTTAGATTATCCTTTTAAAAAAAAAAAAGCGATGAAAATATATATTCTCGATCAATAGTACAATCTGGACCCATAATTTATAAATAAATCGTTCTTGAGGATTTTCCGTGTCAAAGACATCTAATTTATTCTCGATTAACCTCCAAAGATGTACAACCCTCCAAAGAAAGCATGGATGAATTATTTTTTTGAAATTAATATAATTTTTATTGAGCTGAGGATCCTCCATAAATCTGGGAGAACAAAATTACCACATTGTATATTTTGCTTTGTCGGGTTTATTATAAAGGTTGACTGCCCCAAGCCTCTTGACCTTCGACATCTGCAGACTCGAATCTCTCGAGTAAGATTGTAGTTTGTTATTGTGATTTGTGTATGTCGAGTAGAAACTCGAAGAGAGAAAATATAAAATCGAGGAGCTAGGAAATTTACTCGATTCATATCAGAGCCAGTCACTATTAGTCGTGCACGAGTCTCGCTGTCTGTTTCCACTCTCTCCCTTCTTCCATCTCTATTGTCTCCTTCGTCGTTGTTTTCTCTCTCTCTCTCTTTCTGCTCTTCGTCTTAATTTTCTCTTTGCTCCCCTTTCACACATATTTCTCTATCTCTCTATTGGGCTGATGCGATTCTTCCTTCAATTAATCTTCACATGCGTCACAATATTTATACACCCAAGCACATTGGCAGATTCGTATATACGTTGATGCGTTTCACTCTGTCCTGACATATGTACATATTTGATTCTATTCAGAGCCGCGAGACGACTCGTTGTGCTTCTCGTCATTATGTCGTTACCAGTCATGCTGACTGGTATTGTGACCGGTCAGTGACGCTCACTAAAACGTACAAAAAATTACCGATTCGAAAAATTGAAATTTTCCTACAGTTGAGATAAAAAATCATGGAAGAAGAAATTAGTCATTTTCCAACTAAATCGACGCCTGCGTAATTTGATTGTCACAGGAACGATCAATTTTCCCGATAAAAAAAATAATTTCTCATTTGGATGCGCGATGAAAAAAAAAAAATGGCGCCCAAAGTTTTAGAAGATCGACATTTGGTGTTGGCTCGAATTGACGGTCATTTTGCATCAACAAATATTCTCTCCGCATCATGACTGGAGTATCCGAGATCTTCGACGACCTCGCATTATTGGCAAATACGTAAATCATGTTACGTGTATATATATATATATATATATGTATAGTATCGTGAAAGGACACGTGGATAAGGAACGCAGACTCGATTCATCGGTAGTAAATCTTCATTTCTATGAATCAAGGATGTACGCAATCAATTTTATTTGCCTTTGGGGTACATTCACGATCAGACGGTTCAAGTTGAAAATTGATTGAACATTTTTTTTTTCTCTAAATATCGAACCGATATTTTAAATTTCACAAATTTGTGATCTTCATTTTTTTTTTACGTAATCAATTTTATTTGCCTTTGGGGTACATTCACGTTCAGACGGTTCAAGTTGAAAATTGATTGAACATTTTTTTTTTTCTAAATATCGAACCGATATTTTAAATTTCACAAATTTGTGATCTTCATTTTTTTTTTTACGCAATTAATTTTATTTGTCTTTGGGGTACATTCACGTTCAGACGGTTCAAGTTGAAAATTGATTGAACATATATATATTTTTTTAAATATCGAACCGATATTTTAAATTTCACAAATTTGTGATCTTTATTTTTTATTTATTTATGATGTCAGTGCCAGTTTCTCCGAATGATTATATCATTATCGAAAGTTTCACCTTTTTTTTTTTTTTAATTCGAACACGCAGCAATCACGTGGACAGGCTATGTGTGCATACTGTATATATATATGTGTGTGTGTATATATATAATATATATATATATATATATATATATATATATATATATATATATATATGTGTGTGTGTGTGTGTGTGTGTGTGTGTGTGTGTGTATATATATAATATACATATATTTATATCAGTGTGTATAGCATCTATATACACTCCATGGAATCTACCGTTTGCGATATACGACGCAGAAAATTGTGGAATGTGACGTATAGTCTTTTAAGGACTTAATATTTATTGCGGATCTAACTGGTTCGCGGACCAAACTCTTTATTTACATTCTTTCCTCTTTCAGAAGCACGAGATCGAGTGGTGAACGCGGGAAAGGCCCCGGTGTCGAGTGTCAAATGCATTTATAATTTTTTTTAATTATGGAAAAGTTTTTCTCTCTGAATTATAAACAAACAATTGTTCCGACTGGACTGTACTGGTTTTATTTTTTGTGGGATTAAATTTTAGATACAATTTTTTTTTTAAATAAAACTTTAGATCCTCTCGGTCCATAAGTTTGTTTACGCTTTGCGTTTCAGATTTACAAATATTTGAAATTTCCATTAAAATTAAATTGCAATTAATAAAAATATAAATAAATGAATAAATTGTATTCGGAAAAAAATTAACAGGTCAAATTCGATTGCCCCCCGAGTTGCTTTTATGCGGATCTGCGCGTTGAAGAAAAAGTCTCATCCGATTTAAATGAGATTAATCACAAATTGACATATCACGAATAATTGATAAGACAAAAATGATAGAATAGATCGTCCAAACGGTTACAATCGTCGATGCCAATGTCGCAGAATGTTATTACAGCCAGACGACCAACATGTTTACGCACTATGATCTTTATGAGCTAATTACATAAAACCTTGGAGGGATATAAAAGAAGATAATAATTTAAAACAGGACAGACGAGAAAATTCGATAAGCTGTATATAGATATAATTAATGCGTATGAAAAATTTTACCAAAGCATTTTATGCGTCGACATGAATTCTGATAATGGAAGACCCGCGTGTGTTTCTCCGTCGTTCGACACTATACATCGCAATTCGTCAATTTGCGGTCATATATATATATGCAGTGCGTAAAATAATCATGTGGAAGCGGCCATTGTTGCCGTAAACGCGAAGCCAACCACTTCCGGTTCCAATTGGTCGTGTTGACCAGGGCTCTCCCTCATGTTATTATGTGCTTCATGGAAACGAGTTCGACTGGCGAGCAACAGTTCTCATTCCTCTTTTGCTCTAATCCTGTACTCATCCTTTAAACGCCTGATCGGCACAAAGAACCGAAAGGTCTTTAGGATATGAAAAAATAACTCATCAATTAACGAACTACTTTCATATTATTATTATCATCATATTATTTGATTCTTGACACACGTCCAAAAATCAGATTATTGAGAGAGAGGGAGAACGAGGATTGACGTACACATGTGAGGAAATCTTGAATTAGCAGGGCAACGCGACGGAAGAAAAATAAAAGTCTGAACGGTTCGGCACGAGCTCTTTCATTGTTTACATTCGTCAATCGCTTTTCGTATTTTACTAATTTCATCGAATTTCGGAAGACTTCAGTGAATTTTATAAAATTTTATATTTTTAATATTCTTGTCTGTTTGATCGAAAACTTTTCTAAAACATTCATAATTCATTGTAACAATATTTACAATGGTTTTTCATAATTCGAGGGAGAACGGGGATTGACGTACATATGTGAGGAAATCTTGAATTAGCAGGGCAACGCGACGGGAGAAAAATAAAAGTCTGAACGGTTCGGCACGAGCTCTTTCATTGTTTACATTCGTCAATCGCTTTTCGTATTTTACTAATTTTATCGAATTTCGGAAGACTTCAGTGAATTTTATATAATTTTATATTTTTAATATTCTTGTCTGTTTGATCGAAAACTTTTCTAAAACATTCATAATTCATTGTAACAATATTTACAATGGTTTTTCATAATTCGAGGGAGAACGGGGATTGACGTACATATGTGAGGAAATCTTGAATTAGCAGGGCAACGCGACGGGAGAAAAATAAAAGTCTGAACGGTTCGGCACGAGCTCTTTCATTGTTTACATTCGTCAATCGCTTTTTGTATTTTACTAATTTCATCGTTTTTCGGAAGACTTCAGTGAATTTTATATAATTTTATATTTTTCATATTCTTGTCTGTTTGATCGAAAACTTTCCTAAAACATTCATAATTCATTGTAACAATATTTACAATGGTTTTTCATAATTCGAGGGAGAACGAGGATTGACGTACATATGTGAGGAAATCTTGAATTAGCAGGGCAACGCGACGGGAGAAAAATAAAAGTCTGAACGGTTCGGCACGAGCTCTTTCATTGTTTACATTCGTCAATCGCTTTTTGTATTTTACTAATTTCATCGTTTTTCGGAAGACTTCAGTGAATTTTATATAATTTTATATTTTTCATATTCTTGTCTGTTTGATCGAAAAATTTCCTAAAACATTCATAATTCATTGTAACAATATTTACGATGGTTTTTCATAATTCGAGGGAGAACGAGGATTGACGTACATATGTGAGGAAATCTTGAATTAGCAGGGCAACGCGACGGGAGAAAAATAAAAGTCTGAACGGTTCGGCACGAGCTCTTTCATTGTTTACATTCGTCAATCGCTTTTCGTATTTTACTAATTTTATCGAATTTCGGAAGACTTCAGTGAATTTTATAAAATTTCATATTTTTAATATTCTTGTCTGTTTGATCGAAAACTTTTCTAAAACATTCATAATTCATTGTAACAATATTTACGATGGTTTTTCATAATTCGAGGGAGAACGAGGATTGACGTACATATGTGAGGAAATCTTGAATTAGCAGGGCAACGCGACGGAAGAAAAATAAAAGTCTGAACGGTTCGGCACGAGCTCTTTCATTGTTTACATTCGTCAATCGCTTTTTGTATTTTACTAATTTCATCGAATTTCGGAAGACTTCAGTGAATTTTATAAAATTTCATATTTTTAATATTCTTGTCTGTTTGATCGAAAAATTTCCTAAAACATTCATAATTCATTGTAACAATATTTACGATGGTTTTTCATAATTCGATAAATTCTCGTTCCACGTGACCAAACACATACTAGAAGAAAAATATGCGTCGAAATAAATCCTCAGAAATGATTGACGTATGTGAGAAAATCCAAGCTTATTGTTTAGCAGGAAACTGCGAAAAGTGTGAATAATAAATTTTCTCCGTGGCGCGCGCGAATTTCAATCACCGTGGCAAACTTGTTGACTGATTCTTCGGCAAAAGCGCTGACGCGATAAGCGCGACGAGGACGTTTCCAGGGACGAGAAGCTATATATAGCTATCTCATTGAATATAATAAATATAAATTATTATTATTATAAATTATATGGAGCCAATATAAATCATATATTAATTTTTTACTATATTCATGTCCATTTTTTAAAATCCAATTATCGTTATCGTTTTTTTTTGATAAAAAAAAGTCTAAAAAATAATATACGAGATATTTAAGAAATGCTATATAGAATCCTAATGGATTGCGCACGAACTGGCGACTGGCGCCAAGCGCGTTGGAAAGCACATGATGGGAGTTCGCGAGCACTCGGCAGAGTCCACGAGTGCTCCCGAACTCTCGTCATGTGCGACTTGGCAATCGTCTCTGGCAACTATACTATCGAATAAGAATGGGGGAGGGGGATGACGACGTACAATGGTACACAGTGATGCTGCGAGTCTCATGTATATATTGTACATATATATATTATATGCCGTGTGTAAATGAGCGTGTTTCCCCGCGTCGGAGAACCCTTCGATCGAACATTTTGCCGCGACGCCACTATAGGCGGTTTACAGACCTTGCTCCAAGGACCCCGCGAGCGCGCGTCTACGCAGGGCCGATATTATTGTTCTCGATAGTAGAGTTTAAAACACACACATACACCCGGCTCTAGCCTGAAACTGTTTTTTTTCTATTTAGTTGGACTTCACACGAAAGTGCTTCGCTTGTCTGCTGCGTTTGTGCCTACGTGATCTACGCCCCGTATAAAGCGTCCCACGTCCCACTTGTTTCGTTCAGTAATATCAAATCTGTGGGAGAGCATAAGAGACGGTGATACAGACAAAGGCCGAGAGAGAGAGAGAGAGAGAGAGAGAAAGAGAGAAACTTTACACACTAGCGCTCGTGTATGATTCGTTTCGGTAGCGGCGCTCGTTCAAGTTTCAAGACCCCTCAGTCTTCAACGGACGCTCGTACAGTCGAGATCTACCATTTGTGTGGTGTGCTCTACACAAAACAGTTTCCCAACAAACTGCGTGCGTTTACTGAATATAGATAATGCTCTTACGTCTCGTTTTGCAAGAGCCTAAAATTCTCAAAGTGTTCCTTCGTTAAAAATAAAAACAATACAAGTGTCCCGAACGAATTTGTCGTTACAAAACAAAGAAAATTACATAACAAAACTGGCCGGTTAAACTTCAGGGGTTGGATTGTTCAAAACAAAAGACCTTGAAGATTTGGAGCGAATATTGAGAACCCGCAAAGGGTCTCAATATTTGAGCTGGCCTAAACGAGAAAAAGAAGAACGATTTTTTTAACGCATTCGATTGTTATATCGAAGCAGACATTGATATTTCTAGTTTTTTTTATTTTTATCGTGTATTTACTCAACTTGAGGTAAAAAAGACTATCGTGAAGATATAAAAAAAAAACGTAGTTAGGCAAAATTACGAAAGGTAGAATATAAAAGAAAAAACTTTGAGCCACGTATCGTGGAGTGTCTCTGTGCCGTTGGGACACTTTTTTTTTTCTTACATTCTTCCGTTTCTTCGGAAGGAGAAGGCCGCGCGCAACTTACGACGCGCGCGAACCCCGACAGTTGCCACCATTACCGTCACGCTGGTTGGAATAACGTCCGAACCGCCGAGTAGAAAGCGACAGCGCGCCGCTATGTGGCTCAAGATATTGAGACAGAACATAAGCCACCTGGCTCGTAGAGCCAAGGGTAAGTTGGATTTATATCGTTAAAAAAAAACAAAATTAATATACGATTTGCATTTTATATTGAGAAATTCGAAGCTTCACAACGACATCTGGTGGATAATTTTTAGCAATCTCTGACTTTTATAATGTAGAAATTTTTCGTGAAAACATTTAAGAAATTATTTCAATTAATGAACAAACAATTTTCACGCGAGGCTTTTCACTAATTATCAGTATTCGTATCGATCGAATAATTTTCTTTTGTAAGAAATTTATTCTCTCTTCTCTTTACGACGTTTTTTTTTTATATCGCTCTATTCGTATTTAAAAAATACGTTTCTAAATATTTAATTGACGATCTGTAGAGCATCGTGGCACGAAGCCAAACCTACACAATTTTTTCATTCATTTTCAAGATTATAAATATTTTAGATAAAAAAAAAACGATCCCGTCAATCAGCCAGGTCAGTAATAATTTTGAGAATTCAATAAAATTCTCAATTTGTGATAAATCTCTCTCTCTCTCTCTCTCTCTCTCTCTCTCTCTCTCTCGAGAAAGTTTAACTAAAAAAAAATTGTGGCTGAACCTTCATCTCATTCACAGTGTAATGACTTTCTGATAAAAAAATGATTTTATACTAAGAAATTTCTCACTTTTGCGGATGATAAATTTTTGACCAAATGGACGGCCATTGTTCGCCTCTTTGTATAATTCCCAATATACATAAATTTGAATTGGTACCGCAAAAATAGTCTATCCGACGGGATATATATTTTCTCTAATATGGCAAATTGCAAATAAATGCCAAATTGCCATTTCCAAAATTCATTTTATCAAAATTAATTTTATTTAACCCAAGTAGGATATTTAACTCGGCGAAATGAAGCGAAATAGAATTCTGTCGTAATTAATGAAAATATTCAACATAATATATTCGTTGATATTACATAAGCACTTCTCGTAGTGTGGAATTTCATTTGCAAGAATTTTTGGCCCATTTGGCCTCGTCTCGAAAGTTTTATACTGCAACATATGCCCAGTAACGAAAGACCGGTTAGACTCTGAATTTGTACATAAGAACGATCTCTCGCGATCTGGAGGCAAAACAGTATGCGGGACATACATGAATTGATTATAAATATCAAGAGAAGTATGGACGCAACAAGACAGGAAACGACTCCGCGGTAAAAAATTATTATATTGGAGACATTCGGGTCCGCGAGTCAAAAAGTCTATTAATATATATGCATATGCATATGTATATATATATATATATATATATATATATATATATGTGTGTGTGTGTGTGTGTGTGTATGTATATATATATATATATATATATATACATACACCAGTATATTGGACTGTCTCCTCCCCTCCTCCGTGTTTTTGGTTCGTCTCTCAACCGAGAATATCTTGAGTATACAAGCAAGGGACATTAGGAGCCAGATGCTAAAGTACATTTGCGTTACCACTAAATTCAAACGACGGACGCACGTACATTGGAAAAATTCGTTGAATAGACCAAAAGTGCACATCGATCGAAATAGAAAAATATTTGTTTCACAAATTATAATATATCGGTATAATTTTTTGTTCTCACTTTACAAAAATTCCTCTGAGAAATGATATTAAAATTTGCCTGAATTATTTAAAAATTGACCACGAACGTTTCATTGAATTTACGATGTCATTCAAGAGTAATTCTCGATTGAAATCAATATTTCATTTTATATTGTCTGGTTAAAATTTTATTGACGAAGGCAATAAATATATTTGAGTCTGGTAATGCGTCAATGGCCAATGAAAAATCTTCATCGCTTTGCCTCTGAGAAATGATATTAAAATTTGCCTGAATTATTTAAAAATTGACCACGAACGTTTCATCGAATTTACGATGTCCGATCAAACAATGACTTTGCCGGTACAATATCACTTTTCTTCCTCTTTATTTAATTATGAAACGATAAAATCTTTAATTATTCCCTCGATTTCTCATTCAATTTAATTCAAGAGTAATTCTCGATTGAAATCAAGATTACATTTTATATTGTCTAGTTAAAATTTTATTGACGAAGGCAATAAATATATTTGAGTCTGGTAATGCGTCAATGGCCGATGGAAAATCTTCATCGCATTGCGATGAAAGAATGCATCTGAGAAATGATATTAAAATTTGCCTGAATTATTTAAAAATTGACCACGAACGTTTCATTGAATTTACGATGTCAGATCAAACAATGACTTTGCCGGTACAATATCACTTTTCTTCCTCTTTATTTAATTATAAAACGATAAAATCTTTAATTATTCCCTCGATTTCTCATTCAATTTAATTCAAGAGTAATTCTCGTTTGAAATCAAGATTACATTTTATATTGTCTAGTTAAAATTTTACTGACGAAGGCAATAAATATATTTGAGTCTGGTAATTGCGTCAATGGCCAATGGAATATATGCATTGGAAAATCTTCATCGCATTGCGATGACGAATTTTCATTTCCCGCAAGAGTACGTGCGCGCTCGTGCGCACGGAATTGAAAATAGAAGCAGCTAACGCAACGGTATATATATATATACGTGCCGCTGCACCTGGAGGCGCGCCTGATTCGTCGTTGTCTCGTCGTAGAGATCGTCCTCTAATTAACTTCTATGCAATACACTCATAGGTACTCTTTCACAGATACACACTGTGCGCTACGTTATTTACTATACGAGGAATACGAGTTTTCAACGATTGCAGTTGTTAGTGCAATGCATAAATCTACGACGTATGTTGTACGACGTACCAGTCGCGTCTAAATAAAAATAAAACTAATTTTAAAATCCTGTATCGAAAAAAATACAAAATAATCATCGAGTATGAAATAATATTTTGAAAAATACTTTGAACAAAAAGTATTTAAAATTAATAACATAATAGTTATTAATCCTAATTAATAATACTATTTATTACTAATAGTATTAAATACATGATTAATTTTTAAATTATTATTCAAAGAGTAATTTCACATTTTTTTTGAACATAAGATCGTTGATGTCTTCGACTTAAAAAAAAAAAGCGCTTCCATCATGAAGCACAAATTGAAGTTGTTCGTATGTCGTGTCAGAGTCACGAGACACGCGAATGAGCGAGAAAGCGAGAAACGACGTTAACTCGCCAGCCAGTCGTTTATTATATATTATCACAGCGCGAGACAGTGGGAGTCAAATCGTAAAATGTTAAACCCTCGCAGAGTTCGCGACTGCTGAGTTTCATATCAACGTACTCAGAAAGGCATTTTTTGTAACTGCTAACTCGCATTGTTCCAAGATTGTTAACCCTCGTGCTTGCCACGTTCTATAGAATCGCAGGTGAAGTCGAAACTGAATAAAGATTTCGCACTCTCTGCGTCATCACACACGAAAGAGAGGGAGAGAGAGTGAGAGAGAGAGGGAAGTTCTCAGAATGGCGCCAAAACTCGTCGTCGTTACGAGATCAACTCTGACTCGAATTCCAAACGGATATTATGACTCATCCTCTCATACATACTATAATATAGTATATAAAAAAAATATATAGTACATGCATATAATATACATGTACTATATATTTTTTTTATATCCACCTGTCCACGTACTTTGTACTGTGAAGTTTTCTGCCCGACAGACTTTACATATCCAAGTACGTTCGTGGTCTTGCTAAACGAGATTTAATTTTTGGACAGAGTTTGCTCTTATATATACATATACTGCTGCATAGTTTGCTCTTATATATGCATTTCTCTATATATACATATAGAGAAATGCAAATATTCTTCAACATTTGAGGATAGCAGAGGAAATATGTGAATCTGTGCTAGTAAAGGGAACACTTTGTTGACATGGCGTTATCCATACTACTGAATTCTAGACTCCACCGGATTGTTAGAAAAACAAAATTATAAAACTCTACAAAAATCAGCAAAGCCTTTTGCAGGCAGGTGGCCACATAATTATTTTCATGGTGGAATTTTAAGGTTGTATGACTATAATAATTGTCTATTAACGTATAAACAATTTGTAGGCACATTTCTGTTTATTCCTGAAATAAAAAATAATACTATCAGTCAGATTGAAGCGTGATTGATCAATTTTATGAGTACAGATAACTGAAGATTCTCGACACTACATTTAAAAATTGGAATAAAATTGTTATTGAAAAAATGATATGTATCGAACGAGATCAACGATTATATTTCATACGAGCAAGTTGACCTAAATATGTTCGACCTCAGTAAAACTTCTTTATCAATCTTTATTCTTTATCTTCTCGCATTGTGAGTTCTCATCGAATCTAATTATTGATTGTAACTCATTTGAACCATTATTAATCAAATTGAATTGAACAAAAATTCGATACTTTCACTCTAAAAAATGATTTTCGTATCTTTTACTTCTCTTGATTGTCCCGGTGCTCGATTATGTCACATTTGACCAAAAAATGTACCACTTAAGCCAAACTTTGAACAATCTGGGATGACGAGTGCTCTCTTAACTAATATTTTGCCATAAATGTGGTCAAAAAGAGTGAATGGACATGATTCGTGAAATCCTGAGGAGACTGAACTCGATTCAATTCCATGACCCATAATAAAAGGTTTAACTCTCGGTGGTACGTCCTAAAACCACAAGAGATTGTGCGTGGAGTCAACGAATAAGCGTTTGAATTCGTTGTGGTAGAATTGGAATCGGCCTGAAATTTCATAGACCCGACCATGACCAGCAAGACACTCGCGTAAACAACGATTATTTGCCCGTGAGATATTTCTATTAATAGAAAGTCACGAGAGCGTCCCTGGGACATTCTATAATACTTGTATATACGATTCAATAGCCCAGCAATAACGATGTGTGGGGCTATATATAATCTGTGCATCGAGCCCTAAGTGGCTTAAGGTCAATCGGATGCAAATGAAATGGACATACGATACTGGCATATAACACACACACACACGCTATGAGTTTGGTGACGAATGTAGTAAATAATCTCAAACATGACCGGTATTTTTTTTCTCCCCCTTTGTTTACTTTTGCTCAAGTTCTCGTCTCGTACACACATGTCCTTGCATCTCCTTCATTTACGTGCATTAATTATCGAATACAATTCGATCCGATTTTCTCAAGCTCAAGAAAAAAAAATGAAAAAAGAAAAACGATTAATAAATATTTTTCAAAATTTGATCTTCTTTTTTTTTATCGCAATAAAATGCGAGTAGAGTCTCTCTCGTCGTCCTGGCAACTGTCTCGATAATCGAGAATTATCTTGCCCGCGCTATTACACTAACATGAAACTCTCGACGGAATTGCAGCGTTACAATTCTCGTATGAGCGGATTATAAAATATCCACCGAGCAATTGTCATCGTATTGGTTCACGTAACGCGTGTTTTTTTGTTTGTCTTCTAGAACTGCACACTAATTCAGTTCTCTTTGTCACTCAATTGTTTATCTCTCTTCGATCTCATCCACGGACAAATTTCGGGTCTCGCGTCAAAAAATAATTGGGCAACAACGACCGTGGAAATCACGGGTCGAGGTTCCACCTCTCTTGAGCCGGCTGCCATTACAATTTTACTATATATCTATATATATCTATATATATCTACATATACATCTATATTATAAAAATATATCGCCGTCCCTGCCGTGTACAAGAATTGGCGTTGCTAGGGGCGTTGCTAAGAGGGTTTGGATTTGGTTTGGTCGTGCACAACTATGTAGCGACCCCCTATAAGTTAAGTCCAGGACCCCTGACCCTCATAAAGAAAAGGCTGGACCCCTCATAAGTTAAGGGGGCAGGGGAGTTGGCGCTGCTAAGTGAAGCCATTGGGGGTTATATACCGGGTGTCCCATTTAAACCAAAGCTGACACAGCCTTCTAATATACCAGGTGTCCCATTTTAACCGACAAGAGAGGATTTGGGTTTAGAATTTGGGTTTAGAATTGGGGTTCGACGGGGGGGGGCGCGCTAAGCGGGCAGGGGGGCGTAGCCCCACTAGTATATATATGCGCGCGCACACACACATCTATATATATATATATATATATACAAGTCTCCTACGATTTGTTATCTGATAATAAGCTATTAGTCATATGTCCTACGGTAAAATTTCCGGAATGAGCACGATCGGTCATCGATTAAAAAAAAAAAAAAAAATCGTTCTGCTTCTGGAACGAAATGTGATGATGAGTCGCCTCGAGGCGTTTTTCTGACGTGTAAGTACGACACGAGTTAACCAGCAAGCCGGAATATTTGACTTTGCTCCAGTATATTCCGGTTCTCATATTGCGCAGCTGAATGCAATCGTAAAATAGCGCTTAATTTTTTTTTTTTTTTCCTTATAACTTAAAATATTTTTTACCTTTTACTACATCAAAGGGTCGAAATATTTGATTTTTATTATCATCGTAACTTTAAGTGTGTCCCGAAATATTATAAATATCGAGGGGTGTCCAATTTTATTATTATTATTATTATTTGAATCTATCTCACACGCCAATGTTACGCAATTGTTCCAATAACGTTCGAAAAAAAAAAAAACCTTTTTATGTAATAAATACTAATAGTATTCTCCAGGGGTGTAACGCCTGGAGGTATATAGAGAATATGATGGAAGAAGTCCAACGATGAAACTTCTGCATGCCCCGCCTTATATCTTTATCGCTCGAGTGAATGCCTTTTCGAATAACATTTATGACGTCCGTGCACCATCACACACAAAAATGGCTCAATATATTACATGAAGTTCTTATCGATGCCTCGAAGCTCTCATGCTCGATTAACACACGCGTACACACACACACACACACACACACACACACACACACACACACACACACACACACACACACACACACACACACACACACACACACACACACACACACACACACACACACACACACACACACACACACACACACACACATATATATATATATATATATATATATATATATATATATATATATATATATATATATATATATACATATATATATATGCATGTATGTATATACACGTATAATCGCTACGAAGGCAATGAAAATCGTGACGATTTTCTTGCAAATCAAACATTATATGTATATACGTGTACTGACTTACGAGAACGTGAGTGCGAGATCGAAAGAAAATCTTGGAAGCAATGGAAGCACCGAAATAGAAAGGAGAGTGACTAGAATGTCCGCGGTTTTAAAATAGAGAATATTCACTCTGTTCGTCCGTCTCTCCTCTCATTCGTGCTACGTAAGATTTTCGCTGTCGAGCGAGCGCCCTACGAATTTTCATGAGTATATTTATAATTATAAGTATTATCAGATCGCATATATTATTATCCGCATTATAGAGCATCAAATTAGAGATGTGTGTTGTTTTTTTTTAAATTTTTTTTTCATTAAAAAATTTCGAGAATGTTTACGATTTTTTATTGCGTAAAGATAAATAAGCTGAATCTACTTGAGATTAAGTAGAAATGGATCGAGACGGTTTTTCATGAGAATTGAACGTAAAACGCGCTATATTAGGTAACCAGGTCGATCTTTTATTTTACCATCTGTTCGCAATAAAATACAAGATGCTATAAATCTTATAAGCATATTGAGGAACGTGCAAAAAAAAAGAAAGAAAAAAAAAAAAACGCTTTCACAGGTATTTGTAAGCGAGCTCAGGCGAGTATGCAGCGTGATGTGTACATGTGATATATGTATGTCGGGGGGTGTAAACAGCTGCCGGCATTTCCACGCTGGTCTCGAGTTTAGCCTCGATTCGTACGAGCAGCAAAACAGCAGCGAATGTATTATAGTCTTCGGTGGCCACGATGCATAGGCCCATATACATATATATATGTATATATATATGCATGCGTATATTACATTCAACGAGCAGCCGAGAAGAGAACTCGAGGGAAACGAAGGGCCCTTGATCAATTTGTTATAACTTTTGTCTATCAAAAAACAAACACCTGAATTCCAAATACGTGAAAAAAAAACAAAAAAAAAAACGTTTTCTGTCACATACATCGAAAAGCTTTGATAAATAATAATCATAAATGGCTCCATGACTGGAGTTCGCATTTATCTCGCGACAACATTTTTATCTACTCGCAAGTGTTCCTTGTGCAAACGTAGCAATGGTACAAGGCAAATTTGTAAAAAAAAATTACACATTACGTCACAGATAAGGAAACAAAAAAATAGTAAATAATTGATATGGATAAATTGAATTTATTGAATTATCAAATGGGCCATTTTTGAGATTTTTTCGTTTTTCTTAGAATATGAATATATATATATTTTTCGTTTTTCTTAGAATATGTTTCTGTACTAAGTTTACTTTTCTACGTAGGAAAATCTCTCAGAACTTGAATAAATATTGTAGAATATCAATCAAACAAAAAGTAAAGATTTCGGGGAACCTTATTTGAAGAAGATTCAATTGTTTTGAGGGCTGAAGTTTCTTGAAAGAATATGAAAATCATTTATCTCGTAAATATAAAAATCTTTGTGGAAAATATACATGAATTATATTATCATTATTAGTATAGTTTGAAACTTTTTAGCATCTCCCTTAATATCACTTAAATTGTACCCAACTAAAATATTTAGTTTCAAGGAAGTAATTTCCATATTTATTTTTTATTCAAGTAAAATAGACGGTTTAAATTATTTTTCTCATTCATATATATATATATATATATATATGTATATGCAACATATGACTCTCCTTTGAGAACGTTAATTCGGAATTCTGAAGATTCGTTAATCCCCGAACGTTTTACACTCACATAGCTAGGAAATATTTTTCATTCAAGTCCAAATAAAATAATGAACTCGTGCGCATGAATTCGTGACGCCTAGCAGTACATTGTTGGCAATGAGATTTACAGACCAGAATTCGAGTCTTTCGGACTCGAAGTTTTACATACATAAGGCTCGATTTTCTAGAGCAAAACTATACATCGGCTGCATACATGGCACGCATACATGGTATGTGTGTGTCCTCATACGTGTAATTCGATAAACTTCGTTATATAGTTCACTCGTGGTTCTATAGACGACAATTTTGGCGCCAGCAAGTCGCGATCCGCTCAATTTATTTCCCCTTTTCATCCCTCTCGCCCTTCCTCGCTCTTTCTCGCTCGGAAGTTTCAACGACCGGCTCTTATTATTCTCACATGAGGATCGATCAGGCATTAAATACATAACGATCGGTTTATATACAATGAATGATCGTAACGATCGAATTTTTTCACAGTAATTTTTAATTTTTATTTTTATTACTTTTTTCACTGGGGAAACTACAATGAAACGGATAAAGAGAGAATACGTAGTCCGTGTAGAGCGGAGAGAACTGGCAAATTTTTTTTTGCGTCACTGATCCTATCGAGGTACGCGCGCAAGTGAGAGAAAGAGAAGAAAAGAGAGACGAGAATTGTCGCCCACTGTGCTCGTCGCTTCTCCTGATATTAGAAATATATAACGTATAGCCTCGTGTAATACCACGAGTTCACCTCTACTCAGTGGGCAACGTTTTATTATTTTATGCTCGAGCACAAGCGTCTACCGGACGCTTGTTCGGTTCGGTCTCCCTGTCTGTCTGTCTCTCTCTCTATCTCTCTATCTCTTTCTTTCTTCTCTCCCAGCGTCAAACGTAAAATTCAATAGTCTCTCTTTCTGTGTACGCGTATAATATCCGTAGCGGATATGAAATGCGCGGTTGGCCTCAGGACTATTCAAATAATCATATAATTACGTATAGAAATATCCTATCGATCGTATATCACTATTAATAATAAACATATCTATTTCCTACATTATAAAATTAAGCATAATACATATGTGTATATACATGCACGAGAAAAAAAAAAAGGTTCGAACATATGCCAAGGTGAACTCGTTTTACTGCTCGGCTTTTAGCATTTTATACTGCTCACGATAAAAAAAAATGGCAAAATTCTACCGAATTAAGAAAAAAAAAAATATTGATTATAACTCAAATACAATAAATGAAATTAAATTGAAATATAATATATATTTATATTTTCGTGCTAAATAAAATAATGATACAATGATTTCCAAATTGTAAAAATATAGACAAAAATGATAAATTTATTTAAAAATTCGATAAATGTTTATTGGCCACTAAATTTTTTTAATTTTGCCAGCTAACCGAGTACTGCGATTAATCCGAGAACATCAGTCTGAGCTATAATATATATGTGTATTTGTACCCGGTGTTGGTCTGTCGTCAGCAAATTTAGCAACGAACTATCGAGGCAGCTGCATCAACTTCCGGTTTGGCTGCTCAACGGGCTCGAGTACCTTTTTCCTCTCGCAAATATTCCTATATAGATCGTTTCGTAGATCATATAAACTGCCGTGTTGGATACTCGACTCTGATCTAGCTTGTATACTCTCATTACGCTATAGTGGCAACTCGAGATATCGTATCGAGATTTACCGACGATAGAACACGCCACCATTTTTTATTTTTATTTTTGAACGATTTTTTAAAAGATAAGTAGAATATTTTATGGCGGGTAATTGATCTGCGAGATATATCGATTGATCTATAGAGTGATTGTGACCTTCGTTAGTAAATGCTGGTGTAGTGACCACATGTCGTAATTAATATGGAGTGTAATATATATAGTAGTAGGTGATCGAGACTTGGACGCTTCTCACCCTCACTTATACCTCAAGGGAAACATCTATGAGCAGCTGGGGGTGTCTTTAATGTCATGAGCGTCTGTGCGAATGTCCAGATGAGTGTCCTTATGTAGATTGCTGTTTGCGTAATACTGGCTTTCCCTATTCCTCAAAGTGTTCGCTATGTCATTAATCCCATTGGCTAGAAATCCTATACGCCACAAAACCATGTATAGAGAGCGAGAAGGGGGGGGGGGGGGAGTGAGAGAGTGAGTTTGCATCGGCTGCTCATACTGAGGTTAACCAATTTCCTCACTCTCCCTCTCTCCTGAGCAATGGGCAAGGCCTCCTTGAATCACAAAGTGAATATATACGACACAGCGTGGAGTTACCGGATCGATATCCGGGGCCAGGAGAGCACTGGCCGATCCTTCTATTCTCTCTCCTCTCACCGCTCTCGTACCCGATGACCCGAATGCAAAACGTTGACTAAGCAGCTTCCGCATTGATTTTTTTTTCTGCCGAAAGAATTTCGATTTAGCATCGGCTGACATATTATACTTATTTACACGCAGTAGTTGAGATGTAGACTATATATATACGTAGTCTGATGACAAAAAAGGTCACAAGAAAACTCGGAATCGTCCTCTGCCGTTTGCGAATTAAATTTATTTACCATTTTTTTTTGCATTCACTCTATATACCGGCTAATTAAACTATTAATTAATTCAGGATGCTGCCTCGCCTTCTCCACAATCTTTAGCTTCTCCGAGGCAAACGCGAATACATATAATTGGCCATATGGAAGATTCACGTTGTGTGGAAATATAATAAGGAATATGTGCTCTAAAATACTTATATACTACATGCATATAATAGTAAATACAAGCGCTCTGCTCCCTCGGAAAGTGAAAAAAATGTGTGCGAATGTTTATTCCATTTGTTCCATTATTCTAGATCGTTTTAAGTTTGCCGGGAATATTTTTTTTTTTTTTATGGGGCTATACAATATATCAGATTCACCCAATCATCTTATCGTTTACTCGATTATCAATTCCTACGATCATCATGAAGTTGATAATTCGTTCCTTTTGTTCGACGTTTACCATTTGTTTTGCAGCTTTTCGACCTGATAATCATAACAGTATACATATATTCATCATTGTTTTCCTCAGCTCCTTTATTTCTATTATTTCTTCCTTCTTATACTCTTCATTATTTTTCTCTCCATTCACCACTGACAGTTTTGTTAGACGACCTCTCGGGGTCCTTGTACGCAATTATACTTCTTCCACGGTTTATGTCCCACGCACGTGCTTACGTAGTCGAGAGACTCGTGAGCTGCTCGCATACTTTTATAAAAGACACACACACACACATACGTAAATACACACGCAATACACATGTACAATACATACATGCAATACACACGTATATACGTTCTCTCATCTTTTTCTCTCTTGCGGTCTCTCGGCGCGACGTTTCGAGAGTGCTCGAACACTCGTAAATATTCTGACGTTGAATCTCGCTCACTCGCCAGCTCTACGTGGCACGGTTCTCTTTGCCTAAATATAGAGAGATGTAGGAGAAACTTGTGTATTGTATGAAATAAACGCGTAAAACGTGCCAAAGCCTATCAAGATTTGCTAACTTTTTTTTTCCACATACGCACAATAAAAGTTGTGATTGTTACGGTTTATTGATATTCCATTAAAAAAATTAAGAATAATAATAATAATATTAGTAACAGATTGCTTTTGGTCTTCAGCAATATGAAATTCTTTTTCTCGTTGAAATATCTCCTACTTTAATCTCAATTTCCATTTTCAATTAACTCGCCTTTTATACCGTCCTTTTCTCCATTCAAATTCTTCGCGCTTAAAGCCCAAGTCCGTGTATATAGTCTTCGCGCTTAAAGCCGAACTCCGTGTCTATAGTCATAGGTACAAGAGCTACGGATAATTTTCAACCACTCCGATATTCCGTCACCCATTTATCCTTTGAATAAATGCACGAAGAACGGAGGTATTTTCAGATTTTATATTAAATTGGATACCCGGTTGGGGTAATGAGGATCGGCTAGTTTGAAAAATTAATTAATTGCAGAATTAAATTAAAAATAAAAGTTTCTCGATCGTTTATCGGTTTAAACGAAGAATCAGTGAGTCGATAATCTGCTGATTGTATATCAGCCAGAGATATTCATCGTTGTCACGCTTAAAAAACTACGTAAAAAATTTCTTGTATACAATAAATAAATATGTTTAACGATGTTGAATAATATCGCACGAATACCACGTGACTTTTTCATCAGAATGGAAACTCTTAGCTGTGAAGTCCGTTATAACTACGCATATATATGCACTGGGATGAGCAAGTATTAAGTGAGGTCAGCATGATTTTATAGTTTATGCAACTATAAAAATAGTCGATACAATTATTTTACAGTTAACGCAATTAGTAAATTATATAATTAAATGAATTATAAACGCGTTGTCGTCGCTTTCAGAATTTTCACAGGCATATTTTTCTCTGATCATAAGTGTGTACGTATATACGCGAATTTATAATGCACCTTGCAGTGCATGAGACAAGCAATTCAACGAACGCGGGTGATTCCGTCGGTCTATTAATCAACGAGGCACGTTTTTAAACGCGAACATGATTTTTCTATGCATGACGTGTGTAGTAAATACAACAACAGTGAGGTAGAGATTCACCATTGTACAAATATACCACATCGTAAAAATTTTAATACGTCATTGCCGTTCTTTCATATATAAACGTCAAAGGTCCATGTGGATTTTTTTTTAGACATATATATCCAGGCTCGATCCATGTCGTTAAAAATCTTGTCCTCGAATAGAGCCACTCATCGATTCCTGCATGCGGAATCTCATTAGTTTATGCTAATATTTAACGGTGATGAAACACCAACGAAATTATTGCGAATAACACGCACACACACAGGCATGTACGGTGCGCGTTCCGTCAGTCGTTTCCGAGAATAGTTTTTTGTCACAAGTTGAGACTAATCGGCTCATTTCGGTAAGTTGAAGCTTCAAATGATACGACGTATGTGCTGTTGTTTTTTTTTTTTTTACTTGCTCAGAGATACTTTTTCTCGTGACATTTTCTTTTGTTCAGATATTGGTGTAAAAGTATTTGGAATATTTCACAAAGAAACATTTAAAGAATGTTATTATGATAAACGAGGAAAAAATATGATGAGGAAAGAATTTGCATTTTTTAATCCTTTGCCACATCGCGCGGATTATAGGATGAGTTTTTGGTTAATTTTTTTCCTCCACCATTTAAAAAGGTCGAAGGGTAAAATGACGAAGTTTTGTGAATGTGAAATAATTTTATTCGTATTTTATGACGATGAATTAATTACAAAAAGCGGATCATTCGTTTTCGAAAAGGGGCGTTTGCCAGAGATTCGAAATTGTCTAGTAGTAAAGTTTTATTTGACATGTCGTATGTGCAATTATAAAGGAGGCGTGAGAGTTTAGCACACGTGAGTTTATTCCGTTAATAGAAGAGAGGGGCTGCTGCTGGCAATAGAATCAACTGCAGAGTCAAATATAAAACGCGCGCGACATATACGACGATGATGACGATATTTTTGTTTCTACCCGATGCAACTTTTGCTGTGCTGGTCGCGCGAGGACGTGATATATCTCACAATACGCCTCGACATGTCCCGTCCAACACACAACTTATCTCCCTATCGTATATATCTCGTTCTCTCGGTTACTCGCTCTCGTGTCTACAACTGACGCTCTATATCGCACGTTTATTTGCGTTCCCATTGTAAATGCGCTAAGAGAGTTCGTTCTCCTTTGCCACGTACATGCATGCAAAATAGACAATTAATGGACTGTGTACTAAAATTTCTCACCTACTCTACTCTGATTAATTTTACTATCATCTGTTTTACACTACTCTACCCCCATTTCTAATCTAATCCATCCTGATCCACTTTGCTCTACCCCGACGTGCTTCACGACTTTAAAATCCAATCTACCCCATAAATTTTGATCCATTCTGATCGACTCTAGACCGATCTAATTAACTCTATTCTCATCTGTTGTGACTTGATCCAGTCTACTTCATATTTTGCTGGCCATTCGTTTGTTTGACTCGTAAATAATATATTGAAATAAAGCAACAACTAAATATCACACGCAGAGTTATGTTCTCGTGAATCGCTTCGCACCAAAGTCTCGAACACATTCGTGCATCTTGCACAGCCAACGGAATCTCTTGTCATTATTATTCTTCGTATTATTAGTATTATTATTGGGACTGAACGCCAGCTGATAAGATTAGTCTTGTTTACCGGATTTTAAGCGCATTAATTAACGACCTTTGACTCAGCAGTGGTGTTGGCGACACTGCTGGATGTATTTTCACTCTCAAATGCAATTGCAGTGAAATAAAAATAGACGCGTAGCCAAAGCATATTTGTACATACTTATACTTGCGTACTTGTGGCTTTTGTGGTAAACACAACGCTGAGTTTGCTGCATCGTGGTGGGAAAAAATCTACGACGGAACGGGCACACGTGATTTTCGTTATTCCGCTTCCTCGTTGTCGTGAATAAAAGTAGCTTATGGACATTTATGAACATTTCAAGGTCTGAGTTTCTTGACCTCGTCACGACCTTGCATAACTTAGCCACCCTTTCTTTACTCTTTTGCGCTTTACGTTTCTCTTTTTTTTTTACAATGTTCTCTCTTTTTTTTTTCATGGAAATGCGGAACTTGGACGCCAGACTCAATCATATCTTATTTTAATTTACTTTTTTCAAATCAATTATGACAAAATCTGTTCATCGATATTCAATTGTTTTATTTTTTTCCTCTTTATGATTTCAGGCTCCGCGTCAATCGAGCACAAGAACGGAAGTACCAAAAGCAACAAGACGAACAACAATGGCGCCGAAGTTAATAGAAACGAGGACAATCATAATGGCTCGATCGACCTAAAGTCACATGCTAAGAAGAAGTCCGGTGGACCCGGAAGTGGACCTCTTTTGCAGCAGGCGTAAGTTTCTCATTAAGTGACCCCCCCACCCACCCCTCCCGGCCGAGTAAAACTACATTATATTAAAAATCAAGACGAGAGTAAAACATTAACGCTCGAACTGAGTCGATCAATAGTTCCAAATTCAAGAAAAATTGCATTGAAACATTTTTTTTTCTAAAAACGTTTTTTTAATTTCAACTCAGGATTCGATAATTAGTAAGAGAGATTTATATGCATCAGTTGTGAACACTCGTGAATTTCTACGAGAATTATACGTGTAATACTGAGGGAAGGCAAGAAAAGTTATAATCCATTTTTCACTCCAAGACGATAATTCGAGAAAAAACTGACATTGGAAAATTCCGTAGTTAATTGTTATCAGTTTTTGTCAATATTATCAACCCCGGCGGAGAAAATTTCGATAGTAAAATGCAGTAATTCTGCCCACAATCATAGTAGCCTTCCCAATATTTCACATTATCTCAAATGTCTTCAAAAAACTGATGAAACATTTTTTTTTTCTTCTGTTTTTAGAGAGGTGTCATCCAGTCAGTTGGACTTCTTCAAGATGTTGGATGAAAAAATCGAAAATGTAAGTCTCCATTTTATATCAGTTTCTCAAAAAAAAAAACAAATTATTAACCCATTTGAGACGGCGATTTTTTTCGAACAGCCAGAAGCGATTTTTTTTTTCTTTACAGTGTTCATATTGAATTATTGCACACACGGTGTGCAATCGGTCTCGAATGGGTTAAACTGCCCCATAATAAATCCTTCAAAGCGCGACGACGAGAAAAAAAGTCCAATTGCTCAATTTTTTTCTAAATTTCAGGGTCCCGACTACGACGAGAGCCTCGATGCGACTATGAAAGCCGAGAGGATATCCGATCTGATGCGTCGTTGGGAATTGGCCAGTATGAGTTGGTCGAGCGTGGCCGATCTCAATAATTGCTCATCCCTCGTGGATCCGGTCACGGGACTGAGTAATTCACGTCAGAGTCTGAGCGCCAAAGATCGCGAGGGCATGAGAAATATAATTGGTGGACGTCCCGAGAGTGCTCCAGTTTTCGTGAGAAATGCAAATCGGGTCGATGGCCTACAGGAGGTTCATTCACCATCTCCAAATATGCCGAGACATGTTCTCGAGTCGATAACTCAGAGTCCAACTCAGAGTTTGAAAAATTCCGTAACAACGAGCTGCAATGATACATCGACGAATTTGCGCTATCATGATTACAACAATGCGAAAGAGTACAATGCAAATGGTCCATCAAATGTTGGAGGTGGCGGAGGAGGCGGAGGAGGAGGAGGAGGTGTGAGAGTATCTCGCTCGCACTATCAGTCCCAAAGCGGCACCGTGAATGGCGAATACGTGACACAGCAGGCTCTCTATCGAGAGCAATATCTCCAACAGACTGGCATTATTGCCGTTCAGCCGCAATACGTAAACACTGGCTCACCTGTTGTTGGCAATGTTTTACGAAACAATCCCTATGTACAACAATTCCAGATGGCAACGAGTCCTCAACACTTTGGTGCACCGAGAAAACGTGGCTTCAACACTGCCCAAATGACGTGACCGGACTACAGCTGGACAACGAGATAAGACTGAAATCATGCGGTTTTGCCCGTCAGAGCGGATCACACGATAACCGGGATCGCTTCGTGGGGGAAAAACAAAGAAAATATATATATATATATATTAACGACTTGAGAAATTCGTGCGAAGAAAACGAGTTTCTTATCCATGAGAGAAGATTCTTTTTTCGACGAGTGGAAAAAAAGTCGAGATGGGAATGCAAAAACTCGAGAGATCCTCATCGGGCGTTAATTGAGAGACAGGGGAAATATAATGGGATGAAGATATTCGCTCAACGGACACGCATTTCGATCGACCCTTTTCATGAATCTCTAACTTCAAGCGATACGAAAAATTGAAAGAAAAAAAATTTGCCACATTTTTTCGAGTCAGCGTGATCTTGTTGGTATATTCACTCGAGAATTATCGTGAATACGAAATGTCGGATTTCTCGACGATGGCCTAAGCTTGATGCAAAATTTGAGAAAAGAAAAATGGTAAAAGAAGATTAATTCAACTCTCCCCCCGATGACAAATTCGACCCTAAGGCGACGCAACGTGTACTCTAGACTTAAGAATTCTTCGTCTGTAAGTGCCAAATGTGAAAAACCTCGTTTTGATGCTTCAACACCGCGCGACCATCAATATTTATCAAGCCTAAAAATCAACGATCATCATCAAATTCTTTTCAAATGCGGCAGAAAAAAAAAACCGACATTATAATATCGTTGCCGTCGCAACGACGTTCGATGTTTCGTGTGTCTAAATGGGGAAAAAGATTGTTAAGAAAGAAAAAAAAAAATCCAGACACGTGGAAGTCTACAATTTTGTATAAATGTATTAGCGGAGAGTACCCAGTGGGAAGAAGTCGATATATATATATATATGCATACATACGTGTATATGTATATATTATACACTATAAATACATGTTTATGTGTAAGTGAGCAGAGAAAATTCGATTTAGAAAGAGCTAACTGTATAACCGTGTATAGAAATTTCAATGTATCTACTTGTAAATCGGTTACATGAATTTACACACACACACACACTACATGCACGAAACTTCTTAACATTGACGTGATGACTGTAATATATTTATATGTTGACAATGTTTGAAACAAAAGAAAAATGAGAATGAAGAGTGCTATCGATATAATAGTTGATGGTTGAGAGAGTTTTATATTTCATGTTAACGATTTGTCGCTATTATATTATACGCGTTGTGGAAAGAAAAAAAATAATAGTGAGAGCGAGAGAGAGAGAGAGAGGGAGAATATGAAGGGTATGAAATAAATATATCTCCCATCAAAAGCGCATCTGTGTGCGCCCGACTACCAAAACTTTAGTTCCTTCGAAATATGTTTTTTCTTTTTGATAAATAAAAAAAAAATGGTAATTTGCCCCCTGCAAGTTTTGTTGTTTTTTTTCGACGCATTACCTGAGACTCGGGACGGGATTGTGGGAGAAAGAAAGAGAGAGAGAGGGGTAGAGACATGGGATCCGATTTGATACTTTACTAACAAGATACCACGTAGCTCGTCCCGAAACCTTTACGGTACGCATGTAATCGCATCAACGGATTGTACGTACAACGTGTATGGACACTTGCGACGTTTTTTTTTTTTTTTTTTCTATATATTTCGTAATTCCGTGCCAGGGTCTGACGAGATGCAATTGAATTCGGGCGAAATAACGTTTCGGTTTTGAAATTGATTGCGCTGATTCATTAAGGTCAATGTCTCAATTAGTAAATATTTCGAAAATTGTTAGCATGTCTCGAGTACTGATCAATCGGCTCAATTTAACTCATAAAAAAATATCTTCGATTTTCTTATTTAAAGAATGTATATATTTTTTTAATTCTGAAAACTTTTTATTCGTACGACTGAAGTTAAATTTAAGCGTAATTGTACGCTTTTTTATCATCAGAAATTCCAATCTCTTGGTATAAATTTGACTTTGAATTATGTATGATATTTTGCATTTCGGCACGTAATTTTTGTCATGTGGCCACTAATCCGTGAAGTTCTGGAAAAAGTGCTGATTAATAACTGGAGCAAGAATTTTCATCATTATCTGGTGCAGAAAGCAAATTTGTCAAGCAAAAAGCAAGTGAAAAAAAAAAACAGAAATAGAGAGAAATAAAGAAATTTGCGCAAATAGTGATATTTTGCGCTTACATGGTCGCTAATTTTGGGACATTCATCCGCTGATCAGCGTAAAATGCAATATTAAAAAAACAAAATTGAATAATACTGAGAAGGTAAATGAATGCAGCGACAAATACTTATAATTAACAATTATATCGGAAGAATAAAGCTGTTCATAAGGACGTATGTATGCTCTCGAGATCGATGTGTAAAAGGATTAGTTATATTTAAACCCCGAGTTCTATCTTTAAGCCAAGCGGATTTTGCCATTTAAGCAGAAAATACAATACAGTGGAGTGCCGTGGCGTGGTGTGTCGTGACGGGGCACATGCACGCTTCTGTTCAGTTCTAGAATTTACTGACACAATTTTGTAGTCAGTAACACGTATTTAATATGTTCTCGTCTGATAGCAATTTTCAAACTGAATATGAAGAAAAGGTAATGTAAAAAAAAAGAAAGAAACGAACGATTCTGGGTACTTTCTGTTATCAGTGAAAAAAAAACAGTAAAGGCAAATTTCATTACCTCGTCAACGAATCAGAGGCTGATGATTAGAAGTACGACTTGTGTCGTACTTCGGCATTACAAACAGCTTTATGCAAATCAAGTTTAATTTTTCTTTATTTTCATGTCAAAAGTCGTTTTACAACTTTGCTCATACTCGCAGGAAGAAATAATCAATTTCATCGAAATCCGTCTTCAACTTATATTTTTTCTCTTTTAAATTATTTCACGAGGATGTTGTAAATATCCTGTAGAAGACCATCTGATTTACGTCTTTTTTTTTTTTTTACTTGAACAGAGGAAGTGGATTCGTTGGAAAATTCGCCGAGAGCAAAACTTGGGTATTCTGATCTGTGTGAGGGCGATGAAGGAGATTTAAGGGACTTCGGTGACTTTAGTGATTCGATATTTGCCACTATTGATTCGAACTTCATATAAGGAACTAGAAAGGATGCCTGGCTATTTATTTTTTTACGACGTCGTTTTAACGCACTTGCAAAAGCGTTCTTCAGTTTTATCCAGGACTTCTTGCATTTTTCAACTAAAAAAAAATAATGTATTTTTATTTTCAGGTTATCAGCAGCTGGCAATTCATTCATTGTCAGTTCCATGGAATTTAATTATCGCCTTGGATTTAGCACAGTTCGAAAAATCGTTGAGGAAGTACGTTGAGCAATTTGGAAAAAAAGATGGAACTAATTGGAATGCTCACAGAAGATCTTTGGAAAAAGATTGTTGAAGATTTTAAAACAATGGGGAATTTGCGAAATTGCTTAGGGGCCCTGGATGGCAAAAGCATGTCAAAATTATGTCCCATAAATGCTGAATCGACATTCAATCGTACTCTTTACTCTTTTCTTGATGTTGATTACAAATTCATTATTATTGATGTATATATGAAAGATCATTAATGCGTAGACTATTTGAAGAGCAAAAAAAAATGTTTCATAAGTTTTTTGAAGACATCTGAGATAATGTGAAATATCGGGAATGCACTCAATTTACCTAAAAGTCAGCCACCAAGTAACAATTGGGATCCTCTACGTTATGCGATGGTCAGAGAGTGGTTGAAAATGCTTTCGGTATTTTACGAGGTAGATGGCGAGTATTCCAAGGATCTTTACAAGCACAACCGAAAATGATCAACCAAATAGGCTGCCTGTTATCTACATAATTATCTAGGTATGTCGATAATTGAATGAGAAAGTGAAGATTCACGCCAATGCTAGAAACTGCTAGAAACTAGAAATGCTAGAATGTCGTGGACCGATTGACATTGACGTGATTGGTGTCATCGCGGTCCACAACACGCCGCTTCACGGTAATATGTCAGATCAGAATCGTGGGATCGTAACGCGTCATCGCGGTCCACAACACGTCACACTATAATAATGCGTCCCTAGCTTTAATGTGTATTATCTCCTCCACGTGGGAATCCGTAAAATTCACTCGAGCGGTGCTGCTACCTAGCGGCGAATTCTTGCAAAATGGCCGCTTCTGTCAAATAAATACAAGTTCAGTGTGACAGTAGGACAGTACTGAAATTAAATAATACATTATTGACAATCTTCAGGAGGTATAAGCATTGAATTATCAGTGAGGTAATTGAGATAAAAGTCAAAATTATTTAACGATATAAAAAACAAAATTTTAATTTTATCACTCTGGGCGTGGCACGGCTTGCATCTTAATTTTGACACATTCCTATTGATGTTTCAGCTTTGACGGTTTTATTACTTTGTTACCGAATTAATCATGATTTAGAGGCAACACGTCTGCGCGATCTGATCACACGTGCGCTATAGCGTCTAATCCTTTATTTTATAATAAAACAAAATGTTTCGTGACAATATAGGTTATCTTTTGAAATTTCAATGTCGGACTGCTTTTTATTCTTTACCCGATCTCCTAATTCCTCTAGTTTCATTTCAATCTCCCGAATTATTGAATTTATCGAGAGTGACTCACACAATGGATGTACTCGGTGGTGCCTCGTCAAAAAATGAAAATAATATTGTTTCGTGCGAGAGTATGAACTCCCAAAAGCATGATCCTGTTAACGAAAAATCCCCGATGACAGAGACGACGCAAAAATTTGGACAAATACAGAAAAATCCTATCAGTATGAGACAAACATCCTACGTTCCTACTTCAATTCTTACAAAAGAAATTGCTCTATGCGGCTTGGACAATTTGAGCTTTCCCATTCATGTACGAGATGAACGATAGTGCAATATTATAAAAACCTTTAATATTTTCTTGTTATATCTTTATTGACAATAATCACATAATTTCAGCTTCTCAATCGAATCGACGCAGCAGGGACTTCGATAAAACACAAAAACGACAATGCCAGATCAGCGGGAGTAGAAATACTGGAATCGATACTAGTGGCGAGTATGGAGAAAAAAGGAAGTGCCGAGTTACTAGGAGTGGAACAAAATTCCAAAAATGCCAGCTCCGATTCACTCAATTCGGACAGCAAGAGCAGTTCGCTCAACTCAAAAATGGGCCAAGAATCGGTAATACGTTAGTCCTACGATATTCTTCCCCACAGTACTAACCTACATGTTTATTTGATCGAGACTCTTTTCGTAACAATAAATACTTCTCTTCTCTCTCACGAAAAAAAAACACGCGATCCTCCAGGAGTGTTGGGAAAAAGCATCGCATTCTAAGAGCTTTTCAACAAGCTCAACTTCTACCGATAACAATATTGTATCGGCTCTAGAAGCGAAAAAAGAGGTCGATGGAAAAGTGAGTCCGGTAATAGAAAAAAACAAAGACCCAGAAATTTTACGCACGTTAGAAAATTTCTTTCTAATTATTTTTCTTTTTTTGCACGGGTTTCGTAGTGTGTGTAATTTGTAGTATGAGGGAGACTTAATGATGAAATTTTATCGTTTGCTGTATTATATGCAACATTTGTATATATATATTTTTTTACCAGCGATCCTAATTTAATTGAAGAATTTTTACAATAGAATTTATCAGGTGGTGATACTGGACCACCGTTGCTAAATGGCGAGAGAAAACAAGGAGTTGCTCGTGAAGTGACTTACCTTTGTCCGTACTCTGGGCCAGCACGTGGAGTCCTCAGTGTGACCAACTATAAGCTTCATTTTCGCAGCATCGACCGAGAAACGCCGCACGTCGTGGAAGTTCCTCTAGGTGTCGTCAGTCGAATCGAAAAAGTTGGTGGTGCATCGAGTCGTGGTGAAAACTCATACGGCATTGAAGTTTTTTGCAAGGACATGAGGAATCTTCGATTTGCACATAAACAGGAAAAGCACTCGCGACGCGACGTTTTTGAAAAACTTCAGCAGTATTCATTTCCACTGTCGCACAAACTTCCGCTTTTCGCTTTCGAATACTCGGAGAACTTTCCAGAGAACGGTTGGAACGTTTATGAACCGATTGCCGAACTCAAACGAATGGTAAGGAACATTTTTGAGATAAAGAAAATGGCGGTATAATAGTGCAAGATGCATCCTCTAGAGGCGCTTATGCGCTCGTTCTTAAAATCAAGTAACGTTATTTTGAAATTCACAACTTTTATCGATTTTTTATACTATGACTATAAAATATCGGCAGCTTCAAAATTATGCCACATAATGGCAAAAGCATGGACCAATTTTTATGACATTTGATCAAGAAAAAGAAAATTGGGCAGCAATTTAAAATGGCCGATAGAATAGCAGAAAATGATCTATATGGGGCGTTTCACGGTCACTTATTTTAGATTTAATGTCAAAATTTCTATATTCAAAATGGCAAAGACAATGTGGCTGAACAAGTAAACGAAAAAATGGTTCTAATGAAACAATATTTGATATTTTGGGGCTTTTGGTTACCGGTTTTTAATTTACTGTGAAATGTGTTAAATAAAAAAAAAAAAAAAAAAAACACTGACTGGGAGCGATTTTTTGTTTTAGGGGGTGAACAATGACATGTGGAAAATTTCAAAAATAAACGACACATACACCCTGTGCGACAGTTACCCGGCAATTTGGGCCGTTCCGGCAGCCGCGAACGACGATGATCTTCAGGCATCAGCTGTATTTCGAAGTCGCGGACGACTTCCGGTTCTCTCGTGGATACACTCGGAGAGTCAAGCGACAATAACGCGATGCGCGCAGCCTCTTGTCGGCGTTAGCGGTAAAAGAAGTCGGGAGGACGAAAGATACGTACAATTAATAATGGACGCAAATGCACAGAGTCACAAACTCTTTATAATGGATGCGCGACCGATGACCAACGCCGTTGCGAATAAAGCCAAAGGCGGAGGTTACGAGAGCGAAGATGCCTATCAAAATGCCGAACTCGTTTTTCTCGACATTCACAATATTCACGTGATGCGCGAGAGTTTGAGAAAACTCAAAGGTAATGAGAGAAAAGAAAATGGCGCCAAAAAAAAAAACAAGAAAATGGCTGACGCGCGCGTATTTTGATCGTTTCAATGCATGAGAATTCGATACTTTCAGAGTTATGTTTTCCGACCATCGACGAGGCCCGGTGGCTCTCGGGAATCGAGTCTACAGTTTGGCTCAAACACATCAAGTGTATACTCGCCGGAGCCGTTAGAATAGTCGACAAAGTCGAGAATCACAAAACTTCGGTACTCGTTCATTGTTCCGATGGCTGGGATCGAACCGCACAGGTAAACAACGCGTACAAAAATTTCGACACAAAAGTACCAACTGGCCAATAATTTGCCGACATTAAATGTACGATCCATTGCACAATTAATCGTTACAGCTTACGGCACTCGCGATGTTGATGCTCGATCCTTACTACAGAACTATCAAAGGCTTTGAAGTCCTCGTGGAGAAAGAGTGGCTGAGCTTTGGACACAAATTTCAACAGGTACTGGAACGTAAACAACTCGCGCCTGCGCAGAAGGAAGCACGCGCCTGCGCAGTGGCATCTTTTTGAAAAATGGAAAGCGGCAAATTCGAATTTAAAATTTGTTTTTCCTCGTTTTTCAGAGAATTGGCCACGGCGACGATCATCACAGCGATGCCGATCGTTCGCCAGTATTTTTACAATTTATCGACTGTGTCTGGCAGATAAGCCAACAATTTCCCAACGATTTTCAATTCAACGAACATTTTCTTATTACGATACTTGATCACCTCTATTCCTGTAGATTTGGCACGTTTCTCTTTAGCAGGTGAGTTACTTTACGATCATTTAACGAAAGAATAATGCATCTCTTTTTCATCCCGATCCAATTACTCTAATATGATTTTTAAAAATGATCAAAAAGAAACTTTACCACGATCAATTGACCACGACGTGATGAATGTACAAAATGACCATCAGTTTTCATAGGGAATTTTCATTTAAACAATTAGCATGAATTGATCAGAAACGGACAGTCATTTTTAAATTTGAACATTTACATCTCATAACGTTTTGGTTTTTTTTTTTTTTTTTTTCGTTTCAGCGAACGCGAGAGAGTTCAGGAACAGGTGAAACAACGAACAGTATCACTGTGGTCTTACACGAACAGTCAATTGTCTCTCTACCAAAATCCACTGTACAGAGCTGGACCGCATTATCATCTCGTGCTCATACCAATCGCCAGTATGAGGCACATAAAACCCTGGAAAAGCTTGTACTGTCGATGGAATCCTAGTATGCGACAACAGGTCGGTAAATCCTGATATATCCAAATAGACAAAAGTAAAAAATTGCTATATAAATAATCATAAAGTGTAATAATGTTTTTGTTCGTTTTTTCTCTGTGCAAACTCAAGGATCCCGTTTATCAACGCACAAGGGAACTTCTAGTCTTGAAAGAGCAGCTCGAGAAGCAAGCCGAGGAGGGCAGAAGGGAGCAAGCATCGCGAGCCAACAGATCTCTCACGTCTCCTGCTCCACCCAGGATACATTCCCCGGTTCACTCATAGCCCGTCTCATCTGACGACAGAGACATTGATCCTGTATCGCTCGCGATTACTCTTGGCCTATCGCTAGTTCTGTAAATGAAAAAAAATCACGCTTATCCGGCGATTCCTCGTGAAAAAAACTTTTCACTTCTTTTTTTTTTTTTTTTTTTTCATCGAGAGATCGTTCTTGACGTCCTGTACCTTTTTTCTTTTTCTCATTTCGTATATCCTTTTGTCGACTGAACTTAGCATCCACCGTGTACAAAGATCCCGTTAATAAAAACCATTTATAACTCGTGCACAATCCATTTAAGTCTCTGTTATACATTCTCAGAATTTATAAATATAAATTTATTTTCATTATGTATTAATTACAATCTTATTCTATCGATTTTATGTAATATATATATATATATGTCACAATTGGGTAAGAAAAGTGCGAGAAATAGGAAAAAAAAAAACAAATTAAATCGCATATTTTTTCGCTATTACAGAAGTCATCAGAGATGTTTTGGGGCTTTTGTGAATAATCTCATGAGGAGAATGTAGGGACTTTCCAACATGAGGGAATAGACGAAGCTGGAGACATAAGTTATCACTAAATTTCCTAGGGACATTGCACCGTTAAGCAAAACATCAACGTGCTGTGACGACTCGTTGTGCAGATAAATCGAATTTATGATGAATGGATTGATCAGATAAGCGCAATAAGTCAATCTACTCAGTGGTATCCATCCTTTGAATGTGAGGATCTTGTTTATCATACCTGCAATTAAAATTGAACGTTTAGCTTCGGATAGGGCAGCATTTTAATGCATTTTTTATGTTATTTAATAATTTATATATTGATTGATTTTATAATCGAGCTTACCACCGTGATTCGTGCAACAGGCAATTAATAGCCAACTCAGGCCAACGGCCCAGATTGTACGACCAAAAGCAACATAAAGAGCTGAAGAAATTAGCGATATTCGTCTCTCGGAGAGACCGAAAAGAACGAGAAGATTGCAACAACTGCCGAGCAGCCAAAAAACAACGAGGGTTTTCTGAAAAAATGAATCGATAATGTAATTTCGGACTTTAATTTATCTTGCCAAGTGTTTACTGTATTTTCATTGAAATTACCCTTTTCAGTATTAATTTATTGTTCAATTTCATGAGAATGTACGCGGTGAACATTCCGACGATGTACGGACCGATTCTCGTCCATGGTGGATCATAAAGCACATCCAGCATGTGATATTGTTGATCCATTCTAGAAATATTATCGATATTAACTTGTTGGAAATATCCGTGCAATATTGATATTTTAATGACTTTGAACTCATTGCAGTGCAGTTAAATTGAAATTTTTATCTTTTTCTTTATACCTCTTTAAACCTTATTGCAAAAACTCACGTGGGCACATATGTGTAAATGTACGACAAGTAACCGCTAAAAACCGTCGAACCAATAAGTAGGAAGAGTAGAATCGCCACAGCAATGTAAAAATACCTGAAATTTGTTTGCAAAAAAGGTCAAAATATGACGAAAAAAATTGTCTGTTATGGAAAAAAGAGAAGAGAGAGAATAAAAATTCAAAAGGTTTTTCGTTTTCTAGTTCAATATTCGTAGATCAAACGAACTCACATAGACGACAGTATAACTAGAAAAGTGCCGATGATGAAGAACTGCATATCATTGGAAAGGTACCAGCTCCAAGACAGACACTGAAATCACAAATGTCTCGATGGATTTACTCGATTATCATAAAAAATGCTGCTGAATTTAACGCTTTAACGATCAGAAGAAAAAGAGGTATTTTCTTTCTTTATTTATTTATTTTTTTTTTATATGAAAAACGTGCTCTTACTAAAAAATAGAGAATTGTGAGAATTTTCATGCATATGATATATGTCGTAATTGACATCCTAGTAGATTTTCATATCATAAACGTAGATCCCATTTCATAGATAATTGAAATTGAAGAGTTTCTATTTTATTTCAATCTTACTTGATTTAAATTAGCCTCTATTTGATTTAAAGTTAGATAGATCAATTTTTCCTCAGTATGATCGTTAAAAGGACGTTAAAAATGGTAAATTAGTGATTACAATACCATTGAATCACGTCCAAAAAAATTATTTATGTACAGCAAATTTCTCCACCAGTATTTCGCGCATACTTCCTGCGGTCTCTCGGTCATGTAGAATAGAGAAGTATTGCCGTACCAGGCTGCATTGATTTCCATGATACCGACCATCATCATGTACGCCGGTGTCAGTCTAATTATATTTGAGAAATTATTAAATCAAACGGAAATGTGAGGAATGCATTAATCATAATTCATAATGGTGATTTTGATCGTTGAGAAAGACTACCATCGAGTATTGCCTATTTTTGACCTTTCAAACGCACCTGACAAATCTCTTCAAGATCGCACTAAAAAAACCGACAATGTTCGCCTTGTAATTGACTTGCTCGTTATCGTTTTTACTCATGGGTTTTATCTTGAAGTAGAGATGAGTAACGAGAAAACCACTGAGAAAGAAGAACGTGTCGACCGAGAAGGTCGAGTTGCTGATTATTTGACTTATGAATCCATCGGCAGCTCTCCAAGACCAGGGTTTATTGTCTGGTGCGATAAAAAAATTACATAAATATAGCTGGACATAATTACGGAAAAATAAAAATTTTACTCAGCAATAATAATTAAAGGAACTCCCATGTTGAATTAATAAATAATAAAAATTTCCTTACCGGCATAATCGGACATGTAAAATATCGTGTGAATTATGACAATCCACACCATACTAAGAAATCTCAATCCGTGAATTTGAGGAATTGATTCGGGTCCCAATTTCGTGCCAAACAGAATTTTTGTGTTCGTATAGACTGAGAAACACAGAATTATTTCACCGAATAAACTTGGAAATTCATACTTTAAGGGTTCCAAAGTATCCGTATTCTCCAATGTCTGATTGAAGCCTGTATTTTTTTTTTTTTTTCAAATCATCCTTCATTATAATATTAATTTACAAGAGACAAGAAAAAAAATCGCATAGATACAAAAATGAGAATATTACCATTGACAGTACAGATATTGTTGTTTTCCATTGGCACACAATTTTTATTCTTGTATTTGAGATATTTCTGATAGTAGAGAATGTCGTAAGCGGTGCCACAGATCATAAAAATCATCGTAAGGGTCAAAATAATACCGACTATTATGACTCTTGCATTTATCAGATACGTGTGATCGTCCTGCAAATCTCTGACATCCTCGAGCCTGAAATCTGCCGCGTAAAGATCGCTAATCATGAGAGTTCGCTCTTGAAATATTTTTACGAGTATCGAGCTTAAGTCATCCCTCGTACATGAGGCTGGCAAGCAAAGTCCGAGAGTCACGAGATCCTGCAAACAAAAATTGAGATATTTGAATACAATTTTTTTTGTATTTGTTTCATTACTTTTTGTCAAATTCTTCACCCTAGTGACTAGAGTGTACCTAATTTTTTGAAGATTTTTTTTATACTTTGCGTTCAAGAGATAGAAATTTATGAAATTTTATGAATTATGAACAGCAAACAGAAACCAGGTCGAATTAATCGTTTTGAAATGTATTTTCATCGATATTTCTCGTTTCGGAGATTGTTAAATTTTAATTTGCTTACGAGAAACTTGGTTGCATAAAAAATCATAAAAATTTAAGTTTTGATAAAAATCCTTTCTTCTGAAAATAATTAGCCAATTAAATTTTTTTTTGTATTTGTTTAATTACTTTTTGTCAAATTCTTCACCCTAGTGACTAGAGTGTACCTAATTTTTTGAAATTTTTTTTATACTTTGCGTTTAAAAGATAGAAATTTATGAAATTTTATGAATTATGAACAGCAAACAGAAATAATGACCAGGTCGAATTAATCGTTTTGAAATGTACTTTCATCGATATTTCTCGTTTCAGAGATTGTCAAATTTTAATTTGCTTACGAGAAACTTGGTTGCATAAGAAATCATAAAAATTTAAGTTTTGATACAAATCCTTTTTTCTGAAAATAATTAGCCAACGATATGAAAAATGATGTATAAATTGTGTATAAAAATCAGACTCGCCTCATTCGGTAGTCTAACATGATACTGCAATGTGCTGTTGTGACGAAAATGAGCGACGAAATAATTGACACTGAATGGTGGAAATTCTTCATCGTGTTTTCTGTACTTCGAGGCGTTGTTTATGTCCTCTTGAAGAAGTATAAATGGCTTCTGGTTGGTTGTATCGACACATTGGATTCGACTACCGAGCCAATAATTGTTGCCATAAATAAATCCGGGTTTTGGTTCACCGCTTGAGTCGAGCACTGCAGTTTTTCCATCCGATCGAGAAGCAAAAAAATAATGCGTTTGTTGAAATACCTCGAAGGAAATATTGCAGTTGTTTTTGTATAAATGTTTCGTCTCTTTCGCGAATAGGGGAGAAAGTAAAAAATGGTGGTGGTTTGCTAGTTTCGGTCGTGTGTGTCGACATGCCAATAATTCACTCGGGTGTTTGTATAAAAATGTTTAATCCCTGTAACAATGAATGACCTGTTGTTGTACTCAAAAGGGGCATAAATTTCGCAAGCTTGAACTCGGTCCAAGACGGCATGACCCGCTTTGACGAATAATTTAATTGCTTTTCCAGCATTATGGAAAGTATATAGTTGTCGTGCATAGTCATGATGCAAGGTTGAATTATTACAGTCTCAACTTGTTGCGTTGATACTCTTCATAGTACGTTTTGACAAACGTTTCGTGTTATCCGGAATTTAATTTTTTTAATTAAAATTTTAATTCACAGTTTTGCAATTTTGAACATCGACATTTTTTTCAAAATTTTTATATTTCATTCCAAAAAATGTTAGTCATGAATTTTTATCAAATGTTCGATTTTCCTCGTTCTTTCAATTGTGTTTAGTTTTCAAAAATATGACAAGGAAATTACGGAAATTTTTGATTTTCGATTCATAATAATAACTTCTTTGTAACGAAAAAAAAATTGCATTCGTGTCAGTGGAGAATTGGGTGCCTGAGCTGCGGACACTTTTTTTGGTTTGCCGGCAGAGCAATGACAACTAATCACAGTGCATATAAGAACAAGTTTCTTGTGTAACGGCGGCCCCTCATTATTATACAACTCGGTTATCTAGCATCTCGCGCCGGATTTGATTCTTTACAAGTTCTGATTACTGATGTACGGTAAAAAAATATATGTAAACGATGAAAAAGTATCGATATAAAAGTAAAAGGGGGGGGGGGGGGGTTCATTATTATACAACTCGGTTATCCAGCATTTCGCGCCGGATTTGATTCTTTACAAGTTCTGATTACTGATATACGATAAAAAAAATATGTAAACGATGAAAAAGTATCGATATAAAAGTAAGAGGTGGGGGGGGGCTCATTATTATACAACTCGGTTATCTAGCATTTCGCGCCGGATTTGATTCTTTACAAGTTCTGATTACTGATATACGATAAAAAAAATATGTAAACGATGAAAAAGTATCGATATGAAAGTAAGAGGTGGGGGGGGGGCTCATTATTATACAACTCGGTTATCTAGCATTTCGCGCCGGATTTGATTCTTTACAAGTTCTGATTACTGATATACGGTAAAAAAAATATGTAAACGATGAAAAAGTATCGATATAAAAGTAAGAGGTGGGGGGGGGGGGGGCTCATTATTATACAACTCGGTTATCTAGCATTTCGCGCCGGATTTGATTCTTTACAAGTTCTGATTACCGATATACGGTAAAAAAAAAATATGTAAACGATAAAAAAGTATCGGCATCACATGAGAATTGCTCTTTGAGGAAATCGACCACCGAAAATTTTCCTTGCACGGTAACAAATGTCACCATAACATCGAGTGAATAAATTTTACCTGGTCTTTTTGTAAATAGTATTTTGTCAATTTTCAGAACCAACATTTATATTTTAATTGTAAAAAGTCTTTTTGAATCTTAAAATACTAAATGCTTAAAAGTTTGCCATTTTTGACGATCTTTTTTGCCTCGATATAAATTTCAAATATAAAATTCGATTTGTGAAGAATTAATGTAGAGGAAGTTTAATACACCTACAGTGAATTGATTATTTCAGCGAGGTAATGAGAGTCAGCAATTTAACAAGAAATTTCATTACTCGAAACAGACTCGTGAATAATCGAACGTATATGTGGAGAAGCTAGATTGTGAATTACCGAGTTCTATATATATATATATATGCATGGGAAAGAGGGACTTTCGTTGTATAACGAAAACTCTAAGTGTGTACGAGATGTGCGCCTCACTCTCTCGCGAAAGTCGCACACGTGTCTTGTCTCTCGTACCTGCTACACATAAAGTCTACACACCTGTTGACGAACCTCGAATATTCTTCTAGTTGTGCAATAGAAAAAAAAAATCCTCATAAGATCGATGAAACGGGATTGGAAATAATCGATTTAAATTGAAAAGTTGAAAAAAAGAAAAAAAAAACATTGAAAATCAGCATAAAAACTTTTTAATACTGACTTTTTAGGGCCCACAGCTTTCGATTGTCAACTGCATCTTTAAAGACATCAAGGTGGCGAGCGCAAGAGCTCGAATTTAGTATGACCTTGGCATTGCGCGCGATCGCATAAGCCGGTAAGGTTCGTTGCACAGTATTGTCCATCGAACTGTCGCCGGACACAATTTTTGTCATTGACGAGATAATAAAAAAAATCAACAAAGACAAAGTCATTGTTGCTGGTTTACAGAATGATGAAACTTTTTGTTTTTTTCGCTCAATACTCGTCTCTCTACCGCCGATCATTATGGCACGAATTTATGGTCGATTATTGGCTCAATTAAAATCGGTAAAATGTCGTGATTGATGAAAAACAAAATTGCACAATATGTCAACGGAAAACCATAATATATAATTATAATTTCATCGATTGTTTAAGTCGAATAAAATATATGTATATAATTATAAATAATTTAACACATTTCAATTTATTCACAATTTGTAGTGAATAACTATTTCACTTAATAAACGGACGATATTTTTACCGATAAATATTTAACGATAGATCGATCGATAGATATATCGCGATATTTTGAGAACGAAATAAAACTCAAATTGGAGTCGAGGGAATATCACTTTAATCGATGCTTCGAGTCTGGCGTTCCGCGATAGAACTGCCGGTGTTTCAACCGCATGGACAAAATATGCCATCAGGATCTCCCGACTGAACGAGATTGTGCTATACACTCTCCTGCAATCGGATCCCCTCCCCTATTCCGGTCCGAAGGTAATTATTCTCTTATATCAGGAAAAACATAAAAAAAAAAAATTAAAAAAACGCCAAGAATCAAATCAGAACTTTCATCTGAAATTTATTCAAACTTAATGGTCGATTCAAACTCTATTCGTTCGGGCGTCAGTGCCAACTAATATTTAATATTTCCGAGAGCTGTTGTATGTTATTGATATACAGACTGGAATTCTCTACTTCTTTCTTAAGCGTCGTATAATACACTACATTGTTTACTACAGAAGTAATAAAGTGGACCGTTTAACACCGAGCACGATGTTTTCGGTACAAGTCGTAGACGAACGCGCGAGCAAAGACGAGTATAGTACTGAAAACATCGTGCCCGGCGTTAAAAGTTCCACCCTCCATGGTGCACACGATACTTTATACATCAAAACCAAGTTTTACGAGCTTTTTCCTCTGAAATTTAGTGTAAAACGAATGGTAGCCCGAAATGATTTCCAAGCGAAGTGTGTCGCATGCGGAATATGTATTGCACGCCGTGGCTGTGTCGCACGCATTCGGGGGCTCTGGGGGCGCAAACCCCTTGCGGGGCGGCGGCCCCGCAGGAGGAGGGGCGGAGCCCCCCCGTACAAAGTAAACGTTACTTTTTTGGTTTTTTTTCAATAATGATAACAATAGTAAATATAAACAAAACATTGAAATACATGATACTTTGGTTCGATCTGTCATACGAAAAAGTGAGGTTAAGATTCTTTCTGTAAGTAATTTCTCAATGCCACGTGTGATGGCAGCAGCTTCGCTCTACAATAAAAGCTTATAAAAACATGGAGACTAGAGTAGTTCTCTAGGCTCCGTGACGCGCTTAAAATATTCACGTGCTAGGTTATATTTACATTAACCTAATACAGAAAATAAGACTATTAAATAACAAAATAGAGGGACACGAGGAAATTGTAAAACGCTGCCGGTGTTAAACAAATTCAGCACATTCTATCGTGCTTTTGATCGTCATATCATTTGCGTTGCTCTACTCTCTGCGGGTCCTCGCAAATGCAAGCGTGCACATCTCAAATCTGACATGGTTTTATAACTTCGCATCTCATTGGACATTTTTGGTAGAACACAAAAATGGTTTGGGTCTCTTTGTCCAGAATTTTCTTCGAATTACGATCATCGAGGTCAAAAGCGTATTATTTACATGCGAGTATTAAAAATTATATTCCTGTTATTTATCATGCATATACTTGGTCATGTCAATTGAATTAATATGTATTCATCCGCGATGATATAAAAATTCTCGCCTGGTCATAAACTATAAAATGTGAATTTATGTATTTTGCATATTGAAAAATAAATTATTCCCAATTGCCACTGAACCATCAATGCATATTATGCGAGACACTGACTATTAACTGACAATTAAAATGTAATGAAAAATACAATTTATATATTTTTCCACTCGAAAAATAATTAAATGCTGTAGTTAAATAAACATATTTTCGAATATTTGATTTTCTATTTTTACTCGAGTCACTCGCCACTAATAAATAATTACTCCCATAAAAACATATTATATTTATTCTCTGATTTTATATTTCACGTATTTTTAATTCCATCTTCCAAATTATTTATCAACCGTTCATACAAAACTTCAGCTCATCCCTACTGTGTAAGAATAAGCAATTTAAATATCTGCTGGATATTTCCAATAACAATGTGTTTCGTATATGACAACATTCCTGTAACAAATCATTTATTTATTTATTCATTCAGTCGATGACCAATTTTCGTTGTTTTTGTTCCATTTTAGCAAAATAATTTTCTTGTTCATTAAACAAGACGAAGTCATCGAAGATGAAGAATATATCGGGGCAAGGATAATATGAAGAAATAAAATGTTTTTGTACATCTGGAACCTACAACTGTCCATAATGCTCACAGAGAGTAATTTGTGGTCAAATATTTACATTATTAACCCTAGTCACATGGGGGTCAAGTTGAACCCAACATTTTTCATCGAATCAACTGACTTCTTCTTAGTTCTACGCTTTGATTTTTTTTTACCAGGCTTGAATTGAATTTTGTCTCAAATAAACAATTAGAACCCATTTTTAAGATGTTAAAGTTCCTCCCAGAATTTTTTTCATGTCGAAACTAAACAGAATTAGTGTGGCAACAAAGTTGGCTGGCTTCTGAGTGACCCTGTATAAGTAATGTGTAATTTTCCACAGGTATAAGTGACTAGGGTTAATTGGGCATGTAAAATTTTCAGTCTGAGTAAATTCTCCATAACTGATTTTACCACGTCAGCTTTTTTTTCACGGCGACTAATTTATTTTCTCTGCACATTATGCGAGAAGACGAATTAAAAAGAGAAAAAAAAAGCTGTAAGAAACGCCAAATATGCACAAAAATAGCTACACATACCACAATCACTGTTGACTTGTATTATCCAAAGCGAATGTTACATTGCCGCGCAAAGAGAGTCGAAACTCTTTCGCGCCCGCGCTCTCTTATCTTCTCACTAATAATCGTGCATGTCCGGTGCTCTTATGCTGGGGCTCTTATGCAATATGTTTTCACTCTTAATTCAGGAGCTCGCCAGAACGAGTGACTTCGTTCTGCGACATGTATCTCAGAACCTCGCGAATCGTGTGAACGACTATCTGTCATTTGTAAAACTTGTACGAATTTGTTATGTGATAGGACGATTAGGTCGTTTTCTATTATATTGCATGAATAAGAAATTACGTTAGCTGTACTTTTTCCCCGAATGCTAAAACAGTGCAAATTTTTCCCAGTAAAATAAATGCAGCGAAATTGCTTGATTTAACTTTACGAAAAAATAGATGATCATTTTTTCTTTCCGCTTGATAAATTATTATTCTTGTCTAGTTTTGATCATTACATCTTTATTATTATGTCCTCTCATTTGCCACGCCTGGACCTTGGCCTGTCTATTTATTTTTTCATTCATTTAGTTAGCAATTCTTTTAATTATTTTCATTGGCATCAGAGCTTATAAATTTATGGTTTTATAATTCGATACCAGACATGATAATTTCATAATAAAGAATATAATTTAGAGAGAAAAAGTTGAGAAGATCGTAAATTAGTTATTAAATTAAGAAATGCCTAAATTTGATTCTCTGATTCAAGGTTCGAATAGACATTTTTTCAGTCGTTACGAATTCCATATACACGTATTATCGTAAATTAATGACAATTAAAAATTGTTATGATCAGACAATTGTTCGAAAAATTTAAATGTAATTTTTTCAATAAATCGACTCCATGTTTAAACTCTCTAATTATTGCTCATATATCACGCTTTGTTTATGGCTAGTTCTACATTAAATTCAATTCCCCGTCCCAAGTGGGTCCATTTGACTCATCATCAGTTCGATCGGTTCGAAAAAAACTAACAGCTTTGAGTTTTTTTCCCTAAAACAACCGGCTCGGTTGATGATCCCAATGAGCATCGTGGTACGCGCAAGTGTCTTTTCCGGATCGAAGTCCAACTTTTTTTTTTCGTTCCGGTACCCAGAATTTTTTGTGCAACTGTTGCCCTGGCTGCGTTTATTATTATTGTAGGAAAAAAAATACAACCTTCTCCGTATATGTACAACATGAAACGATGTTAATATAATTACGAGTAAATCTCTCGCTCGTAAGACAGTAAAACGATTCCGCATCGTGAAAGCAGCTGCAGAAAAACCGCGTAAGAGTTCTTTCACAGCGACCAACGTGCATGTAATATTCGTCATATATATATATATTACATTACATTACATTCCATATATATATATATATTACATTACATTACATTTCATTATATATATATATATATATATATATACATACATTCCTACACCGGATGTTACGTCATACATCTTATATTCCCCCCATGATTTTGCCTTTTGCACGCTGGGGAGTCTCGATACCGTTAATGCGGAGACGCTTGTCAAGTAGAGAAATCGTTTACTTCCGCTTCCCGGTTTTTCCCCTTCAACGAAAAGCCTCTTCGTTTGAGTGAACAAAAAAATTTGCAATAAATATTTTCATTGATAATTTTGATGCTTCGTACTATAAATGCATCGATTAATCGAGGCTAAAAATCATCATGATCATGGAGGTGAAGGTATCACAGTGGAAAGCCTCTCGCTACACACACGTTTTCAATTATTGATGTTTCGTCATGGTCAGCATCCGATCAAATCATTTTGTCAATGTCACGTGTAACTTTCCGTAAAAAACAACTCCATCTTCCGTCTTTACGGAAAATTACTATCATCCAGTGTGGAATGACGTCATTATCGTGAGAATATTATTTCGACGCAAATCCAGATGAATGTGTGCGTTATCCCCTTGACGTCACTCGAAGGTTGAGTCACCTTGACAATACGTTTGGGTTTGGGGACGTTTGGGGAGATATCGAACTGAAACTTTTTACACAAATTGAGCTCTTTATTTAATCTGATTGACGCTCAAATGGAGGGGGAATTATGGATATTAAGGGGGTTTACATTTTTTTAAATGTTTATAAACGCTCTAACTTGACGATTTTTTGAGATATCGTCCTAAAACTTAGTACATAAATGGACTCTAATATTAAACTAAAGATGTCAGATATTTAATTTTCGGAAAGTCTTTATAGTCAAAATAATTTCTAATCGTGGAACTAAATATTAAAATTTTTTTTTTAGAAATATGCACATTGTTCCATTATTATTCTCGGTTGTTCCCGATTTTTTTTCAATGAGGAAGCTGCATAATTTATAAAAAAGCTTTTTCATCGAGAAATTTTCAAACGAGGGAAAATAGTAAGAAAATAATGTGCAAATTTTTAGTTTAGAATCTTTCACGATAAAATATTCCACTATTACAGTAGTGGGCGAAATTACATTTCATAAGAAACAAAAAAGTTTTGTGAAAATTTGGTAAAAGATTTTTTTTTCATATTTATTAATAACTGTATAGAATTATTCTTTACACTAAATTTTCTTATTATTTTTAACGAGGTTATTTTTGAATTTTTATTTTATTGTGGTGTCCTTTGAATTTTTATCGAATCAAACCTTTGGCTGGGAATCTCTATACGTGAAGGTCTTGTCTTTAATAGGAGAACATTAATAGTGTACAAATATTCCGTAAAATGTGAATCTTATTCTCAAGGTAACCCGTTTATTTCTTACGATTAAAAACTCATAATTTATGACATAGTGTGACCTTGAAAATCAAGGACACATAAATCAAAAATAAACGCCGAGTGAGTGAGAAGTAAAAACGATTAAAAACCCTAACCGGAATCATGATAAACGAAGATAAAAAAATGTGCCATTGAGTCTTCTTCTTATCGATTGAAGATATAATTAGTAAAAAGAATGTGCCAGTTTTCATACGCAGTTTTTTTTACTCATTTCTTTCACAGCCAATATCTGCTCGTTCAAAGAATGCGAGTTTGGACGTTAAGTTTGAACTGATTTTAAGTGGGGATAATTCTTGTCCGTCAAAGGCACATCGTACTCGAGGCCCAAAATAAGTTATTTTCAATTACGTATGCAAACGCGACATTTGACGACTATAAAAGGCATGTAGTGAAAAACAACATCTGATCGACATTGGAAAATCCGATAACGATCCAGAGGAACCATTGGAGACTTTCTATATTATTTCACAAAAAATATCGTGCTCGAAATATATTCTAATGCAGAAATATTACGATGCGGACGAAAACATTTGTAAATAGGTACCGAGTATTATGATTTTTAATGGACTTCGAGCATATTTGGCGGAGTCCGCATGACCCCTGGATGTCAATCAATGTTTACTTGGGAATTACTCAATAATGCGGAAGTATCGCGTTTCATTGGAGGTCACGTGATTTTCGTCTTTCAGTCTCCATGATCACATTTTCATCGCCTTCCTTGGTTGATAAAAGGGGGAGATCTACGACATCTGATCTCGTTTGTGGTTCCTTTTGCTTATTACCCCATTTGTTGCATCTATATAAAGTTGGCCTGAAACTTTAACTATTTGACTTTTTTCTTTTTCTACTCGTTAGGAAATCGTTGGGGAGTCATTGGGAGTCTAATTAAAACGTAGGGGAGACAACCCACCCTTTTCGAGAAATCAAAATTTGAGTGTGAAGTTAGCCGAACGCAATTTGACTTTTAACCGGTTCGATTGATTGAATCATCTAACTAAATCGTTGGGGAGTCGTTCGTTTTTCCGTCAGATCGGGAAAACCTGTTCCGATCGGCTAGAGAACAAGTTACGTTAATGTGTCGTCTGATGTTAGCCGCAGTATTTTTGGGTTTATCGAATTTACTTGCATAACAGCTTATTCAATCCAGAATTGTTTGGTGAAGTTAAGAATTGTGCAATTAAAACGTATGATACTTCATAATCGGCCTCCGATAATGGAAAACATACGAAACAACGGATAGGTGCAGGCTTCGATCCGTTATTTACATAATCTGAAGTTAACAACTAGACGTTCGTCTTATTTTCTCAGCTAATTTTAATCTATCCCGTCTCAACTAGATAATACCTATTTGCCGATGATTAATGATCTAATTAGAATGTGTAGATGAGAATCATTTCATTGCACGAGATAAAACAATTACATATTGTACCCGGCGATTGTGCGGAGTGCTGCGAGAGCTCTCTTATCGGCAACTTCGACCACTTTCGGTTAAATTTGACGTCACTTCCAGTCGCGACAACGTCACTTCTGCTTTATTTTGTCGTCACTTTCGGTCGCGATGACGCCACTTCCGGGTAAATTTGACGTCACTTCCGGTCGCGATAACGTCACTTCAGGTTGAATTTGACGTGACTTCCGGTCGCGATGACGTCACATTCGGTTGCTTTGCCGTCACTTCCGGTGGCTTTGCCGCAACATCCGGTTGCTCCGACGTCACTTCCGATTGTTCTGGCGTCACTTCCGGTCGCTTTGACATCACTTCCGGTTGCTTTGACGTCACTTCCGGCCACTTTGACGTCACTTTCGGTTGTTTTGGCGTCACATCCGGTCGCATTGACGCCACTTCCGGTTGCTCCGACGTCACTTCGGGTCGCTTTGACGTCACTTCCGGTGGCTTTGTCATCAGTTCCGGTTTTTTTACGTCACTTCCGGTCGCAATGACGTCACTTCCAGTCGCTTCGACGTCACGTCTGGTTGGTCTGACGCCACTTCCGGTTGCTCTGACGTCACTTCCGGTCGCTTTGACGCCACTTCCGGTTGCTCTGACGTCACTTCCGGTCGCTTTGACGCCACTTCCGGTTGCTCTGACGTCACTTCCGGTCGCTTTGACGTCACTTCTGGTGGCTTTGACGTCACTTCCGGTTTTTACGTCACTTCCAGTCGCTTTGACGTCACGTCCGGTTGCTCTGACGTCACTTCCGGTGGCGTTGACGTCACTTCTGGTCGCTTTGACGCCACTTCCGGTTGCTCTGACGTCACTTCCGGTCGCTTTGACGTCACTTCCGGTGGCTTTGACGTCACTTCCGGTTTTTACGTCACTTCCAGTCGCTTTGACGTCACGTCCGGTTGCTCTGACGTCACTTCCGGTGGCGTTGACGTCACTTCTGGTCGCTTTGACGCCACTCCCGATTGCTCTCACGTCACTTCCGGTCGCTTTGACGTCACTTCCGGTGGCTTTGACGTCACTTCCGGTGGCTTTGACATCACTTCCGGTTTTTACGTCACTTCCAGTCGCTTTGACGTCACTTCCGGTGGCGTTGACGTCACTTCTGGTGGCTTTGACGTCACTTCCGGTTGTTATTACGTCACTTCCGGTTGTTATTACGTCACTTCCGGTTGTTATTACGTCACTTCCGGTTGTTATTACGTCACTTTCGGTCGCTTTGACGTTACCTCCGGTTGATTTGACGTCACTTCCGTCGCTTTTGCGTCATTTCCGGTCGCTTTGGCGTCACTTCCGGTTGTTCTGACGTCCCTTCGGTCGCCTCAACGTCATTTCCGGTCGCTCTGACGCTACTTCCGGTCGCTTTGACGCCACTTCTGGTTGCTATGACGTCACTTCCGGTTGTTTTTACTTCACTTCTGGTCGCTTTGACGGCACTTCTGATTTCTCTGACGTCACTTCCGGTCGCTTTCGCGTCATTTCCGGTCGCTCTGATTTAACTTCTGGTTGATCTGACGTCACTTCCGGTCACTTTGACGTCTCTTCCGGTTGATTTTACGTCACTTCCGGTCGCTTTGACGGCACTTCTGGTTGATTTAACGTCACTTCCAGTCGCTTTGACGTTACATCCGGTTGATCTGACGTCATTTCCAGTCGATTTGACGTTACTTCCTGCTTCCTGCCACGATGGTGGCGTCATCTGCCGGCCAGTTCGAGAAGCTGCAAAATTTAAAGACAAAAATTTGATTTTCCCTGCCACGGCGGTGGCGCCATCTGCTGGCGAGTTCGAGAAGCTGCAAAATTTGAAGAAAAAAAAATGAGTTTTCCCGCCATGACGGTGGCGCCATCTGTCGGAGAATTCGCGAAGCTGCAAAATTTCAAGGCAACATTTTGAATTTTCCCGCCACGACGGGGGCGCCATCTACCGGTGAGTTCGAGAAGCTGCAAAATTTCAAGGCAAACATTTAAATTTTCCCGCCACTACGGTGGCGCCATCCGCCGGCAAGTTCGCGAAGCTGCAAAATTTCAGGAAAAAATTTGAATTTTCCCGCCACGACGGTGGCGCCATCTCCCGGCGAGTTCGAAAAGCTGCATAATTTCATGGCAGCAATTTGAATTTTCCCGCCACGAACGTGGCGCCATCTGCCGGTGAGTTCCCGAAGCTACTGGCAAAAATGTGAGTTGTTCGCCACAACGGGGGTCCATCTGCTGGCGAGTTCGCGAAGCTACTAAATTGCGACTAAATCTGGTTGCTCTGACGTAACTTCCGGTCGCTTTGACGTCACTTCCAGTCGCTTTGACGTCACTTCCGGTTGCTCTGACGTCACTTCCGGAAGTGAAGTCAGAACAGCCGGAAGTAGCGTCAAAGCGACCGGAAGTGACGTCAAAGCGACCGGAACTGACGTCAGAACAACCGGAAGTGACGTCAAAGCGGCCGGAAATGACGCGAAAGCGACCGGAAGTAACGTAAAGTCAACCGGAAGTGATGTCTAATCATCCGGAAGTGACGTCAAAACAACCGGAAGTAACGTCAGAGCATACGGAAGTGACGTCAAAGCGACCGGAAGTGACGTCAGAGCAATCGGAAGTGACGTCAAAGCAACCGGAAGTGACGTCGGAGCAACAGGAAGTGGCGTCAAAGCGACCGGAAGTGACGTCAAAGCGACCGGAAGTGACGTCAAAACAACCGGAAGTGATGTCAGAGCATACGGAAGTGACGTCAAATCGACCGGAAGTGACGTCAGAGCAATCGGAAGTGATGTCAGAGCAACAGGAAGTAGCGTCAAAGCAACCGGAAGTGACGTCAAAGCGACCGGAAGTGACGTAAAAACAACCAGAGGTGACGTCAAAGTCACCAGAAGTAAAGTCAAAGTGACCGGAAGTGACGTCAGAACAACCGGAAGTGACGTCATTGCGGTCGTAAGTGACGTCAAAACGACCGGAAGTGACGTCAAAGCGACCGTGGAAGTGACGTCAAATTCAACCTGAAGTGACGTCATCGCGACCGGAAGTGATGGCAAATTTAACCGGAAGTGATGTCAAATTTAACCGGAAGTGACGTCATCGCGACCGGAAGTGATGGCAAATTTAACCGGAAGTGACGTCAAATTTAACCGGAAGTGGTCGATAATCGTTGCCGATAAAAGAGCTCTCGCGGCACTCTGCACAATCGCCGGGTACAATATGTAATTGTTTCATCTCGTGCAATGAATGATTCTCATCTACACATTCAAATTAGATCATCAATTATCGGCAAATAGGTATTATCTAATTGAGACGGGATAGAATAAAATTAGCTGAGAAAGTAAGACGAATGTCTAGTTGTTAATTTCAGATTATGTAAATAACGGATCGAAGCCTGCACCTATCCGTTGTTTCGTATGTTATCCATTATCGGTGGCCGATTATGAAGTAACATACGTTTTAATTGCACAGTTCTTAACTTCACCAAACAATTCTGGATTGATTAAGCTGTTATGAAAGTAAATTCGATAAACCCAAAAATACTGTGGCTAACTATCAGACGACACATTAACGTAGACTTGTTCTCCAGCCGATCGGAAATGGTTTTTCCGATCTGACGGAAAAACTAAAGACTCCCTAACGATTTAATTAGGTGATTCGTCACCACCCAACGATTTCGCGTCGATTTAGACCTCATACAATCGAATCGGTTAAAAATCAAATTTCGTCAGGATAACTTCACGCGCAAATTTTGATTTCTCGATTACAAAAGATCGGTTGACTGCCCTACGTTTTAATTAGACTCCCAATCATTCTCTAACGAGTAGAAAAAGAAAAAAGTCAAATAGTTAAATTTTCAGGCCAACTTTATATAGGTATTTGTTGCCTCGTTTGATAAACACCAACTTAACCAAATGATCGCATTCTCTATTTATTCGAAATGTAATTCTTAATAGCGTTCTCCACCTGGTGAGCCTTCCACACTGGAAAAAACGTGTAAACAGTGCCGCCCTCGAACGAAGTACATATGAGCTGGTTTGTTTTTTTCCATAATACTTTATTGCGTTTCTTTCATTTTCTTGTCAAATTGCGAGCAATACTTTTAATTAAATGTGATAAAATTCTGATGTGATCTGTGATGTAATTCTATCTTAGTTCAGTTATAGCCAAATAAAAGATGTCAATATCAATCGATAAATTGCAATGTATAATCGACATACATGGATAGAGGCCACTCTAAAAAGTTATAAAGTTTCATACACCATTATAATTTAGAATTATTATCCAGAGTTATTTCTGCATGTTTTAAAATGTCTGTGCTCCTTAACGTGATCAATAAAGATCTCTTTGACGATTCTATCAATAAGTAGAGAATAATTTATTTTTATTTCATCATATGCGCGTGTCGAGATTTCGCCAGGAAGAGGAAGTTGAGTTTAGGATTTCTGGTCGTATGTAATTCAAAACAACAACAAAAAACTTCTGATTTTCAAGATGTTATTATCAGCACATGGAAGTTTGCATAATCTTTCATATATTTCGTGGATTCGTCTTCTTTTCCTTTCTTTTTCGTTTTTTCCTCTCACTTAGATTAGACAAGATGCCAACAACGGTAAATAATATAAATCGGGGCAGGGGCGAGAGCGATCAGACCATACGATCGTAGACTTCTCACAGAAGACTTACGAACAGACTGTCACAGGGCAAGTTCTAAATAAAAGTAATAATAATAATAATAATAATAATAATAATAATATAATACAATCGATAATACAGTAATAACGAGGTATTATTACAATATTGTAAATATCACAACATTAATATCTGTGTCGCAAGCCAAATTAACAAAATACAATTTTGTGTATGCCCTCATTCATATCTTCGTTAATTTTGTAAAGAATAACGTGAAGCCTTCAAACGCTCGTTGATAGATTTATCGAGAAAAAAAAACGCCCACTTTATTTCATTGTGACTTAGATATGCGCGACCAATGCGGCAAAGAAAATTAAAATAAAAAAAAATAGTAATTATCGTTCTCCGAATTTTCGTATCTGATCTCATTAGTCTGTCTAATCGAAAATGTACACAGAGGTCGCGAGTCGCTTTTGCGTACTAATATCCATAATATATTTCGCCACAAAGTATGTTCGTAATACCGTTAATACCTTTGCAGTCAGTTGAGATGATAAAAAAGAAAGTGGAGAATATAGAAAAAATCATCGAGTAGAATAGAAGATTCGCTCGCAGGAGCGGGAACACAAAAATGCTCAAAGCGGTCGCGTAGAAAAATGGTCGATTTCGATCGGGAAGACCGATCGAGGGCGAGCGATCGAGAAGGAAAACTTGGATAACAAGTTTGGCAAGTCAAATATATATATATATATATATATTTTTCGATGCTCACCGCACGGGAGACAATACTCTCGAAATTCCTGATGCGATCAATTCCGTACGTTCATCCTCACCATCACCGTTTATTTTGTGTATTTTTCTAAATAATACACCGAGAAAAAAAAGTTTGACCAACTAAATCCGGCGAACACGAGTTGCCAAATAAAATTTTTGTTATGGCTACAGGGTGTTTGGTTACCCCGAATATTTATCGTCAACAGAACCCCCCGGACGATTGCTGAAGAAACCAAAATTATGGTCGTACTGACTAAACGTTTATTTAACAGCCTATGTACGCTTAATTTAGTTCATGCGATTTTTTTGTTCCTTTCAAAGAAATTGTTGGATCAACTAAATCCAGTGAATACGGGTGGCCAAAGATTTTTTTTTAAATCTCAGCAGGATGTTTGATTACTGCAAAAATGTTCTGGTTAACTGACTGATTGTCGAAGTAAAACAAAAATAACTAAATATATATTCATTATGTAATTCCATTCCATATTCATTCATTTGACAACCCCCGTCTACGCCCCTTTTAGTTGATCCAACCAATCTTTTTTTTCTCTGTGTACAAGAGATTATGGCATCCGAAATTTAATAAAGTGGCACGCAGAGCAGGCATGTCAAAAGTTACTCTCGTAAAAAAAAAGAAAAAACGCAATGATTATGCACATTAAGACGAGTCGACATACTAACATGACCTCAAGAAATGTCAATTCGATACGATTTAGAAATAATTGATATTTCGAGCCAATGCAAATGCCGGAAGCAAAATTTAAGATTCCCAATCCGGTGATTTTTTTCCTTGTGCCAGAATTATTAATTATTTGTAAATAGCAATTTGTTTGAAAATTTCAACTGTCTTTCTTGCATTTATGGATCTTTCACATTGCGAGCGCGCCCTCTCTGTATTTGTAATTTGGTACGCGTATGTTTACAGTTTCGTGAAACATTCGGGCTGTCAACCCGCGACTCTGAAACACACTATTTTGTTCCAAGAGCTCTCGCTGATAACCAAATAAATTCGCATCGCAGCAAGCCATTTTTTTGTGACAAAGTAATCTCAATATTTTTTTCTAATAACTTGTCGATATTGTGATGAAATTTTTTCGGTAATGAAAATTATCATGGGACCCATAAGATTTTCCGTCTGTCCAAAAAGTTATTCATTTTCATAATTTTTTTTAGTTTTTTCGATGGAAACCTTGTCCAAGAAAACCGCAGTGCTTTGCATCGAAAATGTGTCCAAGAAAACTGCAGCTATGTCTCTCGCATTCGTAGATGTTTGGCGGTAAAGTTCCTTTAATGTAATGTGCTACTACTCAGTCGGTAAAACAGATTTTGCGTAAGCCATTGTGAGTCCGAGAGAAAGCTGCTTTTTCGCCGGTACCAAAATTCTCATAAACGGTTGATGTTCGAAGAAACGAAGAGAACCACGAATTGCAGAATCGTTATACACAGTTCATGGCTCTCCTCCTCGATTGTCCGAGAGATCAACCGTTTGGGAGAATTTTGGTACGCAGTTTTTGTTACCGACAGAGGAGTAGCATATCGCCTTAAGGTAATGTGCTACAGGTTATCGGTGAGTCTCTCTCGCTCCTCCATGAGCCCCGATCGCGCTATCTCTCTCGCTCCTGCGCAAACTCCAGCCTGTAACACATTACGTTAAGTAGAGTCAAGGCAACGCTGTGCTTCTTTTTTATTGGCTCTGCTATAGCAGAGGTTTGGTTTTCGCATATAAGTTTGAGTCAAGCGAAGCTGTGCTTGTTTTTCATCGACTCCGCCATATTTAGGCGTCATCACATCGTCTTAATTCACTGATTTCAAAAATGATTCCTGCATACTTGAATTTTAGTTATCAGGGAGTTTTTTTTCTCGCTACGTAATCTCCTCGCCTTACACTCAAAGTCTCCGCATCCTCAAACGACTCATACTTCCTTTCGGACCATTCATTGACGTTGATGACAAAAAAAAAAAATCATTACATTATTACGCTTTTGACGCAACAGCGCCATTCATTGATTCTCTCTCGCTCTCTCGTCAACACTCGTAACCCACAAAACGCAATTACACACCTAGCGATTACAATTATTGGTTTTTTTTTAGTTTTTTATTTTTTATTTTTTCAAATACGGAGAGAACGGTATGTGTATGTAACATCGGCCACTTAGCTACATAACAATAACTACAGCTATATATACAAATTGCTATATGATAGGAGGGGGAAGAGGCGGTTGCACCAATCTCTGCTCGAGCGACGTGTATCTTTATCGTTTTTTCAATTATTTTCATTTTTTATTTTATTTTTTCGGTAGCGCACTAGCGATTTGACCGTCGTCAGCAGAAGAAAAAGGTCTAGATCTCCGATTGCAAAAAGTCAAATGTGAGTAATACTTGAAGTCAATCATTCGGTCAGAAATAAAGAATAAAATGCCGATTTGTTGGTTTTTTTTCCTTACGAAATACACGAACGAACGAATGAACAAAATAAACGAACTAAACGAAATAGAAGAAAGTCTCGCGCCGGGACTTTCAAGCATCGGTGCAAACGCGGCATATTTTTTATTTAATTTTATATTTTTATATTTTTTTTAAATATTAGTTAACATTCATGAGTTCGTGGAAAGTTTTGCGAACGACGAGGAAACACATTTGTACCTCGACGATGCTCACGACCAACGCTAACTCTTTCCTTTTTCGCTCTCACTCTCTCTTTCTCTCTCTCTCTCTCACGTTAACTAATTGATCCTCCGATCGTTCGCGGCTCAGTGAATCTCTCATCGTCTATTATAATTTATTGACTAACCACATGCTCTCTCCATCGACGAGATGCAACAGTGTGCCCCGAACGACGGAACGATTGTGCCTCGGTTTACAACGGAAGAAAATATTCTTGTTATTTTACTTTTGAGTTTTATTGTTCTAAGCACGTTCCTTATTTCTTTTTTTTTTCATCTCATATCTCTTTCTCTTTCTTTCTATGTTTTTTTTTCCCTTTCCGCTTCGGACAATTACGCGGGTCTCTCTGATCTCTCGATGTTCAGCGTGATGTCAGCTAACAGCTGTTCTGTTGCGATGTTTTTTTTTTTAACACACGTTGTCAGGTAGCAATTCTTCTTGGAAATTTGACCGATTGAAGATAGGTCAAAGTTTTCCTCAAAGTCCATGGAAAGTTTCAAGATCGGATACTTTCGGGACTGAGGACTTTTATTTTTGCAACGAGTCGAATTTTCATCTCGAGACGGAAAGTTCATTCTCCGGTCCCAATTAATCGTTCGATATTTATTAATGAACGAAGAAGAGGCCACCTCCCTCTCTATCTCTGTCTGTCTCTCTCTCTCTCTCTCGCTCTCTCTGATTTGTTGTTAGCCTCTCTAGCGTCATTACCGCGGCTCGTAGGCTTCATAAACCAGCTCAGGCACCAGCGCCAGGGAAAATGTTGCAGTCGCTTGTCTCGTGTACTGGCGACGCGAAGTCGTAACTTCGTGTTACCTGTTGTTCTCCTCCATGACTACCTGCTTGAACACACCAGCGGGCATTTGACTCTTTACCTCGTGGCTACCCAATGCAGTTGTACCGTCTTTACCGATAAAGAGCTGAAGCCCAGAGGCTGAAAAAAAAAAACAAAAACGAAACACCGTAATATTACGATCGAAATAGAAAATAAGCGTAAAGAATTTGAGACTCGATTAACTAATGTATAACAACTTGGTTGAAAAATATTAACTGTTCAGGTAATTCTTGTACTTTTTCGGCTTTTCAGGTAATAATATAACCCAGTCTATTTTAATTTACCATTAAACCGTTCAGAATTCAATTCTGATTGTCCGCATGTTTATGTTTGTTCCACGATATTTGCGCGATTGCGTGGACCGATTTTTATGTCACTTTACAAGTTCATGATTTGATAATTATACTGATGGCTTACGACAGAGGTGATAATAAATTATATGCCATTTTCAAATAGCTTAATCAAAATGTCTGCCCGTCAAAGAAAGTGATCCAATTTTCATGAGACCGTTAATTTCGAGCTTGATGTCAACAGTTCGGAATTCAAAATAGCCAAGACGACCCGGGTCGATCAAATAACAAAAAAAATAATTCACATTGCAAATTTAATATGAAAATTTATAAATTTATAATGGCGGAGGTAATAAAGCTGAAGAATAAATTCAAAAGAGATTTGATTAGAATGAAAATTTGTATCCGGCGAGGCTACAAATTTTGTGTTCGATATAAAGCATGTAGAATTCGAAAAAGATGCAAATTCTTAGTTCATAACAGGACATTTTCTTGATGAGTCATTTACCGATGATCCCTATAATTGTTTTAATCAGCAATATCTTCAGGCAACTAAAAACTTACTCTCTGCACTCTCGAGATCCGATTGCTCCAGATTCGTTGCCTTCAGCAATTCGTCTATCAACGAGTCAGGATTCGGTCTCGTTACTTCGACCCTGCATAGAACAGGATTTCCGCTTCCGTCCTCGGCCTTTTTTCTTCGTTCGAGAGCAGCCTTTGCCCTGTCCAACGAACCAGTCTCGCTCAGACCGGAACCACCCGATGGATTCCTAATAAATATTGAAAACAACATTAAAAAATCTGTCCTATTTGTTAGAAATGGTCGAATTAAACTATTTTGCACGCATTTCATGTTCAGACTCTGTACGTGTCTATAGTGTCAATAGAGTATATCAAAATCACAATGGGGGTGCAACGAGTTTTGTCTCGTTTTTTTTTTCATCCGTGAATTCTACTTGAGTATTTGTCATTACAAAAGAATGAGAAGAAAGAGAGAGAGAGACAATACGTGTGTGAGATGAAAACACTTTGAAATTAAAAAAAAAAAAAAAATGTGTCAGATAAAAATGTCTAATTTGATATTGAGTGCCCGGAGATAAAATAGAATCCAAACAGTAAAAGAGTCGCAAACGATGATGGTGTGTGTCGCGTGCTTCATGCAAAAAGCAAGATAATGGCAAGCATTTTATCAAGCAGTGTGATCGAGTTTAGATTGATAGTTTTCAAAAAGACAAGCAAAGCATGAGCAGCACGCAAATATTTGAATAGTTTGCAGTTGGAAAAGTTTCTCAATGGAGTTAGCAGAGTTTTCGGGCATTTGCAGGCTGACACAGAGACGATTTAAAGCGGGGGAACAATAAAAAGTTGATTCAATCGCATTCGTATCGAGTTTCACGTCGGAGTGACTGAAAAGTTTTTGGTTTATCGAATAGTCGATCGTTCAAATTCTATGTTTGATCCGTGTTTGAGAGATGACGTTGTACTTAGTAACCAAAAATTTTGCAGTTTCACGAGTGTATTTATGGGTGTCTCGAGGCGGAGGAGCACATGAGACGAAGACTCGCTCGCTCGCACGTACGAGAAAACCGAAGTATGAACAGACGACGGTGGGGTTATGCTGTTTCGATGTTGCACGCTTGCAGGTGCCGCAATGACTTCCGGTACGCTTAACGAAGACTCCTCGGAGTCTGGACTGGTGGCCACAGTCGCCAATTTCCCCCCCGCACCGTCCAGCAACTTCCTATGACATCCGCCGATACCCCTGAAAGAGGATCCAAAAAAGCCGTTTTTCTCTGACTAAAGAAAGCTCTCGTACTGCGTGTTAAGGGATCGCAAGGTTGGGCTTGAATGGGACACACTGGATTGCTCTCGATCAGACGGCCACTGAACGATTTTTTTTCAAACTACCGTCAATAATATTGTTGGATAAACATAACGCACCCCTAGAACAGTGTCTACGCTGAATCCATAAGAGAGAAGTTACATTGTGATTCTAGGGGTGCGATACGAAGATCCCATTTTAAGTGGAGTAATGGCTCGGTGATGGTTGCTCTTAATCGGAAAATATTTCCGATAAGAATTGTAAGGTTCACAGGGGAACATAAAATGACGGTCTTCAGCAATATTGTATTAAAAGGAGACTGGCCGACAGGGTCAAGGTCAAACTAAGGTGCACCCTTAATTTTTGCAAGGCAAGCCTCTAGTTTTTATGGTTGCATAAAATTATAGTGAGATTCAAGAAAAATCCAACAGAAAAAGATTTTAACATCGGAGTTATGGCATTTTGAACTTCAAAGATGGCGTCCATTCGCAATGCACACGCAACTCCAACTGGTAGGCAGTATCTCAGAACTAGTTTAATGGCCGATTCCTTCACCACTGGATAAAATATATCTTCCGGATATCCTATAGCAAAAGCATTGGTTATCTGCCAGATAAACCCGGGTGAAGAAATCGGGCATAAATATCACATATCTGTATAGGACTGTTTGGTATTGCAACAACAAGATCAAACAGCCCTAAAATATAGACTATGATAAAATATAGGTTACATTTACAGTTCATATGACCCAAGGTAATATTTAAGAAGGTGTTTTCAAGTGCCGATAATTACCCATGATTCATGACGCAGTTGTCTATCAAACAACCGCGATTAGATTCAGCGCGATGCATTGTGGGCTATCGTGATCGGAATGGCTTGACAATACGTTCGTAAGTATAACCTTAAAATGATCGATCGCCATCAGCGTCGTTTGCATGAGTGTAAGATACATATTCAGGAACGGATCTACCACGTGGAGCGTTAGTGTCGTGAGCAATGGCGGTCAGAAATATGCAGATGACGTTATAAATTTGTACGTACAAGGCGTGCAAAATACATCTTTTGTGTAGCCGTTATCATGTTTTACAAAATCACCACCAGGACTCGCATGACAAGATCCGTTCCTGACGAATAATTATTTGCACAATTAGCTATGAGTCTCCAGTCGTTAAAATGATACGAAAATTATACAATGAGAGATTGCTGGAATTTTTGTGGGGGCAGAAAGCGACGTGGGTTAGGCCGAAAAAGGATACAAGTGCACGAAATTCATAGAGGTGACTCTCTGTCTGGCTGCCAGAGACTCGTAAATAATGATGTACATAAAAGCTGATATATTCCCCAACTTTGCGAAGTACTCGCGGCCTTTGCGAGGACGCTGCGGCTATTTTTTGCACGATGATCGTGACCGGCGCGTTACGTAAAACCTACAAGCGTTATGCCATGGTGTGTGACGGTGCTGTTCTGTTGATGCTGCTGCGACAGCAGCGCTTCGTGTACGGGAGATATTTGTACTTGTGCATTTTTGCGCGAAATGCAAACATAAATAACAAACACAAGAAATCACGACGTGTCTCGAGTTCGCTCGTGAAATTAACCATCGCAATTATCGCACCCTCTCTCTCTATCTCTATCTGTCCCACTGGAAACTCGATTAACTCGTCAAATGTTTAAAAAAATATTTGTTCGTTACACTTTACGCTAAATACGATGCGAAACTCTATACAAACTCGTTCAACTTTATCTCGTTGAAACTCGAGGCCTTCAAAATAATTTTATCGGGCAGAGTTGGGCAATTTTTATTCAAATGAAATTATTCGTAACGCATTCATTACAAAATTCAATATTTTTGAATATTGAATTTGATACATGATACATCCGTAAAAATTCATCCGTGTTAAAAACAGATTAATTTTAAAATGTACTAATTTTCAATATGAATATCATTAATTATGATAAAATAAAAAAATTGTGCTCAACTCTGCGAGAAAATATAACACTTTGGGAATAACGAAGGTAAAAAATTGATCTCGAGACTCGTCGTGACGAACCAGAACCGGAAATGAATCTTTTTATTCATCGGGGATGGACGAAAACAAGTAGGCGAAAGAATGAAAATGTGTGCGTGTGTGATTGAATGAAAGAGAGAGAGAGAGAGAGAGAGTGACATAAATAATAAAAACGAATAAAAATAAATAAATAAATCAAAGAAAAAAAAATGAATTTTGAAATGGCTGGTGAGACCTACCTGAGGGTCTGAGCTGCCGTCGCGGAGAGAAGCGAGGCTCGGGGGGTTTCAGGCCTGTGAAGAGGATCGGGAGAGGAAACGGCTCTGGCTTGTTGTGACAATCTCAAAACTGGGCTAGTCTTGCCTTTCTCGATGCAGTCGCAAGTCTTTGACATATTGCGCCAGCCTGTTTGGCCGATTCTCGGTTTAACAGCTGTGCCAATATTTTTAACGTTTTTACTGGTCGTCAGTGGCGAATACTGATCTCGCTCGCTGCGCGAATCCTCACTTCCGTTTCTCTCGTAATTTCGACGCGGGTGTCTCGGCACATCCTGAGCTCCAGGTATGCGAAAAGTGCCTGGCGGAACATCCTTGTTGCTCGGAACCTTAAAACTTCCTTGGGCAATTTTTTCAACAATTCCGCCGGAAATGCGAAATCCACTTTGGGATATTTTTGCTTCCTTTGGGATATTATTATTGTTTGATATCTCATTTCCATTTACTCGTATTTGACCTCGATTGGCCCCATCATTTTCGGTATTTCTTCGGTGACGATTGTGCAAACTGCTTGTCATGCTTGTTCCTCTTGGATTTTTCATTGCGACGATGCTCGTTCCTGAAGCACGTCCCGATCCTCGGACAATCGAGCTCCTTGGATCATCCGCTCTTCTTGAGCTCAATGGACTTGAGGCTGACCAGAACCGGTTACGGGGATCTATCAGGGTCAAGGATGGCGATGGTGGGGTCATTATGGAGGTCGAAGACTCGCTACCGGACGCCTCGGGTTTGCCTGTGTAACATTGATTTTGGGATAGGGTCGGGAGACGTGGAGCCCATACCGGCCAGGAGGGTGACCTACAAAGATCACAACACAAATTTTTTTCTCTTCAGGCATGCAAAAATCATAAATTCCTCCTGCCTTCTTAGTATTTTTTTTCTTTCGTTGATTATCTAAATCTCATAAGGACTTTCATAAACAATAATAATAATAATAATAATAATAATAATAATGATAAAAATAGCAACAATAACAAGTAAAACAGTAATTGATAATATTAAATGAAAGTGTTATGAATATTACAAACTTAGGAAAAGAAAAAGAGCTATAATGGAAATTAAAAACGAGAGTTAGGATTATTAGTTATTGTAGGGCCAGTTCCTCGAACGCGTTGCGAGCGAAATTATTGAGCGACATTTGAAAAAATATGGATCAAGTAATTCCAAGTCAAAACAATGGCGAACCTAAGAGATTATTTTTCACATTTTCATAATACAGTCGAGATTATTAATATCTCGTTTTGCTTCAATTTCGTATCCTAAAAATATTATAAAATTTGGATAAATAATGCATTGATAGAGTTTTGAAAACGAGAACAAATATTATTTTGTCTCGACTAAGAATTAATAAAGATATCTCATCAAAACAGCTCAGAAGCGAATAAATTTTCTCTCCGCCGAGTTATTAATTTCTCGTAACGTTAGTACATGATGATCATGATGAGTCGTTAGCGTAGTTGTTAGTTGTAACAGCGACGGCCATTCCCGCATAAATATCATTGCATCTCTTCGCATCGAGTAGGATTAAAAAAAAAAAAAAAAAAAAAAAATCAGAGATAGAGAGAAAGAGCGAGAAGGACGGATAGATATTGAGTGAGTGTTATGGTTGAGCATTGGACAACGTGTAATGACTTTTAGTTTATTTTTTTCACCGAGTCCAGATCGTCACACGTCAAGCGACCGTCGACGAAACGGTAAAAAAAAAATCCTGTTTCAAGAATTCTCGCCGTGTACGAAAAAGTAATCCTTTAGTCTCTCGATGCTCGCTTGAAGATTTATGCCTTTAGGTTGGCAACGGTCCTTTTTTTTTGCAATTTAACGCGGTAAGAAACTCCTAAAAATTTAACAGACCATTTTTTTTTCGAGTTACCTTGAGATTGTGCACGAAAAGTAAAATATTACGAGGTGAAAAATTAATAGATAAAATCCCCAAGAGTTTTCCTATTTTTTTTTTTTTTTTTTTCGGGAATCCCAAAGCATCCACGAAAAAAAATGATTAGAGTTTTTCACATCCTGTCACAATTGTTTAATTTTTTGGACATATTTTGAACGGGGCGAAAGGACGAAAAATTTGCCGGAGTTTTTTAAAGATTGTGCAGCAAAGCCCATCGAAGCCAAGGCCGTCAAGTCTCCGTTTTTTTTCAAGTCATTTGTCTATACGTATTCGCTGATATCGCTAATTCTTACTTGACGGGCAATCAACGTTTCATTTTCAGGTCGAAAGATTTTTCATTAAAATTTGACGATTTTAGGAGAGAGAGAGAGAGGGAGGGAGGGAGGGGGATGGTAAATATTTTTACCTTATGTGACCGCTGTCGCCGCTACTGCTTTGCCTGCTGTGCTGACTGTGAGAGTTTAGAGAACCATAACCAGAGCCTTTGCTCAACTGACTTGTGTTGCTGCTGTTTCTCGAGTGTCCTGATTCAGTGTGCGCCTCAGCAAGATTGTCGACTGGAATTGCGGATGGCACGATCTCGCTCAGTGTCATAGGATCGTAAGATTCGGTGCCACTCAAGAGTTCTGGAAAGAGTATGAAAAAATTAATTGATCGACGAGTTTCTGGATTCGCACAGGGACATTGAACATGGAAAAATTTATATACAAAAAGTAAATTAAATAAATATAAATTCATATAAAAGATTTTACCCGGAAATTAGTATACTTGAAATATATTTTAGATAAATGCAGATATCACGAATATGTTGGATACAAAAAAAATATTTTGAGCCATACATTTGGCAGACATAAGAAATATATTTGATATATGCATTTTTTTTTTCGTGTATTTTCGTTCTTTATGCGTACGAAATTTATTTTGAAAAACACTAAAGGTAAATTTCGTATATTTTTGGGGCATTATTCTGAAGTATATACGAGATGAAGAATTCCTCGTAAGAAATATATTCGAAATTTGTTTAAATATGAAATTCGTCACTGTGTAAAGATGGAAAAAAAAATCTTACCGGAAGAGAACAACGCTGGCCTTTTCTTCGGAAGACTGCCAAAACCGCTACTCGCACTCGCAATACTTCCGGCAAGCGAACCACTCGAGACGTAATCATCGCGATTAGCGCCTCGCTCAGAACCGATAACTTCGTCGGTCGTGACACCGGGAACTCCTGGCGCACCGGGCACTGTCAATTGGGTTGGTTTTGCCGATGGCGTCGGTCTGGAAATGAATTTCAAACGATCGATAAAAAATATTTTCTTGGAGAATATAAAAAAAAAGGTTCTCCACGATATATAAAACGGCTTAAAAATTACAAAAATCTTGATTTTTGAATATTGAAAAAATGTCTGCAAACGTTTGGTAATTTAAGGAAATTGATGACGCAGAAGTGAAAAAATGAAAAATAAGTTTCCAAATGAAGTTTCTTCACGAGAAAGCCAAAATTTCATCGATATAATTATATCGATCCTGATGGGACAAAAGTATATGGAAAATTATATCTTAGGCGTATTTTTAATAGAAAAGTTTCTTTCTACATATCCGTGATAAATATATCACCGATACAGAAAAAAAGTCTGACACAAAATTCGAAACGCCTAAGATGTATTTGTATTCAGACTGTATGTAATAATATAATATATAATAGATAAAATATAATTTTCCATAATATATATATATATATATATTTTTTTTCCATGAGACGTATAAAATAATGAGAAGGGTAACGGAAAATTATTATTTTGTCTCTTTAATGTCTTAATTTAAATCGTAGCCTACTTTTCGTGCCTTCAAAAAAACTTACACTTTAAAAAGAATATCACCGGACAGCATATTCATTTTGATGGCGACCCCGAGCATCGAATTGTCCTGTCGATGTCGCGCGTCGTAGCCCTCGAGGAGACATCTCGTTCTGCAGATTCCAGCACCAGCAAACTCGGCAAGATTGAGATCTGTGAAGCCCAGCTTCTGGAAGGACCTGCCCCCCTTTAATTCCTGGCATCAAAAATTACAAAAAAATTCAGACATCTCTGCTGTAATTTCGTACAAATTTAAATTTAACGCAAAATTCAAACTCACTTTTCTCACCGATATCCTAAGAATGCAAGGATCAAGAACACCGGTGGATGCGTTTGCGCTCATTTTGCAAGGAAACTCAAACTTCGCGTTCCACCTGACTGTGTGCTCCTGCACTTCCTCCCTGTAATATACGAAATTAAAAAAAATCTTATATATCGAATATATTCATTTAATATCGAGAAAAAAAAAAATTCACAAATAACATCAAAATGGACCAACTGTGCAATTTTTTATTTGAAAAATAAAAGAAAAAAATGAACGAAGCAAATTGTTATTATTGTTTTTCTATGCTAAAAACAGACAGTGTAAAATCTGATCTGCATCGTGGACGATTATTCTATAGATTCTATAGATATTCTATAGATTATTCTATAAAAATGATTTAAAAAATTTGGGCTGATTCGTATAGGTGCTAAATTTTAAATTGTCATCTGCGCTGTTCATACAGCGTTTAGTTATGTCAACACGAATTACAATTAATCGCAGCTGGAAGGTGAGAGGTTGTCATTATTTTTATATAATTAAATTATAAAAAATGGTAAACGATGAATTTGAAAAAAAGTAAACGAAAAAATTGTTTTTTTGTAAATTGGCATAAACCAGTTTATTCCTTCGATAATAAATTATCAATGTCTATCTACGCTAAAAATACATTGAAGGTGTAGAACTTTAAACGCATCATCGACGTTTATTCCATTAATGATTGGAAAAACGTTAAAAATTTTTTTTAGCTCAACATAAATTATAATTAATTGCAGGTGGAAGATGAAAGGAGAAAGGTCAAGTTGAGATGGGCAAAGGTTGATGCAATAATTGTTTTGGAAAATGAAACGACGCTTTTTTTCTCGAGAAGTCAGAAGAAAAACGAGGATATGCATCGCTTTGAATATACACTTATGTGTGTATAAAAGTTTACGAAGAGTTTAGCGCGTAAGAGGCGTTACGCTCTGCCTTATCGGCGAAGGTAAAACGTGCTCACTCGCGCTGTTGCTTCTGTATGCTTCTGTATGCTCTGCGAGAGTTTGAACAAGAGGAGGAATAGAAGACAAAATGCAACGTGAAGAGGCTCGAGCACGCGAGAGGGAGAGAAAAATACGAATATAAGCGAGAATGAGCTAGAACGAGCGAGTCTAGTTCTCTCTCTAACGAGATTAGTACGCGGCTAAGCCAGTTTTCCCCTGTGGCTTGTGGAATTATCCGTCTCGTGCACGTTTCTCTCTCTCTCTCTCTCTCTTCGTTTCCTCGAAAACACGGAGAATACCTGCACGTTTAATTTAGCAGCGCAAAAACGTGACAGTCTGAATAAACGATAAAAAAAAATCGCCGTCTTACTCGAAAAAATGTCAATAAAATGAACATAAAATGCACCTCTCTCTCTCTCTCTCTCATATTCAAAAAATCAACGGAGAACCAGTTCGATTTCGCATTAAAAACACGTGACGATTTTTGAATCTCAACAGTTCGTAATTTTAAACGACAAATTGGCAAAGATTTTTTGACAAAAAAAATTGCATTTCTCTCAGCATTTGCATCTTTCAAAACATATAGAGCAAGTCTGTGTAAATTTTTGAGTAAACAAAATGGACGATTTTAATATTGAATAATTTTAATCGTCGATTTTAATCGACAAATTGACAAAGACTTTGCGAGGAAAAAAATCACAAAGTGGAAGAGGACGAGACGAGGAAAACGGGGAAAGTGAAAAAAACAAAATACGAAGGTCAGCTCTTGCTGTTGCAGTAAAATTGGGATAGAAGTAAAAGGAGAAAAAAAAAGTCACGTGGATCACGCAACCTTCGAGCCGGTTCAAAGTGCATAGTTGTTGATGCACGTGAATTGTCGCGAGTGCAACTTGCATTAAATGTTCGTAAAAAAAAAAAAAAAAAAAAAAAAACAAATAATGAAATACTTGAAATAATGGATAAAAAAATAAATCCATCGAAATGATGAATCATTCGAGTCGTGTTGAAGGTGGAAACTTGTGTGTGGAGGCAAAAAATGAAAACGTGACTGTCGTCGAGTACGAGGGATATCTGGGCATGCAAATGGAAATCTGAACAAGATGGAGCAGCGATGAGATATGACAAAAGATTGCACGGGGTCAGAAATCGTTATAATGCGTTTCCTGCTCGTCCTTCGTTCGGGCTTTCATTCTAACAACGTTTTTCCATTTGAAAAGGGTCTGCTCTCTTTCCTATCTCCTTTTTCTCTCTCTATACGATTCTCTCATCGACGTGACGACGAATAAGGACAAACGATTTATTCATTTTTTTTTCTGGTCGAACAAAATTTCGTTAACTTTTCAAATGACGAGACACGAATGTATGAAATTTAATAATAATAATAATAGGTAAAAAAAATATCATTACTACTATTGAATAATAAGAAAATATTGACCAATTTTAAATAAAGTAATGAATAATTCAAGGGGATAATTAAAAAATTTCCGACAGCGATAATTTTTTTTAAATTTTGTCTCAATTAATTTCTCCTCGCAAATGATTAAAAAACATATCATAACCATTTATTTACCATCCCCACTCAAACCCCCTGTACTTTACATCTATAAATAGATTGCATTGTGGGGTTCACCAGCAACCCCTCGTATACGAATAACAATAATAATAATAATAATATTGTGAATAGATGATCAGAAAATGTGGTCTCAAAAGACAAATTTCCGGAACTCTCGGGGTCTTCCTTTTTCATCTTGAATATCTCGGTAAATGATGCTTTGAAATCCACAACCTGGGGACCATTAATTAAATGACACGAGATTTGCAAAAGCCTCGTCTCTCCCTTGCATTTATCTATATGTATCCATCGCGACGAGGACAAGAATTATTCAGTCGAGGATACGACCGAGAGTGGGAGCGTCTTTGCCTCTGCCCTATATAATATCAACCTGGGAGGGTTGAAGGGGGAAAATGAAGGGAAGAGGAGGGTCGCATCAGGGAAAGTATCGTCGCTCTCACCACCACTGATAAGGGGCTCAGGGCATATTAGGGACTTTTGTGTATGTATGTATATATATATATGTGTGTGTGTGTGTGTTCTGGGTTTGGTATAACCGGACAGCAAGAAGCACACGACGAGCCAATTACCGTGGAAACCAGGCCAACCCGATGTGGAGGGCGCATGAACCAAATCCTTCTCTTTTCTCTCCCTCTCCCCTCACTCTCTCTCTGTACCTTTACTTTGTCCCTCCATCTACCCCTATATATATGTACATATATATATATACACATATATATATCTCCACTAAACGCCTCAGACCTCGAGAAACTGCCCATTTATACCACATGACTTATCTGACTTCCGCAGGAGGAAGTGAGAGATCTAGACCGAGAGACCGGAAATTGTGTATGTTCGACATGCACACTGTCCTTCTCGGTGATAGCTCTTGTCGATAACGAGATTTGTGGCAAATTGGACACGATATATATCCGAGGATAAATTGGAGCATTGATGAGTAATGAGCTATTTAAAATTTTCTTGACTTTGTACACGGAATAAAAAAATTATTTTGATAAATTAATAAATTTTTATTTTATTAGCAATTTTGTTTTAAAATTTTGCGAAATATTTTGGCCAGGCGTCTGAATTCGTTGGTCTTAGCCACATGCGATATTTTTATGAAAAAATATCACGAGATAACACCAGAATTTTAGCAATTATTATTGTAAAATGGTTATGAGCACTAAAATAATTTTTCGCTTGATTCAATTTTCATTGTGCATCGTTTTCCATTTCTAGAAAATATTTAATTTGTCGAGAAAATTGATTTGTCGAGAATTCACAAATGGTGCGATTAAATATTGTAAAATTATAGCGTTGGAAAATTTTTTAGGTTCAAGTTAAGAAAAATATTTGTGCTCTTCACGAAACGCACTGGTTTGTGAAAAACACAAATAAATTATTGTCAAACTCCTGAGACAATTTATTTTTGTTGCAAATATATTTTTTTTTTAATCATTACTTTGGGCTATTCAATCGATTAAGATGAGAAATATGATGATTTTTTTAGGAGAAAGGTGGCTACCGCCTGCCACTTAAAGTTTTGGACACTCACGCACAAATAAATTTGAAAAAAAAAAAAATATTTAATTTGTCGAGAAAATTGATTTGTCGAGAATTTATAAATGGTGCGATTAAAAATTGTAAAATTTCTTAGGTTCAAGTTAAGAAAAATATTTGTGCTCTTCACGAAACGCACTGGTTTGTGAAAAACACAAATAAATTATTGTCAAACTCCTGAGACAATTTATTTTTGTTGCAAATATATTTTTTTTTTAATCATTACTTTGGGCTATTCAATCGATTAAGATGAGAAGTATGATGATTTTTATAGGAGAAGCACTATTATTTTTATTATTATTATTATTATTTGTGCTATTTTATAGCACAAATAAATTTAAAAAAAAAAAAAAAAAAAAAAAAAAAAACGAGGAAATGGGACCAAGATCGTTGCCCAAATTTTCACGTTTTCTTTTTTAAATTTATTTGTGCGTAAGTGTCAAAAACTTAAGGTACCTTAACCCACCTTTCCCCTAATGATATAGAAACATCGATACTATCAACACTGGAATAAATGTGATTTTTATCAGGGTAGTGACCATGATATACAAATATGTACAACCCCAAACTCATGAATCAAGATGCCGAATAAGGGTCGTGAAAAAAAAAAAAAAAAACGAGAAAATGTGACCAAGATCGTTGCCCAAATTTTCATGTTTTCTTTTTTAAATTTATTTGTGCGTAAGTGTCAAAAACTTAAGGTACCTTAACCCACCTTTCCCCTAATGATATAGAAACATCGATACTATCAACACTGGAATAAATGTGATTTTTATCAGGGTAGTGACCATGATATACAAATATGTACAACCCCAAACTCATGTGTCAAGATGCCGAATAAGGGTCGTGATATAGTTGCTCTGGCTATCTTGACAAAACATGTGTCAAATTTTGTCGTCTCGTTTTTCACATTCTGATAATCGCGTGAGAAAGTTAATAAATCGATTCGCACAACATTCATTTAGCTCTATATATATATACACGACTATATATGTGGAGTTCCAGGTCAAATGAAAAGGGCTACGATACTATTTATATTTTTAAATATTTATCGTCGTTATCTTAAATCTGAGAAACTATTTTTATTTTTTATCCTCAGGAAAGAATGAGGATTTTGATAGACTTGTTTTTTTTTTTTTTAAATATATTCACAATCATTGATGATTACTAGAAAATTACTTAGAAATCGATTTTTTTTTCTCATAACAGTGTTCATTATTGAGTTCAGATTATTTTTCTTTCGAATGAAAATTATTTCTCAGATAAAAAACAAAACGAAAATTAAAAAAAAACTTTGTTTTAAAATTTCATACCATCAAGAATTCATCTGCTAGAATTTTTCTGAATTCAGGAGAGTCTTATCATAAAAACCATATTGTTTTTTTTTAAGCTCAACATTGATGTTAGTATCTCTTAGTAGTATTCCCCCCCCCCCCCCCCTCTTTATTAATATTGAACGAAAATATAGCCAAAGAAAAATAAAAAAATGTTAAGGCCAGTAGCTCTCTGTCGATGTGACCTAGAATGACCCATACATATTATAAGATACAATGTAACGAGAGATATGTGAGTGCGTAGTGTGTGTCAGGGTATATTGTGATGTATAGTCTCGTGTAATATTTGTATAATAAAAGAGGGCAAAAAGGGGCTGTTCTGTGATTAAAGTCGCGCGTGTTACACACCCTGCTTTGTTTCTCATCGCCCACGCATCACCTTTTGTATATTAGTCCTGTCGGATATACCAGAAACTCTATATATGTAAATACTCTTGTGCTAATCTATTTATATTATATATATATATATATATATATATATATATATATATATATATGTATGTATATATATATCTATATATATATTTATATTATACATATATATGTGTGTGTGTGTGTAAGAGATGGCGTGTCCAGAGCAAATCTCACGAAGCAATTTGATGCGCGAGGCGGATGGAATGAGAAATAATGATAATGTAAGAGAGAAAAAAAAAAGATTGAAAAAATTAACTAATAGTTTGGATTTTTTCTTATCTTCTTTATCTTACTCTTTCATTAATTTTTTTACATCGAGACATTTTTTTTTTCCGTTCGTAATTCATACATTTTAGAGGGCAATTATATGTATTGCTTGCTTCGATTTGTGGGAATGAAACGTCGTCGTTTTGACAAGCCACGCGATTGTTCTATATTATACAACAGTGTCAACAAACCGAGCTCGTGATTCAACGAGCCTGAAAATTTAATAAGCAAACACCGATCGATCGTTCTGATTAGAACGGGTATAGCATTCAGCAGCAATATATATATATATATATATATATTCATAAAACTGTCGTTCTGTCTGGGCCAATAGGTCTGTGTGCCTTCTTTCCACTCTATATACATAGATTTATGCACACAGTGTCGACCGTTTATATCTTGTAACTATACCGCTGTGACCAGTTGCTAATATCTCTCGCTAAGTAAGTATCTCGGTCGTTCGTGATCTTAATTCGAGAGTTAAGTGACCAAGAGCCGGAAACTTGAAGGAAAAAAAAAAAGAAAAAAAAATAAATACGGAAAGAGAAACTTGACAAAGTTGACAGAAAAATGATTGAAACTCCAAGCCAAACGGGCGAGCAGAAGAAATAGTTTAAGAATAAAACGTTCAATCCATTTTTTTTCCCCCTCTGACCGAAATAAGTTAGATAATTAAAATAGGTCTGAATCTACTTACTGGGAGTCCATTTTGTGCTCATTTCTTCCCTTTCGTTTTTAAAAATATTTTCTTCACATCTTTAAAGATATGAATTTTGCAAATTAGTGGATAATCGCGTTTTTTAAAATACTCTTCAAGTTAGAAAAATTAATCTTTTCCGTACAAACATGGGTCTTTCGTGTCCAGTCGATTCAATTTTTTTCCCCAATTATTGATTATTCATCGATAATTAAATGATACCGAACTTATTTTTTTCCAAAATGAAGTAATTCTGTAAGGTTCAAAGTATATTGACAAATTTTTAGGGATTTTTAGAACGACCTTGAACAGGGGAAAAAGTCGTCAAACTCGAAAGATGTTTGTATGGATCAGGTTCCCTTTTTCACATGGTATGGAAAGTTTTAAAATATTAGGATGAAAGAAATACTATTTTCCCAGTTTTCTCGCGTCACTTCAAAAACCCTCCATATTTGCCTAAATTGGCCAAATAGGAGCAAAGTTATGACTCTACGCGCGGACGATAGCGATTCAACCTTTTGCCCTCTGACCAATTTCGGTGTTTTTTTATTTCACGAGTTAACTGACCAAGAGCCGGAAGCTAAAAAAAGACAAAAAAAAATGGAAGGATACATTTAACAATGTTGGAAAATGAATAATTGCAATTGCATTGCCACAACGTCATTTATGGCTCGTGAATTTTGACTCTACGCGCGGACGATAGCGATTCAACCTTTTGCCCTCTGACCAATTTCGGTGTTTTTTTATTTCACGAGTTAACTGGCCAAGAGCTGGAAGCTAAAAAAAGACAAAAAAAAATGGAAGGATACATTTAACAATGTTGGAAAATTAATAATTGCAACTGCATTGGCACAACGTCATTTATGGCTCGTGAATTTTGACTCTACGCGCGGACGATAGCGATTCAACCTTTTGCCCTCTGACCAATTTTGGTGTTTTTTTATTTCACGAGTTAACTGGCCAAGAGCCGGAAGCTAAAAAAAGACAAAAAAAAATGGAAGGATACATTTAATAATGTTGGAAAATGAATAATTGCAACTGCATTGCCACAACGTCATTCCGAATGGACTTTTCTCCCTGACTTTCGTTCAATTTCGTTACTTTATGTGGTCACGATACGAGCGAGTTATCCTTCTCCACGTTTGGAGTTAAAAAAAAAAAATCTTTCTTCGTGGTAGCTTGTAAAAATATATATAAATTCGTCGTCCTCCTCCTCCTCCTCCACCCGTGTAATTCAACGACGCAATGAAAGCATCGCGCGCCACGGATATACAGGAGAGAAGCCTGGAAAGTACACAGAGAGCGCCCATGCCCCAAATATATCGGAATGAGAGAGTCGTGGATGTTGAAGGACGATTGGGGGGAGTTCCCGCGTGAAGTTGGCAAATACCCCGCTCGCGTCACTCCCTTTCATCACGATATACATATATAGTGATAGTAATTCTTGCAAATTGTGACGAAATTCAAATATCTCTCTTTTTACTCGCCGGGACTATCCACAGTTGAGTTTGGTCAATTTCTGGGCGCGGGTCAAGCAAACTCAACATCTCACTCTGACGCCTCGGGTGAATTCGATGCGCTCTTCGATTGAGGATTAAGGTCCATCCGGTACTAACTGTTAAACTATTGACCACTCGATAATTTAGTCTCCGATCAATTCCGGATTAGTGAAGAGATTTTCTTCAGGTTTAGTTTATGTCACTAAATTATTACATGAGCTGTAATTTTATACCAAATGACTCTGATCTGAGTCATCTGAATTATCCTCACATGAGTTTATTTTTCGATCCATCGGTTTGATCAATTGTATCATTTAAATGGCATAAAGTTAGAAAATATAACAAATTTTACCTATTTTTTCAAATAAACTGAAAGAAAATTGGACCTTTTTACTAATAATGCATATATATATATTAAATGATCCAAATTCCGTTTAATCCTCGAGTGAAAGATTTTATGGGACTCTATAAATATCATATAGAATATGACAATACGCATATATGACTATATCGCACTGCGACACTATTTTGGTAACCAGCACGCGCACCCTCTATCGTCCGAGTGACCTTTCACGATTTCCGTCGCGAAGCGGATTCGTCAGACGGATAAGAGCAGAGGCTGCGAGCACGCGAAACGAAGAAAAGCGTGTAATACCAGTAGTTTTGTATACCTATATATAAGCGAAGTTGGATTTGAGTATCATGTACGTGTTGAATGGACGTTGCGTGACAAAGAAACATTCGGGGCAAGAGAAATTATATTAGGTAGAGGAACGAAGTTACATTGGCAGTTTTAAACGTTATAATTAACAAGAATAATTATTTTCTGTTTTATAGGAAATTCGTGGATTATTGCAAATTTGCAAATTGCAAATTGCAATTTTTCTCAGAGAGGATAAAAAGGCACTTGAGGCTTTACAATGGAAGATTCAAAGTGCTCTGTTTTTTTATCGTTCATGATGAAACGTTGATTATTGCCATAGTAATAATAAGATAGCGCGATGACGTAGCAGAGGGGGGGTAAAGTGTATGCACATACGTGTATATTATCTCTGTGTCTGGCTTGCTCTGGCTGGTGATACTGCTGATACAACAAAACACGTGGGTCTCTCGCGGGGCTAGTGAGAGTTCACAGAGCCGTGGGCAAGGTTGTTCAAGGCTCTCTCTCTCTCTATCTCTCTCTCTCTACTGCGATTACTCTCACGATGGAGACTCAAGCCTCCTTTTTCCCGAGACCGTTTCGTTATTTCGTAATCCTTCCAATCTACACACACACACACACACACACACATAGACACGTACACACATTGCTATAAAACCAGGGAAACCTGACTTCCATATTTCTCTTGGCAAGAGCGAACAAGCAAATGGTATAAGTTAAGGTGAAACCGGTCGAGTCCGTAGCTCGTAATACATCGCACTTTCTAAACGCACCAGAAAGGCGAGAATTAGGTAGATACGGAGAGGAATAATGGCCGAGTACAATACACGATGGGAGCCACACGAATACTGCAATACTTTATCAGCATCGAAGCAACTTTGTTAAACTTGATTGAGCATTTAAAAAAAAAAAAAAAAAAAAAAAAAAAAAAAAAAAAAAAAAAAAAAAAATAGATGGACAATAGCAATGTATTTTATACTATTTGATACACGATGGGAGCCACACGAATACTAAAATATTTTGTCAGCATCGAAGCAACTTTGTTAAACTTGCTTGAGTATATAAAAAATAAAAAAATAAAAAAAATAGACGTAATACACACGAATACTGCAATATTTTGTCAGCATCGAAGCAACTTTGTTAAACTTGATTGAGCATTTAAAAAAAAAAAAAAAAAAAAAATAGATGAACAATAGCAATGTATTTTATACTATTTGGTACAATACACGATGGGAGCCACACGAATACTACAATATTTTATCCGCATCGAAGCAACTTTGTTAAAGTTACTTGAGTATTTAAAAATAATAAAAAATAGACGAATAGCAATGTATTTTATACCTTGGTTGAACTCTGGATGAGAAACGGCTGTTTACTTCCTTGTCTGATCAGTGTTGAAAAAAAAAAACAACTTTTCACCATCAGACTAGTAAATTAAGTATTTTACATTTGGCCTTATTTTTTTCCATGCTTTTGCTTGATTCATTCATAAAAGATGTTTTCCATCATTATCAAGGTTTATGAAGTTAGTTAGTACATTTCTTCGCATATTTAACCTTTGTATTTTTTCCAATGCACTTATTGCAATAAATACACAAAAATGAATTTATCCAAGTACTTTGATCGCCACAAAAATAAATTATTCGTATCGTGTGTAATCGATGATTTTTCTCCATGCAAAGGACTTTTGAAATTACGCCATCAGTTAATTAAAATAATAATAATAATAATAATAATCACCATAAAATTTCGAAATAAACATTAGTTCTCATTCGTCAAAGGGTTAACTGTACAAATGGCTGAACGCAAAATTCTATTGAAAATTCTCCAAGAGTCCGTTGAGCGACAGCGATGTGAGCCAAGATTGAAAAGGGGGCGTTTAGAGTCGTCGAATGAATTTTAAATAAAGTGGTGATCGGTATATTGCACTGCTTGCAAAAAAGAAAAAAAAAAAAACTATAAACATACGACGAGAGTGCAGACTGTACATAAAAATAAGAGAGAATAAGCACAGGTTGATTTCTGGCATTGAGACGAATGTGGCTCAAATATTTCCAGGTCAATGAAATAATCCTTTTATTTTTTTCCCAACTTCTTCTAAACGATTGAACTTGGTATTTGTATTATTAGGGTATTTGAAATAGCTCCAACTGTTATTTAGGTCTACATAAAATATAGAAAAGAAATAGTTCTGTCCTTCGTACCGAAATATATATATATATATATATATATATATATATATATATATATATATATATATATATATATATATATATCTATAGATAGAAATATATAGAAAGAATTTATCTTCTATATATAGAATATGTAGAAAGAATTGATCTTCTAAATATAGAATATATAGAAATATATAGAAACATATAGGAATATAGAATAGATATATATATATATTTACAAAACTTTGATGCAGATGGCCGTAATTAAAGAACCATCACATATCGGTTTCTCGTTTAGCTCTGTGCAATGGCATTATCGTTGATAATGTTGATGGTAGCTCATCGCGTGATGGACTCTATAACCGTGACACACTCCAGGAAAGTTATAAATATATCTATAATACTCGCTGCTGTCGATATAATAGTAGAGTGTGACAGTAGAGGGAAGGCTTTATATGTATTGTGTGACAGACGGTACACTTAGCCTTAGCATCGATAACGGGGTGTTCGAGACTAAGTGAGGGCTTGATTATCGAGAGACAATGAGATAATACACATCGAGAATTCTGCTGCCTTGTCTCTCTACATGGCGAGATGATGATACAGAAAAAAATAAACGTTTTTTTTTTTTTTTTTTTTTATTCTTTAGTCACAAAAGTCACATCTTTCTGTATACCATTCTTTCAGTCAGGCTTTGTTCGATCAACAAACTGAATATTTATTAAAATTTTATATAAATAAAATTGTTACGTAATTTTGTTTTAATTGCGAATTGAAAATGATAAATTTTATATATTGTATTAATGTAAAATATAGAAAAATATAGATAAATAGAAAATTTGGACAAATTCATAGTTCGATTTTACAGATTTCGAAAAATAAATAATAAAATCGTTTCCTAATGAATTAAAAGGTTTTATTATCACGATTGAGTATCCATTTTAGTTAACTCATTTTGAACAATATAAACAACAACAAAAAATGTTATACATTTTTTTCGACACCCTTAATCAATCTATTTTTCACGCTGCTAATAAATTTACTAGGTATTTTCTCGAAAAACTAAACATTGGCGACTCAGTACCCCAAAAAAAAAAAAAAAAATGGTCAATTAATGAATGAATAAATAACGGGGGTGAATAATTATAAATGAAAAACTTTTTTCTCTTTCATATGTAAACTCTAAACGTGCAGATATATAGATATACTTTTATATGGACATACGTATGTATTCCAACGTTCGTCCATGAACCAGAGGCAATCATTAATGGCGACCCCGCGTACGTTATATAGGATGGTCGAGAGAAAATATTCGCGATAGTGTTCATGTGCCAGGGAGCAACAAAAGCGTGTATCGCAGAATATACTCAGCGATGTAACGTGTATAATGTAGTCAGTTCACGGGGGGGGGGGGGGGGGGGGATAGAGAGAGAGAGAGAGAGAGAGAGAAATCGAGACTTCCCACGAGGTCCAATAAAAATTCATTGTCACTGTGACAACCCTGACCGTGTCTCTCCTTCTCGCTCTTTCCATTGGCCTACGTACATGGTGTACGCATTTTATCATAACTATATATACTTCTTGTTTAGAGATGGAGCTGGGTCTCGTCTCGCATTGCCCTTCTCAATTATAATTCAGACGCCTACGTGCACTTTGACCGTGCAAGAGACACACCACTTGGTATCATATATATAATGTTCAATGAAATAAGATTTATTGATTGATCGATCATATATCATCGATCGTCGAGATGAACAAGCCGGAAATGACGTCTGTGCAAATAAAATTTGAAATATTTTCCCACCAACAACTCGACGAGGAATAAAATATATAAATAGCAAATTAACCCTTTCCGTACAAACATGGGTCTGTCGTGTTCGGTCGATTCAATTAATCTCCCCAATTATGGATTATTCTTCGATGATTAAATGATACAAATGTTATAAAAAAAAAAAATCGAAAATTACATAAAGATTCTACAAAGTTCAAAGTGTATATTCACAAATTTTTAGGGATTTTTAGAATCACTTTGAATATGGGAAAAAAGTCATGAAACTCGAAAGACTCGTTTGTATGGATCGCAGGTGCCATTTTTCACATGGTATGGAAAGGGGTAAAAAAGTGACAATACCAACTTGAGGAAAGCTAATTAATTATGATTCACCAAAAGTAATTAAAACGACAATAAAACAAAAATAGATCAGGATTCATCGATTGATCGATCATTTATCTGATCTGCGAGATAACGAAACCGGAAATGACGAATGAATTGATAAAATTTCAAGTGTCCATCCATCATCAATTGGAGAATGAAGGAAACGTGCAAAGAGAAACGTTATCAAATGCTCCAAACTCCAACTTTCGAAAGGTTTGTTAATTAGGAATAAACGTTTTTCGATCGCATAAATATCGATTAACTGGAAGTACAATAATTAAGTACCAATAATAATTGAAGCCCAATAGATTAGCTCAATTGTCGTTGCTGATAAAATTGCTCACTTTTCGTATATCGAGTATCGAGTTTGGAGAGATCATTCACTCCCGTATTTCAATAGAACAGAGACCCTGCGTGCTTTAATAATAGACTTGCAAACATCGTCGAATGTGTTTGACTGGCAAACGTCGAGTTTACCACATACAATGCTGCCATTACTGCCGGAAAAACAAACGTGAAACTATTGGTATATTCTACCAGGCCTCCTTGTAAATATATATATATATATATATATATATATATATATATATATATATATGCCGTGCATACTAAACTTCACAATTATATTTCTAGTCGTTTCTCTACAATGCAGAATGCAGAGGCGAGATGCAAATACGCGAGAAAAGCCTATATCTATATATATATATATATATAAGTGTGTGTAAACATAAACATGTACGTAAAATATTTTTAAGTACGTCATAGCCCGGACTCGTGAACCATCAAGTCGCGCACGTGCTCGTGGTACTCTGGAGTTCCCGGGAGTAATAATAGAAGAGCAATTAAAGTCGCCCAGCATGGCTTACCGAGCTAATAAACTCTTTCCTCGAACTGTTCGTCTACTTTAGCTCTCTTTTTGCCACACAAAATTCTTTTTTTCGGCCACGTATAGGGATAACTGATTGGATTATTTTCAAGAATTGTATTTAAAGGTTAATTGAAACGACTGGACGGTTTAAATGATTAAATAAGTTTCACCAAAGACATAAGATTTTCGTCCAATTAAGTGGGATTATGCTTCTATTTTATAGAATAAAAAAAGTTTTTTTTTTTTTTTTACTACAGAATAAACTGCATAAATTATTAATTTTAATTCAAATCAACTATTGACTTTGAACCAGAAATTTTCTGTTTATGGATCGATATTGTGGTGAAAAAGTTGCTAGCATAAAATAGTTGCATAAACATAATTTTGAAAATACAATAAAGTAAGTAAATTAGTTGGATTGTTACGTGAAATTATTAGAGCGACGTTTTCATTTTATCGAGTACAGAAAAATTTGCAAAAATAAAAGCGTGCAGGAATGAGACAAAATTGACTATAAGCCTTGACGTGGAAAAAAATTCACCAAAATTCTCGTATTACGTAAAAAATTCTTGTATTACGAGATAGATTCGACGGTCGATATGTCAAGGTTGACCTTGCTCGACGAGACAACAGAACCATATTTTTTTACTCCTATTTATCTGCTATAAAAATTTGTCTTTCGTGCTGAATCGACTTTCTTCGACTATACGTTCATATCTCACGGTGTATAATTTTGTGTTTTCTTTGTGCCTTCATATTGGGATGAAAGGATGACCTTTCACAATGATTTTTTGCTTTCGCAAAAGGGGCCAATTAAGTGGAAACCTTGCTGTATTATTCGGTTGGAGACAGGCGTGTGCACGACCGACCAAAAATATATTGCACACGATCCCGAGAAACCTCGAGGGAGAGTAACGCAACTTTTTCGGGTTTGCCTCTCGATAGCTTTCATACGTGTCGCAATATCAGCTATCGACGGCGGGTAAAAGTTACGCGACACGAGGAAGAACATCATTCGATCGACCCTCGGACTGGTTTATGTGAAACAGTCAGGACAAATGCCTAGTGTGTGTAGTTCAGTACATTTTGTATATATTATAAATGACCTTCAGAAACTCGAAATTCCAACCAAGGCGACGTACAACCGATCAAAAAATATCTATAATCAAACACGCGAATTCTTTCGGATATTTGAAAAAAATATTGGGCATCCCGTTTCTATGATATAAAATAAAATGGGCCTAGTTGTGAACACTCCATAAAAAATTACATCAGTACATTTTGTATATATTATAAATGACCCTCAGAAACTCGAAATTCCAACCAAGGCGACGTACAACCGATCAAAAAATATCTATAATCAAATACACGAATTCTTTCGGATATTTGAAAAAAATATTGGGCATCCTGTTTCTATGATATAAAATAAAATGGGCCTAGTTGTGAACACTCCATAAAAAATTACATCAGTACATTTTGTATATATTATAAATGACCCTCAGAAACTCGAAATTCCAACCAAGGCGACGTACAACCGATCAAAAAATATCTATAATCAAGCACACGAATTCTTTCGGATATTTGAAAAAAATATTGGGCATCCTGTTTCTATGATATAAAATAAAATGGGCCCAGTTGTGAAAACTCCATAAAAAATTATATTTTCGTATCTCTTGCACCAATTATACTCGCCCATGAGGGTATTAACGACTGGTAGTGTTTACGATTGGCCCCACTACCTTAAAATAATAACCTCAATTTCACTATATAAATATACTTGCAGCTGTAACTTTAATTCGATTTGCCCCATTTTCTGGACGATGAAAATGCAATTCCTGTTGTGATCGTTTTTTTGTACCGAGAAACTCGGAATAATTTCTTTTTTATTAATGAAATATTTATACAATATTACGAATGAATATTCGAAAATTTATATACTCTTTTGCTCGCTTCAATAATACATTGCGTAATAAATAATGTTAAGTTTTCTATTTTACCCAGTATTTATCTATTTATTCGAAAAAAACTATGTCGGATTTTTTTTTTTTAAACGATCGCATTGAAGAAGTTTTTGTACTTCTCGATGGATAAATAAATGGAAATGTGGCGCCTGAGCTATTAGCTGCAAACTTGGCGTGTCGTCGGTCTTTTTCCTCTCTCACGTCCCATCACCACAGACCGATATGCATTAATCGATATTTCCTTCCTGATGACACAACCGATATGTCGAGTTTCGAGATGAAAAGACTAGCTCTGTATGGCATGTTGCAGAAGAGACTTCCATATTCATGCTGCGTGTATAAAAATGATGTATGACGGTATCCGTCATCACTCACGTTAATTGCGAATCCTGATGTCAGTTAATTTGAAATATACGCTTTTTTCAAATCTTCTTTCCTTCTCGTTCGAAATGTGGAGAGTGATGACGTCAGGGGACAAATTGTAGATGCAAATTGAGAGACACAGAAATCCGAGTATGACACGTGCGTTAGACATGCATTATTGTGCATCTATGTATAAATATTATACAATGGAGAGTCGATGGATGAGCGAAAAATGTAAATCTTAAAAATAAATTCAATTTATAAAAATCTTGGAAAACTATTTGAACAAAAATTCTGTAAATACAAAATTGTCTAATCATTTAAATGATTTTTCAAGGAACATAAAAAAATAAGAATTTATTTGCCACGAATAATCTTAAGATACAAATTAATGAAATTTAACGTTACCCAATTAATTACATTTTACGGAAATATATTTGTTTTAATGTATCAATTTAATCAGTCAAAATGATGATTACATACGTTTGGCCAATTCTACGGACAAATTAGTCGAATAATGAAAATTAGTTGCCAAATATGTAGACGTGATTTTAAAATGTTGAAGTTAAATTGGTCATTCGTTCAAAATATTTAAGGGATGCATTTATTAATAAGCCTAAAAACGACTTGTCGTTTTCAATTTGTAGGCTGGTAATTTTTTTTTTGATCTCTGATGCATGATTTAAACCAGTTTTCATATTTTAAGAAGACTTTGCTGAAAAAAATTAATCAATACCGATGATAAAATAATTTCAGGATCGTAAACGTACGATCGACTCCGTCTGAATGACTATTTTTAGCTCTTGTCGATTATGCTTGTTCCTAGCAAAACTATCGCATCTCTCTTGCAAATATATAAAATACACGATTGAGAATACGACAGTATCGTATATATATATATACATGGAAGTTGCAAAAGTAAGCGTGGGCGCGATCGTTCTCCAACTCGTAAAAATTCAAGGCAACATCGATAACGCTCTGCGCGACTCTGTCACTCTCTCGCAAAGTTCTAAAATACATTAGTTATATATATATATATATATATATATATATATATATATATATTACTGAGAATTACTCTATATATATATATATATATATATATATATATGCATGAGTTTATATGATCACCGTCGTTACAGATCGAAATTGATTCTCTCTCTCTCTCTCTCTCTCATTGCCTTAATATTCGCGAAGCGATAATGAAAACGTTGGAGCTCCAGCGCAGGAAAATTTTAAATTCTTATCGCACTTTGAAAATTATCGAGTATATGATAAAAAAATTTGACAAACGAGCTAGCTCGTTAGTGTAGGAATTTTTACGGAGAATTTGAACACCAAACGACGAAATATTATTTTTTCATAATAATATCGAAAACTTATAAAAATTTTGACCATGTTAGGCAATTAAAAAAAAAAAAAAAAACGAGTCATTGAATAAAAATGTGAAGCGATTCGCCGATAAATTTGATAATTAAAATACTTTGTAAATTGATGTAAATTAATAACCCGAGGATCAATTAAATATAATTCCTAACACTCATTAATTTGATGCAAAATTCTAAAAAAAAATCCGATCGATTAATTTCATATTTACTGCATATTTTTCTAAAAATGATTAATGGAATGAAATAATTCATAAGGGAGTCACCGATAAATTTGATAATGAAAATATTTTATAAATTGATAAAATTTCACGAGGAATAATTAAATATAATTGGTAAAATATTCATTAATCAATAATTCTAAATTCTAATTAAAATTATTAAAACAAGATAAAAATGTCGTTATTCCAATAATGCCAACTCCGTGTGTCCCATTACGAGTGTTAGAACGATCAATTGCATATTCAATTTATATGATCTGTGCGAGCGAGGCTGACTAAGAAAAAAAACCACACAATATGCCGTGTGGGTTGGACGAAGAGCAAATCAGGACAAAAAAGACTATATATAGATATACAATAAGATATATCTGTACAAAAAATACAAAAAAAAGGGGGAATGCCATCCCGATGGCCACGAGAATGACGTAGACAAAAAATCAAGGAATCACGAATGCGAAATATTAAAGTCCGGTTAGCTATTTTCTGCTTGTTTTCTTCACTCTCTCACGGATGCTAATCTCGTCTCAACTTTTGCAGCTTGACGTAAGGCCTATCATTATATATATACCATACCATATATATATATATATATATATGGTATGACACGCTATGATCTTCCTCATCAACTCCGTCATCGTCGTACGCAGAAAATAAAAACATTTGTTTTTATTTTTAAAAACAAAAATAAAAACAAAAAAACACCTTTTTTTTTTTTTATAACCGAACCAACAATTTTATACTTGATCGGTTGACGAAATTTTTATTGCATCGTTTATAAAAAATATTTGCGTAATTGTTTTCTTACGTAAATTTAACGTAATTATTATTTCTATATACTGCCACTTGCTGATTTTCCTTTCAAATTTTCGTAAAAACATTTCAATCTTACTTGAATATTTTTTATTTCGTCTTTACAACACTGAAAAAACTTGAGTTAAGAGGTTGCCAATAATACGCAAGTTCTACAGAGTATTTCGAAAAATAATCAAAGCTCCAGTTTATTTTTCTTGTTACCGAGGACCAAAAATGCCTGGCGGGAAGTGCCTGGCAAGTGACTCGAGGGGGGTCCAAGCATTTTTGGTCCTTACCGGATATATACGTTTGTTTCGAAGTACCCGATGAAACGGAGGATGGAAGATGGAGTGTAGAACAAGCTTAAAGCCGTTGTGGGTTTTTTTTTTTTTTTTTAACGTGAAGACTAAAAATAAAATGATCAAAGTAATGACACGTGTGACGAGATCGACCGATGAACCACAAGGCTCAGCAATATATTCTTGTATCTGAAATAATCGTTGATAACGAAAAAATCGTTTTCAACGAATCTTCGATAAATTGCGAAACAAAAAAAACATCGAGAAAAATGTTTAATGGAAAAAAAAAAAAATTTCAACTCGTGAATCAATATTGCTCGTATCGCTCGCTGTGCCTTCGACCTGGTTTATTTTTGTAATTAAAATTACAAAGAAATCTTTCAACAGAGTTTTTAAAAAAATAATGTTTATCCGCCAAAACGAACAATTTTCTAAATTACTGCTAACAAAACTAAACCATCGAACTCTGTATATATCTCGAAAAAAAAATAAAATAAGAGCAACTACGCACTCGGAATATCCAGCGCAAAAATAGCGATATTCAAATATTAATACAGCTGGCAAAAGTCTTGGTAGAATCGAGAGATACCATTTTCTTACGTGGAAATGTATCGTATAAATAGAGAGGAAAAAAAAAAGAAAAAAAAAATTCATACCAGCGCTATGTGCATGGAATGAGAAATACAAAGAAGATCAGAGACCGTAAAAAGAATTGGGGGAGACTCAAAGCGGCTCAACGAAAATGGACAACGAAATCCCTGTATTCATCCCTCATCGGTTTTCTTCTTCTCATCTCCGCCCCTCGTTATCTCGATTCTCGTAATATTTGGCCCAGCACAAAATCGTACGATACTTATGTAGAAAAATAGATTTTTGTTTCGTTGAACAGCTTAACTTGCGTATTAATGTAGAGATCGGGGCAATGATGGTCATTACTAAAGTTATTCCTGATTTTCTGGAAATTAATATTTTTAATAGTTCTAGATAGTTTAAATATTGAAGTAAAAAATTAAAAAAGTGCAAAAAAAAATGTCAAGTTTTTTCGGTGAAAAACTGTGGCAATAATATCTAATTTAATTTATTCTCAATGGGAAAAAAAAAAATTGTTACGTGTGATATTAATTTTAAAACATTCGTATGTGTTTTGGGTTTTCTTACGAGAATTCGTGTATGATATAAAAATTCCTTTTACCTCTCTCATTCTTAGACAGATAAGGAAATCTAATTAAAAGGATAAATGGGGCTGCTAAAGTTATTCCTGATTTTCTGGAAATTAATATTTTTAATAGTTCTAGATAGTTTAAATATTGAAGTAAAAAATTAAAAAAGTGCAAAAAAAAATGTCAAGTTTTTTCGGTGAAAAACTGTGGCAATAATATCTAATTTAATTTATTCTCAATGGGAAAAAAAAAAATTGTTACGTGTGATATTAATTTTAAAACATTCGTATGTGTTTTGGGTTTTCTTACGAGAATTCGTGTATGATATAAAAATTCCTTTTACCTCTCTCATTCTTAGACAGATAAGGAAATCTAATTAAAAGGATAAATGGGGCTGCTAAAGTTATTCCTGATTTTCTGGAAATTAATATTTTTAATAGTTCTAGATAGTTTAAATATTGAAGTAAAAAATTAAAAAAGTGCAAAAAAAAATGTCAAGCTTTTTCGGTGAAAAACTGTGGCAATAATATCTAATTTAAATTATTCTCAATGGGGAAAAAAAAAATTGTTACGTGTGATATTAATTTTAAAACATTCGTATGTGTTTTGGGTTTTCTTACGAGAATTCGTGTATGATGTAAAAATTCCTTTTACCTCTCTCATTCTTAGACAGATAAGGAAATCTAATTAAAAGGATAAATGGGGCTACTAAAGTTATTCCTGATTTTCTGGAAATTAATATTTTTGAAGTAAAAAATTAAAAAAATCCCAAAAAAAATGTAATTTAATTTATTCTCAATGGGAAAAAAAAAATTGTTATTGTTAAAAAAATATATTATTCGCATGCGTTGGCTTTTCTTACGAGAATTCATTCATGATATAAAAAATCCTTTTACCTCTCTCATTCTTAGACAGATAAGGAAAACTAATAAAAAGGATAAATGGGGCCTAAGCGTGGGAGCTTCAAAGATCTTTTTACTCTCTCATCTTTATTTATCTCATTTTTGCCTCGATCGATTTCTCGAGCTTTTTATCGCGTATGAAACACAATTCGTCCCCTTATCGATGTCTACACGCAACATTTTTCTCGATTAAGCTCGCATAAACACACCCACACAGACAGACAGACACACACACGACCGGGCACACAAAGCTCGAACTCTCGGGTCACGAACTCCATGATTATAGACGCGTCGTGCCAACGATTACATCACCTACGCGTTTTGCCTTCGCCCTCTGGTAGCAAAGGGTAAAAAAATGTCGACCCTCTTTTGTCCTTTCGCATCCATCCATCCGGCGTACAATGGCATTTGCCGGCACGATGCGGAGATGGCAAAGATAAATGAGAAAAGAGAGTCGAAATCGATCTTTAAAATTTGCTGCACTTGCAAATTCCCCTAAACCTTTGGAAAGCTCAAATTTTTTTCATCCTCCATTAAGGTGTATTTAAGGATCCATTCAGATACTTCCCCCACTTTCAGGCTGGCTCACTATTTTTTTCAATGGTGCGACGAGATTTTGGAAAAACGAAAAATCTTCCTAACTGTAAAATTCATAGACACAGTTTCGTTTTTTTTTTCTTTTTCCGAAATATCGATGCAACACTGAAAAAAAAAAATGGATTAAAGATTTTATTACTGGCTGATGTTTCATATCACGTTAAGGATGCTTAAATTACACAGTTCGATTAACACGTTGAGCACGGAGCCGATTTTGCTCAGCTTATTCGGGCGACCTGTCTGTGTCCCCATGGATTGACCCCGCGCTTAACGTGTTAAAAAATTTAAATATAATTTTAAAAAATTCAACTCAATCAAAATTTCAATAAAATAAATATGGAGCTTTTTCAAGCTCCATATTTAACGATTTTTGTCGACATAAATTTCATCTCGTGGTCATGAATTGGACTTTGAAATTTCGTCAATATAAAATTAAGGTCCCAAATTTCAGCAGGCGAAATAAAAAATGATTTAATTCAAATACAATCGTATTTGAATTTGTGAATTTTTAAGAATAATCATTCTTAAAAATTCACAAATGTGATTCTCTAGACGGAAAATATTTTTTTATGCTTTTTTTTTTTAAATATGATTCTAGGCAGGCGTTGATGGTGGATCGGAGATTGTTCAGATTGACAAATATACGAGCTAATGAGTTTACGGTGAAGTGAATGATCATCGCGTAACCACCAAGGGTTGGTTCGCCTACGCACGTTCAACGGGGTGGACGAGAGCGCAAAGAAGAGGATCAGAAAAGAGGGTTGAAAATGTATAGGGATCATCATTTGAATGGTCGTTTGTAAGTGTCATATATCGATCGACGCTACCCGTTGTTGGAGGGAACGACGTCCTAGACGCCTACGAACAGTTTATACTCAAGATAGAGAGCTTCTGCTGCATAATATATTACGAACGATATATAGGGCATTCAAGACCAAGTGGACAGGATATTCACGCTGACCAATTTATTTTTTTCACTACTTTTGTTGGGCAACCCAAAATTTAGTTTCCTGATGAAAAAATTCACTTTGTTTTTCTTAAGGTACGAATAGTTTATACTCAAAATAAAGAACTGCTGCATAATGTATTACGAACGATATATGGGGCATTCAAGACCAAGTGGACAGGATATTCACGCTGACCAATTCATTTTTTTCACTACTTTTGTAGGGCAACACAAAATTTTGTTTCCTGATGAAAAAATTCACTTTGTTTTTCTTAAGGTACGAATAGTTTATACTCAAAATAAAGAACTTCTGCTGCATAATATATTACGAACGATATATGGGGCATTCAAGACCAAGTGGACAGGACATTCACGCTGACCAATTCATTTTTTTCACTACTTTTGTAGGCAACCCAAAATTTAGTTTCCTGATGAAAAAATTCACTTTGTTCTTCTTAAGGTACGAATAGTTTATACTCAAAATAAAGAACTTCTACTGCATAATATATTACGAACGATATATAGGGCATTCAAGATCAAGTGGACGGGATATTCACGCTGACCAATTTATTTTTTTCACTACTTTTGTAGGGCAACACAAAATTTTGTTTCCTGATGAAAAAAATACTTTGTTTTTCTTAAGGTACGAATAGTTTATACTCAAAATAAAGAACTTCTACTGCATAATATATTACGAACGATATATAGGGCATTCAAGATCAAGTGGACGGGATATTCACGCTGACCAATTCATTTTTTTCACTACTTTTGTAGGCAACCCAAAATTTAGTTTCCTGATGAAAAAATTCACTTTGTTCTTCTTAAGGTACGAATAGTTTATACTCAAAATAACGAGCTTCTGCTGCATAATATATTACGAACGATATATGGGGCATTCAAGACCAAGTGGACAGGACATTCAGGCTGACCGATTCATTTTTTTCAGTACTTTTGTAGGCAACCCAAAATTTAGTTTCCTGATGAAAAAATTCACTTAGTTTTTCTTAAGATACGAATAGTTTATACTCAAAATAACGAGCTTCTGCTGCATAATATATTACGAAAGATATATGGGGCATTCAAGACCAAATCGACAGGATATTCACGCTGACCAATTTATTTTTTTCAGTACTTTTGTAGGGCAACCCAAAATTTTGTTTCCTGATGAAAAAATTCACTTTGTTTTTCTTAAGGTACGAATAGTTTATACTCAAAATAAAGAACTTCTGCTGCATAATGTATTACGAACGATATATGGGGCATTCAAGACCAAGTGGACAGGACATTCAGGCTGACCGATTCATTTTTTTCAGTACTTTTGTAGGCAACCCAAAATTTAGTTTCCTGATGAAAAAATTCACTTAGTTTTTCTTAAGATACGAATAGTTTATACTCAAAATAAAGAGCTTCTGCTACATAATATATTTCACACGATAAATGAGCTATTTAAGCCCAACTGCACAGGGCTGCACTCGCGATTTTGTTTTTCTGTTTTTTTCTAACATGTTTTAAGGCAGCACAAAATTTTGTTTCCTGATGAAATTTTTTGTTTAATTTTAAAATTCGTGCGGAGTCTTTCTTTTGTGTTTTTTTTTTTTCACAACATCCTAAAAGGAAAGGAAAATAAACAAAAAAAAGTACACAGCCTCGTGTATTTTGTCCAGAATGGTCTATATATGTTTCATATATTGTGTATAATAGTTGCAGCCCTCATTGAATCTACAATACACGAGTACTAATATTCTCGCTCCCCTGTTTCCCGTTTACGACGATATGGGGGATAACGAACGTATCCCACGTCTAGTAGCGTATATACTCGTCAACAGTGCGTGTAAAGGCAATCGATAAGTCGCTCTTGCTGTGCCGAGTTATAGGGCGAGCGAGAGAGAGAGAGAGACAGAGAGAGTGTATTGTGTATGAGCATATCGCTCGTCTGCCCAACCTTCGAGGGGCATTGACAACGTTGATGGGGGCGAAAAGAGAACAAAATATATAAGAGAAGCGAAACTGCTCTGATATTAGAATTGTCAGGGGGATGCAAGCCTGGCAACGAGATGTCGTGCGACACGAGCGCCGACATTCTTCGTCGTCATGGATTCGAAGCTAAACTGTGCACGGCTTTACTAATTTTCAATATTTATTATTTATTAATATAATGTTAGATGGATTGTGGAAAAATAATTTATAAATTCGACAGTTTTTGGCCATCCTTACTGAATATTTGTTTAAAATTATTTTTTTCCTGTCCAACTGACCAAAAAAATTAAATGTCTTCTGCGAATATTTTGAAAAATCCTCTTTAAAAAAAAAAAAACAAAAATACGAACTTTCAAAAGAAGATATAATAATTTTCGCTTTGAGAAACCTTGGAATGAGCAATTTTCATCAACTTATGTGAATTAAAGGTTTAAAAAAACCGTGAATAAAACTATCCCCACCAGCGAAAATGGTTTTTTTTTCGACAAATTACCAATTTTTGAGGATGGAAAGGATATTTATGTTTTATTTTTCTTCAAGGTACCGAAATAATTGAGAGATGAAAGAATTTCATAAAAATGGAATTTGGCTATGAATGATAAAAATAATTGTTATTTTTGTTGCGAAAATGATTCTTTTTTCTCGAAAAGCTGTAAAGTTAAAAGCTTGAGATTGCTCAAATCATTACTTTTTATCATATAGAGTGAGGTGTGAGAATGGCAGATGAAGTTTAAAAAAACTTTCCGGATCGCTAGGTGCGAAATGGTGGAATGAGCCATATATATATATATATATATGTGTGTGTGTGTGTGCCATGTGCTATGTAGGGTATCTGGATTGGCATGGGCAGGATAAATTTGGTCAAGGCTGGCAAGGATGGCAATCTCTGGCCGGTAATAAGAACATAAAGAATGAAAATGAAGAAAAAGACCTGCTACTACTCTCCTGGCTGCTGGCGCTCGTCCCAAACTCTCTCTATATAGAGCTGAATGTGAATGCGCGTGTGCTGCCGACTCGAGAGCGAGCTTTTATAGACCTTTTGCGGTCTTTGTGGAAACACCAGTAGTCGAGATATTTCTCCGAGTAAGCGAACATAAAAGCGCCATACAAGTCGTACCTTAAGCCCTTTAACGGCCAGTAGAGACACATAATTTATCGCTAATTGCAATATTCAGGCATTTAAAGTTAAAATGTAATTTTCAATGATTTATCTTATTGTTAGTTACTCAACTACTTAAATTTTCGTAATTATTGATCAGTCAATTATCATAATTTTTTTTTTACAGATAGATTGAAGGTACGCCAAGCATACAAGTCCTATAAATTGATTGACAATAATTAATCGATTATTGTAGATAAGATTTCAACCCGAATCATAAGTAAAATTTTAATTCAGATTCAAATTCGAATTATTAATATTTATAATATCGTTAATATTGAAGTTAATCTCGGGCTAACGATGGCCAATTCGAACCATCGGGTGCTAATTTTGGTTTTTGATAATTAACGCTTTAGTAAAATCAAATATGCACATTATCGGTTAAAGACTGGGGGTTAGTCACTCAACTACTTAAATTTTCGTAATTATTTATCAGTCAATTATCTTAATTTTTTTTTACAGATAGATTAAAGGTACGTCAAGCATACAAGTCCTATAAATTGATTGACAATAATTAATTGATTATTGTAGATAAGATTTCAACCCGAATCATAAGTAAAATTTCAATTCAGATTCAAATTCGAATTATTAATATTTATAATATCGTTAATATTGAAGTTAATCTCGGGCTAACGATGGCCAATTCGAACCATCGGGTGCTAATTTTGGTTTTTGATAATTAACTCTTTAGTAAAATCAAATATGCACATTATCGGTTAAAGACTGGGGGTTAGTCACTCAACTACTTAAATTTTCGTAATTATTTATCAGTCAATTATCTTAATTTTTTTTTACAGATAGATTAAAGGTACGTCAAGCATACAAGTCCTATAAATTGATTGACAATAATTAATTGATTATTGTAGATAAGATTTCAACCCGAATCATAAGTAAAATTTCAATTCAGATTCAAATTCGAATTATTAATATTTATAATATCGTTAATATTGAAGTTAATCTCGGGCTAGCAATGGTCAATTCGAACCTTCGAAATGACGCTCGATGAGGAACTTGGGAGGAGGATGAAGTGCAAATACATCGCTGCAACTTCGAGTGTCAGATTCTCCAACACCGGAAGTTGGGAGCTTCTTCCGGCAGGATAAGAACGTACATAATCGCTGTAAACATTTTTATCGCAACTTCTGGCTGCTGACTTTGACAAATTTGACTTTTCAAATCTCCGGAGATTCACACATTTTTTTAAAATTAGTTCTTAAATAAAACCATTTTTTTTGTAATTTCTATCACTAAATTTGTAAATGTTCAATTTACACAATTTTTTAAAAGTATTTGCAAAGTACGAAAATATTTTTGAATAAATTATGCATACAAGATTGAAACGTGCTTGGATTAATTACAAAAGTACAATAATATCGCAATTTTTTAACAAAATTATGGTAATATAGAAAATTATTCATGTAATAAAGTTTGATAAAAATATATTATAAAATATAAGAAAATTTAATTATAATTTTATTTTACAAAATTTAAAGCTTTTTCTATAAGATTTTTTTTTTAATATTTAAAAAATGAGAACCAATAGAGGGTGTAAAAAGGTCGAAAGCTATAACGATTCTTTTATACGCAAGGATTTTTTTCCATCTACATATTTTTCCTCAAGGAGAAACGAGAATATATCGGAAGACGTGTGGAGTATAAAATGTCATTGAGAGTTAAATTGGGTGAAGATACAGAAGCCAGTCAATCAATTAAATTATTCATGACTCTCGCTCAAGTCTCTCGTTTTTTCAAATACTCAGTTCCTCTTCTCGTTTTTCTTTCTCAATTTTTTTTTTGTTTTTCTTTTTTTTTTTCATCGTAAATGGCTCGAAAAGGGAGATAAGATTTATCTGTGAAAGGGTTTCTACTGTGAATCTCTGGAGATTGGAGAGCAGCTGGGTTTCGAGTTTGTTAGAATACAGATACAGAGTAACTAACCCACATGGCGCGTCTATATGTATCGGAATTTTTGCAGAAATTATAAAACTTTGAGAATTGGGTCAAACATTTTGCACGAGAGTTTTGAAAAAAGTGTCAAGAAATGAAGAAAAGATAAGTACAAATCCTTATCAAAGCCATCTCCGTCAGTCTGATGGACGACCGGAAACTTTTCGAACGACTGGAACCCAAAAAGTTTTCTCTTCTACTCTCGGGCACCGTAAGAGGAAGACTAGGCGCATTAAGGTCACGTTTATCATAGAAAACGCGGGGGCGTCAAGCAGTTATAATGTCACCCAAGTGATTCATACTCGGGGGCAATGAGTTTGCAAGTCTGAGTGAATAAAAAAAAATTGTCGAGATTTAAGAACGACAAACGCATGTCATAAAAAAATGAGTTGCAATATTAGTGAATAAATTATCGGAAGACACCGCGTTCAAGTGCTTCGCTCTCGTTGTAATCGGACGTTTCCTCATCAACGTGTCGAGAGCTGTGTTATGTGTTGGCCGACGGAATCGAGAGAGAGAGAGAGAGGAAGAGAGGGGGGGGATAGATCATGCGTTGTTATAAGGCTCCACGCGGTGTCAAATCCTCACACATTATGAGAGGAGCTTCTCCATGAGCTTTGAGTTGCTACAATATTTTATATATATATATATATATGCGATGAGGCCGGACTTGGCGCAGGGACACGGGCATAGACACATATAATAATATCACGGAGACGACAGGACATTGTCCATTATCGTATGCGCGCCTCACATTTTTTCCTCGCTCTGCTGTCTCTCCGTTTCGACGCCGATTACCATCCACATACACTCGTTCTCGCTATTTAAATCGTAAATACACGTATATTAAAGAAATATTCAAGGTCGTCGAGGATATCATGCACGAATTGAAGAAAATTATCAAACGATTACTTGAGATTCATGGTCGGTGACTTTTTTATTATTTCTATCCCATGGAATTGTCGCTGTGACAACGAGATAAAGAAACATTTGGAAAGCAGCTATAGTTATGGAAATTTATGTCAATTTAATGAAAAGTACTCGAAGTAAAAAGTTCTCATTATGCAAATGATCTGAGTAAAAGTATTCCAGGTAGCCAGCAATCCAAACACAAAAACTCCAACAGAATTAAACACACACTAACGATAAGTACAAGTAATACAAATATTTATATTTCAAGTAAAAGTAATTCGAGTACCAAAATTTCAAGTAACAGCAATTTAAGTACAAGTAATACAAATATTCATATTTCAAGTAACCGTAATTCAAATATAAGTACTTTGAATATTTGAAGAAGCGCACATTGTCGAAGTACAAGTACTTTAGGTAACAGTAATTCAAGTACAATTTCCTTAATAACCCAAATAAATACGTGGGCTTGGAATTCAAATTTCAAGAATTTTACCTCGAGTACTCGGTAGACTTTGAGTACCATATGGTACTCATCAAAATGATACGAAAAAAGATTCGGTACGAAAAGTTGGGAATTTGCTTAAAACGTTTTGCCTCTCTAATGTTTCAAATAACGGCAATTCAAGTACAAGGATTAAAAATATTTATATTTCAAGTATAAGTACTTTGGATATTTGAAGAAATGGATATTGTCAAAGTACAAGTACTTTAGGTGACCGTAATTCAAGTACAATTTCCTTAATAACCCAAATAAATACGTGGGCATGGAATTCAAATTTCAAGAATTTTACATTGAGTACTCTGTAGAATTTAAGTACATAGGGTATTCATCAAAATGATACAAAAAAAGATTCGGTACAGCAATTCAGTACAAGCATTACAAATATTTATATTTCAAGTATAAGTACTTTGGATATTTGAAGAAATGGATATTGTCAAAGTACAAGTACTTTAGGTAACAGTAATTCAAGTACTCCTTAATAAGTAATTCAAGTACGCCTTAATAACCCAAATAAATACGTGGGCTTGAAATTCAAATTTCAAGAATGTCACCTCGAGTACTTTGTAAACTTCGAGTACCATGGTACTCATCAAAATAGTACTAAAAAATATTGAGTACATAAAGTTTGAATTTTCTTGAAACTTTTTTTTCTCGGAAGTCTAACAACCTGCTAGATCTGGGTCAGAAATTACAGAATGCGTTTGATTAGAGAAATGACAAAGTGCGTTTGATTAGAGAAATGACAAAGTGCGTTTGATTAGAGATTTCATTAGATAATTTATGTTGCATATCACAGGACAGAAGAACAGAGTGAGGAATAATGTAACGCCGATACTGGTGAACATGTAGGGTGAGTGCGACCAATTAATGAACGGGGCCCAGTGAATGAACACTTCAAGCGAAGTATATCTGTATGTAATGATTTTAACACGGGTGTTCATTCACTGGTGCACTCACCCTATATGTATTATGAACCAGATATTGAGTCCGCTGACTTTTGCGAAGGTCAAGGGTCGGTCAGAACTAAACTCGGTCTCTCCGTACTGGTTTATCGACTAAAGCAGCAAATACCAGAATTACAAGTAGCAGCAGAGACGGGAAAATTTCTCTCTGGCTTATCTTCGTCTTAGGGCGGGTTGTTCCACCTCTAGGTAAAGTTTATCTGCCAGATACCTCGTACATTTTATATGCGGTAACTCGCAGGTAATTTTACCTAAGAGTTGGAGCAACCGGCCCTTCGAGAAGAAACATTTTCTTTCGTCAGTCGACGCTGAATTTCCTCTGCATTGCGGAAATAAAACTAATCGTTCGATTCTGCTGGTTTAGTTGATAAGGATTACGAGTGGAGTTGACAAGTGTGTGTAGGGCGAAGGCGTGAAAGTTACCAAACTTGCCAGCTGCGAGAAAAATCATCCCATATCACGAAATATCACTATGGATCATTTATCCCACTACTTTTATTCATAAACAAGAAGCTTATTTAATTAAAAAGACCATTCTGTTTGCTTCCTCGTATAGAAGAAGATTTATTTCTGTTTTTTTTACTCCGTAATTATTTAAATTTTTAGGCTTAAAAAAGATTTAGTGAGATTCAATTGGGTAAAATAAAATTTAGTTGCGACTAATTAATCTTACAAAATTCAATTAAAACGTAGTTATGATAATTCAATACTTATTTCGTCCTTTTAATTGAAGATATTTCAGAATTAAATATACTTTTTTCCAGTGTACGAATGCTAAAAAGATCGGATGAATTTTTTCGAAGATTTTTCTACTTGCTCGAGATTGATTCATGAATTTCACGACTGTCAAAGTGACATTTGCACACTGTGGGAAAGTTCGATCAGCCTGAGCGTGTTTGCAGCTAACGGGAGACTTTTTGATGCACCGTTTCACCCCGTCAGCTTCTTGTTTCGGTTTCCGGTCTGATGGCAACGCGCCGTTGAGCGATCTCTACGACGCGCGAAGAGAGCGCAGAAAAGGTCACGGTTCAAGGACGAGATCACTGAGCCAACGACAATATCGGAGTCAATAAGCGAAGAGAAAAAGTCTTTCGAGTATGCTGATGTTTGCACATGACATATATAGCGAGGCGACAATTTCATGTCGTTTTTTACTCGATGGAAAAATTTATATCGATAGAACGAGTAGTTGTATTTATTGGTGTGAAAATTCGAAGAGATTTTAGGGATTGAAGTAAAATGAATTAATTCCAATTCTGTCCTGAAGTCAACACGATTCAAAATGGAGGCCTCCATTTTCTCTTATACAACAATTCAAGTATCAGACTTGTCGAATACTCAAATTGCTAGTCAATACCAGCAAGCTAAATAATTTCCATTCTAACAAGCCATGCATTCAATTGAGTAATTTGGTAACAAAATTCTAACCTAAGGTACGATATATCTAACCCAAATAACTCTACTTTTCCAATAGACCAAAAAATTTAGTCAAATCGGCATAAAAAATAGTCTCATTAATAATTGTGCATTATATATCCACGAAGAAAAAATATTCACAAATACTTTATTACTTTCCAGATTATTACAGAGTTGAATTATTAAAAATATTTCAGTGGATTAACGAAAGTTAAAATTTCGCTTGACTTGAAAATTAATTTTTGTCAGAAAGTTTTATCGCCTCTTGATATTATATTAGATTTCAGACAATATTCTGAGCTCCAACATGGATTTCGTCTAAATTCGGCATTTCGCTTCCGCTCTCTCGCTTCCGGCATTCTTATTATAACGATATGATATACACACACATATGTGTGTGTATATATATATATATATATCACGTGTATACTCGAGAGGGAGATGGCGAATACCGGAGGCGAGTTGTTGGATGCCAGCCAGATATCTGGCGGGTTTACGAGAGATATGGAGAAAGACCCTCCAGGGACGCCTACATACACGCACATACATATATATATATATATAGATACGCACGCCACGACAACGATGACGACGGTGCGAAGCCAATTTTTTTTTTCTTTTTTTTTTTACCAGTGCGTATGCAACAGCGGCATTTATGGAACGCGCCTCGAAGCTATTAGAACGAGAGATTCCAAATATAAAATATGCAATAAATTATGAAGCGACAAATTCGTCGAGAGAAAGGGAAAAAGAAACGTGAAAGAGTCAAAGGTCACGAAAAACGCACACAGACACACATGTTCTCTTAACCCCAAACAAATGATAAGGGAAGAATTGATAAGTTATCAAGAGAGGCGTGCTTCGGACCTCGTGCTACAATTGGTGGCCTCAATACATGTGTACCACAGTGTAATATTTACTGAGAAATGTTTTCGTTCATGAAGCATACAAGCGAGCATATTATATTGTTTTTCTGATTGTTTTGCGGAGAGAAACAGAATTGCGAGTGTTCAAGTGATTTAAACCACAAATAATTTAGGTATTAGTACTTGAATTCGAGTACAAATAATTGAAGTACTTAAGGAAATAGAAGTAATTCAGGTAAAAGTATTTGAAATGCAAATCGTGTACCATATATTGTTGGAACCAAAAATACTTGAATTATTCGAAGGGGAATGGACTTGAAGAATAAATACTTTAATTACCCAAAATGGAGGTAAGTACTCAGAGAAATATTTCCAATATTAAATTGGCGAAGAATTTAATAATTAACAACGCTCGATTGTTTTATTTTCCTGATTGTTTTGTGGAGAGAAAGAAAATTACGAGTGTTTAAGTGATTTAAGCCACAAATAATCTAGGTATTAGTACTTGAATTCGAGTACAAATAATTGAAGTACTTAAGGAAATAGAAGTAATTCAGGTAAAAGTATTTGAAATGCAAATCGTGTACCATATATTGTTGGAACCAAAAATACTTTAATTATTCGAAGGGGAATGGACTTGAAGAAAAAAATACTTTAATTACCCAAAACGGAGGTAAGTACTCAGAGAAATATTTCCAATATTAAATTGGCGAAGAATTTAATAATTAACAACGCTCGATTGTTTTATTTTCCTGATTGTTTTGTGGAGAGAAAGAAAATTACGAGTGTTTAAGTGATTTAAGCCACAAATAATCTAGGTATTAGTACTTGAATTCGAGTACAAGTAATTCAAGTACTTAAGGAAATAGAAGTAATTCAGGTAAAAGTATTTGAAATGCAAGTCGTGTACCATATATTTTTGGAACCAAAAATACTTTAATTATTCGAAGGAATGTACTTGAAGAGTAAATATTTTAATTACCCAAAATGGAGGTAAGTACTCAGAGAAATACTTCCAATATTAAATTGGCGAAGAATTTAATAATTAACAACGCTCGATTGTTTTATTTTCCTGATTGTTTTGTGGAGAGAAAGAAAATTACGAGTGTTTAAGTGATTTAAGCCACAAATAATCTAGGTATTAGTACTTGAATTCGAGTACAAGTAATTCAAGTACTTAAGGAAATAGAAGTAATTCAGGTAAAAGTATTTGAAATGCAAGTCGTGTACCATATATTTTTGGAACCAAAAATACTTTAATTATTCGAAGGAATGTACTTGAAGAGTAAATATTTTAATTACCCAAAATGGAGGTAAGTACTCAGAGAAATACTTCCAATATTAAATTGGCGAAGAATTTAATAATTAACAACGCTCGATTGTTTTATTTTCCTGATTGTTTTGTGGAGAGAAAGAAAATTACGAGTGTTCAAGTGATTTAAGCCACAAGTAATTCATGTACTTAAGGAAATAGAAGGAATTCAGGTAAAAGTATTTGAAATGCAAGTCGTGTACCATATATTTTTGGAACCAAAAATACTTTAATTATTCGAAGGAATGTACTTGAAGAGTAAATATTTTAATTACCCAAAATGGAGGTAAGTACTCAGAGAAATACTTCCAATATTAAATTGGCGAAGAATTTAATAATTAACAACGCTCGATTGTTTTATATTTCCGATTGTTTTGTGGAGAGAAACAGAATTGCGAGTGTTCAAGTAATTTAAGCCACAAGTAATTCAAGTACTTAAGGAAATAGAAGTAAATCAGGTAAAAGTACTTGAAATACAAATCGTGTACCATATATTTTTGGAACCAAAAATACTTTAATTATTCGAAGGGGAATGGACTTGAAGAATAAATACTTTAATTACCCAAAATGGAGGTAAGTACTCAGAGAAATACTTCCAATATTAAATTGGCGCAGAATTTAATAATGAGCAACGCTCGCTTGTTTTATTTTCCTGATTGTTTTGTGGAGAGAAAGAAAATTACGAGTGTTTAAGTGATTTAAGCCACAAATAATCTAGGTATTAGTACTTGAATTCGAGTACAAGTAATTCAAGTACTTAAGGAAATAGAAGTAATTCAGGTAAAAGTACTTGAAATGCAAATCGTGTACCATATATTTTTGGAACCAAAAATACTTTAATTATTCGAAGGGGAATGGACTTGAAGAATAAATACTTAAATTACCCAAAATGGAGGAAAGAAAATTACGAGTGTTCATCAACACCCTAATTGCCAAACATATAATTAAACTCTCCTAGGATCTCACGAACATTTGGCTCTGTGCGGAAGCTGGGAGTCAAATGGAAAAGGAGTTGGCGAGTTGGGTTGAAAATTGGGCAGGAAGCCGGCAGGGGGTGGATTTATTGGAAAAACTGATTTGGTTTCTGAAAGGGGAACGGGCAGAAGAAATATGCAGATACGCGAACGAATTTGAAAAGCTTGTGAAGAGAAAATCGGGAACCGAGGCTTCGGTAGAGGACTGAGAGATTAAAGTATGGAGGGTGGACAAAGGAATGAACGGTGAAAAAGTTTGACCAGAGAAGTAAGCAAGAGATTTCATACGTAAAATAGTGAAAAATCTTAGCCGTTTCAAAGCGTTCAAGAAAGAATTATTTATTGACCTCAAAAAATATATATATATAGATATATAAGTCATACGTAAATGATCATATGTAAAAATGTGTAAACAGGAAAAATGTAAGATATATGTTTTGATGGGACGGATTGTAAAAAGGGCAAGTGAAGCCGTATACTAAAATAAATACTACTACTATTACTAATTAAACTCTCTCTTGGACAATTACTTTCTGTCAAAAGTCACAGACTTTTACGAGCATATATATATTGTTTTTTCATGTCCACTTTCTATTCTTCTTTCACTTTTAGCTCGTACTCCTCAGGGATATGAAGTGGATGAAATAGAAAAGAGGAGATCCGAGAGCTTGCCGTGTTGCTACGTAGGTGGTGAAAAAGTTTTGCTACGATCCCGAGGGAACGTTTCGTTCGAAAGAGATAAAGAGCCCATAAAGAGAGAGCGTTTGTGTGTGTGCCATGTCAAATAAAAGTGTCCAGAGGGTAAGAAAAAAGGTGGGATAAAAAAAAAAGAGAGAAAATGAGAATTATAATGGTAGAGCCAGTCACGTTGAAACGAAGGTGTGAAGATAAGCGAGAATTCTCTGTCTTTTCCTTGCAGAGCAGGCAGCAATGGACTAAACGATTTTTTCCTTTATCTTTTCTTCTCTATGTGTGCGAACTTGCATCGCAATTCACGTTTCTCGATGAGGTCTCCAACTCTTCTCTCCTCCCCTCTCTCTCTCTCTCTCTCTCTCTCTCTCTCTCTCTCTCGCTCACGCTCTCTCTCTCCCTCCCTCTCTCTCTCTCTCTCTCTCTCTCTCTCTCTCTCTCTCTCTCTCTCTCTCTCTCTCTCTCTCTCTCTCTCTCTCTCTCTCTCTCTCTCTCTCTCTCTCTCTCTCTCTCTCTCTCTCTCGCTAGAGCTGAACAGAATCGATAGGCCAATATCGAGTAGCCGTTTATCCCGCTCGCATTGAAATGTGTATGCAGTAGCTGCAGGTAATACCTGAACGGCATCATCGGGTATAGTATCGATACATATAGTAATTCGGCACTGTTCGACTATACTATATAGAGAGCTCGATTCGGATTTCATCGTCAGATCGGTTCTCTCTCTCTCTCTCTCTCTCTCTCTCTCTCTCTCTCTCTCTATCTATCTCTATCTTTGTCTCTGTCACGCACAAACACAGAGCTGGAGTCTCGGATATCGAAATGTGCTCGATCGATCGATTCCGATAAACTTTATCCACATCGAATACCAACGAGACTCGACCTCGTTCGAAAGGCCCATCTACAGCGACTCTCGATTCTTATATAGACGTTTCGTTCAGGGCTTTTTAGCCAAGTTCGAAAAAAAAAAAGAAAAATTCGAATTTGTTTTTCGAACAATCAGCGAGGAGACACAAAATACTATTCTGTGAGAATAAAATTTTGTCAAAATATTAATCTGTGTGAATAAAATTATGTCTAAATATTATTCTGTGAGAATATAGGATTTTGTCAAAATACTATTCTGTGAGAATAAAATTTTGTCTAAATACTAATCTGTAAGAATAAAATTTTGTCTAAATATTATTCTGTGAGAATAAAATTCTGTCTAAATATTATTCTGTGAGAATAAAATTTTGTCTAAATATTATTCTGTGAGAATAAAATTTTGTCTAAATATTATTCTGTGAGAATAAAATTCTGTCAAAATATTAATCTGTGTGAATAAAATTCTGTCTAAATATTATTCTGTGAGAATAAAATTTTGTCTAAATATTATTCTGTGAGAATAAAATTTTGTCTGAATACTATTCTGTGAGAATAAAATTTTGTCAAAATATTATTCTGTGAGAATAAGATTTTGTTATAATACTATTCTGTGAGAATTAAATGTTGTCTAAATATTATTCTGTGAGAATAAAATTTTGTCTGAATACTATTCTGTGAGAATAAAATTTTGTCAAAATATTATTCTGTGAGAATAAGATTTTGTTATAATACTATTCTGTGAGAATTAAATGTTGTCTAAATATTATTCTGTGAGAATAAGATTTTGTCAAAATACTATTCTGTGAGAATAAAATTTTGTCAAAATACGAATCTGTGAGAATAAAATTTTGTCTGAATATTATTCTGTGAGAATAAAATTTTGTCCAAATACTGATCTGTAAGAATAAAATGTTGTCTGAATATTATTCTGTGAGAATAAAATTTTGTCTAAATATTATTCTGTGCGAATAGGATTTTGTCAAAATACTAATCTGTGAGAATAAAATTTTGTCAATATTATTCTGTGAGAATAAAATTATGTCGAAATATTGTTCTGTGAGAATAAAATTTTTTCTAAATATTATTCTGTGAGAATAGGATTTTGTCAAAATACTATTCTATGAGAATAAAATTTTTGTGAAAATAGATTTTTTTCAATATACTATTCTGTGAGAATAGGATTTTGTTAAAATGCTACTCTATGAAAATAGAATTTTGTCAAAGTACCATTCTGTCCTAGAATAATGCGACACAGATTGCTATTCTCTCATATAAAAATCTCTTCCATCATAAAATTGTGTTATTATATAAGACTATTGTGTGGTGAAAAAGTAATTTCATCATAAAATATAATTTTGCCATAAAATAGTTGTCAGTCATAAAAAACTATTCTGTTATAAAATACTTTTTTTTTTTTTTTTGTTTAACCCTCCGTGTGTACACTATATTGTTCGTGACACGGTGTGTAAATGGGTAACTGTTCCTTTAAAGACCCGGTATACCCCCGCAGGGTTAATATTGATTGTAGTTCCACTTCTGGGGCTTTGGCTAATTATGTTCTGGTCAAAACGCCCATTACTGATGCATATTTTTTATCCATTTATTTTCCCATTAAATTTGCCTTCGGGGAAATTATTTAACAGGATAAAATTTGATTGAATTAAAAACGAGACTGACCTAGTGGAATGATCGATGAATCCGCCGTCCAGGAGTCGCAGTTTAGCGAACAAAACGGCGCTAACGAAAGGCACTGCGGTTAGCTCCTCGAGGCCGACCTCCACCGAGAATTTGTACTTCTTCTTCTTCATCATGAAGGCCATCTCAGCGAGTCCCGGGCACTTCACTTTGAACGCTTTTACTTCTCACCACGTTCGTCGGTTCACACCAAAACTCACCTCTCTCTCTCTCTCTCTCTCTCTCTCTCTCTCTTGTTACTTAATATACTTTCCCTGCTTTCGCCAGTCCCGACGTTTTTTTTTCACCTTTATTTCTTTCTATGGTTTTTTCTTCGTTTTTTTTTCCTTGCGAAAAACTTTTCGTAAAATTCGGAAATCGACTACGTCGAGTAATATATACTCTTTTGTTTTTTTTTTTGTATTTGTTTTTTTTAATTATAATTTTGTTTTAATTATATTATTTTTTCTAGGTGGTTCGACTCGTTCGTTTCAGGCTCACCTGGAGCTCTGATAATAATAATAATAATAATAATAGTCGCATGACGTTAATATCTCTCCTCTGCATCTCATCTGGTCCCACAGCCACTATAAGTTAGCTCTTCGTTTTTTTATTCTTAAATTCTTCAATTTTATTTAATCCTCATGAGCCTCTACGATCTACTCGATCGTTCGATACGACGACGAAATATTAGGAAGACAACGGAGAGTGGCTCTAAGATTCTGCGATATGTCCTCGACATTGCCTCTGTTTTCCTTTTTTGTTCGTTTTTTTTTTTTAAGCTTTTCTTTTGTCACCTATCGCCCTTTTTCTCCCTTACTTCCCACTCGACTTTAATTCCACGTTTCTCGTTCCTCTCTCGCCGTGTCTGCTTCGTCTTCTCGATTCTGGCTGCATTATTAAATCCTTCCTCGGGAGGACCTCGCAATTCTGAAATTCGACAGGAAAACAAACGGTTAAAATTGTCACTCATCAACACTGATCAAAAATTTCATTTATTTTAAATTTCTAATTTATTGGCGAGCAAGTAATAATTTTATTCGAATAATCATCCAAATAAAAATTGTCCAACTTTGGCCTAAAATTATTCCTTCGGCTTATAATGTGCTATTATTTTAATAAAAATTCAATCACGTGTTTTCGTAAATTTTAGCTAAATCCTTTGCCACAAATATCATTTGTGCATTGCCAGAAAATAGATTTAAAAAAAAAAGTATATTAATTTTCCAATGTTACAAGAGATGTAAAGGTTTGAAAAAATTGAATTCCTATTACGAAAGTGTATTCTTTATATCATGCCACCATTAGTCGAAAATATATCGAAGAAAAGTTGGCACTTTTTTCATTAATCGATTATCTTTCTCCCGAGACGATGCTTGAGTTAAAGGCCATTTGATATTTTATTATTATTGCGGGGAAAGGGTTTTATTGGCGAACAAATAATAATTTTATTCGAATAATCATCCAAATAAAAATTATCCAACTTTGGCCTAAAATTATTCCTTTGGCTTATAATGTGCAATTATTTTAATAAAAATTCAATCACGTGTATTAATTTTCCAGTGTTAGAGGAGATATAAAGGTTTGCAAAAATTGAATTCCTATTACGAAAGTGTATTCTTTATATCATGCCACCATTAGTCGAAAATATATCGAAGAAAAGTTGGCACTCTTTCCATTAATCGATTATCTTTCTCCCGAGACGATACATGAGTTAAAGGCCATTTTATTATTGCGGGGAAAGGGTTTTATTGGCGAACAAATAATAATTTTATTCGAATAAATAAAATAATAATTTTATTCGAATAAATTCAAATAAAAATTGTCCAACTTTGGCCTAAAATTATTCCTTTGGCTCATAATGTGCAATTATTTTAATAAAAATTCAATCACGTGTATTAATTTACCAGTGTTAGAGGAGATATAAAGTTTTGCAAAAATTGAATTCCTATTACGAAAGTGTATTCTTTATATCATGCCACCATTAGTCGAAAATATATCGAAGAAAAGTTGACACTCTTTTCATTAATCGATTATCTTTCTCCCGAGACGATACATGAGTTAAAGGCCATTTGATAATATATTATTATTGCGGGGAAGGGTTCGCGGTCATTGGAAGGCCGTGTCTCGACGATGCGTCGCATGCGTGTGCCATTGACACGAACAAGACACTCTTGGGAGTGTTATCGCTCACAGTTTTGTATACTCGATAGCATATGACTCACAGAAAACGGCGCTGTTTGCGATTTTCTGGCCGAGTCGGCTGGTCGAACGAGCACGTGTCTCTATTCGGGCGTCTTGCACACGCTGAGCAAGGATAGAAAAGAGAAAATTCATCGTTTACAAACGTTTGTGCACGTGACGTGAAATTTTATACCTCGATTACAAAATATTTTGACCTTGCCATATATAAATGTATTACACAGCCAATTCAATAAAACGCGTTTGATGAGCCTCTCGTATATGTAACAAATGAGAAACAAAAATCATTACATCAGCGATTTTTATGGTTGATATTTTTCATTACACAAGCAAACCCAAACTATATTTGGAAAACTTTGACGCGCTATTAATGAAAAACTATCCACTATACAGAAAAAAGTTGTGTATAAAAGTTGTAGAGAATTTTATTTTCTACAAGAAAAGTTTTTACCACTTTTATCGTAAGATGCACCGTTCACGGGATATTTGATAAAACGTGTTTTCCAAAATGGTGGCTGACACTCACCTCCCCCAACCGCCGCACCAACTTGAATTTACACCCAGGGGGCACGATCGAACATTTTCTAACGATAATATCAATTCTGTAAAATATTCCATTATGAGGCCCCTGGCTCCTGGACTACTAGAGATACTCGAGGACAACATTTTCTCCCGCATATTCTGAATCTCAGTAAGTCTGGAGGCCAATTAAAATGAAAATAGTAAAAAAAGCCTTTTTTAAATCGTTCAGTTTATCGCATTAATTTACGAGGCATACGTGATGGAAAATAATCTAATGAATTAGTTTAACGATATATGGGAGCCCCCATTTTATACTGTTGAACCGACCATTTTTTTTTTTTAATTTTATAGAGAGATGATTCATTTTTTAATCATTAAAAAAAAATTTGGCCACATGAAAGCGAAAATACACGAGCATGGAGTTGACTCAATTTATTAAGAATGCTTCGAGTGCTTCGATCTTCAACGAAAAATTTGATTTGACATAAAATTTGTGTTGATCGCAAAATAAAAATCTTTGAAAAAATAAATCACGATGAAAATGCTAAGAAGATTATTTTCAAACGATAATGTTGCCGAAACTTTATTAATAAATTAATAAATAAAGGATTTTTACAGACTAGAGACTCATCAAATCAGTGCTGAATTTTTCTTCGTTTAATTTTTTATCGTCCCCGTTAAAAGTTTGCGTTAAATCGGCAACTAAATGTGCAGTGAAAAATTAAAAAATTATATTTTCGTCACATATTTTTCATTTTAAAGCACAGTATGATGTGTTTTTAGGCTGCTGAAAATTATCATTATTTGACTTTTTCATTTAATCAAATTTTAAAAATTAACACGATCAGTTATTGTGAGAAAAAAATATATAAAAAAAGGAGGGGAGAGGCTCGTGTAGATAAATTTTTTATCGTATAAACGACTGATCGTTATCGTAATTGTTTTGCACAAATCGATAGCCCCTTATTATCGCTTATCAATTCTCGTCAAAGTCTTATAGATATAGATTTCATTATTTTCACAAATGGCTGAGGAAGGTATGAAATCCATCTTGATTGCCATTCATCGTCGATTCTTAGAGAATAATTGAGAAATTTTTTTGATGAATTCTTCTTGACTAATTTTTTTTTTTCAACTTTAACCTCGATGATTTTTGGGAGTTACGATGATGAGAACAAATTCCACACACGGATTGTGCATTTTTATTGTTTCTTGGCAACGATATTCGTGCGTGAAAAATAAAACATAAAAATTCCAAAACGATTACGCACAAAAATAAAACACGAATTGACCTATATAAATTGATTTGCAATATACTGCTGAGTGTCTTGAATTGTTCATTGTAAAAATGCATCAAAATGTCATTGATTATCAACATGTATCAATATCAATTGCAAAAGTCTCTCAAACGCTGAATTATTGAAAGCTATAAAATATTTCACCAGTGCCATTTTATTTTACGATCAAGTTATTTGACGATTATCGATAAATATCTCGTTTAATATTTCTTTTGCAGTGGAGTAACCCGACATAAAAAAAAAATCGTGAAATGACGAACTATTTTTTCGTTTCTAAAATCATTTCTTTTCCCCTGACGAATGTTAAATTAAATATTTTCCAAAAGTAAATTAATACTTGTTTTTAAAAGCTTTTTTTTACATATAATTTTTTCGTTTCTAAAATAAACTTTTTATCCCCTAACGAATGTTAAACTAAATATTTTCCATAAGTAAATTAATACTTGTTTTTACATATAATTTTTTCGTTTCTAAAATCAACTTTTTTCCCCCTAACGGATGTTAAACTAAATATTTTGCAAAAGTAAATTAATACTTGTTTTTAAAAAGTTTTTTTTACATATAATTTTTTCGTTTCTAAAATAAACTTTTTATCCCCTAACGAATGTTAAACTAAATATTTTCCATAAGTAAATTAATACTTGTTTTTACATATAATTTTTTCGTTTCTAAAATCAACTTTTTTCCCCCTAACGGATGTTAAACTAAATATTTTGCAAAAGTAAATTAATACTTGTTTTTAAAAAGTTTTTTTTACATATAATTTTTTCGATTCTAAAATCAACGTTTTTTCCCCTAACGAATGTTAAACTAAATATTTTCCAAAAGTAAATTAATACTTGTTTTTAAAAAGTTTTTTTTACATATAATTTTTTCGATTCTAAAATCAACGTTTTTTCCCCTAACGAATGTTAAACTAAATATTTTCCAAAAGTAAATTAATACTTGTTTTTAAAAACTTTTTTTTACATATAATTTTTTCGTTTCTAAAATCAACTTTTTTTCCCCTAACGAATGTTAAACTAAATATTTTCCAAAAGTAAATTAATACTTGTTTTTAAAAACTTTTTTTTACATATAATTTTTCGTTTCTAAAATAAACTTTTTTTCCCCTAACGAATGTTAAACTAAATATTTTCCAAAAGTAAATTAATATTTGTTTTTAAAAACTTTTTTTTACATATAATTTTTTCGTTTCTAAAATAAACTTTTTTCCCCCTAACGAATGTTAAACTAAATATTTTCCAAAAGTAAATTAATACTTGTTTTTAAAAACTTTTTTTTACATATAATTTTTTCGTTTCTAAACTAAACTTTTTTTCCCCTAACGAATGTTAAACTAAATATTTTGCAAAAGTAAATTAATATTTGTTTTTAAAAACTTTTTTTTACATATAATTTTTTCGTTTCTAAAATAAACTTTTTTCCCCCTAACGAATGTTAAACTAAATATTTTCCAAAAGTAAATTAATGTATATATATATATATTCAATAATTTATAGATAAACTATTTAAATCGGAAAGTTATCGAGAATAATTGGGGCCATCTCTCTCTAGCATCCGCACGTATTTCACATCGGTTAAAGGCAAGTGCGTTTATTGCAAATCGTTGGATTCTCAGTATAGAGACTTCCATGCTTGTTCGTTTACGTTTGATGATCGGAAATAAACGTTACGCGCTCGATGTATACGCTCATCATCAGCCACGAGCGAGAGAAGATGATGGACCGTTTTCTCCTTCTCTCTCTCTTGCTGTGTTCTATATATATATATATCATACGCGCCTGACGCATTCGATTACGCAATCGAGCGCGCACGCGGTCCTGCGAAACGCCAGAGGGAAGGGAAAAAAAAAGTCGACGATAAAGAAAAAAAAACATCGAGTTAACCATTTAAAAGTCCGCAATGCGCTCGCAAGTTTTTTTTTAATGCACTGGTAAACACACACACACACCTACATATATATATATATATATATATATATATATATATATATATATAGACATATACACACATATATCGTGCATCGTGCGTTAAACGCGTGTCGCGTGGCTTCAAACGCGAGACAACAGAGACGACACGACCGATACGATACGATACGAGGAAGTGCCCATTTTGTATACATATAGCACACAAGTGTATAACTATATAAATATAAAACAAGGTGGGTAAAATCGCGTGACTCGTATTACGGAATAACGAATGGAGAAGCTCATTATTTTACCTCGAATAAGAAACAAGAAAACATACATAATAATAATAATAATACTGCAGATACAAGTTTGGACAGACTGACAGTCGCTTCGAAAAAACAGACCGATTTATATTACACATCACTACCGTATAACGTACAGTTTATAAGGACGGCCAGAGTATTGGCAAGATTCCAAAACAATTTTGAAAAAAAAATCTGTCTCTGTCTCTATCGAGGATTCAATACGAGATTTGTCCAGAAATGAAATTACTAAGAAATGTCTCATGGGAATTATAGGACGAGAGAAAGAGTTTCAATAATTTCCATTGGTAGGCATGACAAAGTTATGTTGATAAAATTTATTTCGAAAAAAACTTTTGTTCCCCTTTACGATTGAATTTTCCTCTTTTATCTCGCAACAAAATTAATGGGATAGAGCTCATGGGAAATGGGGCAGTCTCAGAAACACATTTTTAATCCCATTTGAAGTAAAATAAAATAATAATAAAACAAATCTAAATCGATCCCACATAAATTTATATATCTATATACAAATCTGCAAGGATAATAGAAAGTAAAATAAAAACTACAATCAGAACTGACAATAATACAATTTCGAAAAAACTTCTGACCCAGTTTACGATTTAATGTCAAATTTCCTCAGGAATAAAATTGGTTCGCAATGCCTCATGGATAATGGGACAGTCTCGAGAAAACGCGTTTCGTTCTCATATGCAGTACAAAAAAAAAATAATAAAACAATTTCGAAAAAAAAAAAATCTTGTCCGATTCTTCGATTCAATTTCCCATTTTTTTTTAAATCCTCGAATATAATTCGATCGATGGAGAGTTCATGGGAAATGGGACAGTGTCGAGAAAACGCGTTTCAATAACATTCCCATTACAACAAAATAATAATAATAAAACAATTTTGAAAAAAACTTTAGACTCCGTCTATCATTTACTTTCACATTCATCCAAAAATGAAATTCGTTCGAGCGCTCATGGGAAATGGGACTGTGCCAGGAAAAAGCGATCTTCGATTCAATTTCCCGTTATTTTGAAATCCTCGAATAAAATTCGATCGATGGAGAGTTCATGGGAAATGGGACAGTGTCGAGACAACGCGTTTCAATCACATTCGCATTACAAAAAAATAATAATAATAAAACAATTTTGAAAAAAACTTTAGACTCCGTCTATCATTTGCTTTCACATTCATCCAAAAATGAAATTCGTTAGAGCGCTCATGGGAAATGGGACTGTGCCGAGAAAAAGCGATCTTCATTCGCAGGCACAATAAAATAATAATAACAACAATGGAGAAGCTTTCGCGTATCATCCGTACAGCGTGCACATCATTACACAGAAGAAAGTTTTCTGCTGCACAACGCATGAAACCACGTTCAGTGCGCAGCGGAAAAAAAAAAAAAAGAAAAAAAAACTCTCATCCGTCACGGCGTGTTACATTTGCATCGTGAATTCGACGTCGCGACGCTCCGTCGCGCTCAACAACGCTTGCTCCAGTTTCGTTCTCCCCTTTTTCAACTTTTTGCTATCCCTCTCCCCGCGCCGCTGCCGCCACGGGGACTTCTTTTTTGTTCCTATTTTTTTCTCATTCCTGGCTCTACCGAGTCCCGTCGATAAATCTTGGGCGAAATATCCCAGGGACCCTCTCTCCCTCGAAATGATTTTTCCCACGGATTTTATTTCGTCTCTCAAAACACTTGTTACTAATCTTCGTGCCTTCTTTATTCATTACCCGTCCACGAGAGCCTAAAACATTCGCGTTGACAGATTGGGAGATTAACGGGACTACAAGACAGGTTTTGTGTACGTAGTACTAGAGATACGCAACTAGAGGGCGAGAGGAAAAGGGGGGGTCGAGAGAGAGGTCGCAAAACAGCTGTCGAATGACTGGCAGGTGGACTTCCGTCTTGTTCGACACTTCACTTGGCTCATATAACCTCAATGGAATTCCTTCTACTCATTACTTTACGACGGGATACTCGAGTATCTACCAGGATCATTTACAGTGGAAAAAAAAACGATCTCTTTCTCTCTCGTTTGCTCTCACGTTCGTCGCTTTACACGCATCAAACACAAGTTGCGAGAATCGACGCCAGTCGTTTCCCGTATTTCTCTCTCAATGTCGCTGGACCGATCTCGCGTATCACTTCACAAGCTTATTGATATCCCCGTTAAATCAATCACTGTTTAACACAATGAAGAAAAGATTCTGGCTTACCCTTTTCCTTAAGCAATCCACACGCGAACTGAGTAGCCTCTGCGATGACGAGGACAGCCTCTACATTAACCGATCTCACACCACCTCGAACTTCTCATTATCACGACCGTGAGAGACTCTCTCAAACACCCGCGAGAGATGTTCCGTGTTTTATCCCCACCGCCGTCACCAACCCCCCTCTTTTTTTTTTTTATAGCGCTCCTTTCGATCACCGCGTCTTTCACATACACACACTCGCGAAAAAGAAAAAACAAAACTTTCCGAACGACTGGCAATTATTATAGCCAGAGTTTCACACGACAGGGCCTGACACACACCGACGAGGAAAAAAAACGTTTTTTGTTTGAGTTCCGTTCGTCTCTTCTCGCGCGTTCCGTCGGTGCGTGAGGTCCTTTGCGAACTGACACAATGATCACGAGATGGTCGCACCGCGCGATCGAAGCGCTAGCTGACGTGAAAATCTAGCACTCGGAAAGCGATACTAGCGCCCTCTCTGGCCATAAGCCTGGAGCTTCAATACCACCTGCATTACCAACGCTACGCTGTTGTGCTATTGTTTCCAGTGTACCGATTGGTCGACGCGCCCTTTAACTCGAGTTCAGTAGCGTCTAAACCAATAGCAAGCGTGCGCTGGAGCACCCCGCTTGTAATGATGATCCGGATTAAGGGGTCAATGTTTTTGGAAATATTACGCATGCGTTTCCGGTCACGGCTAATTTGACTTGAATATTGTTTGATCCATTTTTTATTGGAATTCCCGCGATTTACAACTCCATATTAGTATCAAAAGAATAATTAACGTCTTTTATATTTTTTGCCCATTCAAAAAATGATCAAACGTTTCTTTTATTTATTGCAGCCTCGTTTAAATATCTGTTATTGAAACAGTGCCCGAACCCGATTGTGAATTGATGTTTGCCGCCCACGACCACGAACTAAATAAAAACTCATATTGACCCAATTTCGTTGCCCATTAATAATTTTAACAAAACTTTTTTACTGTTATTATAATTTATACAATTAGTACAGCCTTGCGAATGATTTCGCCAAGTATTTTACATAATTCGTTAAATTACAAACAGTAAATTGGGTCGTTCGAAAAGTCAATTTCGATACATTTCGATTGCAGCTCCATTTCCGGTTTGGCGATCATCTCGCGCACAGTTGTGCCCGAATGGCCGACGCGGTGGCTGTATCTCACATCGCGAACAGAGGTTTACAAATCTCTCTCGGATAAAATATGTGAATTCACGAGAAAATATTGACTCTCAATTGCGCCCGGACGCAAGACAAAGTCAATCCTGGCCCTCGGAGACGAGTGTCACGAGACTCTAACGGGTTTATTGAGGTAAACGACGTTCCGGTATTTTCTCGCGCGGGTTTTCCGTCTTCTCGTGTGTGCCTGGCAGTAAAAAAAAAAAAACGACGTTTATCTCGTTTGAGGCTTCTCTTGGCTTGTTTTGTGCGATAGCGGTGGGAAAACCTCCCGCGGATATCTAACATACAAAAAACACAAAAAAAAAACCGTTCGTCATCTGTTCACTCTCTCGTGTGTGCGTCTCGTTCGTCGGAACGACGAAGAACGCACAGGCTTTTATTATGCTTCCCAGATGATCGGAGAGTGAACAAAAAAAAAAAAAAAAAAAAACGCGAACGCGATCAATCGGTGAGTCAAACTATTATTTTTGTTTCACAAAGTTTGATTCATCTCTCCCCCTAATCCTATTTGATTTGTAATAAACGCTCTTGCAACGAATCCTCCTAATTGTCGTTCGTAAATAAAAACTCATAATACGAAATGGGCGTATTTTTCGCTGTGCCAGCTATCGTGACGTTTTTCCTCGTAGAGTTGAGAAGATACTAGAGAATTTTGCTGCTCATTATTCCAAGTTTTTTGTGGGAATATTATCGATAAACAAATTTTGTTGTCACGCAAAATATCATGAAATAGAGCAAAAAATTTCCATGTCCCTCGAAAAATATTTCTATCCAATTTTCGTTAGATTTTTAAGCAGAATTCGCATTTGTGGAATATTTGTTTATTAAATTTACTGCGAAAAAGTTTAAATTTTGAAAAAAATCATCGCCAAAAGCTGGGGCTTTGACTCAATTCGAATTATTGCCAATTTTTTTTTTTTTTTGGGAGATTATTGATAAACAAATTTTCATATAATGGAATAAAGCAAATTTTTTCATGTTTAACGAAAAATATTTCTACCCACTTTTAGGTAAATTTAAGCAGAGTTCGTGTGCAGAGAATATTTGCTTATTGAATTTATCACAAATTGCTAAAATGTTAAAAAATATTTATCACACTGCCTTTTATGGCTCAGGCTCAAAAGTTGGGCCACCAACTGACAATCTCGGATTATTAGTAACTTTTTATCAGGGAATTATTGGTAAATAAGTATTATTCTCAGACAAAATTTAATAAAATAAAGAGAATTTTTTGATGGTCTCAAAGAAAACATTTTTACTCAATTTTAGCCAGATCTGAAGGAGATCTCTTGTGGAAGGAATATTAAAAAAAAAAAAGTGATAAATAATAAAATGTTGAAAAAAAAAAATCTTCGACACACTTTCTTCCCATGGGTCTTGAAACTTGAGGCCCCTAGTAAAAAAAAATTAGGATCATCAAATTTTCTCAACAGAATATTCAACAAGGCACAAATTTGATCTTCCAATAACGAATGAACGATATTTTTGGTCTGGCAAAAGCATCACCGGATGCCGAATTCAATTCCACATCCGGAATGTTTTGCTTTTTTCCTGAAATTCTTCCGGTCTGTGAATGACGTTCATTACAGTTTTTGTTACCTACTGAGTCGCTATCAAATTAGCCTAATTACATTCTCACGATTGTCACACCCGTGTACTCGTTTCTTTCCACGGATTTTCATCTTTATTTCTTTTCGAGCATCGATAAATGAACAAATTTCAGGGTCCCATTTTTAAAGCGTCAGTTTTGTTTTTTATCCACAATGTCCGATAATTTTTGAAATACGATAAGTACATCAATCATGCACCGATTGCAATAATCTCCAATTTCCATGAGTAAAATAACTATTTATAAGTTTGCCTTAAACTGCATTTTTCTAATAACAAAAATCGCACAATTTCTATGATATTATTCTCGAGGACTCTGCTACTCGGAGACCTTCCCTGACTCAATGTCACCTTACATAACTGGCAATATTTGCAAATATTATGTATCTCTGTGAAATTCGTGCAATTCATCAGCTTAAAAGTCTGGCTAGAAATTTCACACGGTCGAAATGGTTTTAGTTCACGATCTGAGATTCTCCTCGAGAATAAAAATTTGAAAAAATATCATCTTTTTCATGATTCTACACTCAGCTGCTGAAAATACATAACTAGCACAATTAAAATTATTTTAATTGACAATTTTGCTTCTTCGATTCTTCCCAGAGATAAAAATTTGAAAAAATCTTTCCACGATTTTTACACCCACGGTAACTGGTAATATTCATAAAAAGTAACAAACAAGTATAACAAAAAAGTTTGACTAGGAATTTCAAACAATTTAAATAATTTGAATTCACGATTTTCCATCTGCAATTCTCTTTGAAAACAAAAAAATCGAAAATCAAAAAATCTCCTTTTTCACAATTTCAGACTCAGTTATGGAGGATAGCGTGAGTGTCAAGTCTATGGAATCTGTAGCGACAAGTGACGAATATGAATTTGTGACCGACAAAGGAACCAGCAAGAGTCAGCAAACTTTACTCGAATTGCCAATGCTCAAGATCGCCAACAATGGTAACTTGGAAGATCTTCAAAACAATTTACGCGAGGTGAGAAGATTCTTCTGAAAATCTGATCTGTTTTTTTTTTTGTTTTTGCTAAGTGCCATTTTTTTTCCTATTTTAGGTATTGACGGAGGACACGAAAATGGAGGGAACAGGAGATATAAAAATCATCGGATGCTCTCAAAACACAAAAAAAGTTGGACAGAGTAAATTTTACGATGTTACACCATGCGTAGCTACGGAGAAACAAGACGTTATGAAACCGGACGATTATGGCGAAGAAGGTAAAATTCGAGTCATTAAAATCGATATTTGACTGCTGTAAAAATGCATTACTATTATTATTATTTTTAAATAATATACATACAATTTTATTTATAGAAGTAAATATGCCGACCGACATGCAACAAGAGTGCACAATTTTCAACGGTGTGACTTATCTCGGTGCTACGACGGTAAATGCGCCTAAATCCGAGAGCGAGATACAGAGAAATATGAGTATCCTCAATGCTGAGCAAGGCTTAAAAATGGGTGTTAAAGTTTCGGTATCGATACCGAGCAGTTCGCAGGGCTCTGTGGTGTGAGTACATTTTTTTTTTCACAGCACGCTCAAATATCCAAAAAGATTTAAATCGTCTGTCGACAAAATTACTCATTAAAAATATCGTACTTGCAAAACGAATGTTTGGCACGTTAAAGTTTTTGGCAAAATATATCGCATATATATTAAATATCTCGTTCGCAAATCGGGTCAAAAGTCACTAATGAATAAACCGTCAACCGCAATGTCATATTTTATTATCGATTTTCACAGAAATCCATGATTTTGAACTCGTGATGATTTTCCCTGATTCATAAGATGAAAATGCGTATGGAAAAATTTGCAAAAGCTCCGTATTTTTGTCAGAAATCGTAAAAATTAAATAAAAAAAAAAGATTTACCGGAAAAACTCAAAAACTTCGGGGAACAAATAGGTCAATCTAACACTTGTGAGCCAAAGAATGGTTCGAAATTAGACCAAGCATGATAAATAATAGAAGATTTATTTGAATAATGGAAGAACATGATCAAACGCTATGGAAATTTTCATATGTCATAATAAAACCTTTTTTCATTTACTAATGACTTCATTCTAGTTTATGTCACTGAGAACACTAAAATATCTGAGAATTTCCAACCCACAAAATTCTTCGGCTTTAGAAAATTTTCACCAAAATATATCTCATATATTAAATATTTAATTCAAATATTTGTATTTCCGTGGGAGGCTGTTAAAGGGAACGGTTGTAATTGTGTATATATTTGTGTGTACCTTGCGATTATTGTTTTGATTATTTGAAATGCGAATACACTCGTTGTCCATGTCCGTGATTCGAGGAATAATGTTTTATTCTCGGCCATATTGTTCGTGTATATTATAGCGTCGTGAGCTGCTACAAGAGTCAAAATCATTTCGATTATTTGCACGAAATCATTCGAAATATATTAAAGTAAATCTATATTGATGACATAATTTATTGATGATGTACTTGAATTGTTTAGGTGTGAATTTAATTTTTATCGATGGAATTTATGAGATAATAATTAAATAAATATTGTCTATTGAATTTTTTGTGATAGATATTTTCTTGTAGCTATTTTCGGCTCCAGATATTTTTCATCCATTGTGTTGTTATCTTTGATTTTTACGATACCAAACTCTTCCAGACTCTCCATAATTTCTTCACGAGTATTTTCAGCATTGTCCCTTATTCGCATTTTATTTCGTTCTCAGGCTGTACGACACGGCAACACAGCAAGCTATAAGGCACTATGAGGTGCAGAGAATTCTATTCTTCGCCCGTGGTGACTGTGGCGGAAGCTGCGCCGCCTGTTTTGGCTTCACCTGGTCACACGGTGAAACGCGCGAATCAGCGATACACCAGTGTCACGTATTTCGGTGCGACATACCGGAAGCCGTAAGTGATGTCGAATTATTATCAAACAAAATGTGTCCCTTCACTTTTAAAGAGCAGTGAGGCGTTTTTTTTTTTTTTTTTTTGGGACAAAAGATGTTTACCTATTTGGACGACATAGTACTTACGCGATAACCTTGGAAATTATTAAAATAACAAAATTTTTGTTATTTTAATAATAATTAAAAACTTGCACATCATGTAATGAAAATTAAGTCTGATTAAAACGGATGAATTATTATAAATCAGCGATACACCAGTGTCACGTATTTCGGTGCGACATACCGGAAGCCGTAAGTGATGTCGAATTATTATCAAACAAAATGTGTCCCTTCACTTTTAAAGAGCAGTGAGGCGTTTTTTTTTTTTTGGGACAAAAGATGTTTACCTATTCGGACGACATAGTACTTACGCGTTAACCTTGGAAATTATTAAAATAACAAAAATTTTGTTTTTTTAATAATAATTAAAGACTTGCACATCATGTAATGAAAATTAAGTCTGATTAAAACGGATGAATTATTATAAATGTTGTTGAGTAAATTAAATTAATTGAATCCTTTATTAATAATTTTATTTCCATAAGCAAGTAAATAATAAATGTCCAACTCTGTGATGCAAAAGTTTAGAAAACCGTAACGAATAAAGCCTGTCAATTGTATATTTTCACATTGCTTTTTCATTATCGTTTTCATCATTTTAAACAATTAAAATGAGGAAATATTGGAAATTTTTTTTTATTTTTTTTTCAGGTCGGCCAGGTATCGACGTGTTTCCTCAAAGCTTTTCAGAGAATTCCACGCTCGATGACAAACTCTCTAACGGGCAGTGATTTTAACGGTTTTAATGCCGGTACGGAAAAAATGAATTCGCGAGTATTTATCTTCGAGGTGACGCTCGAGGTCAAGGAGGAAGACGGCAAGGGTAGTTTTAGCACTGTACCAAAAGACAGAAATTGCTTCAAACTCCGAAGCAACGTGGCAAAGCAGGTTTGCCTCAGTATACAGCAAGTATCTAATAAAGATGGAAGCAGCAGTCTCGAGGTCGAGAGATGTTTTGGCGTCCTTGTCAGTCCAGGTCGAAATGTCAAGCACAGTGATATGCGACTCCTCGAGATGGTAAGAAGCTCATCAACATGTCCGTTTGTAATTTTTTTTTGTAAAATCTTGAAATGATAGAAAAAACGAAATTTTCAATCCTTTGAATTATCCTTCCGCAGCAAATAAATCCAGGATCGATTCTTCAAGATAAACAGTGCTACAATATTTGCGGTCGTTGGGATCCTGCCGATCCTGCACTGGCCAATCTAAACCTCGAAACTGCCCGGGATGGTGAAATGTTTATGACCGTCGCGGTTGATCTCGTCATCCGAAGAATTCAGGAACCCGTAAGATTTCAGATCGAAACGTCGGTCAAGGTTTACCCACAAAATGAGAGATTCTGGTATTTTACCAAGAGAAATCTCGTTCAACAGTTTTATCTCAATTCCAAAGAGGTACAATTTTTTTATTAAGTTATTCAACTAACTGGTAATGTTTTTTTGTATTTCTTTTCTTTCGAAAATTTTGTGATGATATTTAAATTTTACATTATTTTTCGACAGATTTTATCGGGCGATGGTTCGGAGCTTCATTACGAGGTGCAGAGTATCGAGACCTCGGGAGAACTCGATAGGAATCGATTAAATCTCGCTCTCAATTTGGCATCATTGATAAGATCGCCTTCTCTCACCAGCATTGATACGCTAACGCCTAAAGAGGAAATTGACTCTGGTAAGAATTTGACTTGTTTTATTTTATGCTCACCAGAAATTAATCAAAATAATATTGTATTGATAGAAAAAATAATATTAGATATAAAATAAAACTAATTCGATTCTACACCAACGATTTTAACGACCTAATCAATTCGACCAGTTTGAATACTTTCTAGTCAAATGGGTATTAGGGAATCATTTTTTTCACGTTTTAAAAATTCATGTCAAGGTTATTAATGCGATTAATAGAATCGAAGGTAATTTAGGGATAAAAAATTAATTAACTAAGTAATCCTGTCGTGATTGAAAATTTTATTAAGACATTTATTAGTCCATTAACGATTACTTGAACTTCTCTATATGCCGAATTAATCATTATGAGTTTCCTCTTGATCGTTAGATGGTGACGAGCCAATGTTGAGCGGTACCGGTGAAGTCTCGAAAGATTGTTCGGCCGATGAATTAGCGAGTTGGGCAGAAGTCCTGGATAGCTGGCAAGTGAACGAGCACCGTCCCAAACTACTTATAAAGTTGACACGCCAGGGAATTCCGGAGGCTTTGCGAGGCGAGGTCTGGCAGCGTTTGAGTAACTGCGACAACTCTCAGGAAATGATGGACAAGTACAGAACGCTCATAACGAAGGTTCGCCAATTTAACCCTCGACCCTTCCGAAATCCTGCGAGTAAAATTAAAAAGAAATAAAAACATAACGAAAAAAAAACGTCATACTCAATGTTTTTGTTTTTACATACAGGAAAGCAGCTGCGAAAGCGTTATTCTCAGGGACATCAATCGCACCTTTCCGGCTCACGATTTTTTCAAGGAGACCGGTGGCCTCGGTCAAGACTCACTATACAGAATTAGCAAGGCCTACGCGGTTTACGACGAGGAAGTCGGATACTGTCAAGGATTGAGTTTTCTAGTCGCCAGTCTCCTATTGCACGTGAGTGAAAAAAATTAAAATTCCTAATTTTATTATCAAACTGTAGTTTAACTGTCTGCGGATAAAAATTTCTTACTAAAATTTTTGGTCAACCAAAAAACATTTAATATTTTCGTAGTTTTCCCATCGACCATTCACGCGGAATTTTTTGTCGTTCAATTGAAACTAAAATAAAAAAATTTACAATTTGAAATAAAAATTGTACACTAGACTGAAATTCTTTGGGATAATCGGTTAAATTTTTTTTTTTTATTCAAGATGCCGGAGGAACAGGCCTTCTGCGTTTTAGTCAAGCTGATGTACGACTACGGTCTTCGTGACCTTTACAAGGACAGATTTGACAATCTTCACATGAGATTTTATCAGCTAAATCGCTTGATGGAAGAACAAATGCCAGAGCTCTACAAGCACTTTTGTGATCGTGGCGTCGAAACGCACATGTTTGCCGCACAATGGTTTTTGACGCTCTTTACAGCGCGTTTTCCTCTCTATCTGGTATTTCACATACTCGACGTGTTTCTACTGCAAGGCCTGGACACGCTCTATCAAGTAGCCCTCGCTCTTCTCATGGTAATGAAAAATTCTCAATCCTTTTCTCTTTTATCCTTCCTCATAAAAAGCCCAAAATATCTTTAAGCAAACGACCAAAAAAAAAATCGAAAAAATTTGCAGCTTTGCAAGAAGGAACTTCTTCAACTGGATTTTGAGAGTATACTGAAGTACTTTCGTGTTTATTTGCCAAAACGTTGTCGCAACGAGGAGGTCTCGCGTTACGTCATGAAGCTCGCGTGTTCCGTGACGCTTAAGAAGCTGAAGAAATACGAGGCAGAATTCACGGCGTTCAAAGGTAACTTCATCTTCTACGTATGAGCGGACGAAAAAAAAAAAAAAAAATAGTGTGCAACGTAGTCCGTCCGCCCTGCGATCAGGATAATCAAAGGATAAATTAAAAAAAAAATATATATATATATATACAAATCAAACCTTCCCCCGCTATTGTTAATTCACCGGGTTAGCGATAATTCCCATATTGTATTGTCTCGCTGCACGTATAATATCCACAAAAAATCCTGTCGTTCTTATAATCCGTAGTTACTAGTCTGGTTGTGAGTCTGTCTCTCTCGCCGCTGCCTCTTTTTCGTACTTTTCTCCTTAGAATTTATAATAGTGTAGTCCACGCAATAGCCTGGAATCTTAACTGCAACAGTACATGGCATGTCCATATGGAAATAAAGTATAATTTCAAAAAAAAAAAAAAAAAAAAACTTTGGTCGTAAAATATAAAATATATAGAAATATGAAAATAAAATATATCGTATATATATATATATATTCTACGATATACAAAATTTTTCGCCCTAATATATCTGGAGTAAAGTAAATGTATATTTTGAAATATACTTTGTTTTCGTCTGGAAGATTAATCGTCTTGAATCTAAACTACAAAAATACATGACATACCCATGGAAATAAAGTATTTATTTCCAAGATATTTGAAACTTTTGGCCCAAATATATCTGAATATATTAAATGTATATTTTGGAATATACTCTATTTCTGTGTGAGTCGTTTTGACGACGTAAAAAAAAAAAAAAAAAAATGGTATTCGAGCGTAGAAGCGCACGTAGGATCGCTCGTTGATCATTCTTCGACCATGCAGATATTATGGAGTATTGGATCGTACTTGGAGTATAAAAAAGAAACTCTCCTCAGTTATTCTGGTTCTTTGGTAAATATTTCTCCTGTTAAACGGCGAGTGCATGATTGCCGAATGAATCTCTCTAGTCTTGATTTATTAACCCCACGTAGATATTACTAAAAAAAAAACGATAAAAAAAAGAAAATAATAGACTCGCACTCGTAACATTTGGGAAAGTCGTAATTTGAATTCTCGAAAAAAAAAAAAAAAAAAAAAAAAAAAAAATGATGCCGTGCAGGAAGGAAGGACAATGCAAATATCTTTTGCAGAGAACGGCGGGGATGATAACGAGACCGGATATTCATCCTGGAGAATGGGATTCGAGAAATACGGTTGTCGATTGGGCAACTACTTTAATCAGAAATTCGGTCCGTACGATATTAATTATCGAAGAGTCGAACAGACCTAGACTGTTTGAGCAGATATTGATTTTTTTCAAGCCTCCTGCCCCCCCCCCCTCCCCTTCTGTGTTTGCTTTATTCCACGCCCCCCCTTTTGCGTCTTCTAACACATCGATGAACGTGATTATTTTAATTGCCCCCCTTTCACCCCTCGCTTTATTCAGTTTGAATGAATTGTGTGTTCTAATCGGCGAAACTTCGTTTGCAGGAAAGCCTCAAGTCGTTGATATTAGAGTATTTTTTATTTTTATTATTTTTTTGTACAATGTGCCGTTTGACGGAAAAGAAAAGAAAAAACTCTTGTACATCACCGTTCTGTTTATACATTATTACACATATTATTTATTAAAAAAAAAAAAACAACAACAAGAATAAAATACAGTCCTTGCATACATAGAAGTCTCGTTAGTTATTCATAATTATTATTCCCTTAATGCCCAGCCCCGTCGTTCGTCCTCGCCTAAAACCCTGCCGCAAATGCATATTATACTATTTATTACATGTGCATACATCACTATGTGCTTGGGGATCTCACACAAAATATACATAAAAACAAAACACGAAAACACACAGTTAATGTGCTCAATCGCATCTGCTTGAGTTGGTCAAATGCATGTATCGCGAGCCTTTGTCGGGACATTGCTGGTCTAACAAAATGTTTATGAAGCATTTCGCAAATGCTAATAAATCTGAGCTGATTTTTGAGCAATAACTATTGCCTATAAAGACTAATATTTCGATTTTTTATGAAAAAAAAAAAATGAAATATTCACGAAATTTCCTAATCTAAAAAAAAATATTACTAATTCTAGCATGTCACACTCTGGTCCGGTGGACCCATAAATCGCACAACTTCACTTGTTCGAAAAATTCAACTTTTCAAAGCGAATCGAACCGGTATAATAGTTTTTAGTAGTCTCAAGTATCCTCTCAAAGAATTCACAGTTGATTTTCAGTCTTTTAGAAAATAAAAAGACTGAAATTTTTTGGTCTGGCAGACCATGTGTGATGGTCTGATATACCAAAAATAAGTGTGATATGCTAGGGTTGAGGCAAGTCAAGGAACAAACTTATTTAATCTTATTTTTTTATTATCTATATATATATATTGTTCAAAGGTAATACGATACTTATTATGATAGTTTAAGGATAAAATAGAGTTGATTGAGATATAGATGATATGGAAAATGATTGAAATGATACTACGCACAATCGCATTAGTTTACGTTGTTCAAATTCATGAGCCCTTGTCGCTCTAGCAAAATTTTTACCAAACATTTCGCAGATGCTAAAACTCTGAACCGATTTTTAAGCAATAACTATTGTCTATAAAGACTAATATTTCGATTAATACGGCAAATCGAAGAGCCAACTTATTTAATATTATTTTTATTATCTACATAATTCAAAGATTCAGAATATTAAAAGAAAAATATCGGCGTGTTTGCTTTTTATCATACTTAATGAATAAAAAGGATAAATTGAGATATAAAAAAGGGGAAAATTGCCTAAAGAATTTTAGTTCGTACGAAAAACGTTATATATATAAAATATGTACTACGATACTTGAGTGATAAAAATGCAAAGATTTGAAATCTTTAAGTTGGTTTTATCCCAATAATCGTGCCTCCATAATCAAATAAAATCAATCATGCTCATAGGAAAATATTTTTTATCCATCGCTTATGGCATTATAGCCAAGTAGTTTAGGCAGCCGGCGTTGATAGCCCGTGAGCAAACACAAGATCGAAGAGCTTGTCGAACAGCTCGTTAAAAAAGAAAAAAAAACGGTTAACTGATAAGAACTGCAACAAACGATTCGTGTATAGCCGATATTCAGTTATGTTCCTGAGTTACGTGCAGAGCACAGCTCGTCGTTGGATTCTTAGATTAACGAGATCTGGTCGTGGATCGTACAATCGTCACGTTCGCCACGATGGATGCTTTTACTTTTGTTCGTCATCAGCGAGACGTAATATCGGTAATCGATCTAATTGTTTAAAAAAGTTTGAAAAAAAAAACAAAAAATTATCCGTATCTGATAATGTGATAGGGCCAAGATAAGCAAGTGAGATTTGGAAGTAAGTAAAAGCGTAAAATTGCCTCATCAGAAGTAGACAATTCTCGTATAGAGAGGGTGGTAAAACAGCCGAGAGCCTCAAAAACTAGTTTATTGTTTATACTCCCGAGCTACATTCTAATTCACATTTGATTCTAAACGCCAGAACATTTAGTCCGCGTAGTACAAAAACACGTGTCACAAATATGTGATATATATATATATATGTATATATAACATTAGTGTGTGTGGCTTAAAATGAGCAACGATTAAATTTCGCAAGCGATCACTGGCAAAGTTATAACGTTACATGTGCCAGACTCGGCAAAAGTATCGTGTGTCGATTAGTAACGCTTGAAAAGCGAGTGGCGATTCCTCGATTGTGTCTCGTGTGTCACTGGGGAATGAGCCACATTGCCAGAGCTGCGCTGGAAAGTGAGAGTTGACGATATAATTTAAAAAAATATTTTTTTAATTCATACGAAATATTTCAATAATAAATAAGCGTTAATTAATATTAATAAAAAATAATAATAATTAGTATTAATAATAAGTAATAATATTATTTGATAATTTATATAATATATTTTAATATGTGAGCAATGAAAACTCTTGCGTAAAATAAGTGAAACTCGTTGTCTCTCTGAAATTGCTCGTAAAATTGCTTCTATACATTATATGCACTATAAAATCTTTGTCTTTTATTTTCTTTTCAATTTTTATCGTCATAGAGGCGCAAGAGAATGCCGACGAGTACAGCAACGAGGTTGAACAGCTGCGAGGCGTCGTTACGAGAAACGAGGAAGAAAAACAGAGGCTCGAGGCCGAGCTCGTACAAGTGAAAGAGATGCTGCAGCGTGAAGTTGCACGAGCCGACACCGAGAGTAGACGAAGCGTCATTATAATTGCCGAGTACAAACAGGTAAACTATGGGATGTCCTGAAAAAAAAAAATGCTTTCCCTTTTCCCCCTATTTTCATATTTTATACATACTTGAAACATTTAAGCTATTTTATCAAATCTCATTGCTGTTCTCTTTTATTCATAGATCTGTCAGCGGCTGGAGGATGATTATAATACGGCTAAATCGACATTAAATGAATTGCGAGTAAGTGAGAAAAAAAATTGACAAAATTTTCATAAAATTCGGGTTATAAAGTTTCTTGAATTATTTTTCAATTTTTTTCCAAGGTCAAGGTATCAAAGTGTGAAAAATGCCGAGGATCATTCAGCGATGCGTCTAACGTGACGACCGATATAGCGCATCCTCTGGAAAACAGAAACGATCCGATGCTTCACAGAGCACAGGAAAGAGTTCGAGAATTGGAACTCGAATTGGCACAGACGAAACTCGCTCAGGTCGAGGCTGAGTGTAGAAATCAGGTAAGCTGAGACGAAAGACTCGATTACTCATTCTCATCCTTTTATTGCACTAATAATTATGTTTCTCCTTAAATAACATCAAGTATAATAATCTTATATCAACATTGGAATACTCTGATAATGGATCTGAATAAGACGCAGTTTTTGACATTGAAAATTACACGCAAAATTATTAAATTTTAAAAATTACGATTTTTCATTATTTAACACCCAATCTAAAGGATTTATTCGAGTAATATAGAGGAGAAAACTAAAATAAGTACATTTGATGAAATATAATTGGTGGAGAAAATATTTGTAAGTTCGGTAGAATTCTGTTTATTTGAAAAACGAAAATACTCTCATTTATCATAAACAGACATATCTCCTTAATTCGACTGCTATCTAACGATTTTAATATCAGAGTATAATAATTATAAAATAAAAAAATGATGAATATAAATAATCATCGAAATACCGCATCAAGTAATTTAATTATCTATCAGAGATTACGCTTTTATCTTTTTTTTTATCGATTTCAACTCGAACAACAATGAGTCCAATGTAATTATTGTATTTACTATGAAAAATAGGAGATGTGAAGAAACACGAAAGTGGGTCATAATTTTAGTACGTGAATCGAACAGGCTTAATCCACTTATTAATCAAAGATTTCCTTTAGCTTTTTTTTTCTCATCGATATAAACCGAAACGCGAATCTATGAGAAAAGCTAATCGATTTATTCAAACATTTTTTTTTTTTTTTTTAGGATCTGACGCATCAACTTCACGCGACAGCTTCGGAACTTCAGGCTGCACGAAATAGCTGGCCATGGCTGAGCAAGACCTTGTCGAGTATTAAAGAAGCAGCGAACAAGAGAGACGTCATTGGGCCAGGAGTTTTGAGACGCGAGAGTGCGCCAGTTGGTGAAATGCGTCACAATCTGCACTCTCAGAGTCGTGACAATCTCAAAGAGGTCGTGTGAGGTCTGGGTGAGTGAAATCACGGCTGCTGTCGTCTCAGCGTCAATCTCAATCGAGAGAGGGCCACGATCGGAGGCGCGTGGCCGCAAAAAAAAAAAAAAGAAAAAAAATGATAACACGATCCAATCACCTTCGAAATCGCGTAGTTCATTTCGCGTGCACGGGCGCACCGAGAGCACCCCAGCACACGATTATTCGTCCCAAAAAAAAATTATATTAATTCACATTATCGATTAATACGAACAGCCGAGGAAAGAAAAGAAAACGCCGCTCCCAAACAACTCGATACGTTATTGATATTATATATATATTTGGAAGACATTAATTGTTAGGAAACTTTGTTACGTTTTACAAGTATATTCGTTTTTATTAAGAGTCTGATATTTTCGTTAATCGGACGACGCGCATGCCATCATCAATTTCATCACAATTATTATTATCATCTGAATATCATTTTCGCCGTCGAGATTGTCCGAGCTAGCGTTATTTTTCACTTTGGCTTTCTTCTCGTAAAATGTTAAATTTTTTTCTCCCCCATTTATTGTTTCCGTCTCGTAAAATCACACAAAGAGGACGTACTCGAGGGATAATAATTTATGCTGCCATAGAAATTCGCGTTCGTACGAATTTATCGGTAAGCTGTTCCGGGTGAATAAAATCGATCGTAAAATAATTAATTATCGTAAAAGACACGCAGAAACAAAATATTCACGATACTAGACGATGTAGTATTTAAGTGTAATATGCCGTGTTTTGTATGAAACTAGTCTAAGGATCAACAATGAGAGAGATATTTGCATGATGACACTAAAAACGCGTTTAAGATCGCGAAATACAATCCAATAACGAAAGAACTCTCGAAACTACATTTCATTAATTTTTTTTTCTTACCGAAAAAATACAAAAAATTATATGACAACATTCCAAGAAAAACTTTTGATCCTCCTTCGAGAAAATCGTTTGAGACAGTTTTTCGCCATTGATTGGTTTGGCACAATTTCGTTCAATTATCGAATTATCGCTGATAGCATTTTTTTTTGCACCTCCGGAGTTGAACGAATAATTGCCATGAGTCTTGCAACGCCTGATAAAAAGAGCAGCGTGATTGACCATGACCACGAAAAATAATTGCGCGAAAGAATGTGGTCGGAGGCTCCAGAAAAATTCGTGACAATTTTTTAAATATTTTTTTTCTTTTTTTAAATGTAAATCACAAAAATTTCCAAGGTGATGAAAGTTTCGGAGTGAGTGCGTATGAAATTGCGTATTAGTACCAGACAAGGAGGAGATATTACGAGCGCACGCCTAGTCTACAATCACCGTAGAGGTAAAAAAAGAAAAAAAAAGATAAAATAAGCCGTGTGCGTCGTTCACTACCAATTTGTGGGAAAGCCGAATCAAATATTTTATTGTGTAAATAATACCGGGTATAAAAACAAGAAAATAAAAAAAGACACCTTTACGCTTAGGCTTACTAACAAACTTCCCTCACCCCCCCGAATTGTGTAAAGTCTCGAAGATTTACATCCCCCGAAATAATGTGTAGCATTCGTTCAATGACCTTGTAATTTCATTTCGCCATTGACGAAATAAAGATACCAAAAAAAAAAAAAAAAAAAAATACTAATAATAATTATATCCATGTACATATAATGAGATTTTTTTGGCTACAATAACGAGATTTTTTTAGTTGGGGATCTAATAATAATTTTTATTTGTATCATCAAAATTACCGTATCAACACGAGATATGATATGCATCATCAGCCTCTGTACGATATGCAGTATCAGTCTTAGAATATATATTTTTTCTTCGTCCTCTTATTCGTAAATTTATCCCCTTCAAAGTACGTTGAAACAAATAAAAATAATAAAAGTTGTCATTTTTTGGATCACGAGTCTACAGATTTGTGCTAATAATAAAGAAAGAAAAAAAAAAATCACAAAACTTAACACAATAATAGACTCTTGAGAAAGGCTACTTATGGCCATAATACATTTTTTAAACAAAGTTCTTTTTTTTTTTTAAGAAAGCAATAAATCTTGATGAAGATAAAACTACAGAGTGATCCAATGGTAAGAAAATATATGATAATGTTTTTTTTCGTGGTGAACTCGCCACGTGTGCGTCAATCACAAATTTTTTCATTTTTTTCTTCTTCAGGGTATGACTCGAGCCAGATCTTTGCTACAAATTCTATCGGAGCTGAGAATTACTCGCATCCCTTTTTTTGGAAGAACCCGTAACGTATACTTGAAGAATAAATGTATCACCTCATACCCAGTCTCTTGATAATCGCCCAGCAGCAATTAAGGTGAAAAGCATTTCAAGGGCGTATCAACGCGCTCCGTCAGTAAAAAATTGGTGTCCCTATTTTTTGCCAAAACTCGTATTTTGAGCTAATACGTCATCCTTTAGCTGTGCTAATTAGGCGATAGGTGAAACTTTCGTTTTGCTCGAAATATAGATTGTTTTAGAAGAAATTAAAAAACATGCGTCTTCAGCGATTTTTGCATACTTATGGACACCATAATTTCACCTTGAAGCGATGCTAAAGTCCTCGGTCGATAAAACAGGTCACTATTATCGAGTGTTTACGATTTTAATGTTGTCGAAAAAAATCCATACAGAATAAATGAAATAAAAAGATTCAAAGGAAATATCGGTATACAGTGAGATTGAGAGTTACCTAAAATTTCTTTGAGGTCATTTTTATCAATGCTGATTCTATCAGATCATAAGCCAAAGTCACGTACCACGTACCCTTTTATCTCTTCTATCTTGCACGATTTTTTTTTTCCATTATATAACAAAATCATTGAAAAATAGTCGAATTTTCAATAACAGGAACCTGTTTTATCATCAGAGTACTTTCACAAAATCTTAACAATCTCCGCTGATATTCCAGTCACTCGTTTCCTCGCTACTCTCCGTTGAAATCTCTTCGATATTCTCGTCGTCCTCGTCATCATCCTCGTCGCTGTCGGTCTCCGACGAGATCCCATCGAATCCCTCATCAAGATCGGGCATTCCAGCATCACCCGCAGCGTGGACATCATCCTGAACAATCGCCCCATCAGGCTGACGAAGTACCCTGATTGCTTGTCTACCAACTGCATTTCCTCTCTCGAGTATTCTCAGCAACCACATTGGAAATCCATTCTCAAGTGCGTAAATATCATTCTCATTCTCGATGTCATTTTCCAGCACGTCAATGAGTGGCTGAAGATCCTCATCAAGCTCATTCTCGACAATTGCTGCGATCATATTGTTGCCCTCGCCGTCACGATTGTTATTTGCCAAATCGCCATTTTCCACCTCGGCGTGCTCGTGAAATCCAACACGAGGGGCTTCAGCGACACTCGGTGATTCTGAGTCGGATATCCGGTCATGTGCAATACTCGAGAGATCATTCTCAGGTGTCATGTCTTGTATCGATGAGGAATTTGGATAGCCCGAATCCATGATTTCCGGTGACCAACTGTCCGGTGGAGTTTCCGGTGAAGCACATTTTACCTCGAGAATTTCATAATTTTCGCCAATTCTCGAATGACCCGCTTCCGCAATTTTGCTGCTGCTTCTCGTCTTATGCCTAAAAACGCTGAGATTCTCCGCAACTGCCTCTACGATCGAGTCAACGTAGGAAGCCAAATTTTCCCGTGATTCAACTTTCTCTTCTTGTGACTCTTCGTTCAATTCTTTGGAGCAATTAGCGAGCCCCCTCGGAGCCAAGAGAAACGAGGATAAATTTCCCTCGACCGAATCGATTGATTCGATTCCTCGAATTTTCGGAGTCTCGTCGTCAATGTCCGCATATTCATTTCCTCCCTTCAGCACCGCTCCGTCTTCATTCTTATACATAGAACTGACTTCCGGTGGATACCATTTTTTAACGGTACGAAAACTCGTGCTTGAGCTCGTGCCTGAAGTCGTTCCAGAGGAATTTCCGTTACTTTGTAACGAAATTTGACTAGAGCTTTTTAAAGGATTATTCGGATCTTCATCGAGCGACGATTTTTCAGCCACGTTTCGGCAAAACTCGACAGCTGCTCTCGGTGAGCTTGTGAATTTTGGTTTTTTCTCCTGTTCCCTCGTAAATACACTCGTTAGTGCCAATCTTTTTTGGAGATAATTTCCCCTCGTTTTATCAACTTCCGCAATAACGGGCGAGTTTGTCGCTTTCAGCGAATTTTCGAAGGGATGTACCAAGGACGTGCAATCGAAGCTCGGATTCGTAATTTCCGGACAAGTTTCGTGCTCCTCATTGCGAGAAGATTCGAGATAAATGCTGCAGAAACTAGCGAGCTCTTCAGGATTTTCATACGAAGTTTCATCGAATCTCGACGATTGTCTCGTTTTGTCGACATCGGAATCCTTCATCAGACTCAAGGATCGATCGATCGTTTCAACATCTCTATTTGATTTTTTGCTTTCAATCACAGCCTCTTTTTCATTTTCCAAGGATAAATTTTGATTTTGGGCTGTTTGAGAATTATCCATCGAACTTGAGTGTCGACTGGATTCGGAGGGTTCCTCGAAGGTCGATAGTCGACCTGATGCAATAGATTCGGATGACGAAGGAACGTGAGAAATATTCGTTATCTCAATACTATCAAAATCTGCCGTGTCGATGCTTCTCGTAAGGGAAAATTCGACCTCGTGGAAGTTCTCGATTGGCTTTGGGTCGTTTGGGCGTACAAAGGTCACGGGAACTTCGTAATTATTGTCCCAACGTTCCCCGCGATGCGTCTCGACAATGCCATTTCCCTTGATGCTCCTCGTGGTGGAAGATTCGATCGCGACAATGTCATGGACAGGCTCAGGGTCATTAGGGCATACAAGGGTCGCGGGAATTTCGTTATCATCGTCCCAGCTTTCCTCGTATTGAGTCTCGATGTTGTTCTCACCCCAGGTACCAAAACCGGCCTCGTACTGTTCTGGGCTTGGCACAAAATCCGGCCAATCGTTATTCCGGTCCAGTATCTCGTCATTCTCGATCTCGAGATCGTAATCGGAAAATGTCGAGAGAGCCGGACACTGAATCGCTGGGCCTCCGTCACGATCGATTATCACCCAACCACCGTTTGACAAAATTTCTCTGAGAGTCTCGGCGGATACATAAAATTTTGCGAGATTCTGCAGCAACATATCAAGAGGATATTCCTCCAGGCATTCATGATTATTTTGCGTGAAAAGTCTTATTTGATAGGACGCCTCATCGAGAATTTTTTCCTCATCCGAACGATTGTCGACGCGATATGGATATTCTTGATACGTTACAGTTTTCAGTAATCCTTCAACACCGTAAATCGCGGTAATTTCTGGTGTACGAATTCGAGTGAAAATTGCCATCTGAGAGCAACATCCGAGGTCCTCGGTTCCTGGAGGTCCTGGACAGATGCCTTGAAACGAGACACTGTACTCTGAATATCGCGAGACAATATTTCTTGCCCTGGTTGGAGAATAAAATTGTAAAAAGTGGAGTAAAAAAAACATTGCTGGTGAATTTTCAGTTTTTTTTAAATCCAATTTACGCAGCTTACCAATCCTCAAACTGTTCTCTGGTCCACTCGAATTTGTGATCCCAGTGTCTGAAGTCGCTGCTCTTCATTCGCGGGAAAAGTACGTTAAAATCAGCATTGGGAGTCGTTATTGTTGCTACCAGAGGTTTTATGTAACCAAAAACGTTGTAGGGAAAATCCATCAGGGTGTCAGGATACAAATGCTCGATTCTGAAATATTTCAATGCTTTTTGTGATTTTGATGGAATTTTTGGATAAACACAATAATAAAATGTATAAATTCGATAAAATTGACTAATATTGAGATCATTTTTGTTTTTTTTTTAACTTACAATTCTATAGCAACAACAGCATCACTGTTAATCAATCTTTTGTCTCTGTGAGTGACACTGCCCTCTAGTACATGAATGGTGAGTGGATTTGGCCTATTTTGCAGATAATCCGCATTGAGTGGTATTGCCTTATCCTTGTGACACTCGAGGGTATCTCTATCGACGTCAACACAGAGAATTTCCTCAATTCCCGGAGTATGTTTGAGATATGTGACGAATCCCATTTCCGAGCATCCAAAATCTACGACCTGCCGCCAAAAATTTGATGAAAAACAGAAATAATGAAATTGATTTTCGGCCAATATTTACATTGTCGCGATTAGATAACGAGGAGACCTCCTGTACGAGAGAAAGAAAAAAAATCGGGGAACGATTAACGAACCTTTTTAATTTTGCCCTGGTAGCGTGGATCAGAGAGAACTTTTCCAACAGCGAGATATCGTTGAATATAAGCGGGAGGAGAAAATTTCGGGGCTTGAAGAGAATTTTGGTCGTCTTCGTCATCGTAAACCGTGAACGGATCACTTGGATGTTTGCACACAGTCGCCGCCGGCACGCAACACTTATCAACATTATCGATGTTGTCTTTGAGTCTGGTCTGATAATTCTCATAAACCATTTTTCCGATGAGATAGAGCACGTGAAAGAATACGATAATCATGTTTTTTTTTCATTGACAATTAAACACGTTGAATTTACGGGCAAGTTTGCTACATCCCGGTGAGAGCGCATTGACATATCGCACAACTGGCGGCCATATTGTTGTTGTCCCCACTCACCCGAGTTGTCGCTCAATAAGCTCTTTTCTCATTGGCCGAATTTTCGTTTGAATGGACCAACCACGTATTCGCTTAGAAGCTTAAATCCTCAGTTTATCATTAACGATTTCATCTTCTATTGTTTTCATCAAGAAGAAAAAAGAAACAGCTTTTTGTTAACTACTTTGTTAAGATTTTGAACATGCCGTTAAAATTAAGTGATCAAGGAGTTAATAGAGAGAACAAGACGAGCAGCATTCTTCGGTATGTATATTATAATTTATTTTCGTGATTCAATAATATTAAAAATAATACCATTATCTATGATGTCGATAGCAGTCTAGGGGGGAGTTTTTTTGCTAACCAAGCAAAAATACAGTGTATATTCTTTTTTTTTTCTCATATAAATTATTTAGTTATCATTGACTTCCGCACTCATCATACTCATTACGATTGAAAATCATCATCGTATATATTTGTATAATATATATATTCATATAGTTTTTGTATTCGTAATTACAAGCTCTGCATTCTCTCGCACTTCGCGGATCATCGAATTTTCGCAGGATTATATATATATATATATATAGCATCTTGTCTCATAATTTTCATTTTATTACATTTGCGTACATATTCACGTAGTACGTTGTGATGCCATATATGCAATAATAATAATAAGTGCGGACACGGTATTTGCAATTATGCGCTTTTCTTTTTATATATATATATATATATATACATATATATATATATTTATTATGCAGGAGATCGCTTTTTATTTAATGGCCGTTTAGTTTACAGCCCTCAGGAACATAAAATTCATTTCACATTAATTACATAATGAATTTTTCATTACATTTTCTCATTTTCTATCTACACAAAATTCCTCTTTCGCGTGTGAAATCATCGAGATTTCTATATACGCTCACGATTTTTCATATTTACAGAGAAGGAAAAAAAAAATTATGTATATAGGCGAAAATTTCTCATTCTCATGAATAAATCTCACTTTTTAGGTACCCTCATCGAAATGCAGATTGTCAATTAGCTTTTCCACGTACTCTTCTTATCATTACGATAATTTTTCACAATTTAAATCACCCATTATTCTCGTTCAATATACTTATGGCCTTAAAATATATAACAGACTTAATATTTTTGTCTCGGCTTTACTATGAAGGTGGAATTGATATTGGAGAATTTATCGGAATAAAAGTTTAGTTGGAAAGGATTGCCCAAATGTTTTACGTTTGCTCCAAATATTTATCGCATATCTTTTCAAGATATACATTGCCTTTAAAAGCTTATTTAGCATATCGTTAAAATATTTATGTACGATGTACACGGTTGATAGAAATGTCGAACTTTTGAGTGCACTTCTTTGAGAAATGGAAAAATTAAATAAATTTTCCATTTAATTGGAGCCTGCGATTAATTGTCATCGAGTGTGAATTCTCGATAATATTAAAAGGCAAAAACGGAAATATCTGTAGGGCAAAAATGTTCTCGATAAAATTTCGGCAAGATTATAAAAATTGAGCCTCGAATTGTGTATGGCCGTTAATCGTGTCTTTCTCTCTCTCTCTCTCTCTCACTCTCACACACGAGACTGCCAATAATGAATATTATAATTGACAAACGGGATATATAATCGATCGACAAGCTTGCTGGCTTCATTTTTGGCCCAAGTGACCATACTTAGACCGTCTCGTGATTTTAATACTTTTTTTTTTAAATAAATCTTTCAAGAAGTGAAGAATATTGGGAAAAAAAAAATTTGTTAAATTGTATTATTGACTCATTGTCATTTCTCGATTAGACAGATATTTTTGGCTTTTTCTATAGGCCACGAGAGTTAATAATTTTTGTAATATGCGTACGGGATTTGTACGAGTGTACGGAGAAAAGAATAAAAATGAATATTGGACAAGTCGTTTTTTTCTTTTTACGAGCTGTTTTCGAACATAACAGTAATGAAAAAGAACTTGCACACAAAGCGACGACGTACCTAATATATTTTTACTCTTTTCTCGATTTAATTGAAGAAAAAAAAACAAAAAATCCACATGCTCCCGAGAGTGTAAATACAAACGAGAACGTCCCATTTTTGGGGGGTAAATATCACAAGTTGCAAAGTTTGTAAAGTTTGTAGTATTCAAAAGAAGATTTTTCTTTCACGAAAAAAAAAAAAAAAAGGATTTCACAGGAGGATTAAACGAGTGAAAAATAATATTATAAAAAGAAAATTAAATGAAAAAAAAACGAGAGGGTAGATTTTGAGAGTAGGATATAAATTCATTAAAATACTTTCAGTTTTGTTTTATCTCAGGCATAAGATTGATCCAATGATATAGCTATTTTATTTCCTTTCTCGACCCAATTTCTTAGTCTACCTCGTAGCTCCTCGAGACTCTTGGACTTTGCTTTGTTTATTCTCTTGTACTTGACGTCTTTTGGCTTTGTGACGGATCTGTGATTGCTCATCACACGATTATAGGTGACTTGGGCCTGTTGGCTCTCGTCTCTTGGTCTCGACTCATTTGGCGTTGTGCTGTCCGCTTCCTGCGCGAGACGCTCAAAACTACCATAAAGATCCTGAAGTCTTCCTTTGCCAACAGACATTATTGCCGCCCTTCTATCCTCAATTTCTGAATTTTCCGTTGATTCCGAGGGTTCCTGATTATTCTCACTATCAACGTCCTCCTCGACCGAATAAACGGTCTCGAGAATTTCTGGCCTCCTAAGATAACCGTTGCTGCGTCGCATTGACGAGTATTTACTCGATGGTTCGACCGCATCGGACACTGAGCGTATCACAGTCACGTCTGTGATGTTTGAACGAAATCTGCATAGAGATAAATAAATTTAATTGAAATGATTAAAAAATTATATATATATATATATTCAGGACGAAACAAATATTTGTTTGAAAGAAAACTTAGAATATAATTTAAAAAAATATATATAACATTAAATATATAGCTATATTTTATTTTGATAAAATCATTCGATTGAAAATTTCACTTTTATGTCGATTGAAAAAATGATTAATCGAATAATAAATAGATGAAAAAAAAAAATACCTCGGTGGTGCAGGATCATCGGCAGCTTCCTCGAGTACGACAGCACTGTCGCTGTCACCGAGGCTGTCCAGTCGATCGAGAGCATCGCACGGTGGTGAATCTCTCGTTCCGGTATTTCTCTCTGCCAATCGACTCTGCAATTGTCTTATAACTCTCTGCTGGCGTAGTATAATGGCCTCACGTTGCGCAAGACTCGCCTCGATCTCCTTCTGTTTTCTGCACAATCTCGACTCAAACAGTAACAGTTGGGACGAGAGTGTACTCAGCTGTTCGGCCTTTTCTCGCGTTAGCCTCGCAACAAGATCCTCCTGCGGAGAAATAAAAATTCACAGGATGAAAAATCTTTTATTCATCGTAATGGATCGTTTCGTCTATCCTATTAAATCGTGAAAAACGCCCATAGTGTTATAATAATAATAATAATACATTTAATTATTATATTTTGTTTTGTTGCTTTAACTTCTTCAATTTTATTTCTATATTTCAATGGTTCGTCCCTCTCTTATTATTATTATTATTATTATTATTATTATTATTATTATTATTATTATTATTATTATTATTATTATTATTATTATTATTATTATTATTATTATTATCATCTAAGCCATTATATATTATACTAGCTGCTGCTCGCGGCTTCGCGCACGTGTTCAATCAGTCTAAAAACATTTTACCTCTTTTCATCCCCTTAGGGGTTGAATTTTGAAAAATCTCTTCTTAGTGAGTCTCTAAATTGTAAAATAAAACTACTGACCAAATTTCATATTTAAAACTTCGGCGGTTTGGGGACTCGGCGATGATGAATCAGTCAGTGATAAGACATTTGATCCCCAAGCTGATAACAGAGACCTCTATATCTATTATTGTTAATTTTTTTATATTCGCCAAAAACCTTAAGTGGATCTTCCGAGCCCTCCCCCCACCCCACAAAATTGCAACGGGTATCTATGATGCATTTGAACCGGAAGTCCGCGTCGGAGAGTGCCATTTGCCGGAAAGTGGATGCTCATAGCGCAAATCGGTAACAAGCAGCAGCCATACAGCGTGGAAACGAGGAGAAACATTAAACCACGCGTATTGTCCGCTTCGGCAAATACGTAGTCATCACATTTGTGGTGTACAAATTCTCTTCGTCGAGTAGATACATTCTAGGATTTCAAGCTGATAGTCCGGCTTTACTGACAATATATATATATATATATATATATATAAGAGAGAAGGAGCAATAGAGGTCGTTCGTGCGCGACACCGTCGCACTTTGCCTGCCAGCAGAGCCCCTTCTTTGCTTCACTCCCGCATTCGCAATATTATGGCCAATAGAGCGAGAGTCAGAGAGAAACGCTCAGTCAGTTTTAACGGCTTATGAATAAAAGCCCCTCCAGGCAAACTCCAACGTCATAGCGATTGCAGTTTCAAGCCCGTCTATCCTTCTTTTAATATACAGCCAACAAACGAGACCAGTAGACTGAGAGAGAAGAAAACGTTGAATAAGTTGACTGTGTATCCAAAAGGCCGTTTCTCGTCGTCGATGATTCTCTCTTCGTCTTTTTACTTCTCTCTTGTCGCGATGCATTAATAATGAACAACTCTATCAGGAGCAAAGGGAATTCTGGTTGATGGATTTTGCAATAAATTACACACACACACACATGTATTCTACAACATAAACGTATTCTATATACGTATCGAATATGTATAAGATTTTCTACGATATGGGAGGGAATTATCGATATGGGTGGGAATCAAAAGCCTGAGCCCCTCAGAATCTCTCGAAAATTGGTACAAAGTTATAGATACTTAATCAGAGGGTTTTGATTATTTCCAAATTTTTACGGCCAACAAACGAGACCAGAGACTGAGACAGAAGAAAACGTTGAATAATTAACAATATCCAAAAGTCCGTTTCTCGTCGTCGATGATTCTCTCTTCGTCTTTTTACTTCTCTCTTGTCGCGATGCATTAATAATGAACAACTCTATCAGGAGCAAAGGGAATTCTGGTTGATGGATTTTGCAATAAATTACACACACACACACATGTATTCTACAACATAAACGTATTCTATATACGTATCGAATACGTATAAGATTTTCTACGATATGGGAGGGAATTATCGATATGGGTGGGAATCAAAAGCCTGAGCCCCTCAGAATTTCTCGAAAATTGGTACAAAATTATAGATAGTTAATCAGAGGGTTTTGATTATTTCCAAATTTTTACGGCCAACAAACGAGACCAGAGACTGAGACAGAAGAAAACGTTGAATAATTAACAATATCCAAAAGTCCGTTTCTCGTCGTCGATGATTCTCTCTTCGTCTTTTTACTTCTCTCTCGTCGCGATGCATTAATAATGAACAACTCTATCAGGAGCAAAGGGAATTCTGGTCGATGGATTTTGCAATAAATTACATATATAATGTATTCTACAATATAAACGAATTCTATATATATATATAGAGTACGTATGACATTTTCTTCGATATGGGAGGAAATTATCGAATGAAAAGCCTGAGCCCCTCAGAATCTCTCAATTTTTTTACAAAGTTATAGATAGTTAATCAGAGAGTTTATGATTGTTTCAAAAATTTTTATTTGACGACACTTAAAAGTTAACTGCCGATGTGAAAAATTTGGAACTCTAAAAAAATTCATTGAGTTCACCGGAAAAAAAAAATTGCTGAATCGCGGTAGAGAATGTTTCATATATATATAAGTACTGCCTGATATAACAAGGCATGTCTATGCAAATTCCTTTTTCCTCCGGAGATCTCTTCTTTTTTCATATTCTGCAGACACCACAGACTGCAGTGTAGCACAACTCGTTATGGATGTAAACGCTATTTTACTCCTACTTAATATGCCGAGAATTTCCCTTTTCACGGAACGTGTGCTCTCGAGGAATCCGTGATGAAGAAAGGGGAACAGGAAGATCCAATCTTTTAATCGTTTCCCCCCGGTACTCTCGAATTAGTACGGAATATTTATTTTCCTCATTTTTTTTTTCTTCTCTCCCTTATCGATTCGTGAATTGATTAGAAATTTTAGAGGATGGAGAAAAATAAGCCTCGACGAGATTTTGATTTAGGAGAAAAAACCTCGAGAAAGTTTCCTTGTTAAGACGTGGATGTGGGGGGGGGGGGGGGAGAAGTCTCGAGAAAGTGTGATGCGGATCAGTAATTGCAGGGTTTGTGCATTATACTGTGTGACTATTATATATATATGTATGTATATATATATATATATATATATATATATGTGTGTATATATGTATATATATATGTATACATGTGTATATATGTGTATATATATGTATATATGTATATATATATATATATATGTATGTATGTATGTAGTATGTTTGAATGGGGGCGGATAGCGTTGAAAAAATATAATGAGTTAGGGGAGAGTTTTGAGCAATAATTTACCTGTAATTTGAGAGTCCTTCGCCAGGCTAGCATCTGATGTGCCTGTGCCCTTTGCCTCGCCCTCAATGCTGCTATAACAGACTTTGCTTCTTCCAGTGACGTCACTTCCACCTCTATACTTTCGCGATGAAGCTCGTTGCCTGTTATCGCACTGGAATCGTTGCTTATACGACCCTCGGTGAGTGTTGCTAGTGGATTATTACTTTCCAACGATGTCTCGTCGAAACTGAAAAAAATTAAACAATAAAAACCTCTTAGTTTTTTTGTTTGTTTGCAAAGAGTAAAAAGTTTTTAAGTCCATTGAAATTATCGAAATTAATGATTGAGGTACCTAGAAAATTATTAGAACGTTTCCAATAATAATTTGAAAATTAATCAAGTTTTTTTTTGTATTGACACCATCGTGATATTTTGTGATTTATTGTGTATTCTGATTTAAACGTATTTTTGTGCCTTTGTGCTGGAAGACTGGGGGTGTTTCAGTTATAGTTATCGGTTTTAAGGGTATGATTGTCGACATTCACTAAAAAATATTCCGAAAACATGTACAAATATATATATATATATATATATATATATATATATATATATATATATAAATTATGTAACATATGCGAATATAAAAAGCCAGAGGATATTTATAATTAATATATATATATAGTGGTGCATAAAGAACACATAGAGATTTTGGAGGAAAATATATATTAATTATAAATATCCACTGGCTTTTTATATTCGCATATATTGTTACATAATTTGCCATATAATTATTAAGCATACATGAAACTTCAATTGTACAAATACTATTGAAAAAAACTTGTCGAAAATTCTTGGTCACTAGAGAAAATAGATCCAATTATTTGCGAATACAGCGTCGTTAATATTTTTTTTTGCAAAAAGTATATTATTTTGTCCAAGCTTAATTCCATTTTAATCGTTAGTCCCTCAAAAGCTTGTGTACAAAGAATTTTCAAAACTTGGAAAAGGTCCTCCTTGGAAAAGGAAAACAATCATATATGACTGTTAGATCGAAGATTGATATATTGATTAAATTTTTAAGGTAAACTTCTAATATTCTGAATTTATCTTAGAATATACGAGCGATAACATCAGCTCAAAATATATTTCTATTCTCTGGAGGAAGGGGGTGGGCTAAAAAAAGAAGCGATAAAGCTCTCCTGCACATTATTGATGCATCACCAAACACTCGAAAACCCATTTCATTGTTATCGCTCGATCATTGAATATTCAACACTAAATATTCATTGGGCGATTAACTTTATAAATATGTAACTCAAAAACGAGATAACCCATATGGTCAAACGAATACAGAGCACTGATATTTTCATTGCGGATGAAACATTCACGATTTATTTTGGATTGGCACGCTACGAATGAACTGATAAGTGCTTTTTCAACTCGAGGGCTCGTTTATTATGGCAGGCAGGCAGGCTTATCAGGAGTGTAGAAATGAGGGGAGTCCATTTCGTGTCAGAGCTCCATTTGACCCAACCGGAAAGGGTGTATATTATCTACAGGCGTGTGGGTTCGTCTAGTCCAACGTTCGATAGAGATTAAATTAACTTATGCACCTCTTTGAACCACGTTTTTTTTTTTTTTTCTATTACTATTCATACATTAGAAATTTGCTTCCGGGTTATTGACCTCATTGGCGTGTATAATTCTAAAAAATTATTTTCATTCCTGTCCGGATTTTTTAACTAAAATTTTTGCACTGTTCCTACTGCTGGTCGTTTAGTGGAATTCACTTATGCACTTATTTCAACCTTTTTTTCTTCACTTTGTCCTGAACTGAATTACCAAAATAATGTATAAATATTATTCGAGCAATTTGGTTCCCATTCATTGTCGACATTGGCATTTATAATTCTGGTCATTTAGGGGGGAATTAACTTACACGCATTTTTAAATTATTCTTTTTCTATACCATATATATATATATATATATATTATTGTGGCAATCCGCACCCGGCCCATTATCTCCATTGGCCACCTGACACTTTTGCTCGAGGCATCAAAAACACCTGCTCGTGTCTCCCTCCAGGAAGATGCAGTCCATTGAAATCTTCATAACCCTCACAAATGAAGATGCAAATTAAGACGAATGTTATTTAACTTTCATTGCCTTTTCGAGAAATAATATTTCGAGCTTATTTATAGTTTCATATCGATTCAATAATTCTTTTGACTTCAACTAATTGATGATTTTCTATGTCCCAAAATTTTTTTAACTCTCTCTCTCTCTCTCTCGAATTCCCAAGCTCAGATGCTTTCAAGTTCCATTAAATGGTCTACCGTATTGCGAGTTTACCCCAATGACCTTCCATTCTCTTCTTTTCTTTGGCTTTTTCTTCGTCTAGACGCGCGAAATGAATTAAATACGTTCATCGATTTTTTCCACCAGTTAGAAACGAGACAACTTGTCGTCACTACATCTCGAAAATTCTCGAGCAAGATGAGATCAGATTCTCTTATCTGATTGTTGGTTCCTGTTTGTGGGCATTTGCACTTCAGATGGGACAGGACGATTATCTTGGGGTCAGATGAATGACGACGTCGTCGTCGTCGTCGTCATCAAGGAATTGCTGTACTATAATTAGCAACGTAGATTTCTCTTGGTAAATGTCTTATGGGATGGGAAATTCAAGCTCTGATTTAGCTAAACGTCCTCTTCCTCTGACTGTCTTTTCTTGTCTTCGGCAAACTAAAATATTATGAGTGCGCAAGAACCTTCATTTTTTTATTCACCATCTCTCGTATGTTTTTAAAAACCCTGATAATATTTTTTTAATTTATATAAAAGAGTTTTACCACTGAATTCGATTCAAAAATTAATCCATAGAATTCTATTATGTTATTAACATTCAAATAATTTCAGTTCATTCTCAGATATTTTTTCAACCCGATGATGGTTTTTTTTTATCCTTTGATTGCAAATTTAAGGTGGAACTCTGCGATATTTGAAAAAGCGGAATTTCGACGAAACTTCGTAGATAAAACGAGTTAAAAATTACTATGAAAATTATATCGGGTTTGATCGTTTAGTTCTTAAGATATTGAATATTAAAATTCAAATATATTTAACGCCTTATGGACAATTTTTTTCTGGCTGGCTTATGAAATTCGTTTCAAATGATTTTTAAAAAAAGTGGCATTTTTATGAAACTTGAAACTTGGTTTAGAAATTAGTAAAATGGGTACTGGAAAAATTTCATCGGATTCGATCATTCCGTTTTCAAGATATTGAATATTAATGTTGTTGTATGAAATATTCAAATTCGATTAGTCGCCCGGCCCAGCTAGCGCTGTCCATGGATAGTTTGCTCTCCGCGCTGAATACCTCACCATTCCTTTTGTAGCATTTTTAACCTTAAGACTTATTAACGAAATATATTATACCGTACGAAATGATTTTTTGCCCTTGGCTCTTTGTTTTCAATTATAGGATGACTTTAACTGAACAATTAAGATTTTTATAACAATTTAAACATCGCGAGAATGTTTTGAAATTTATAAAGATAAATAAAAGAGAGAGATAAATAAAAGATAAATAAAAGATCCTAAAATTTTTGTAATTTAAAATTATAATTCAGATTTTGTTTCGAATGTATTTATGATTATTCACTGGTGATCTTTAGATTATGAGCTATTTTGATTTTTAATGCCTTTATAATATTTTTTTCCTCCATCAATAATCAGCGACATAAAAAACTTTAGGGACGATTTTAGGAGCAGTTTTTTTTTCCATTTTTTGTTAGTAAAAATATAATTGATATTACGAGCTTCAATTTAGGACTCATAAATTTATGTCACGACCCTACATGTATTATACACATATTGATGTAAATTTCTTGACCTCTCGAACTTTCTTCTTTCACGAGAGATGAAAGCAGCAGAGCCCTCGCTTTGCACAGGAAATCGATGATTCGTGCGTTAACGAGACGTTTGAAACTGACTTAAGGACTTATGAACGAAATATATTAAGATTTTTATAACCATTTAATCATCGTGAGAATGTTTTGAAATTTGTAAAGATAAAGTCCTAAAAATTTTCAATTTTTAAATTATAATTCTGATTTTGTTTCGAATGTATTTATGATTATTCACTGGTGATCTTTAGATTATGAGCTATTGTGATTTTTATTGCCTTTATAATATTTTTTTCCTCCATCAATAATCAGCGACATAAAAAACTTTAGGGACGATTTTAGGAGTAGTTTTTTTTTCCATTTTTTGTTAGTAAAAATATAATTGATGTTACGAGCTTCAATTTAGGACTCATAAATTTATGTCACGACCCTACATGTAATATACACATATTGATGTCAATTTCTTGACCTCTCGAACTTTCTTCTTTCACGAGAGATGAAAACAACAGAGCCCTCTCTTTGCACAGGAAATCGATGATTCGTGCGTTAACGAGACGTTTGAAACTGACTTGTGGACTTATGAACGAAATATATTATACCGTACGAAATGATTTTTTGGCCTTGGCTCTTTGTTTTCGATTATAGGATGACTTTAACTGAACAATTAAGATTTTTATAACCATTTAAACATCGTAGGAATGTTTTGAAATTTATAAAGATAAAGTCCTAAAATTTTCCTAATTTTAAATTATAATTCAGATTTTGTTTGATTTTGTTTGATTTTGTTTGATGAATGAATTTATGATTATTCACTGGTGATCTTTACATTATGAGCTACTTTGATTTTATTGCCTTTATAATATTTTTTTCCTCCATCAATAATCAGCAACATAAAAAACTTTAGCGACGATTTTAGGAGCAGTTTTTTTTCCCATTTTTTGTTAGTAAAAATATAATTGATATTACGAGCTCCGATTTAGGACTCATAAATTTATGTCACGACCCTACATGTAATATACACATGTTGATGTAAATTTCTTGACCTCTCGAACTTTCTTCTTTCACGAGAGATGAAAGCAACAGAGCCCTCCGCTTTGCACAGGAAATCGATGATCCGTGCGTTAATGAGACGTTTGAAACTGACTTGTAGACTTATGAACGAAATATATTATACCGTACGAAATGATTTTTTGGCCTTGGCTCTTTGTTTTCGATTATAGGATGACTTTAACTGAACAATTAAGATTTTTATAACCATTTAAACATCGTAGGAATGTTTTGAAATTTATAAAGATAAAGTCCTAAAAATTTTCAAATTTTAAATTATAATTCAGATTGTAATTCGAATGTATTTATGATTATTCATTGCTGATCTTTAGATTATGAGCTATTTTGATTTTTATTGCCTTTATAATATTTTTTTCCTCCATCAATAATCAGCGACATAAAAAACTTTAGGGACGATTTTAGGAGTAGTTTTTTTTTCCATTTTTTGTTAGTAAAAATATAATTGATATTACGAGCTTCGATTTAGGACTCCTAAATTTATGTCACGACCCTACATGTAATATACACATGTTGATGTAAATTTCTTGACCTCTCGAACTTTCTTCTTTCACGAGAGATGAAAGCAACAGAGTCCTCTCTTTGCACAGGGAATCGATGATCCGTGCGTTAATGAGACGTTTGAAACTGACGGAGATACGAAGACTTGCATGATTACCAACTCACGAGTCCTCTATTTGTAGGAGAATCGATATTTACTTAGTTCAGATACTGTGACTAACGGGTGATGTTAGATACAATGATAATACAATATAGACACACACAGTCAAACAAAAGCCTCGCATCGGTGAACACTTTGCGTCTCACACAAACATATTGAACGATCGTTGTTGGCGCAACAAATATTTCGCCATTGACACTGATCGAGTTGTTTTCATTTAACCGAAATGGCAGGCGGTATGATTCATGTGTGCACCGCATGAATTAATCCACGCGCCATTTTATATTCACTATTTGATCGAATCAATTTATCGGGTTACGTCAAATCGCGAAATAAATGACAGTCTCTGTTTTCATGCTTGAGTCAATCGATAAATATGGCAAGTATTTTATTTTTTATACAGTCATTTTTTAAATTATAGAATGACAAAATTTGATTGTTCTATTAGCAAAATTCTGACAAATGAATTTGGCAAATTAATTATATTTTATAATTTTTTTAGCGCTAGAAATGTTTGAAAATAAAATCGAGAACGAACAATCCGTTTGTCCAGTTGATTTTGTAACGTGACGAATATTTATCATGTACTCAAAATTCATCAGTTTCATCAAATTGATGAATTTATCATTTTATTAGGAATGTTTGCGGACATGAAATTATGAGTTATTTCAACGTTTGATGGACAAATATGTACATTAGATATGATCCCTAGCGAGAAATACGTCAACAAAATAAATCGTACAACGCAGATCGTTATTTGCTGATTAGCGATACATGCTGAGAAATCTATATACATTTTTTAGCGATCAGCCTATCAAAAAAACACAATATTTAATTAAAGCATACACACCGGTGGCAATTAATTAATTTTATTTAAATTTATGATCATAGAATTTGTGCGAAAAGATCTGGTGCTCAATATATATAGTTCATAATAAAATCCTATAGAACGCCACACATTTTTTCATATCTAACGAATTTTCAAAGTTTTAGACCTTTTGACCTTTTTCTTCGTCGTTGCTCCTTAATATAACTCCTCAGCTCTTTCAAAAAATTATTCCACCCTTTTTCCCCAAATTCACACGTTTTGCAAATCTGCTGCTTTCACTTTAGCAATCATGAGCGAAAAAAATAAATAAATTATAGACAGAATATCATGAAGATTTCTTAACCGGGAAATCCATACGAAAAAAAAGAGTACAATCAAGATATATTTTTAAGGAGAATTGTTAATATAACTCTCTAACATTTATCCGAATAAATTCGAAGTATGTGCAAGGATAAAATATATATAATTTAACATATAAATATATTTATATGTTAAAATATTTTTTGAATATACTTTTTTTTTCATGGGGTCAAGCAGAGCCACGTGTAATCCCCCCAAAACGGACAGAAAAAAATGTGCGATGTTCCAGGATTGAATATTATATTAATTAATCAATGAAATATCGGTTTCACGTGCAAGAGAATTTTATTACGGCAACCGATCGGCATTTAGCCAAAAATATATTCGTTTCGATCTCTTCGAAACGGTTCCACATTTCAAGCGTAATCTTGGGCTACGTGCCAGTTGGGATAATCCCATGAAATCATTATACGTTAAGACCATTACAGTATCACGCTGATGAAACCGATTCGGTTCCCTCTTTGTTTCATCCTGTCGATACCCTCGGAGTGAAATTCTCCGTCTTATAAATTCGCCCTTGATCTCGATTTATCTTTCACGCTTTAACAACGACCATAAATCATCCCTTCTACAATATAGCATAAATATATATATATATTTATAAAATATACTAGAGACGACTACAAATACTCGAACGATGTCAGTAACGTGCCAAGATCTCTGTTAGTTCTATATATATATATACGTGAGCTGAATCGTTCTCAGTGAATACAACAAGAGCATGAAAAGTGTGAAAAGAATGAAGAAAATATGGCAAACTCAATAAAAAAATAAAGAATAAAACACGAGAATAAATCATGTGAGAACGAGTGAAAGTGCCTTTCGTGGCTGAACTTATCTGTTTTATCTCGCGCTTTTCGTCTCTGAGCCTCTTGAACTTTCTTCACTGCGCACTCTATATACTTCTTTAGCTATCCTTCGGAGTTTTCATTCAAGTGAAACGGTCGCTTTTATATTATTTCGGAAGAAAAAAAAAAAACATCGAGCCGATAGTAGACGACTCGAAGAATTTCTCTTTCCCCTTTAATACTCCTTGAAACATTTGAAAATTCTTCCCAAAGTCTATTCTTCGACCCTTGTACTTCTCTACCGTTTTTACCCTCGTCCGCTTCCCTCGACGCGCGAAATGCAACTGATGCCAGTAGTTTGGCGAATTTCGGTGCGCGCCGCAGCGGCGACGAATCAAGAGAAGAGCGTTATAGTAGGAGAAACGAGCGTGGCAACGTGTGTTATTACAGACCGAGACACAGACGAAGGTGCCCCCTGATCCGTTGGCAAAACTTTACTTCCTTTTCGCGACGACCCCTTTCGATAGGATGAATGCACACACAGACACACATACATTTATGTATAGGTAGATCATGCGTGCAGGTAATTCCTCCTATACATCTATATATGCTGACTGAATTTCCTACCGCATGTCCATTCAGCGTATGGTTTCTCCCATATTTATCCCTAATCTATATGCCATTTTATATATGGGCTGCGTTATCGCTACGGATAAATCGCAGGTGAAAAAGAGAGGGTGCTTGTAGTTCATTAAAAAGGGTGCGCGAACGTGGTTCGAGGCAAACCCCTTTTTTTTCCTCTACCCTTATTAACTCTCCCTCTCGCCAGCGCTCGCTAATTCTGAGCTTATCGAGAATGCTTCTTTGAGTGAATTTATATATGCGAATAATGTAATAATGAAATATCGCTTAAAAGAAAAATATATAATTGAGATATCTGCGACGAAAATATATTTGAGCCATATATTATTTATGTAGATGAAAAATTAAATATTGATAAAATATATATTTGAAATATATATTTTCGCGTATATTTTCACGGGGATTATAACACGAATATATATATATATATATATATATATATAGACTATTTGCATGCCTATATATTAGGACGATAAAAGAGAAAAGGGTGGAATGATGAGAGAAACCGCGGAACACCCCGCGGGCCATCGACAGGTGGACTGGCAGATGTTTTGTGTAATGAATAAAAAAAAAAAAGGCGCAATGTTTGACCACGCGATGGAAAAAATTACGTTCGTATAGAATTGAGAAGAGATTAAAAAAGTTTGAAAAGATAAAGATTAAAAATTTAATGACGAGAGGGACACGCTGATCAATTTTTTCCTAAATTCTTTATCTCGAGAAGGAGAAAAAATAAATTCAGAAAAAAAATGATAAATCAATGACACGAGGCACACGTGGATCAACTTTTCTTTTTTTTTTTCATTGAATTATCTCTGTTGCGATCGTAGAGCTTTTTTCAAGTGTTTATAGTGGACAGTTCCAGTCCCGTCGACGTACGAATTGCAACTGAGGCCAAATCCGCGAGAGCTGTACGTGGCATCCTGTATGCACATGGCATGTATACGTTTTGCATATATTTATACCCACCTCTCCGTCTCCTTCCTCATATGTATATATCGCATTCAAAACTAGCAACGGAGCTAGTATGGAGCCGAGAGTAGAACACATCCAGCCAACTTTCCAGCACGTACAAACCCCAGCGTGAAGCTTTTCTCTCCCCCTCTCGGTCTAAATATATCACGAGTATATGTGCACATATATATATGTCATACTCTCTCTGTTGGCTGTTTCTCTTCTGTCTCTATTGCTGGAAACTATAGCAGAGGTAATTGAGCTTGTTCTGTGTAGTCTTCCCCTTGCTTTACCGATATTGCACACAAATCGTCCTTCACGTTCTACATATATATCCACATGCATTATCAATGTGGGAGGATCCTATTTTATTATCCCTTATCATAGATAATAATCTACACGTCTATATATTATGCATACAAAGCATCGATGAAAAAAGATACAAGGAAATATAGAAAAAAAATGTAAGAATGGCAGCGATGAGTTAAAACTCGGCGCGCGCCTCTCGCGGCCATGCTGGTCTTTAGCGGTATTGGGCGACGTCAGTACTCGGATCGGTGACCGCTCAGCCACGCGCGCAGACCGACTCAACAAATCTCGAGCTATAGAGTTCATTGCTACATATTACAATAAGAAATTTACAATTCAATTGAATAATCTGGAATTGCAAATATAAAATCGAAACGATCGAATGTTATTTTGTCTCTTTTTGTTCGACGGTCATGGACATCTTGACAAATTTTTAATATAGCAGAGGCATTACTTTGCACCTGAACCATTTATATAAATCGTTTTGCGATCACAACATCCCGCGTGAATTGGCCAAATGGTTCAAAAGTTCATAAATGTGCAAGTTCATAAATGCAGAATGTGGTGGGTTGACATTTAACCCTGAGTATGTTCTATCCTAATTTCGAGTCAATAATTGGAAACAAAATATGGAGTTAGGTTTGCTGTTTTCTAAATTTCTAGGAATATCGTGATAATAATTGATCCATATTTTCACGAGCTTATCCATTTCTCCTAAAAACTTATTTTATTTTAAACACATTGAGAATTCAACGAAATTACCAATGATATATAATTCCGCGAAGCGAATCAGAGTCAATGGGGAGGACTCTTTGAAAATCTGCGAGGTTACTCAAGCCTATAAATTTTCTAAACAGTCACAGCCGATTTAAATAAAGTGTCCCAACTTATCCCAGCACATATTTAAGATGATTTTTTAGTTTCATTTTCCTAACTATCTCGATGGATAAATCACTTTCCTCGAAATATTCCCTCAATATATTGTGATCGATGCGAGCCCCAGATATTTTCATACCCGGACCGTTTTTATGGTCTTACAGATATTACGTTTGCGAAAAATAATACGAGAGCAGTCGACGTCAGCTCGACGTCACTTTGCAGCCAACGATGACGAACGAGCTGAGAAATGGAAGAATAATAATTTCTGGCCGGTTTTGTAACACCATGCAGGAACAGTAAATGTGAAAGATGGGCAGGGGGTGTACGAGAATATTCGTTTATGTATATATGTATATATGATGAATGCGAGTTGCTGTTCATCCCACGTGAAAATCCTCGTCGAGATGTACACGAGAATTGCAACGACCGACGTGGATGTAATGGCTTTGCCGAGAAGAGGCTTTCCTCTGTTCCTGCATGCCATACACATCAGCCAAATCCTTTTTCCGATTGCCTCCTGCCTATTTGCGTTTTGGCGTCTGCTCTCGTTGCTATGTATATAAATAGAAAAATATCTACACACATTTTTGTCTCTCTCTCTCTCTCTCACACACACACACACACACACACACACACACACACACACACACACACACACACACACACACACACACACACACACACACACACACACACACACACACACACACACACACACACACACACACACACACACACACACACACACACACACACACACACACACACACACACACACACACACACACACACACACACACACACACACACACACACACACACACACACACACACACACACACACACACACACACACACACACACACACACACACACACACACACACACACACACACACACACACACACACACACACACACACACACACACACACACACACACACACACACACACACACACACACACACACACACACACACACACACACACACACACACACGCACACACACACATCCACCCGCAATCCTTCTAAGGGATCAGAAATATTTTTATAAATTCCGGAAGGCATTCTTAGCAATTTATATACTGTCACATATTCCCTGAAATTTCTGGGATTTTCGCATAAAGTCTCAAGAATGACGAGGATTTTTTTGTTATTTTTTTACTTATTATAATTTTTTAAATTTTGTGTATATCTCGTTGAAAATATCCGCAATGAAAAAATGGTATGTTTGCGTACGAAATTTATTGCCAGTCATAATTTGAATTTGATAAATTATTACTGGAGATGTGTAATTTTGTCGATACATATCAGTCGACTGGGAAACTTTCAGTGGGGGCTGCACGGCACGAGCGATATCATATTCGCATATATTTCCCAGGGGAAACGAAATTTTCAACTCGAAAATATGGCGACGGAAGCAAAACGTTGATATAATCGAGTGAAGGATTCAGAAATGGATGGCAGCCATGCGACTCCTGGTGGCAATGCTGGCAATTACGATAATGGACGCTTACAAGATCAATGCTTGACAATTGCAATATGGAACTTTATGAAAATATGTCCAAAACTAAATTCTCTACAATTTACATTCAATTTATTTTCCGCTTGAGGCCTATAGTTCAAAATTACTTAAGCAAAAATGCACAAAAAAAAAATCAATTTCAAGTTTTTTTTGTTTTAATATTTTGTGAGGAATTTTATTCGACGGCCATATTTGCAATACTGGCAGTCAATGATTCTCGTAGTGGATTAGTTTCTCAATACACCTGTACATTGGACATTATAAATCTCGTAATATTTTGCAACTGAAACTGAAAAAAAATCAATTTCAAGTTTTTTTTGTTTTAATATTTTGTGAGGAATTTTATTCGACGGCCATATTTGCAATACTGGCAGTCAATGATCCTCGTAGTGAATTCGTTTTTTCAATACACCTGCACATTGGACATTATAAATCTCGTAATATTTTTCAACTGAAACTGAAAAAAAATCAATTTCAAGTTTTTTTTGTTTTAATATTTTGTGAGGAATTTTATTCGACGGCCATATTTGCAATACTGGCAGTCAATGATCCTCGTAGTGAATTCGTTTTTTCAATACACCTGCACATTGGACATTATAAATCTCGTAATATTTTGCAACTGAAACTGAAAAAAAATCAATTTCAAGTTTTTTTTGTTTTAATATTTTGTGAGGAATTTTATTCGACGGCCATATTTGCAATACTGGCAGTCAATGATCCTCGTAGTGGATTCGTTTCTCAATACACCTGCACATTGGACATTATAAATCTCGTAAATATTTTGCAACTAAAATTCTCCCTCGTGTAGCATATTATTTGTCTGAGAATGGAAACCCATATCGTTTGCATATGTATACTGCTCACTCTCGCTCTCCAGACTCACTATTTCTCTCTCTTTCCTTCTCTATACACAAAAAAAAACAATTTCAAGTTTTTTTTGTTTTAATATTTTGTGAGGAATTTTATTCGACGGCCATATTTGCAATACTGGCAGTCAATGATCCTCGTAGTGAATTCGTTTTTTCAATACACCTGCACATTGGACATTATAAATCTCGTAATATTTTTCAACTGAAACTGAAAAAAAATCAATTTCAAGTTTTTTTTGTTTTAATATTTTGTGAGGAATTTTATTCGACGGCCATATTTGCAATACTGGCAGTCAATGATCCTCGTAGTGGATTCGTTTTTTCAATACACCTGTACATTGGACATTATAAATCTCGTAATATTTTGCAACTGAAACTGAAAAAAAAACAATTTCAAGTTTTTTTTGTTTTAATATTTTGTGAGGAATTTTATTCGACGGCCATATTTGCAATACTGGCAGTCAATGATCCTCGTAGTGGATTCATTTCTCAATACACCTGCACATTGGACATTTTAAATCTCGTAAATATTTTGCAACTAAAATTCTCCCTCGTGTAGCATATTATTTGTCTGAGAATGGAAACCCATATCGTTTGCATATGTATACTGCTTACTCTCGCTCTTCAGACTCACTCTTTCTTTTTTTCTCCTTCTCCTATACTCTCACAAAATCGTTTCCCGGTCTACTGGGGTTTCGGTCTTGTTTGGCAAGCTCGTAAATTCGCGCGCTTCCTCTGCGCACAGCGAGACACATTGCTCGAGAGTCGCCCCCTGGCGACCAAAAGTCTTCCTCACTTCCTCTTCTTGTCTCGCGTCCATTTGCGTGAGAGAAAACTTAGGCGAGAACGATATTTTTGCTTGTTCACGTTTGTGCCGCCGTAGAGATACAGAAAAATATCGAATAAAATTGGCAAGAAGAAGGAGATATATAGATGCAAAACGAAATGGGAAATCCTCGTGACCAAAAGTTCAAAAAATGCAGAGGAGAATGACGAACGAGCAATAATGAAAAATAATAAAAATAGCCAGAAGGGAAAAGACGACGAGTATGAAAAAATTCTCAGCAAGCTTTCATCACTTTTCACAGTGTGTGCTTTTCTATTTTACTCGTAAATGTGTATCTCGCTGACATTTATCATGGCCGAATGCAGTATTTTATACACACGTATATATATATATATATATATATAAAATGTTACTCCAGAGAATGGATGATATATATATATATAAAAAAATCACTCCAGAGAATGGATGATATATATATATGTATATATATGTCATCCATTCTCTGGAGTAAAATTTTACACAAGTTTGTTTACTCGTTGTCACCACAATTCCTATGGGAATTGCACCTCACTGACTTTCCATTGTGGTCAATTAATTCATGGATGACACCCTGAAATGGGCCTCATTTGTGGTTTTTATTAAAAAAAATTAACAGAATGGGCTTTCTTTTTACTTGAAAATATTTATCTCACTGACATTATATATTCACCGATCTCTCGCAGTATTCACATAATTGTACGCATATATCTCTGTGGAGTAAAATTTTCCATGAGCTGTTTACTCGCGTCGACACCGTACACAATTTCTTCGGGAATTGCTCCTCGCTGACTTCTCATTTAAACACGGTGAACTGGGCGACAACCTGTAATATTAACGAGTTTATATCTTCAGGAAAATTCAGGGATGCGGTAGAGACTCGAGTGAATATTCGTGAAAGGGGTTGGTAATGCGTTGTCATGAATAATAAATATACATATTAATTTTCACCTCACGTTTATGCAAAGGAAAACAATTTTTCTACGTTCTCTTTTATTTTTAATGAGACTCATTTGAATTGAAAACAAATCTCTTTAGTCGAATTGGACATGGAAAAATTACTCGGGATAATTATTTTTGTCCAGAAAATATTTCACTGCTTTCAATCACGAGTGAGTATATATATGCTCACTCGTGATTGAAAGCAGTGAAATATTTTCTGGACAAAAATAATTATCCTGAGAATTTTTTCCATGTCCAATTTGAACTAAAGAGATTTGTTTTCAATTAGTATATATATACTAGTGAGAATATATATACTCACTCGTGATTGAAAGCAGTGAAATATTTTCTGGACAATAATAGTTATCCTGAGAAATTTTTATTTATATATATATATATATATATATATATATATATATATGTAGGTCCGAATGCGTTTTGTAAAAGTATTTCATGAGCAGTGTTCGCGTATCGTCGCCATAATTCCATTGGGAATGGGCAAAATTTCCTCCTGCTTTTTCGGGAAGGAATACGAGAAACGGAAATAGAAATTTGTACGTTGGCAGAGGGATAAAGAGTTTTTCTGTACGGGAATTAGTGAAAATATCGGGAACAAGAGAATATTAACGATCATTAGACTGTCCTGGTTACGTCTGGATATAATGAATATTTTCTGCTGTATAATTTCAGTTGCGAGTCATACATATATACATACATACATTATATATATATATATATACTATATACATGCATGCTTATAGAAACGATGAACGCACAATGCGAATGCGCTCGTCGTCACGCACTCAATGTTTCTCCCATGGCAACACATAATATGAATATATATATATATATATATATATATATATATGTGCTTGAAGCATTACAAATCTGGCAAAGGTATAAGGAAATTAGAATAATCGATTTGAAGCGCAACGTATATAATAGGAGGAGGAGCATCCCGGATGAATGATTCATAGCAGAAAGTTGAGGATAACCGAGACGAACTGCACGATATTTTGTTTTTTTTTTATCTTTATTTTTATTTTAATTTTCGTAAAGACGATGTCAAAACTTCGGCAATGAAACAGCAGAAATGCATTTTCATGGAAATTCTCTCCAAGGTTTTAGGGAAAATTAAAATTTACGCGCAAGTATTAATTATAACTAAAAGCACAAAAAAACTTTCCCAACGGACAATTATTTGGAGACGAATTGCACGATATTTTGTTTTTTTTATCTTTTTTTTTATCATCGTAAAGACGATGTCAAAACTGCGGCAATGAAAGAGCAGAAATGCATTTTCATGGAAATTCTCTCCAAGGTTTTACGGAAAATTAAAATTTACGCGCAAGTATTAATTATAACTAAAAGCACAAAAAAACTTCCCCAACGGACAATTATTTGGAGACGAATTGCACGATATTTTGTTTTTTTTATCTTTTTTTTTATCATCGTAAAGACGATGTCAAAACTTCGGCAATGAAAGAGCAAAAATGCATTTTCATGGAAATTCTCTCCAAGGTTTTACGGAAAATTAAAATTTACGCGCAAGTATTAATTATAACTAAAAGCACAAAAAAACTTTCCCAACGGACAATTATTTGGAGACGAACTGCACGATATTTTGTTTTTTTTATCTTTTTTTTTATCATCGTAAGGACGATGTCAAAACTGCGGCAATGAAACAGCAGAAATGCATTTTCATGGAAATTCTCTCCAAGGTTTTAGGGAAAATTAAAATTTACGCGCAAGTATTAATTATAACTAAAAGCACAAAAAAACTTTCCCAACGGACAATTATTTGGAGACGAACTGCACGATATTTTTTTTTTTTTTATCTTTTTTTTTATCATCGTAAGGACGATGTCAAAACTGCGGCAATGAAAGAGCAAAAATGCATTTTCATGGAAATTCTCTCCAAGGTTTTACGGAAAATTAAAATTTACGCGCAAGTATTAATTATAACTAAAAGCACAAAAAAACTTTCCCAACGGACAATTATTTGGAGACGAACTGCACGATATTTTGTTTTTTTTATGTTTTTTTTTATCATCGTAAAGACGATGTCAAAACTGCGGCAATGAAAGAGCAGAAATGCATTTTCATGGAAATTCTCTCCAAGGTTTTACGGAAAATTAAAATTTACGCGCAAGTATTAATTATAACTAAAAGCACAAAAAAACTTCCCCAACGGACAATTATTTGGAGACGAACTGCACGATATTTTGTTTTTTTTATCTTTTTTTTTATCATCGTAAAGACGATGTCAAAACTGCGGCAATGAAACAGCAGAAATGCATTTTCATGGAAATTCTCTCCAAGGTTTTAGGGAAAATTAAAATTTACGCGCAAGTATTAATTATAATAAAAAGCACAAAAAAACTTCCCCAATGGACAATTATTTGGAGCTTTTTTCGTGTTCAGTGTAAAAAAAAAAAAATTCAATCCTGGTCGTAACTTGAACAAAAATAGAATTAGAATAGCGGATTGAAAGACAAAAAACTGCTAAATCGAATATGCGTTGAGAGAATGATATGGAGAACGAGAAAAAGAGAATCATGAGAGAGAATTTCGTCAATTGGAGAAAACGATCTGCCTCTGTAGTTGTTATTAATTAAGAGCCTGCCTTTTTTGGGTAATGAATATTACACATATGGCGGGGGAGGGGGGGGGGGTTTCATCTTCCCTTCTTTCACGTATCCAGCCACATATCTACATTATTCGATGATTTAAAAAAAAAAGTATACTTGTATTATTTTCATTTTGTGCGGAACAAAATGAATATTGGGCGACAAAGAATCATCACAATTGGGAAAATAATTATCGATATATATTTTTACAAAAGTTATTTTGAATTCTTTCGTTCTGGACGAAATCTCATAGTTGAGACGGAAATGTATATATATATATATAAAAAATGACAGGCTCTTAATTAATAGTAACATTAATATATATATATATATTGGATGATGACGAGGAAAAATATTTTCCTATTCGTACGGTACAAAAAGTCACGTTTGGGTTGAAACAAAATATTAAAATATTGTGTCTCCAAAGTTTGACAATATTTTCTCGTAAAATTTAACTGATGTTGTAAACTTGAAGCTGATTGGAATAATTTTTTCTTTCATCTGTCATAAAAATCTTTATCTCTCCATAAAAGTGGAAATTGGTCTGTAAAAAAAAAAAAAAACTCTTCGAACTTTCGTAAATGATTGAGAAAATAATAACGAATGATATTTATTTTTATTTATTCGAAAAGTGGCTATATATATTACTATCATCTCGGGGAATCGGAAAGATAGAAATATTCCCTCTTGATACTCTCGAATAAAATTTAACTCGGTCATGCTTAATTTCTGAAGCTGCGCAAAGTCGATCCTTCTTCTCTCTCTCTCTCTCTTTCTCTCGTCCCTTCAACTCGTCTATATACATATGAAAGCATGTACTACCTGGCAGAGAGAGCTTCGGGCTCTTCGCAAGAGTGGTTATCAATTAGCAGAGTCTACGCTTGGGTAATTAATAATTCGCGGTGTACGGTTTCAGGGTTATTTACATTGCGAGACCTTTTGCTATCTCTCTTTTCCTCTCTATCCCTTCGTACCTATTTCTATGTCCCTTCATTTCGTCTATATAACTTCCCCGGCCATTTTCAAGTAACTTCTACTTACGTGTATACGTATATATATATATATTTACACATACATAGAATTTTTTATATATATATATATATATATATATATATATATATATATAATACAAAGACCGTATACATGTAATACCAACCAGCATGTCGTAATCCCCGTAACATGCTTAACTATAGTTGTGTGGGTGCTTTTTTTTTGGGCATCCCTATGTGTGCTTGTACGCGAAAGGGGGAAAAGGCAAGCTCGCACGGCTCTTTACGCGAATATAAACCTTGGGAGGGCTACACGGTCACGGTGTTTGCCTGGTGGTCAGCATATGCGCGCCTGATACTTTTCCCCCTATGAATCCTCGTGTATTCACCTCAGGTATAGGATCTACCAAGGATACTATAAATAAATTGGATAGCCATCTGAGTTCTACACACACACACACACACACACACATACACACACGTACACACTAGTCCTAATACCTCTGTCTCTCAATATCCTACTCGTGTTTCTTCTCTATATGCACACTGAGAGTTAGCGATGCTGTGGTCCATGATTCCCCGACGTGCCCACACGGTAAAGCACAATTCACGATTCGTTTATTACACGCTTAATTCAATTTTCTCACGAATTCAAGGGAACCCTTCGAGTCAGAGAAATCTTGGATAATTTTATTTCCTCCATAAAAATATGAAAATCTTCCCTCCCCCCACCTCCGTAAAAATATGAATTCCTCTTCAATTTATTAAACTGGGAAAATATTTCATAACTTTTCCCTTTTGGTTTATTAATAGCAGCAAATTCTTTTATTGCTATTTGTCGAGTAGAGTCAAATTTGAGGAAAATTTAAAAGGAAAAGTACCCATCCGAGAGAGATGCTGCATGTGGTCCATAATTCCACCATTCGTTTAATACACGCTTAATTCAATTTTCTCACGAATTCAGGGAAACCTTCGAGCCAGAGAAATCTTGGATAATTTTATTTCCTCCATAAAAATATGGAAATCGTCCCTCCCCCCACCTCCGTAAAAATATGAGTTCCTCTTCAATCTATTAAACTGGGAAAATATTTCATAACTTTTCCCTTTTGGTTTATTAATAGCAGCAAATTCTTTTATTGCTATTTGTCGAGTAGAGTCAAATTTGAGGAAAATTTAAAAGGAAAAGTACCCATCCGAGAGAGATGCTGCATGTGGTCCATAATTCCACCATTCGTTTAATACACGCTTAATTCAATTTTCTCACGAATTCAGGGAAACCTTCGAGTCAGAGAAATCTTGGATAACTTTATTTCCTCTATAAAAATATGGAAATCGTCCCTCCCCCCACATCCGTAAAAATATGAGTTCCTCTTCAATCTATTAAACTGGGAAAATATTTCATAACTTTTCCCTTTTGGTTTATTAATAGCAGCAAATTCTTTTATTGCTATTTGTCGAGTAGTGTCAAATTTTTAGCACGCTGGAGAATGTCAGGTGGTCTTGTTGAGATATTTGTTGCTCGTGAAACTTTGATCCGATGTAGAGGAAAATTTAAAAGAGGACATTTAGAATGGGTTGTTGAATTTATAAAGGAAAATGCTGCAACGCTTTAGGAATGACGACACTTCACGCCAGTTATAATGGATAAATATCGAATGGCCGACTGCGAGTAGGGGGGAGAGAGAGAGAGAGGGGTCAGGACTAGTGCCTGACCTCTCTCTGCCACCATCAACTCGTGTTCGTCCTTCATACCCACCGAGAGAGATGCTGAATGTGTTCCATAATTCCTCGACGTGCTCACACAGTAAAGCACTACAACTCACGATTCGTTTATTACACGCTTAATTTAATTTTCTCACGAATTCAGGGAAACCTTCGAGTCAGAAGATTCTTGGATAATTTTATTTCCTGTAGAAAAAACATGGGAGTATTTTTGTTAAAAATGTGAGTTCTTAAATCTTGATTAACGATAAATTGGCAGTAACTTTTGGCTTGTTACTATCAGAAAATTCTTTTCTCGTTCACTTCTCAATTGACGTTAAAATTTTCACACGCTGCTAAAATGTCAAGTAACGATTTTGTCGAGACATTCTTGCTCGTGTAACTTTGATGCGATGTAGAAAAAGTAAAATGAACGTCCGGAAGGGGTTGTTGAATTTATAAAGGGAGATACTGGTGAACGTTGACAGGGCAATGGCGAAGCTTCACGCCTATCGTCATGGATAAATATCTTCTCGTGGATGGGCGAACGAATGTTGAGCTCGACTTACACACACACACAGAAACACACACACACGAACACTTACTCTTGTCAAGATCTATTCTATAAATTTTCTCTCGCGTGTGCTGCGCACATCAAGCTACTTTTTCGAGTTCAAGACACTCGTTCTGACTCCGTGTATATACTATATGACTGTAAAGGCCTTTCACGAGCGAGACTCTTCCTTTCCTCATCCAATCTTGTCTGTACGTTCGTCTTCTCTCCATCTCCGATATTCTCTTCGTTTCTTCTTCCTATACGTCCTATGGAATATAATAGACAGCGTGTCTATTCTCTCGTCTTAAGGGAAAGATTTATGCTCATCAGCATAGAACAGACAGCTTTCCTCCCTCTCACGTGACAACAGACTTGAACTCAAGTTCAATACCCATGAGTCTTACGATAAATCTTTTTCCGGTTGTTTGTGCAATCGATCGATCGTTTGTAAAATTTTTATAATTCAAATTAAGGGCTTACAAATCTTTTTTAATATTGAATAATAAAATTGTGAAATGAACTTTTCCGATACGAAATATTCATCGAATTCAACACAATTTTATCAATTAATTTTTTATTATGAGTAGAAAATAATAGGCAATCGTTGTGTACATTCTTTTTCTGGTTGTTTGTGCAATCGATCGATCGTTTGTAAAATTTTTATAATTCAAATTAAGGGCTTACAAATCTTTTTTAATATTGAATAATAAAATTGTGAAATGAACTTTTCCGATACGAAATATTCATCCAATTCAACAGAATTTTATCAATTAATTTTTTATTACGAGTAGAAAATAATAAGCAATTGTTGTGTACATTTTTTTTCCCGTTGTTGGTGAACTTTTCCGATTCGAAATATTCATCCAATTCAACACAATTTTATCAATTAATTTTTTATTACGTGTAGAAAATAATAGGCAATCGTTGTGTACATTCTTTTTCCGGTTGTTTGTGCAATCGATCGATCGTTTGTAAAATTTTTATAATTCAAATTAAGGGCTTACAAATCTTTTTTAATATTGAATAATAAAATTGTGAAATGAATTTTTCCCATACCAAATATTCATCCAATTCAACAGAATTTTATCAATTAATTTTTTATTACGTGTAGAAAATAATAGGCAATCGTTGTGTACATTCGATGATAATTATTACCTGTCGACAAATTTTCAAAGTGCATTTGAATCCTATTGAAAATTATTGCCATCCACACAAATTAGCCTCATTGAAATTACACTGCAGCATTTTGAATATTTAAGTATGTATATAATACTATATATATGTAGATCCGCGAGTGCAGCTGCCGGAAACTTGGTTTGTCGCTATGCCAAAGTGAAGTAGCTAGTACGGGTTATGTGCCATAACCATAGTACATTTATTGCATTACATGCATATATATATATATATATATATATATATATATGTACCCCAACTCGACAAGGAATTATCAACAGAGGAATGTACATTCGTATTCTTGAACCGGTAATACGTGCAAACATCGTCTAGCTGAATAATATTAAGTATGACGTGATATTAGTGATGTAGAGCAGTAAATATATTACAGTCGTGCACACATATATATATATATATATATATCATACACGGAAGATAAATATGGTGAATATGGCCCAGCCTGCTAAATGCTATGCTAGTCGTCCATTTAAAAAATGTTTATATTCAAAAATCACATTTTATTTAAAGCATATATTTTGGCAATAAACTTAATTCATGAAATATACATTTTTTTCATATAAATAAACTATTTGAAGTATAAGTAGAATATACTAGTAATATATTTTGTGTTATATTTTGTGGCACAAATTTATCTATTTTAGGATATAAATTTGTTGTACGTGGCTCTGACCCAAATATATTAATCGTGCTATATTATAATTTACTTTGTCATGAGTAAAAGAATATCCTTGTCCTTTTTGGACTTAAAGAAAGTTGGACTATTGATTGCCATTTGGTGTCTGAGGGTAGAGGTCAAGGGGAAAATATTTTGGTGGTCCATATTACCCCCATTTCTATCCTATATGTCTTAAATATTGGCAGACATTTGCAGTGGCTTAATGTCCGTCGAGCCTGCCGCCATGATCTTGTAATACTCGTAACCATTTATTATAATGCAAAGTGCCTATCGATATAACAAGAATTGAGCCATATCTGACACGATTATCTAGCTCGGTATGTTCATGAATTTATATCGGCTTGTTTGTAAATCACAGTTTGCGGGATTATAATGACTACTAGAGAGCCCGATAAACAATAGATTGCCATTAGACAGTGGAGAGAGAGAGAGAGAGAGAGAGAGAGCCCTGGGAACACTCGACCTCGAGCCTTGGGCCACGAGCATATACATATATATATATATATATATATACCTTATGACACAGTGCAGTACCAAAATCCATTTACCATTTTATAAATGGCTAAATGGAATTAATTTTGCATTTTAAATATAAAATGGAAATGCCAATGTCAATTCCATTCCAAATGAAAATGCAAAATGCCATTTTGCATTTCAAATACCTATTTTAAATGGAACCATTTCAAATATTACCCAGCCCTGTACAATATATATAGGTACGCTTAACGACATACTGATAGGCAAATGAATCGTGGACAATAACTGAGCGAGGACAACACGCATTATTACTTCAGGGCGTCAGTAAAGAGCACGTTCTCCCGTTTATGTGCTTTGCCCTGGACAGGAAGCGAAGCATCGAGCGCATCAGCTCTTCCGGACGCGGACGGTCGTATCGACTTCCGGTCTCCTGTGCTCCCCCTTCTCGATGGATTTGCTCTACAACGTTGCTTACAGCGTAAACGAGAACTTTTAGCCTCAATGTTTTCGACTATCCGAGAGATTATTCCATTTCACCAGAGCGCGATATCAATGAAGTTATTACTCACGATTAACAGCAGGGCAAAAGGCAGGAATATTTACATCATCGTTTTAATCGATGTCGAAAAAATCTCGGAGAGAATAAATTCAACGAATTCGTCACTATAGTAAATTCAATGAATTTATTTGTCACTGTATAGTGACATGAAATAATTTTATTAATTTTTGCATTAAATGAATTAAATGAAATAATTTTATTAATTTTTGCATTAAATGAATTAAATGAAATAATTTTATTAATTTTTGCATTAAATGAATTAAATGAAATAATTTTATTAATTTTTGCAAAATAGTAAAATACCATTGCGGATAAACATTGACAAATTTTGTTGTTGAAAGTGACCGAAACATGTTTGTCGTATTATTTACAAACGTTCGGTACAATCGTCAAATAAATTATTATCGAGAACCACCGTTGAAGGATATTTTTTACCATTTTATTTACAGGGTTTATCAATTTTTTTTTTTTTTACGATCAACCGCAGGGCAAAAGGCGGAATATTTACATCATCGTTTTAATCGATGTCGAAAAAGTCTCGGAGAGAATTAATTCAACGAATTTATTCGTCACTGTATAGTGAATTAAATGAAATAATTTTATTAATTTTTGCAAAATAGTAAAATACCATTGCGGATAAACATTGACAAATTTTGTTGTTTAAAGTGACCGAAACATGTTTGTCGTAATATTTACCAACGTTCGGTACAATCGTCAAATAAATTATTATCGAGAACCACCGTTGAAGAATATTTTTTACCATTTTATTTACAGGGTTTATCAATTTTTTGTTTTTTTACGATTAACCGCAGGGCAAAAGGCGGGAATATTTACATCATCGTTTTAATCGATGTCGAAAAAATCTCGTAGAGAATAAATTCAATGAATTTATTTGTCACTATACAGTGACATGAAATAATTTTATTAATTTTTGCATTAAATGAATTAAATGAAATAATTTTATTCATTTTTGCAAAATGGTAAAATACCATTGCGTATAAACATTGACAAATTTTGTTGTTTAAAGTGACCGAAACATGTTTGTCGTAATATTTACCAACGTTCGGTACAATCGTCAAATAAATTATTATCGAGAACCACCATTGAAGAATATTTTTTACCATTTTATTTACCGGGTCTATCAATTTTTTTTTCTATTTTTTTTAACATTCCCCATCCTGTAAATCCGAGGACTTTGTGATCCTCGAGCTTGATTGTGCTACATGGAAGAAAGCACACGTGTGCATTTTATATATCTTGAGTATGTACGATTCGTTCGGTGAATCGAACGAGCCATCGACGATTTACTATACTCCGCGAAACATGTTTTTTACTCACATTTATCCACGATAAATGTGATGTACGCGTACGCGATGTTTTCTCCATTGTAAATAGCGTACAGATATTACGCGAGACAGCTGCTGTCAGGGTGGAGGTGTGTGGGTACATTTTATAGCTCCTCCAGGAGCGTCTGTTTATCATAAAAAAAGAAAAAACAAAAAAAATAAAAGAAACGAATAAAAAAAAAAACAGCACCGATGAAAAAAACAAAAAAAAAAAAAAGGTGCAGCAAAAGAAAATATCGGGACAATAGAGCGAATAAAGGGAACATTCGAGTATTTTTACCGCATAGAGTACAGTAAATAAAACGCGTGCACGAAACAAAGAAATACTGCAATACATTTATTGAAATGCAGCAGCGATCGATACAAACGAGTCGCAAGTCTGGCATATTTAAGCAGCAAATATAGCGAAGGAAAAATAAACAATGTTTCTGAATGGTTCGTTGATTTAATCGCATATTACCAGCATGCAAAGGGACGTGGTAATTATTAATTACCACGTAATTATGAGTAATATAATATGAGTAACGAGTTTCGTCCAAATTAAATTACTAGATAAAAGTCGAATACGAAAGGGTTGAATTATGCTTACGGGCTCTCTTTTCCCTTGATGAATCTAGCTGGGACTTGATGTAGATTTAAAAAAAAATATTTGGAACCGTTTTGAGGGTCCGCCCGAAAAAAATTGCATTTTACCCATTCTAAGGGCCCTAATGTGGCCTAATGGGCTCTCTAATGTGGACTCCAAACACCATTTGAATAATTTGAATATCCACGATAATTAATCGATCGATCTCAAGAGCGTGTGAGATGTGTGCTTTTGCACAGACTGAAATTGAGGGTAAAACAAGCTTTCGCATATATATATAAACCAAAGGGAATCACACTAATTTATACGGCGTTGTATCTATTCGCGTGACTAAATTCACTATTCCTGGTGGACTATCGCGTGCCAACGAGCCACCGACCTCCGTCTGACCAATAATAACAAACTCGTTCTTGCAAATTCAAGGATCAAGATTTTTATCCTATTCGCAACGAATTTATATTCATCGTTGTATGAATAATATGAAAAAATTCGCCTGATTATATATATATATATCAATATATATACACACACACACATATATATGTATATATATATATATATGTATATTGCAACGTTTAAATGATAGAGCGTAAAACAAGGGCGGGAGTTTTCTACTTGCGTCGTAAATCAGAAAGTGTATTAAGGTAATGAAGTTGAACTATTTCCCGCCTCTTTTTGCCTCGATTTTTTTTATGTTTTTTTTTTTATTTTTTTGAAGTTTAACGGTATGATCGTTTTCGTGCTAGCTCTCTTATCTGCGTCTACTTCATATTTTACTATACATATATTATGTATTTCGTAACCCTGGCAACGAAGCCAATAACAAAAGGCTCTGGTGCGGCTTCGTGCATCAATGCCTCTCCATAATGTGCCAGAGGGTTTCCCTTGTAGCCATATACATAGTTTAGTGGTGTTTGATGTCGATATGCCTCGGGCCCTCATCAGCTGGGAGTTTTAGAATCGAATATGCCATTATAACATAATATATGAGGCAAAATACATAAATATAAAAGGTCGATATATAAAAATATAATAAAGTTTCGATCCGATCAATTATATTAATTATAAAATAAATGGCAAAAAAAAAAAAAACTAGACACAAACGAGCTTTTAATTAACGAACGATTTCAGTTTCGATTAATTTTTTATTCAATTTTTGAAAATATTTGCACGAAAATGACAAGTTTTTTGGACACCAAAATTTTTTCGATTGCTTCATGTGACGACGACGAGACGATTACAGCCCTCTCAAATTTTCAGAGATCGTCAAAGCTTACATAAAGGGGGAAAAAAGTTAAAATCGGTTTGAATTATAAAAAAGTGTCCGAAGCATCTCGCAGCTCTACAGATAACACTGACGAGGATACTTTTGCTCCTCGTTCATGTGCCAATGTCTTGACCTATGCCAGACTCTCCAATGTCAAAGGGTTATCGCGACGACAATAAAGACCGTTTGAAACGGTGGTCGTGTCGGCTGAAAACTCTCCCAGTGATCAATGAAGAAATTTCGAGCCTGACACGAAGGTCGAACGAAAGAGCGTAGAGAGTGAAACTTTAAAACGATCGATCATCGATAGCCATGAAATTATCTTTACAAATTGTGCGGTTGGACAGCTGTTGAAGATAACTCGATAAATTATGGCTCATGATTGAGAGTTATAAATAAATTGGTAGACGATATTGGATATTCGAATCAATGACAAATACAGAGGACAAGATTGCCTCGGATTGCACTACTTAGGAATGGAGCATGTGTATGTACTTATACCTATCTCGAGAGAGAGAGAGAGAGAGATAGCAATGGACGTTCTCTCGTCAGCCTCCTTGGATATAAAGAACGGATGGGAGCAAACAGTAGTAGTTTGCCAGGGGCTAGGCCGTTTCTCGACCTTGCCAAGCAAGATTCCACCATTATAGCTACAGCAAAAGACTCTCGGATCAACGTAAACGCGTTTTCCCATTTCTCCAAGTCTCTTTGCCCGCATTTTCATTCGTCTCAAATGGACTGACTTTATTTCGCTGTCTATACATATATATATATATATATATAATGTTCCTCTGACAGAGTCACGTTTCCTCTTTCCCTTCCATTGTCGTATTCTATATCAGCGAAGTTTTCTTCTCTTTCTTCTTTTACAGATCTCATCTCTCTCTCTCTTTTTCTGCAAAGATCCCTCTTGAACGCTAATGCTTTTCCAACGATTCAACTTTTACCTCTACATTCCTCTTTTCTCGCACAAATTTCTCGTTCTCTGTCTGATTCACGAGCTTCCAGTTTCATATTTACCTTCATTTTTCACGTCACCGACGACATCGAAATAACTGAAGTGGAACGACGAGTCCCCGAGTGCGAATTTGTTGCTCCTCTACGCTCCTAGGGTGAAATTTAATGATACCAAGGACTGGGAGAAAAATAAGACGAGAAGTTTGTTAAAATTGTCATCTTTTATAAAAATAACGCAGAGTGCTCGCTGCATAAATCTTTTCACCAGAGTATGCACTACAGCGGAGCGTTAGTAAGATGAAGCATGTTCGAGTTTTTCTTCAACGACGAACCGACATATATATATATATATATATATATATATAAAACATATATATAACATATATATATATATACATATGTTTTTTTCATCCGGGAAAGATTTAATGAGGAAAAATCTTTTATGTGCTTTTATAACCCTCGGAGAGCTTTTTTTTTAATAGCGATTTCCACTTTAGCAATGAAATCGATTAAACTCTCATTGGCCATAATTCCGCAAAGCCAATAAATAATTCATGGCTTTGCTTACAAGGTTTCAAAATATCCTTCGTATATAAATTTTTTCAATAATTTTCAGCATAGCCAAATCAAGATTTTCCTTGCGTTTGACATGAAAAATTTACTTGTAAATGGGTAACTCTGCGTCAGTTAGACCGGAAGGCGTCACTACAGATACTTTTGCTGGCATATATATATATATATGCAGTGACGCCTTCCGGTCTGAACTCACGCAGTTACCCGTTTGTATATATATATATATATCGTATATGTCGTATATATATATATATATATATATATATATATATATATATATATACGAGGGCTGTTAGGTACAAGACACATGACTCAAATTACCCGATGCAGGAATATAAGAGTTCTAGCAGCAGGTAGAAAGTATTTTTGTTTCTCGACGCGTACTCGTTGTGTAGTGCAAAATCGTCTTTGCAACGATGATGCATATATACATCCATTTATTTATGTGCATCTATCCGTATTATGTATCTGAGTATGTGTTGTAGCATTATTGGGGATGTCTGTAGAAGTGTAGAAGTCGTTTTTTTTTTGTTTTTTTTTTTTTTTTATGGTACAAGTACATACTTAACAATCGTATATACTAGTCTACTATCTCATATGGGTGCATGTATTGCAAAAGGGAATGAGGGAATGAGGGAATGAGTCGGAAGGAAAAGATTTATGAGTCCTTTAGTCAGAGGATGCTTCTCGCCAGGACTTGGATTGTAAAGCATGTTATAAGTATCCGCATGCAGGTACTTTAAATGTTCGCTGCGTAGAATGCAACGTGTATAATGCCTGCAGAGCGGAGCGATTCACTCGCTGACTGCGGAGTGTGCAATTATTGTCTACCATAGCATATATATCTATGGACACTATAGTTATATATATATATATATGTGTGTATATATATATGTGTGTATATATATGTGTGTATATATATGTGTGTATATATATATGTGTATATATATATATATGTATATATATATATATGTATATATATATATATGTATAACTACAACTATTATTACTTTTGTATTACAAATCAATCCGGGAAGGCGCATCCCTGCAAGATGAAAGATATTTCTTTCGGCTAAAATCGTAATTTTGTTCGAAATAATTAACGCTCTCGCGTATAAATGAGGAAGGAAAAAAGAGAGAGAGAGAGAGAGAAGGGTTTGGGTTGACTTTGAACGAGAAACTTGGAAACTTCGATTCGTATGTACTTAGAAATTCACGTCCTGAGTGGGTACGAGAGGTTCGAGGTTTGTTTCTCTCAAGTACTCAAATCACGACTACTGGATGATATATACATATGCGTGTATTTCGTTCTGTATCTCCTCGAAACTTGCCGATCGACGATCAAGACAATGCTTCTCTATATATGTGGGTGTGCAAGTAGAATCTCAATTGATTGAGATGCATACTGTTACATACTGTGTATTGTGTTATATATATATGTATATGTGTATATGTGTATATATGTATGTATGTATATATGTATATATGTATATATGTATATATGTATATATGTATATATGTATATATGTATATATGTATATATGTATATATGTATATATGTATATATGTATATATGTATATATGTATATATGTATATATGTATATATGTATATATGTATATATGTATATATGTATATATGTATATATGTATATATGTATATATGTATATAATAGGGTCCATATGTATGTACAGAGTACATACTCTGATACAAAGGTGGAACCAATTCTGTGAGATCATGCAAGTACCGCAATGGACTTGGGAGCAGGGACGAAGTTGCGAACGCCTCGAGGGTGACCGCAAGAACGCCTCTGTCAGGCTTCACCGCGACCAACTTGCCTTCGCCTCTATACTCGCGGCACGTTAACATCGTAAATTTAACAAGCTTCGACGTTAGGACGGTCTCGTGAGAAACAAGCTGCGATACAGACATTGCCCATCCATGATTATACATACTAAGTTCAATGCTCGATCGTTTTGTTTTTTAATTTTTACAACAAGAAGAACAATTAATTTTATTAATTTGTTTGCATTCATTCGAACCAATTTCTTATCTCGTTAGCATAACTATTTAGTTTGTTTTGTTCATTCAATTAAATCGAATTTTATCATGTGAAATGATTATTTATAAATTTTTTCAAAATTTACAATGAATATTGAAACGTACTAAAATTATTATCAAATTTACAATGAATATTGAAATGTACTAAAATTATTATCAAATTTACAATGAATATTGAAATGTACTAAAATTATTATCAAATTTACAATGAATATTGAAATGTACTAAAATTATTATCAAATTTAATTGTTGGTTTCGAGCATATATACGAAGCATTCTTAATCAATCAGTATAAGCTCGTATTACACGCGTTATTATACACGAATTGTCGCGAGGAAAATATCGCTATATATATATAGCGCCATTTTCCTTGTAATCTTGTACTTATACAAGATTATAAGACTCTATGGTGAGATTATAACACACGCTCTTCTGTGACCCAATACGTGCGACAACATCTGTTCCTCTCATATGTTTTGGTTCACATTTATTCACACCATATGCCACCTTTTCCTGTATACTATGCTGCGAGTTTCGCGATATTCGTGGCTGCCTCAACAGAGAAGTTTCTGCTGCGATAAATTTTTTTTCATTTTTTTTTTTTTCATATTTTAATCATTGAACCTTTATAATCGTTCAATGGCGTTTTTATACTGCATTAGATAAAAGGTGATCAGACACGATATATAGACAAACACGCGCACACACACACACACACACACACACAGACGTGCTCGCGTAGTTATGTATAAAACCGAGAGCAAACACAGCACAGACAGACGAAAGTCGAGTAGATCTAAAAGGGAAATCGAGCGTGCGATAGTCAACGAGCGCGAGCACACTTTTAATGCTGCTTGCTGCGAACGTGTGGAGAGCTCGAGAGACTTTCCAGATTAGATCTCTCGGTACGACGGAGACTGATAAAATAAGACAATTGAAAAGTCTATCGAAAAATATAAGAAAATATTTATCCGTTATAAATTTATATTGGAAAAAATTAATATATAGTGGACCAGTTTTCAATGAAGAAAAAACATTTTTAAACTGTATGTAAATATTTAAACACACTTAAGACTTTCCAGATTAGATCTCTCGGTACGACGGAGACTCATAAAATAAGACAATTGAAAAGTCGATCGAAAAATATAAGAAAATATTTATACGTTATAAATTCATATTGGAAGAAATTAATATATAATGGACCAGTTTTTAATGAAGAAAAAACATTTTTAAACTGTATGTAAATATTTAAACACACTTAAGACTTTCCAGATTAGATCTCTCGGTACGACGGAGACTGATAAAATAAGACAATTGAAAAGTCGATCGAAAAATATAAGAAAATATTTGTACGTTATTAATTCATATTGGAAGAAATTAATATATAGTGGACCAGTTTTCAATGAAGAAAAAACATTTTTAAACTCTATGTAAATATTTAAACACACTTAAGACTTTCTAGATTAGATCTCTCGGTACGACGGAGACTGATAAAATAAGACAATTGAAAAGTCTATCGAAAAATATAAGAAAATATTTTTATATATTATACGTTATAATTTCATATTGGAAGAAATTAATATATAGTGGACCAGTTTTCAATGAAGAAAAAACATTTTTAAACTCTATGTAAATATTTAAACACACTTAAGACTTTCTAGATTAGATCTCTCGGTACGACGGAGACTCATAAAATAAGACAATTGAAAAGTCTATCGAAAAATATAAGAAAATATTTATCCGTTATAAATTTATATTGGAAAAAATTAATATATAGTGGACCAGTTTTCAATGAAGAAAAAACATTTTTAAACTGTATGTAAATATTTAAACACACTTAAGACTTTCCAGATTAGATCTCTCGGTACGACGGAGACTCATAAAATAAGACAATTGAAAAGTCGATCGAAAAATATAAGAAAATATTTATCCGTTATAAATTTATATTGGAAGAAATTAATATATAGTGGCCCACTTTTTAATGAAGAAAAAACATTTTTAAACTCTATTTAAATATTTAAACACACTTAAGACTTTCCAGATTAGATCTCTCGGTACGACGGAGACTGACAAAATAAGACAATTGAAAAGTCTATCGAAAAATATAAGAAAATATTTTTATATATTATACGTTATAAATTCATATTGGAAGAAATTAATATATAGTGGCCCAGTTTTTAATGAAGAAAAAACATTTTTAAACTCTATGTAAATATTTAAACATACTTATATACGAGTGGGTTATTTTATTTTGTCTAATTAGTTATTGAAATTTGGGTCACATTTAATTTATTCTACACGTTCATAAACTCTTGAATTAATCAGATCGACGAGTTGCGAGCTTTAGTGGTAAATGGCACGTAAGAATTCTATTTTTGTCTCTTCGACCTCACATACGATACGAGAATCTCGATCGCTCGTGTGGCAAGGAATTTAAGATAGGTCAGGCCTCGAAGAGAGACCAGAATAAAAAAAAAAAAACACTGTAGCCTCTGGCGAGAATTTCTGATTCTCAAGTGCGAAAATGCGGGCTCATTTTTTTATCGAGAAAAATCAACGAATTAAATTAAAATATATGGACAGTAGAAAAAAAAAAAAAAATTCTAAAAGTCTGGCACCTCCGGCGAGAAAACTTTGTCGGATGAATATATTCAACGATAATTCACGCAGGATAATAATATTTACGGGAGACCAAGAGCGAGGCGATTCCCCCTTGGCGAATCTTCTGGCTTATCCACCGAACCTTCCCACGCCAACCGTATATGAACAGGAATATTTTATCAATATATATATATATAAACAGGATATATTATACTCTAATCCTCCACGTGTACAGATACACTCTCTTGGAGCTCAGAATTTAAGCATACGAGGAACTTCATCCTCTCTCTTTCTCTCTCTCTCATTCTCTATCTATTTATCTCTTACTCTCTCTCTCTCTCTCTCTCTCTCTGTCTGTACATCTCGTGGCTTCTTGGCTGGTTTTTCTTATAAACATGCTTCATGTTTACAGTTTAACATCCGAAAGAGAGGCGAATTTGTGTACATGTGTGTGAGTGTGTGAGTGTGTGTGAGCGAGGAATAAGGAGATGCTGCGAGGCGAAAGGAGATGCTGGTACACCGTGAATCAGCCTTTACTGCGTATCCTCACGTGATTTTCTTTTATTCCTCATCCTCTTCTTTCCCATCATCCATACCTTTATATACTATTTCTCTCGTTGTACATGTCGTTCTATTCCTTTCTCCGCTCAACTCGTCCCTTTCTCCATATTCACGTTTTTTTTTTTTTTAATTTTTATTCGTTTTTTTTTAACCTGCTGTGATTTTTACCCGAAGGCGAAAATCTCGCAATTACTCTGTCAGGTTTGTTTTATTATTTTATTATTCAGTCATTCTCGCACCCGTGGATGAGTTTACGACTAATGATTTATTATGTAGCAGCAGTAGGTGAATACAAAATCGTTGAAAATAAATTTGTGACAAAATGTTTATGAATAATTATTCATAATTTTTTTTATTTTTAATATACGCAAATTGGTAATATATTGCTATTGGTGGATCACCATTTGAATCGATAATTCAAAATACTTTTATTATAAAATATTGTTTCATAAAAAAATTTAATTAACGGTCCATACATCATGTTAGTATTTTATTCATAGCCCTTATTCGAATTTTGCAATAATTTTAATTACGTTTATGAGAAAATGTTTAGTCGGCTGCGGACGCACCGAAAGTTAGGTTAGCTCAGCAGGTAGGGAGTGATAGGAATGGGTAGGGTTCGTAAAAACCCTCAAGGGTATACGTTGGAAACACAATACAAAATAATAAAAAAAAAATACAGTGCTATTGGTGGATCACCATTTGAATCGATAATTCAAAATACTTTTATTATAAAATATTGTTTCATCAAAAAATTTAATTAACGTTGCATACATCATGTTAGTATTTTATTCATAGCCCTTATTCGAATTTTGCAATAATTTTAATTACGTTTGTGAGGAAATGTTTAGTCGGCTGCGGACGCACCGAAAGTTAGGTTAGCTCAGCGGGTAGGGAGTGATAGCAATGGGAAGGGTTCGTAAAAACCCTCAAGGGTATACGTTGGAAACACAATAAAAAATAATAAAAAAAAAATTACAGTGCTATTGGTGGATCACCATTTGAATCGATAATTCAAAATACTTTTGTGATAAAATATTGTTTCATAAAAAAATTTAATTAACGTTCCATACATCATGTTAGTATTTTATTCATAACCCTTATTCGAATTTTGCAATCATTTTAATTACGTTTATGAGGAAATGTTTAGTCGGCTGCGGACGCACCGAAAGTTAGGTTAGCTCAGCGGGTAGGGAGTGATAGCAATGGGAAGGGTTCGTAAAAACCCTCAAGGGTATACGTTGGAAACACAATAAAAAATAATAAAAAAAAAATTACAGTGCTATTGGTGGATCACCATTTGAATCGATAATTCAAAATACTTTTGTGATAAAATATTGTTTCATAAAAAAATTTAATTAACGTTCCATACATCATGTTAGTATTTTATTCATAGCCCTTATTCGAATTTTGCAATAATTTTAATTACGTTTATGAGGAAATGTTTAGTCGGCTGCGGACGCACCGAAAGTTAGGTTAGCTCAGCGGGTAGGGAGTGATAGGAATGGGAAGGGTTCGTAAAAACCCTCAAGGGTATACGTTGGAAACACAATAAAAAATAATAAAAAAAAAATACAGTGCTATTGGTGGATCACCATTTGAGGCGATAATTCAAAATACTTTTGTGATAAAATATTGTTTCATAAAAAAATTTAATTAACGTTCCATACATCATGTTAGTATTTTATTCATAGCCCTTATTCGAATTTTGCAATAATTTTAATTACGTTTATGAGGAAATGTTTAGTCGGCTGCGGACGCACCGAAAGTTAGGTTAGCTCAGCGGGTAGGGAGTGATAGGAATGGGAAGGGTTCGTAAAAACCCTTAACGGTATACGTTGGAAACACAATAAAAAATAATAAAAAAAAAAATACAGTGCTATTGGTGGATCACCATTTGAATCGATAATTCAAAATACTTTTGTGATAAAATATTGTTTCATAAAAAAATTTAATTAACGTTCCATACATCATGTTAGTATTTTATTCATAGCCCTTATTCGAATTTTGCAATAATTTTAATTACGTTTGTGAGGAAATGTTTAGTCGGCTGCGGACGCACCGAAAGTTAGGTTAGCTCAGCGGGTAGGGAGTGATAGGAATGGGAAGGGTTCGTAAAAACCCTTAACGGTATACGTTGGAAACACAATAAAAAATAATAAAAAAAAAAATACAGTGCTATTGGTGGATCACCATTTGAATCGATAATTCAAAATACTTTTGTGATAAAATATTGTTTCATAAAAAAATTTAATTAACGTTCCATACATCATGTTAGTATTTTATTCATAGCCCTTATTCGAATTTTGCAATAATTTTAATTACGTTTATGAGGAAATGTTTATCGACGAACAAACTGAAAATTGTTTGAAAAATATTAACTAAATGATCCAATTTTAATTGAATGATTTTACGTTCGAATGTTGCTCATCTCTGGTACATAATAGTATTATATATATATATATATATTAATATATGTGCGCATAATACGTGAACGCACGCGCACGATGACGGCGTGCGCTCGGGCAACCCGACGCGATGCTATTTATATAAAACCAGATCCAGCACAATAGCGACTTTCTACTCCTACACGCGGTTCTCCAGGGCCCAGCCACAGAACGGGGCCTCATGCTCGCGAGTCAGCTCGCGAGGACCGAGAGAACTGAGCGAAGGTACGAGCAGACCTCTTGGTACGCAATCGTACTTGTCATGGTAACCAACAACACACAAACACACACACACACACACACACACACACACACATATATATATATATATATATATATATATAAGACATAATATATAACACACAAAAAACTCAACATTTATATATATATATAAATGTTGAGTTTTTTGTGTATAGTTATATATTATGTCTTATTTACTTTTATTTTCCATAATACGAGAATATTTACATAAGTAAATATTCTCGTATTATGAAAAATAAAAGTTTGTTTTATGCCTCCAGTTATTGACCACATATCCTATTCTCGTAGCTCTCAAGCGTTCAACGGATAAAAAAATACGTTTTAGCCGTTTTATTTTAATAATAAATTTATAACTTTAATAATATTATAGCTTTGATTGATAAAGCTTCAACCCTCCGTTACTCATGTGAAAAAATAATCCGTGAACCCTCACGTGACCCAACCCAACCCAAACCCAAACCCGTAAATTATATATATTTTTCAATAAAAAAATGAATTTTTCCAACAAATTTGTTATTAATCTTAAGGCCCTCAAAAACATAATTCATTCGTATTTGATCGAAAAATCAATATTTTATAAAGAGATAATTAAAAATGAACTTTTCGAGAAAAAAAATTCTATGGGGGTAGTGGAAAAAAATGAGAACGCCTGGGGTGTTCCCTACACCCCACGTGAGTAACGGAGGGTTAATATATAAAGATATATTCTGGGAAAAATAATTGAGTTCACCAAAATGGCTGTAAAGCTTCCTGATGGACTTGCAATTCTATTTCATGTTTATTTTCTTTGCCATTTTTCACCCTTAAAAATAATGGCCTTACATTTATTAGCCTATGTTTTGTTTTTATCAATTTTTTACAGATTTTTAAACGATTATTTTGACAACATTTTTGAGTCCTTTTTTTTATCGTTTTTCAGCCATTTTCTCTCCACGCTTGCACAAATGAAGTTATATAGCAGTGCAGGAGACATAATTCTCTAACAATAAGTGCATTCGCGGTCTTTTCTAACCGCTACATATCGCGGCCTAAATTGGTTCAAATTGGTTCTAAATTGGTTAATTAGATATAATAATAATAATAATAATTATTATTATTCACAAACCCCGTTAAAATCATGAATTCATTATTCAAATTTCTCACGAATTCTTCGTACACGTTTTGAATAATCGGCTTCGAAATCCCAAGTCAAGACGTAGACTTGGTTATTGTTGGTGCCATATGGACCAGATCCTATAAGAATTGGGTTAACCTCATCAAACGATTAATCCCTTATTAAGAAAAACTCCATTACGATGTTACATCGCAAGTTTGATATTTCGATTCAAACCGAAAATAAGGGCCTTAAATAATAAATTTCTCACGAATCCTTCGTACACGTTTTGAATAATCGACTTCGAAATCCCAAGTCAAGACGTAGACTTGGTTATTGTTGGTGCCATAAGGAACAGATTCTATAAGAATTGGGTTAACCTCATCAAGCGGTTAATCCCCTATTAAAAAAACTCCATTACGATATAACGCTCAATGTAGTGGTAAAAGAAGAGCGACCTGGGGGTGGGAGAGGGAGGGGGAGTTTGAGAGGTCCGGTGACCTTCATTGGCTTCGAAATCCCAAGTCAAGACGTAGACTTGGTTATTGTTGGTGCCATAAGGAACAGACTCTATAATAATTGGGTTAACCTCATCAAACGATTAATCCCTTATTAAGAAAAACTCCATTACGATGTTACGTCGCAAGTTCGATATTTCGATTCAAACCGAAAATAAGGGCCAAAAATAATAAATTTCTCACGAATCCTTCGTACACGTTTTGAATAATCGGCTTCGAAATCCCAAGTCAAGACGTAGACTTGGTTATTGTTGGTGCCATATGGACCAGATTCTATAATAATTGGGTTAACCTCATCAAGCGATTAATCCCTTATTAAAAAAAACTCCATTACGATGTTACGTCGCAAGTTCGATATTTCGATTCAAACCGAAAATAAGGGCCAATGAAAAATAGACGTAGACCTGGTTCTTGTTGGTGCCATAAGGAACAGATTCTATAAGAATTGGGTTAACCTAATCAAACCCCTAATTAAAAAACTCCATTACGATATTTCGATTCAAACCGGAAATAAGGGCCAATGAAAAATGTACGCGCGCAGCTCGGGCGGCGATATGTGAAAAGCTAATACGAAAAAACAAGATCACGTGCCGCGATACTAGAACATCATAAATTATTAATGAAATACGCGCGAAATGAGGAGGATCCGATATATAAGGCTCGATGTAGTGGTAAAAGAAGAGCAGCCTGGTGGTGGGTGGTGGAGGGGTCGGGGGGGGGGGGAATTGCGAGGTCCGCTGACCTTAACCCACTGACACTCGCCACACTCTCCAACACTTTTTATTTATCATCTTTCTCTCTTTGGCTCTTTTTCTCTGGCAATATCGCGCGAGGTCGCGGGTCCGCGACGAGAGAGGATTCCAGGCGGAAGTGCAGCACTCTTCACGGTTTTACACGAACGTCATAAATCTCGTGAGCTCGTGCTCTGGAGTCTCGCATGTCTGGCTTACTGCCCTCTCGCATTTATATACGAGACCACGTACGGGCATGCAAAAGTCAATTGCAGCCAAATTTCTCCTCTTTTATATATATATATATATATATATATATATATAAACACATATATCAACATACATATATATATATATGTATATATATATATGAAACTAAACTGTAAGAGCGGAAATTGCATGCTCGAGTGGTACTTGCTAACATGAACGCAGTAAATTGATATTCGTGCCATGATCTATATACTGAAGATCAAGGTATATTCGTCAGAGCATTAAAACAAAAAAAAAAAAATGAGTGAACTCTGAACTCCAGTTACGTAACGTTTTGTAACCGTAAATATTGCGATCTTGTGGAATCAGCCTGAAATATATATATATATATATATATATATATATATATATATATATATATATATATACAGTGATCGAGAGATTTTATAAGGTAAGATTGCGTATGATATATTGCTGCCTTCTTGATTCAGAAGGTTCACCGCAATCTTTATATTCGTGTTCGCGCGATCTCTCTCTCTCTCTCTCTCTCTCTCTCTCACTACGCCCTACGTGGTCGTGAGAATGGCCCTTTTGAGGAAAAGTACCAGAAGGACCAGAAGGAAAAAGAAGAGGCTGCGAAAGCAACGGCGAAAACACTACGTAACGCGTTCAAATATAAATGTGCCTTCTTGATTCAGAAGGTTCACCGCACTCTTTATATACGTGTTCGCGCGATCTCTCTCTCTTTCTCTCTCTCTCTCTACGCCCTACGTGGTCGTGAGAATGGCCCTTTTGAGGAAGAGTACCAGAAGGACCAGAAGAAAAAAGAAGAAGCTGCGAAAGCAACGGTGGCAACTGTACGTAACTTGTTGAAATATATATCTATGTATGGGGCATTCCAGCCCAAATCGACAGAGCTCACTATTTACAAGTTTTTTTTTCACCTCTAATGCAACACAATAAATTTGTCCATAGCGATTTTTAACTGCAGAAAGATTTCTAGATATTTTTTTAAACATTGAAACAAAATAAATTTTCGGGTACAGAAAATTTCTAGATAATTTTTTGAAACATTGAAACAAAATAAATTTTTGAGTGCAGAAAATTTGTAGATAATTTGGTAAACATTGAAACAAAATAAATTTTTGAGTGCAGAAAATTTCTGGATATTTTTTTAAACATTGAAAAAAAAAAAAATATTGAGTGCAGAAAATTTCTAGATATTTTTCTAAACATTGAAAAAAAATAAAAAATTTGAGTGCAGAAAATTTCTAGATATTTTTTTAAACGTTGAAAAAAAAAAAAAATTTGAGTGCAGAACATTTCTAGATAATTTGGTAAACATTGAAACAAAATAAATTTTTGAGTGCAGAAAATTTCTAGATCATTTTTTGAAACATTGAAACAAAATAAATTTTTGAGTGCAGAAAATTTCTAGATAATTTTTTAAACATTGAAACAAAATAAATTTTTGAGTGCAGAAAATTTCTAGATCATTTTTTGAAACATTGAAACAAAATAAATTTTTGAGTGCAGAAAATTTCTAGATATTTTTCTAAACATTGAAAAAAAAAAAAAAATTGAGTGCAGAAAATTTCTAGATATTTTTCTGAACGTGGAAAAAAAAAAAAAAATTGAGTGCAGAAAATTTCTAGATAATTTGGTAAACATTGAAACAAAATAAATTTTTGGGTCCTATGAAAAAACCATGGGTATGGTCTGATAAATTTTACTTTGAACTTACTGTGAAAATTTGAGGATATTCGACAAGGACTAAGCAGCGTTTGTTTCATATTTCGCTATTAAAATTCAGAACGATTTTCCAAAAATTGGTTTAACATTTTTTTTTGTATTGCATGTCACATATTCGAAGAAAAGCAGAATGTACCTAAAAACACGGTAGTGGTCACGACTTTGTTCGATTTGACATGAAATGCCCCATATACATATTTGCACGGTGCAAGAAACCACGTGGTGAACTGGTTCTCCACTCTTTCCTTTCTTTGATTCTTTTTCCTCCGCTCTTTCTTCCTTATCTTCACTTTTATTTATTTTTTTTATTTTTTAAAATTTTTTTTACTATATATATACACGTATTTCTTCGGAGCTTGGCCCTTCCTCGCACAGAATCTCAATGAGTGCGAACCGCTTTGTGGCTTTTTACCTCTGAACAAATTTGTTCGGCATACTCGGCATTGTCAGTCGAATAAATATTTGTCTGAAGGTGCTTAAAAAAAATCGCAAAAAATTATCTCGAACTTTTATAAAAATCGTATGATATTTTTTATAACGCTGCCGTACGAATTTTTATGCATAAAACTTTTGCCGCATTGTTGAAAAAAAAAAATCTATAAAAAAATAACTAAAAACAAACATAAAAATCGCCCACACTTTGACACCTCCTTCCCCTCTCGACAGATTCCGTCGAGATATTTTATATTCCGTCGAGATATTTTATGGCCCACATTGCACACACACACACGTAAAAAATTTCGATCAAACTTCCCGCGCACGCGTTAGAATAACAAAAACGTCGATGCTCCCTTGAATATTTATGAAGCACGAACGAGGGGTTAAAAAAAAAAAAATCACCAGTCAAAAAATATCGACACTCTCGTGCAGGGTTCGAAGCTTTTTATCTACGTTCGCGGTCATTCAAAATTTTTCTCCAATCCACATTTGGGTTTATTGTCACGCCGACGAATTGGGTTTTTATTGGTTTAAGAGAGCGAGCTAGAGATGTAAATATTTTTTTTATTCTATTTTTATACAGACTGGAAAAGAAAATTGTTCAAATTAAATTTACGTCGATGTATTATTAAATTATTCAAAGTTTTTTTTTTTTTAACTTTGGGTGAATTATAAATGGCTACGAATTTTTATCGTATTTTTCTCCCCCATCCATACGTTCTATGAAGAGGAAATTTTTCCGCGTGATCGGCGAGAGGAAACTCTCACGTGAAATCATTTTGAAATATTCCACGCTCAAGGAAACGAGAACGCGAGCACACGTCCGATGGGAAATCGCTTTCCCAGCGCCAAGCACGTGCCATTTTTTTTTTTTTCTTCCTTCTTAAATTTATTTATTCACTCGCGTGCGTATATTTCGCCGAATTTTCTTTATTGAGAAGAAACAGAGGCGAGGAAAATATATTGGATGAATCAAAGAAAATAGCAGAAGCAGCGAGATGATTCTCGTTTGAGAGAGTCAATCAGAAATAAAAATAGAAATATAAAATTATTTTCGTTTGAGTTAAATTTCCATGAATTCAACATTTCCCATTCAAACGATTCCCACAGTCTGCCGTTTATATTTTTTTGCTCGTTTGTACACTGAATTTTATTTCGACGAAATTTCAGTGTGCTATTCTGTCCATGAAAATGATAAATTTATAATCATAAATTTAAGTAGGTAAATTATTGAAAATTGTTTATTTATTCGTAAGTAAATCTGCATAATTGGTTTTCTTTTAACAAATGACATTTGTTACATTTATGATAATATTTAGTGATGAAGAATATTTATTTATACGATATAGTTAAAAACAATTAAGAAAATTGAATTACTTTGCTGATTGAAGAGATGAAATTTAATAATTCGACAAAATTACTTCTCGAATTTATAAAAATACTCTAGGGCGCGAACACCCACGCGCTGAGCACGTGCTCTCGTCGCTCTGGCCGAATTAGAAAATGAAACATTTTTATTGATGGACCGTATAAATAAACAAAAAGTTTCGTATATGGATTTGGCAGTGGAAAATCATAAATTTATAATCATAAATTTATAATCATAAATTTATAATCATAAATTTAAGTAGGTAAATTATTGAAAATTATTTATATATTCGTAAGTAAATCTGCATAATTGGTTTTCTTTTAACAAATGACATTTGTTACATTTATGATAATATTTAGTGATGAAGAATATTTATTTATACGATATAGTTAAAAACCATTAAGAAAATTCAATTACTTTGCTGATTGAAGATGTGAAATTTAATAATTCGACAAAATTACTTCTCGAATTTATAAAAATACTCTAGGGCGCGAACACCCACGCGCTGAGCACGTGCTCTCGTCGCTCTGGCCGAATTAGAAAATGAAACATTTTTATTGATGGACCGTATAAATAAACAAAAAGTTTCGTATATGGATTTGGGAGTGGAAAATCATAAATTTATAATCATAAATTTATAATCATAAATTTAAGTAGGTAAATTATTGAAAATTATTTATATATTCGTAAGTAAATCTGCATAATTGGTTTTCTTTTAACAAATGACATTTGTTACATTTATGATAATATTTAGTGATGAAGAATATTTATTTATACGATATAGTTAAAAACAATTAAGAAAATTGAATTACTTTGCTGATTGAAGAGATGAAATTTAATAATTCGACAAAATTACTTCTCGAATTTATAAAAATACTCTAGGGCGCGAACACCCACGCGCTGAGCACGTGCTCTCGTCGCTCTGGCCGAATTAGAAAATGAAACATTTTTATTGATGGACCGTATAAATAAACAAAAAGTTTCGTATATGGATTTGGCAGTGGAAAATTTTCATATAAGAGCGATGATGGATTGATAAATTTATCACGTCACTTCCGGCTGAGGCTATATATAAATTAATGTTATGTTCACTTTTATTATCATTCCATTCGGGCATTCTGATTGGTACACACAGTACATATATCGCGTTTTGAAACACGCGTGCTTACGTATATTTGCCGCCATATTGTGAAAGTAAAAGCCAATCGGTTATTAGCGAGGAGTGATGGGTGAAAAATGATGGATAACGGAAGTGACCCATCACTTTTTTAAGAGAGGATACATCCGTTATTATTATTTTTATACATTATTGGGTCCGTGTGTTGGGACCTTTTCTACTAATCAGTTATACTTTTTAAGCGTGTATAAAAAAATCGTTAAAACAATCATGTAGATATATATATATACTACCAATAGGCCAATCTCAAAAAAACATAATTAATATCGACAAAAAACCGAATTACTATTATTATTATTATTATTATTATTATTATTATTATTATTATTATTATTATTATTATTATCATCATCATTACCACTATTAGATAACTGTTAGGAACCAGAAAGATTCATATTCACCGAAATCATTCCCACACATCTATAGATCAACACATAAATTTATGAATGCTCTCATTGGGCTTTTACTCATCTGGGATAGTCCGACTATTTTGTACCTTTTGTATCATACCAGGAACTGTGGCGACGACGTGAAAAGAGAAAGATAAAAAACGAATAAAAAAGATGATAGTACGTTGGGTCTCTTTCTCTCGATTACTCGGGCAAACCCGTTCTAGTCAGGATTTGTTCCGGGACTGGTTTCCGTTTTCTCGCACGCGCTCCTGTGCTCGTTAAAACGGCCACGGCAATAGTAGTCGTGCAACATCCTCTCTCTCTCTCTCTCCCCCTTCCATTTCCTCCCTCTCTACTAAACTCTCTTCTCTCTCGTAACGAGAAAACCGTGTAGCTGTCTCAGTTGTACGTGTTCGTCTACCCCCCTCCCCCTCCGTTCCTTAACCCATTACTACTCTTTTGCTCGTGTCCTTTGGTCGCTTTAAATATTTTTTTATTTCATCTTTTTTGTCTCCTTTTCATCTCCTTGTCCTTTTTCCTCGACTCTCTATCTACTCTTCCGTAGTGGGAAAAAAAAAACGTGAGATCTTCGCGAAACCGGAAGAGCACAATAAGACAGTGTATTTTGGGACCAAGGCAAAATTGGGTTCATGGTCGTTCGATATTCACGGTGAGACCAAAAGGGGAATCCCAAGAATAAAAGAGAAAAGACCGGAGATAAAAAAAAAAAAACGAAGCCGGAAGAAAGACGATGGTCACCGTGTATGTTCGAAAGGATGAGAGGGAAGAAAATTTCTGGTGAGGTAGCTAAGTTTCCCTGGGGAAAAACTAAGTTTCCTTGGGGAAAAACTAAGTTTCCTTGGCGAACTTCGTCACGTTACGGAACATGAATTCGATCTGTGAAATTCCGCGTCGAAAGGTCCGGAAGTGCCACATAGGGGTGTCGACAAATTCAGTAAAAGAGACAGTAGAGTGCCTCGTGTGATAAAAAAAAAAAAGATTGAGAAAAAATGAACAGTGGAGGGAAAAAGAGCGAGAAGCAGAGGCAATCATAAAATTTTATTGTCCTTTAAATATTTATTTATATATTTGTGTTATTGGGAAAAATGAGGTGCTGGAAGGAGGTAAATGGAGAAAACTTTGCCTCCATTTTCCAACTTCGATTTATTCATTATGAATTTCCGGGGAAGTAGTTAGTGGAGTTTTGAGAAAAAAGCTTTCGACAAAGTTCCAGGTCAGCTCGTAGAATATTGTCAAGAGAAAGGAAAATAATAGAGTTAAATCTTTTGAGGTGAAGAAAACTTTGCAGAGGGTCAAACCATTTTCCTGTAGAATTGCTAGGTCGACAATAATTGTGACATAAGTCAAAGATTCTTTTATCTCGATGGTTTGCCCTTGGGCGATAATTTCCATTTTGCTATTTTCATCGTTATCTCTCTCTCTCTCTCTCTCTCTCTCTCTCTCTCTCTCTCTCTCTCTCTCTCTCTCTCTCTTCTCCTTCGTGAAGTCATCAAAGAATATCTGAGATTAAATTTAAACTGTTTTTATGCTCGTACGAAGAATGTAAGAGATTTGATTACTATGACTGTATCTGTATGAGCATCTGTATGAGCATCTGTATGAGCATCTGTATGAGCATCTGTATGAGCATCTGTATGAGCATCTGTATGAGCATGCATCTGTAAATAATATTTATTTTTCTTTTTTTACGAGAAACGTTTCGTCTCATTTGTACGTTAATTCGACTCTTTGCGATGATTTTTACTATGAGAAAAGGGATGGGTAAATCTGCTACTAAAAATCAAGATATCAAACTTAACCCGTAATATAACGACACCAGTGCACCACCTAAAATTTTTTATTTCTGGTTCTTTCTAACAACTTTCTGTAACGGTTTCCCCCTACTGTGACAAATATGATATCATCCTAGGGTACTACGGTTATCGAGTACTTTTGGATTATCTATACGAGAGTTATAGAAATTGAAAAATGCCAAATCGCACTAGTCTGGTTATTATTATGTATACTCGATAAAGATTTTGTTACTATGGGTTAAAGAATCTTTGAAATATCGCAGATTTTTAGAACGATCATCGATCGGCTTTTTCATCTTATACGAAAAACGTAGTTCAATTACTTTTTTCATTACAGAAACAATTGATTTGTTGCAAAAGTCTTATGCATAAGTAAATATTATACGAGAGTTATAGAAATTAAAAAATGCCAAATCGCACTAGTCTGGTTATTATTATGTATACTCGATAAAGATTTTGTTACTATGAGTCAAAGAATCTTTGAAATATCGCAGACTTTTAGAACGATCATTGATCGGCTTTTTCACCTTATACGAAAAACGTAGTTCAATTATTTTTTTCATTACAGAAACAATTGATTTGTTGCACCAGTTTTATGTATAAGCAAATATTATACGAGAGTTATAGAAATTAAAAAATGCCAATTCGCACTAGTCTGGTTATTATTATGTATACTCGATGAAGATTTGGTTACTATGGGTTAAAGAATCTTTGAAATATCGCAGATTTTTAGAACGATCATCGATCGGCTTTTTCATCTTATACGAAAAACGTAGTTCAATTACTTTTTTCATTACAGAAACAATTGATTTGTTGCAAAAGTCTTATGCATAAGTAAATATTATACGAGAGTTATAGAAATTAAAAAATGCCAAATCGCACTAGTCTGGTTATTATTATGTATACTCGATAAAGATTTTGTTACTATGAGTCAAAGAATCTTTGAAATATCGCAGACTTTTAGAACGATCATTGATCGGCTTTTTCACCTTATACGAAAAACGTAGTTCAATTATTTTTTTCATTACAGAAACAATTGATTTGTTGCACCAGTTTTATGTATAAGCAAATATTATACGAGAGTTATAGAAATTAAAAAATGCCAAATCACACTAGTCTGGTTATTATTATGTATACTCGATGAAGATTTGGTTACTATGGGTCAAAGAATCTTTGAAATATCGCAGATTGTTAGAACGATCATTGATCGACTTTTTCACCTTGTACGAAAAACGTAGTTCAATTAATTTTTTCATTACAGAAACAATTGATTTGTTGCAAAAGTCTTATGTGTAAGCAAATAATGCTTCATCGCAGCATCGAGAAAACACATTGAATAGAATCTCGTAATATCGCGGAGAGAGCTTGAAGTACTTTAGAAAGAGAGAGAGAGCGGACGGTAAGGCAAAGATAAAGACGTGAAGAGAGAATTCGAAGGACAATGCCTGAGGCAACCTTATCGCAGATAGTGTTGAATATGTATTATAATATATACATATATATACTCGACTCCACAAACTTCTACATCGCAGCAAGAATATTCTAGGTTCCAGCATGGGGTGAAAAATGTCGACCCTGGGCGAGTTCGGTACGATCAAAATGACAATTTCGTTAAAAAAAAAAATATTTTTACGTCCAAGTATTGGTTAGGATGTGAACACGAGCGTGAATCAGTAATCACACTCTATTTTATAAGAAATAATTGTTTATTACGACTGGCAAATAGTTGATATCTTTCAAGCAATTCACTAACGTTAAAAAATTACAATTTTATTAATTAGAAAAATACATTTTCATTGTTAACTCTCGGTTAGCATGTGAATGACATAGACGTAAATCAGTAATTACCAAATGTGTTTTAAGGACAAATGGTTTGCGATGATTGGTAAGAGTTCATATTTTTCAATCAATTCACTAACGTTAAAAAATTACAATTTTATTAATTAGAAAAAGATATTTTCATTGTTGACTTTCGGTTAGCATGTGGATGACAAATCAGTAATTACACAATGTATCTAAGGAAAAACGGTTTATGATGACTGGTACAAGGAGGCGTTAATAATTGTTAACTAGATGTCATCGTGACATTTGTGATTTCCCAATACAATTCGATACGAATGCACTGATGACATACGAGACTCCTGCGACGATTGTATAATATCCCAGCAATGTTGCCTATATTATTTCATGATATATCGCAATGTAATGATTAATACGTATTGCGCAGTATAAAATTCCTTTGATTTAAATGAAAAATGAGTACTAATTAAATAAAATTTGTTTGGGTTTTTTTTTTCGACATTTAATAAAAAATTTCAACTCTGACTTTACTCTCATTCGGAATAAATTTATTGCTCGATCAATGCGTTCCATTTTCCCCGGTAATGTAAATCTTCGAGGAGTTACAGGCGCTAACAGATGTAGTTCCGCGACGACATCAGTTTCGATCTGGTAACAAGCCGAGTGACAAAAAAAAAGGGATTAAAAAAAAGATGGAAGTGTAATAGATATATAGATAGGTAGCAGATTCTGGAGGGCGGTACAGAATGAGAAAGGACCGAGTGAGATAGACGGACTGAGAGGGAAAGAATAAAATCATAGTCTGTGGAACAGGAGACTGTTGCGGTGGTGGTGCAACCGCATGCCGCCCTCCCACACACACACACACGCACACACAAACAGAAAACACCACATCGACAGGATCTGGTGCTGACTCGGTGAGTGGGCGAGAGGAGAGCAAAAGAGATGGAGAAAAAAAGAGAGAGAGAGAGAGAGAGAGAGAGAGAGAGGCAAAAACGAGAGGCAGAAAAGTGAAAGCCACGGCGCGTAACGATCTAAACTATATATCTCTCGTTTCAGTGGTTAGATAGATATAGAAGAGGAAGATGGAACGAATAAGATGAACGAGAACGAGAAAGAGGATACTGTGGTGAATAGAGAACGTGTGTATCTGTGTGTGAGGGAGAGAGGAGGAGGAAAAAAAGGAAAGAAAGAAAGGGAAAAGTTCAAGCCAGACGAAGAGAGGAACAAATGTGCCTCTCTGCACTCTTGAACTATCGAGACGAATCTAGTCCACGATCGTGTCGCAAGGTTTTCTATCCTTTGCTTACACCTTTGTTTTTTTCTCCCCCACCCTCCTGCCTGGTCAGCTTAAGGCTAAAAATTCAGAGCTAAGAAACAACTCAATTGCAAATATTACATTTAAAACACTCTAAGCTCTCTATCTTTACTGTAAAATTTTACTTATCACTTCAGTGCAATACTTAAAAAATGACCGTACATGTTTACATGTTATTATCGTCTCCATCCCACTCCACTTTACCCCATATCTTGTAGCTACTGCGTGAGCTAGAGTTGTGGTGCAGAACGAAATGTCAAGGTCGTTTCAAACTTTAGAACGAAATTGGGTTTCAGCTTAAAGCTAAAAATTCAGAGCTAAGAAACAACTGAATTGCAAATATTACATTTACAACACTCTAAGCTTTTACTTATCACTTCAGTGCAATACTTAAAAAATGACCGTAAATGTTTAAATGTCATTATTGTCTCCATCCCACTCCACTTTACCCCATATCTTCTAGCTGCTGCCTGAACTAGAGTTGTAGTGCAGAACGCGATGACCCTGAATGATCGATCCACATTTTTGAAGGTATCTGGCTGATGACATGACGCTCAAAATATCCGCACTTAAAAATGTTCATATGTGAATCATATTATTAAAATATTAAAATTGTTTATTTTTCGTCGCAGTGCGACAAGAAGCAGTCGAGACCACCGCGAGCGATAATAATAGCATGTGTGTCTCATCTTATTGGTACCTACGCAATTACATTTAATGCGAGAGACCAGACCGCCATGAACATGAGGGTCTCTTCCCTCGCACGTGCGCTTCACCAAATGTTTTTCTCTCCAGCAATTATTTTATTATTATGACAAGATGAATATATGCAGACGATTTATATTACTCACGTTGAGTTTATGCCATACAGACATATACACATCGCGGAGAGCACAAAACTCGTTACATCGGGGCATAAATTTTTTTGCCAATCCAATTACAATGCTCGTACCCTACGCGATGCATTCAGATGCACTTAGAAAATATTTTATTTAATATTAATAAATCTTTTGTTAATTATGGCGAAATAAATATTTGGTTTTTGTTATTAAATTTTAAATAAGCCAAATAAAATTTCTCCTTCATTTCGTTCAATTGGGGTTGATAGAGAGTAAATTACTAATTAAAAGGACTGATTTTTCAGAACGGAGAAAAGGGAGAAAAAAATACATAAATATGTAAAATAAAGAATATTTATAGATCCATAAAATTTATGTATTACGAGAAATGTTCGCTCTGCTCTCGCGAGCTCGTCTCTCATCTTTTTCCCCAGACTCTACTGGCAGACTTTTTCGTTCGCGTTCCCCGGTGAAAGTCGTTCTCTCGCAAGAACGACCGAGACTACTCATTCATTTTTCCCCGGCTCGACTCGAGGCTCTTGCTGACTCGTCTATTTATTCATAGTCCAAAACTTTTAGAATTCGTCCAAGTGTTTCTCTCGGCGTTTTCTTCACGAGCAACGAAACGTTAAATCAACCCCCTAACAATCCTCTTAAGGTTCACCCTTCGAGAGAGAGAGAGAGAGAGAGAGAGAGAGAGAGAGCAATTGCTTGAAAGGCTTCTCGTAAATATTTCAACCCTTCTGCCACAGTATAACAAAAGAGTTTCATGAAACCCAATGAACTTTGCAATAAATAAATATAGGTTAATTAAGGTTCACCCTTCGAGAGAGAGAGAGAGAGAGAGAGAGAGAGCAATTGCTTGAAAGGCTTCTCGTAAATATTTCAACCCTTCTGCCACAGTATAACAAAAGAGTTTCATGAAACCCAATGAACTTTGCAATAAATAAATATAGGTTAATTAAGGTTCACCCTTCGAGAGAGAGAGAGAGAGAGAGAGAGAGCAATTGCTTGAAAGGCTTCTCGTAAATATTTCAACCCTTCTGCCACAGTATAACAAAAGAGTTTCATGAAACCCAATGAACTTTGCAATAAATAAATATAGGTTAATTAAGGTTCACCCTTCGAGAGAGAGACAGAGAGAGAGCAATTGCTTGAAAGGCTTCTCGTAAATATTTCAACCCTTCTGCCACAGTATAACAAAAGAGTTTCATGAAACCCAATGAACTTTGCAATAAATAAATATAGGTTAATTAAGGTTCACCCTTCGAGAGAGAGAGAGAGAGAGAGAGAGAGAGAGAGCAATTGCTTGAAAGGCTTCTCGTAAATATTTCAACCCTTCTGCCACAGTATAACAAAAGAGTTTCATGAAACCCAATGAACTTTGCAATAAATAAATATAGGTTAATTAAGGTTCACCCTTCGAGAGAGAGACAGAGAGAGAGCAATTGCTTGAAAGGCTTCTCGTAAATATTTCAACCCTTCTGCCACAGTATAACAAAAGAGTTTCATGAAACCCAATGAACTTTGCAATAAATAAATATAGGTTAATTAAGGTTCACCCTTCGAGAGAGAGAGAGAGAGAGAGAGAGAGAGAGCAATTGCTTGAAAGGCTTCTCGTAAATATTTCAACCCTTCTGCCACAGTATAACAAAAGAGTTTCATGAAACCCAATGAACTTTGCAATAAATAAATATAGGTTAATTAAGGTTCACCCTTCGAGAGAGAGACAGAGAGAGAGCAATTGCTTGAAAGGCTTCTCGTAAATATTTCAACCCTTCTGCCACAGTATAACAAAAGAGTTTCATGAAACCCAATGAACTTTGCAATAAATAAATATAGGTTAGTTAAGGTTAACCCTTCGAGAGAGAGAGAGAGAGAGAGAGAGAGAGAGAGAGAGAGAGCAATTGCTTGAAAGGCTTCTCGTAAATATTTCAACCCTTCTGCCACAGTATAACAAAAGAGTTTCATGAAACCCAATGAACTTTGCAATAAATAAATATAGGTTAATTAAGGTTCACCCTTCGAGAGAGAGAGAGAGAGAGAGAGAGAGAGAGAGCAATTGCTTGAAAGGCTTCTCGTAAATATTTCAACCCTTCTGCCACAGTATAACAAAACAGTTTCATGAAACCCAATGAACTTTGCAATAAATAAATATAGGTTAATTAAGGTTCACCCTTCGAGAGAGAGACAGAGAGAGAGCAATTGCTTGAAAGGCTTCTCGTAAATATTTCAACCCTTCTGCCACAGTATAACAAAAGAGTTTCATGAAACCCAATGAACTTTGCAATAAATAAATATAGGTTAATTAAGGTTCACCCTTCGAGAGAGAGAGAGAGCAATTGCTTGAAAGGCTTCTCGTAAATATTTCAACCCTTCTGCCACAGTATAACAAAACAGTTTCACTAAACCCAATGAACTTTGCAATAAATAAATATAGGTATAAATATATAAACGAATAAAATGGATAAAATGAATTTCATTGAACTCGAAATTATATATTTTTTTAAATTAAATATTATTTAAAAATTCCGAAAGTCTATCCCCATTATATTATTTATGTTACGACATACATATCCGTAAGTGGTAATTTATCAGTCCGCATAATTGAATGTAGGTGAGTAGCCCATATTATGTAAAATATACGTATATCAGAGCGCGCGGAGGTAGCCAGGAAAATTATAATAATCTACGAACAACACCGTGAATAAGAAATATACGAGGGAAACGCGCAGGGGCACAAAGGAATTTAATAAGTAAAATGAACGAATCTGTGACTATATGTATTATTATATTAATACGGTCGAGCTCAGGATGAATAAGAAGCGCCCTCTCTCGAGAAAGTCTCGAATTATACAATTTCCCTGTCAATTATATATATATATATACATTTCATTTTATAATTCATTGTAATTATATCGCTTGGGCTCTTTTCTGCGCACTGCACATCGCTGTGGGCTCTTTCTCTTTCGCCATAGAGTAGCTCAGTAGCTTCTACACATTTTCTTTCATTCCTCATCACGAGCAACCCTCTTACTCGAGGCATTTCGTTTCGCACATGAATCGCGTTGAACAAACCCCCTTCGTATCGTATATCTTAATTTTCCTTCTGATCCTGTACGGCAATTACCTAATAGCCTTCATTTAACCGGTATTTTCGCATCGATATTTCTGCCATGGAGATCCGCAGCCATTTATAAATAATATACATTTACTTACGTATACGCGTACTTAACTTTTAATATCATCATCGCATTCTCTCCTTTATTCCCCTTTTTCTGTCTCGTTCGTTCTCATTATGCCGCGTACAAAATATCCAGTATGCTGGTATAATGTCTTTTTTTTTTTTTTAATATTACGTTAGAGCAGACTTAAACGTTCAAGAGCTCTCATATATATATATAATAGGAAAGCGCGCACGTGCGCCGACACTTTTTGTCTGATTGTGAGAAGCTCAAAGCTTAAATTGAAAATTACGAATTCACGAGCCACCCCTCGAATAAGTCGACCTAATGAAATAGGTATATATATGTATGTACGTATGTATGCATTCATGTGTGTTGGAATATATCGCTCCTGTGTCGCAGAGGGATGTTAAAAAAAGCTAGTTCACTTCTACCATCTACGATGTACACTTGACCTTAAGTCGAGGGATAAGGTTAACATAACTACAAAAAAATGCCAACATATTTTTCTTGACAATTATACTTGATGGATTAAAAAACAAATACGCCATTTGCGTAATTGACAGACGCAGATGGTCCCGCAATTAATTTTTGTTTCCATCAAATTATTTTAGAGAAAAATGTATTGGCATTTTTACTACGATGTACACTTGACCTTAAGTCGAGGGATAAGGTTAACATAACTACAAAAAACTTCCAACATATTTTTCTTGATAATTATACTTGATGCTTTAAAAAACAAATACGCTATTTGCGTAATTGACAGACGCAGATGGTCCCGCAATTAATTTTTGTTTCCATCAAATTATTTTAGACAAAAATGTATTGGCATTTTTACTACGATGTACACTTGACCTTAAGTCGAGGGATAAGGTTAACGTAACTACAAAAAACTGCCAACATATTTTTCTTGACAATTATACTTGATGCATTAAAAAACAAATACGCCATTTGCGTAATTGACAGACGCAGATGGTCCCGCAATAAATTTTTGTTTCCATCAAATTATTTTAGAGAAAAATGTATTGGCATTTTTACTACGATGTACACTTGACCTTAAGTCGAGGGATAAGGTTAACGTAACTACAAAAAACTGCCAACATATTTTTCTTGACAATTATACTTGATGCTTTAAAAAACAAATACGCCATTTGCGTAATTGACAGACGCAGATGGTCCCGCAATAAATTTTTGTTTCCATCAAATTATTTTAGAGAAAAATGTATTGGCATTTTTACTACGATGTACACTTGACCTTAAGTCGAGGGATAAGGTTAACATAACTACAAAAAACTTCCAACATATTTTTCTTGACAATTATACTTGATGGATTAAAAAACAACTACGCTATTTGCGTAATTGATAGACGCAGATGGTCCCGCAATAAATTTTTGTTTCCATCAAATTATTTTAGAGAAAAATGTATTGGCATTTTTGCTCAATCTCTCTCTCTCTCACACTTGTATAAGTACAGTAAGATGGAGGGGGGAGGCTTAAGTCTTGTCTTAAGCTAGGCCTGTTGGTATTACTGACTAGTTAAACATTTACCCGTTTTCTTTTTAAATTGTTAACAGAAACTTTCGAAGAAGTAGATAGAAACGAAAAAATAATAATAATACCGATTTATTCACAGAGTAGCCTCTGGTTTTTAATAATCTATCTCATTATTTAAACATCTAATTTTTGTCCAGTTGAAAAAAAAAAAAATCCCACAAAATTGATCCGATTTTTTACTCACCGAACTCACTGAACTCACTCTTTTTATCGAAAAATATGATCTTGCAAAAATTATCTAATTGAATATTTTTGCCATTTCGTTCTGTGATAAATGTCTTCTATATTTCTGACCACTTCGATCGACAGAATTGCGAAGAGCCTTGCAGCTTCAGCTAGTTTTAAAGGGAATGAAAATCCCGCTGGTGAGACAACATTGATCACGTGCAACGTAGATTGCCCTCCGCTGTGCCAATCGCGAGGGAATCGGATACGAGTAAGGAGAGACGGGGGAGAAAAAAGCTGTGGAGCTTCTATCTGCCTAACCATGTATACTACATTACAAAATATGTATATATACGTGTAGTATCTGGTACATCCATATGTATATATATATATATGTGTGTATATATATATATATATATATATATATATGTATATATATGTATATATGTATATATATGTATATATATATATATAAATATATATATCCGAGTAAGGAGTGACGGGGGGAAAAAAGCTGTGGAGCTTCAATTTGCCCAACCATGTATACTACAAAATATGTATATACGTGTAGTATCTGGTATATGCATATGTATATATTATGCATACACATACATACATAGGCTTATACATAATATACAGATATACAAGCGCACATAAATATACATAGACATATATGTGTTTATCGAACCCTCGCATGTATGATTGGATGTATGTATGTAGATATATATATATATATATATATATATATATCTCCCTCGAACCTTCGGATATATATATATATATATATATATATATATGCGAAGGTTCGAGGGAGACGGAAAAATGCATACTGAATTTCTCTCTCTCTCTCTCTCTCTCTCTCTCTCTCTCTCTCTCTCTCTCTCTCTCTGCATCCAGGAAGGGTTGCAGAGAGGTATTCAAGCAAGATTTTTTTTTTTTCCAATGACCTGTGTATGTATGTGCGCGCGAATCGTATACAGGTGCAAGATGGCCAATGAGAGAAAAAGGTTGAACATACGAATCGACATGAGGAGGACAAAGACAGAGAGCAAGAAAAAAGGAGAAACCAAGTGCACGTATAGCGCGCGGTCGACATGTAATATATATATATATATATGTAGTGGAGGCGCGGGCGTGTCCAGCGACCCGCGAGGTCAGCGTTGTTACCTTCATTATAGGAACGGAGGGAGAAAAAGAGAGAGAAAGAAACCAACGCGAATCTTCCCTCGGATACTCTTTTCTCCCTTTTTTTTTTTTTGCTCTCTCGATTTTCTCACATGGTCACCGCGAGACATCCTTGAGCTTTTGAGAATATAAAATTGCCACGATCGTATTTTCAACGCTCATTTTTATTCACATTTTACGTAAATATTAACAGTATAAAAAAATATGCAGTATGCATATATATACGTACGTTAAAAACAAAAAAATAATATATATATATATTTTTTTTTATTGTTCAATGCATACATATATATATATATATATGCATTGCATATAGGCATATCAACGATTATGTAGCTGTAACCTCTTTCTCGTCTTTTCGCATCCCCTCATTATTTCGCTTCCTTATATTATCTTTTTCCTTCTTCGTCGTTTTGTTATTGCATGGCTGAGGGAAAACGAATGCTCGAGAGCGATTCGCACGTGCCAGCAAGGCGTTTAACTTTAACTATAAATACGCCATGAATAAGGCCGCCGCTATAGCTGAGGCATCAGCTGTTTTTCAACCCTATACGAAATTTTCTCGTGCGGAATATCAAAGAAGGGGCAAAAGTTGAGAGGTTCATATACCAATCTAATTACATAAATATCTCGCGCATAAAATATATATATATTTATATATATTTATATATAAAATATATATATATATACATATATATATTTTTCTAAACGATATTACAAAAAAAATTAAGGGGTTTTCCATAATATGTGAATCAATAAGGGCGGAAAGGAGGCAACTTTGTCGAGGGTGGAGTTGTTACCCGAGCGAACCGAAGCTTCTTTCCACCCTCGATACACAATATACTATTAGGGAACTGCAGCTGCAAGCATTTCCATCGCATCTTCATGTAATATGCAGTGAAAATTTGTTGAGTGCAATATTGGAAGCAAAATTGTCGCAAATTTACCTAAATTATTTTGTCATACCCATTATTTTGTTATTTCAATGTTGATAGTGAAAATCTTCAAGTAAAAAAAATTATTACAAATTTTAACTAAATTTATTTACGCATAAAATTTAAACAAAAAAAAAAATGTAATATTATTTAGAATTAAAAGATTCCTGGATTTTTTTTTGCACTCTCATTTCTCATTCCATTTCACAAAATATCAAAAATTTAGCTGCCCTTTCGATTTATACCCAAATACTCATTGCATTGCTTATTGCAAAATTATCATAATTTTTTTTTTATTTACGCATAAAATAAAAAAATAATGTAATATTATTTAGAATTAAAAAATTCCTGGATTTTTTTTTGCACTCTCATTTCTCGTTCCATTTCACAAAATATCAAAAATTTAGCTGCCCTTTTGATTTATACCCAAATACTCATTGCATTGCTTATTGCAAAGTTATCAATTTTTTTTTTATTTACGCATAATATGAAAAAAAAATGTAATATTATTTAGAATTAAAAAATTCCTGGATTTTTTTTTGCACTCTCATTTCTCGTTCCATTTCACAAAATATCAAAAATTTAGCTGCCCTTTCGATTTATACCCAAATACTTATTGCATTGCTTATTGCAAAGTTATCTCAATTTTTTTTTTTTTTTTTTTTTAACCCTCGAAACACTTTTGAAACATATTTCATCGTGCTCGACTGATAATCGCGTATATCACGTCCGCGAGAAGCGCGGACGTGGTAAAGAGGCGTCGTGGGGCGGCAGAGTGGGGTGGGGTGGGGTGCGGCGAGGCGGGGGGGGGGGGGGCGACCCAACTAGAGAACGGGCCACACTCACTGCGGCGTCGGCGGCCCGGTGCGCCGTGAACTTCAGTGGCTATATCGATTACGCCGCGACTACAGAGAGTAGAAAGAGGGCCACAGCAGCTAGCAGGCAGCAGAGGCAGCAGCCAGCAGCCAGCAGCCAGCAAGCAGCAGCAGCCGCGTCGAGCGTGGTTGCTGTGAGGGATTTTCATATCTGCAGCTACTTCGCTATGGTGCAACGAGAAGCAGAAAGCGAGAGACCGCGAGAGCGGCCCCCACGAAAAGCTCTCTCGTCAACCCCTGGCGCCTTAAGGTCTGCCGCCCTTGACTCCCTCGTGCCCCAGACACCCAACGACGCCGGCGTAAGCGCTCGCTTTCCGTCTGACCCATGACAGTTTTCTCTACTTTTCCATCCTCACTTTTCTCATTACCGATCATCGACATATAAAAGAATTTACAACTATAAAATATCGTCGTGGAAAAAAATTACTTAAATTAATGATTAAAAAAAAAATGTTAAAACGATAAATAGTAAGCCAGTGAAAAATAATTTTGCAAAATTAAATGATTTATTCGTTGGTAAATTTAACAAATTAATTTATTCGAGATTTTATCAACAGTTAGCAAAAAATTCCGATGTGACGAATTTTGTTGTCGAAGGTACGAAAAAAATATTTGTAATACTTATTGGGCACCATTGCTGTTTGTAAAATTGACAAAAGTTTTCGAAATTTATTTATTTTCAAAAAATTATAGTAAAAAAAAAAATGAAAAAACTTTAAAGAATATTTAATTTATTATTTAAATCTTGAGATATTTCTCGTTGGGTATATTCAAGTTGTAGGAATTTCAGTATCTGTCTGCTCTGGGCCGGTCGGTTTCTACTAACACGATTGCACTAATAGCATTACTATATAGAGGCTACAGGGTGAGTCTTGGGTGCTGCCATACGATGGAAACAGCCCTTGACAGAATTGCTGGTGAACATTCATCCGGAAAGCCGGAGATGAGGTAGAGATCGTCGTGAATCCGGTCGTAATTCAAAGCTCCGTTTTTTCCCTCTCTTGCAAATATCAACAGAGATGATATATATATATCATCTTCATCTCTGTTGATATTATATATATATATATAGACCTAAGGCAGGCAGATGTGAATTTTCTCAGGGGATGTTTCGCAGCGTAAGGAAAAAACTCGTAGACACATAGTACTAGCTCTCTTGTATCCCTAACCTATGTGATTTATAAGTACATTTTATCATATATACTGCATTCAACTCTACATGTAGCATGCAATTATGTTTGCGCATCGATAAAAATGAATTTATTTTATACTTTGGCTAATTGTACGACTATTATTATTGTAGAGCCTGCAAGCTCCACAATAATTGTTCAGCTCATTTTTTTATCACTTCAGAGGCGTCTTGGTTGGATTCTGCCATTTCGATTTTATTATACTTATAAGTTCAAAAATATTAATTGCAAACGGAGTAGCGCAGCCCGCCAGTATTATTTTTCTTTGTACGAATAAAAACTTGACCGCCATTGCCAATAATATTTGCTCCAAGAAATATAAATATTGAGCAAAGTCAAATGGTACAAATGTTTTTTGTAATTTTCATGTAAAGTTAAAAAAAATGAGATTATTTGTTTACAAATTGGATCATTAATTTTAAACATGAAAGCAACAAGAAATATTTTTCATAACAAGGCAGGTATAACGACAGATGGCGCAGCGTTTGGGTTCACGTTCGACGTCAATTAATTAAATGCCTCGCTATATACGAATCATTCGATGGTCATCTTGTCTATTTCTCGGCCATTGCCAATAATATTTGCTCCAAGAAATATAAATATTGAGCAAAGTCAAATGGTACAAATGTATTTTGTAATTTTCATGTAAAATTAAAAAAAATGAGATTATTTGTTTACAAATTGGATAATTAATTTTAAACATGAAAGCAACAAGAAATATTTTTCATATCAAGGCAGGTATAACGACAAATGGCGCAGTGTTTGGGTTCACGTTCGACGTCAATTAATTAAATGCCTCGCTATATACGAATCATTCGATGGTCATTTTGTCTATTTCTCGGCCATTGGCAATAATATTTGCTCCAAGAAATATAAATATTGAGCAAAGTCAAATGGTACAAATGTATTTTGTAATTTTCATGTAAAATTAAAAAAAATGAGATTATTTGTTTACAAATTGGATCATTAATTTTAAACATGAAAGCAACAAGAAATATTTTTCATATCAAGGCAGGTATAACGACAGATGGCGCAGCGTTTGGGTTCACGTTCGACGTCAATTAATTAAATGCCTCGCTATATACGAATCGTTCGATGGTCTTGTCTATTTCTCGACCACCAAATCTCGCATTTTCATTATATTTCTATGAATGGAGAAGAGTGTCGAGGAAAAACGGTATAATAATAAAACTGGTAAATGCGTAGAGCGTGCGTCGATGAGGAAAGGCCACGAACCTGTTACATCGACTCGGGATTGTCTCGTACCGCGTGCAACGCGTGTACAATTCCGAACAAGACCGTCCACGTCCAGAGACCTCTACACACAAGTCCGGCGCGCACGACCTTGGAGCTTTTTCTAACGCAAGGACGCCCTGCGATGAGAGCTCAGACAGGAGACACTGCCGGGGATAACTAAGACCGGAACGTACGTTCGATTAACTTTACTATATTATTATTTATTACGAAATCGTTCTTTCAGGCTTGTCTTGTAAGGAAAAACAAAATAATTAGAAGTTTTCAAACGTCATGATTTGGCAATGTCCGATTATCGTTTAACGCAATCCTGTAAATGTAAATTATCATTAATTTTGTTATTATTATTATTAGCCTTCGTTTTCGGCGTCTTCTCAATTTTACTCTCATTTTTTAAAGCCTGCAAGTTCCACAATAATTGTTCAGCTCACTTTTTATCGCTTCAGGCGTCTTGGTTGGATTCTCCCATTTCGATTTTATTATACTTATAAGTTGAAAAATATGAATTGCAAATGGAGTAGCGCAGAAATTGCCGATTTCAGTAAAACGGATTCATGTGTGCCGTTAAAGCAAATAAAAATGTCTCGCATTCCAGGATAAATTGTTCATTCGTCAGTATAAAATCTACATGTCCATTCACGTGACTCGTAAAAAAATTATCCCAACCAGAATATCATTTAGCACAAATGCTCGAGGACCAGAAAGGCCGTAAGAGATTTGAAATAAGTAGAAACGGGAGGATACGTAAGGCTCGAAGTTCTAAATAAACAATTCATTAATTTTGTTATTATTATTATCAGCCTTCGTTTTCGGCGTCTTCTCAATTTTAGTCTCATTTTTTAAAGCCTCCAAGTTAATAATTGTTCAGCTCACTTTTTATCGCTTCAGGCTGAAATTGCCGATTTCAGTAAAACGGATTCATGTGTGCCGTTAAAGCAAATAAAAATGTCTCGCATTCCAGGATAAATTGTTCATTCGTCAGTATAAAATCTACATGTCCATTCACGTGACTCGTAAAAAAATTATCCCAACCAGAATATCATTTAGCACAAATGCTCGAGGACCAGAAAGACCGTAAGAGATTTGAAATAAGTGGAAAAGGGTATACGTAAGGCTCGAAGTTCTAAATAAACATGAGACAACAAAATTGAAGAGAATGCACGCAGCAAGAAACCCACACGGAGTCAGGCAAAAGAGTTATCCACGCTCTTTGTCGATGTATTTATATACGTAAAGTGCATATATATATATATATATATATATATATATATGCAAAAGATCGAATCACGTCGTTTCTCGTATAATTAATCGTGCGGCACTGGCACGAGTAGGGGCGAAGGGGTGAGGGAACTCTTCGTTTATCTTCTTCTTTATACATGCATATATATCTTTTGTACTTTTTCTTGATCCTCTCTCTGGATTTTCTTTATTCCACCGTCTTTGAATTTTTCTCAGTGAGGGTCTCCGACACTCTTGGACTCCAACAGTCGGCACTCTCATCTCGTTACTCTCATTTATCTTATTCTCTCTTTCTCTCGATCGCTATATACATGTATATGCATATATACAACACACACACACATATATATATACATATATATATATATATATATATATATATATTTGCGTCTGTGTTGTATATATGCATATATATGTATATAGTATATATGTATATATATATATATATATATATATATATATATATATATATAATGCGGGGTATGAATGTATTTACGGATCTTTCTCGCTTCTTCTCTCGTTTGTCGTATCCAGTCTTATTGGCCACACGATGGACAATTATCTCACTCTCGCCTATAGTCCACTTGGACGACATTAGTGCCAGCACGCCGTGTACACGTTCTCTTTGGCGTCCTCGCGCGTGTTAGGATATAAAGTCTCTCGTGGTATATAAAATCCCGAGGACTCTTGCGCGCGGCATTTGCGACAACCGCGTGTGAAAGGTGAACGCGTCTGCGGCTATCGCTCTTACGCTCTATTCCATCTTTATTTCTGCCTTATGTGCACCTTTGCTTTGCTGTTTGATTTGATGCAAAACTCCAATGAGTGCTCGACGGATAGATAAAAAAAAAAATTGAAGATTTTTTTTTTCTAAATTTAAATCAATTTTTTTCTAAATTTAAATCAATTTTTTTCTAAATTTAAATCAATTTTTTTCTAAATTTAAATCAATTTTTTTCTAAATTTAAAACAATTTTTTTCTAAATTTAAATCAATTTTTTTCTAAATTTAAATCAATATTTTTCTAAATTTAAATCAATTTTTTTCTAAATTAAAATCAATATTTTTCTAAATTTAAATCAATTTTTTTCTAAATTAAAATCATTTTTTTTCTAAATTTAAATCAATATTTTTTCTAAATTTAAATCAATTTATTTCTAAATTTAAATCAATTCTGTATTCTCTGTTAATTGATTTTTTCCCATAGAAACTTTCGGTACCTTAGGGAAAATTTTTTTTAGAAACTTTTGTTACTGCCTGAGTTTATTTTGTCATTGCCAATATATTGGCGATTTTGAGGAAGAATTGAGCTTTGTTGATAGGGTACGACTGACGAGAAAAATCCAACTTGTAGTCAGAAATTTTCATATGTCTATTCATAGTTTTATTTTTATTTTATTTTTTGTCACGAGGTACAGAAATTTCGAACTATTTTTTATCGTTTATTTCATTTCATCAAAAAACCTCACTGGAATCGACCAGCTCTCGCCAGATATTAAAAAAAAAAAAAATTATTTGTAATATTAAATCGATTCATTTATATATTAAAGCTACATGTATGTAACACAGTGCAGCTCCATGAAGTAAATACACAACAGTAAAGAGCTAAGCGAGGAATAAAGATAAAAGTTACAGAAATCTCAATGGGCTCAATTACTCGAAATATTTTAATTTTTTAATCGTTCATTTCATTCCATCAAAAAGTCTCACTCGATATCTCCCAATTCTGGCCAGATATTTAAAAAATAATAATTTGCAATATTAAATTGATTCGGGACATTTGTATATTAAGAGCTGTCGGTAAAATATATATATATATATATATATATATAACAATAAATAAAAAAAATATATAACAAAGTGCAACTCCATGGGGAACATATACACAGTAGAGAGAGTTAAGCGAGAAATAAAGAAAACTGGGACAGGATGTTGGGATATCCATGTTCTTCGGAGCGGTCAACCGGTTTTTTTAGAATGACCTGACCTACGAGCTCGCCTTACCTCTCTGCGCCTTCTCCCACGAACCATTCTCTCGCTTCGTTCAAATCGATCACGCTCGGTCGCTCGAATTGCAATCCCAAAGTTCTTTGTATAAATTCAAGCTACAGAGCACAGGAGAACTTCGCGAAATGAAAAATAATGGTTGAATCGCGAGTGTAAAACTAAATATACAGATTTGCATATTGAGTATAAATATATATATATATATATATATATATATATATATATATATATATAGCAACGCCTACACGCCAGTAAAAACGGAGCAAGAACAACTACGGCGTATGAAAAGTATCAGGCTCGATGAATCCACCAGTGAATATTAGTACTTTTGCAAACAAACAGCTTTCTCGTCAATTTTATACGATGCTGGTCCATATATATATATATATATATATAAATGTGGAAAATAAACTCTCCGAGGGAGTGAGGAGTGATATTTTTTTAAAATAGGTACCTACATATTTTCTATAGACATGCATTCCATCGTGTTCTCACTGCGTGGTGGTCCAGAATTTGTAATTTTTTTTTCCTCTTGTTTTGACATTCGCGTGGAGGCTGTGCTGGTGGGTTTGCGAGGAGAGTTCGCGTGTCTCGCTTTGCGGTCTTGCCATTGTTCGTCGTGAAACTCTATACTACACGCAATGTGTGTATATATATATATATATAAAGGGTCTACATATATATATATATACCCTTTATATACCCATGTATAAGTTGAGTGCCAGGCTACAGCTAGAAATAGCGAACTCTCCATCGGCGACTCTCAGACGCTTCGATATACACCCCATTTTGTGGGAACGCGGTTGGATGAAAAGTTTGGGAAATTTGGGGAGATCGCCCGTGGGACACGTGAAAGAATCGTGCGGAAATCGATCCATCTTTTTATTGAAATTTAATCCGGTAAAAAAATATCAGCACGTATGGAAATAAAAAAAAAAGAAAGCGAAAACCTTTGAATTGTATGTAACGTTGTTCGTATCAGTTTAAAAGTTTGATAAGATTACTATAGAGCTCATTTCATCCATGTATTAATGGAGATACACAAAGCGAATCTTCATTGATATTAAAGAGTGTGTGGCTGTGTGTGTATAAGAGCGAAAGCGTGCCGGAATTTATTGTATGTAAATAGGCAGCACGATTAATACATCAGATACATGATAATCGTGAGATTTCTCACTCCTTGCAAAGCCAAACACTTGAAATACCCCACATAGCTGTATTGGCATATACATGGGGTATTTCAGATCAAATCGACAAAGCCATAATCATCACTATTTCATTTTTTTTTAAATGTTATTCTTTATTTAGGGATTTCTCACTCCTCGCAAAGCCAAACACTTGAAATACCCCACATAGCTGTATTGGCATATACATGGGGTAGTTCAGATCAAATCGACAAAACCATAATCGTCACTATTTCATTTTTTTTTAAATGTTATTCTTTATTTATGGATTTCTCACTCCTCGCAAAGCCAAACACTTGAAATACCCCACATAGCTGTATTGGCATATACATGGGGTATTTCAGATCAAATCCACAAAGCCATAATCATCACTATTTCATTTTTTTTTAAATGTTATTCTTTATTTAGGGATTTCTCACTCCTCGCAAAGCCAAACACTTGAAATACCCCACATAGCTGTATTGGCATATACATGGGGTAGTTCAGATCAAATCGACAAAACCATAATCATCACTATTTCATTTTTTTTTTAAATGTTATTCTTTATTTATGGATTTCTCACTCCTCGCAAAGCCAAACACTTGAAATACCCCACATAGCTGTATTGGCATATACATGGGGTATTTCAGATCAAATCGACAGAGCCATAATCATCACTTATTTCATACAAAAAAAAATCATTCTATATTTAGGGTGTTTTTATAAATTAGCTCATATTAGGAAAAAAAATGAAAAGAATAATTTTACACGAACAATATATATATAATATATATGACAATATATATAATATCACGAAATGGCCAATGGCAATGGAAATGGTACCAAAATCGTGATGATGTTTTGCTACCTTGACATCAAGCTAGCAGATAACTTTTCAAATTGGATTGCTGACTACATGAAGGGAGCACCAAAATTATCAAGTGAGCACCAAATTAACACCTAAAAAGCACCTAATTTTGGTTTATAGTAAATCCATTTTCACTGCTAGCTTGACGGAGGAAAAATATTTTCATTTAGTGCCTTTGTGAATTGGCACTGCACAATAGAAATCAATTAAATTCAATTTTTCTAGTGACTGTAAAAAATGTCACGTGATAACAAAATCTTTCGATGGGCCACGAATATTTTTTTCTTTATGTATAAAATGATAATGGACCAATTTTGAGAGATTCGGAGTCAAATGCTGGCCAAATGCAGGTGAAATGCCCGATATAATAAGATATACGTATTAGTTTGGTGAATGTGGAGAGGACAGAGAACGCTCAGTAAACGAGCACAGGCATCATGCGTTCTCTTTGTTCATGAGTATGAGGCGCGAATGGAAAAGAATAATGGCGAGAGGACGCGAGGCGCGAGCAACCGCGGTGGTGGCAGCAGCATCGCTCAGAGAAAAGAGAAGAGAGCCTTTCAAAGGTCGACGATATAACTCGAGGAGCGAGATGATCCCTTGGCCGTCTCTTTCTCTCTCCCTCTCTCCCTCTCTCCCTCCCTCTCTCTCTCTCTCTCTCTCTCTCTCTCTCTCTCTCTCTCTCTCTCTCTCTCTCTCTCTCTCTCTCTCTCTCTCTCCCTCTCTCTCTCTCTCCCTCCCTCCCTCCCTCCCTCCCTCTCTCTCTCTCTCTCTCTCTCTCTCTCTCTCTCTCTCTCTCTCTCTCTCTCTCTCTCTCTCTCTCTCTCTTTCTCTCTCTCTCTCTCCCGCTCTCTTTTATACTCCTTTTTTATTATTCATTCTTACCTGCCGAGGAAAAAAGGTGCCAGAATCTCTCACGCGAGAGTTTCACTTTTATTGTATTGTATACGTGTGTACAATTTTTAACTTTAGATATTCGGGAAGTCACAAACGCAAGATCAAGTATATATGTAGTATAACTGAATATTTTACACGACTGGAGGTATTAACGCTATTTTATTACAACTCCGCAGACACCCTTGATGTGCTGAACAAACTGTCGTAATTTTTTTTATTAAATTTTAATTGTTCATTTGATGGGCAACGTCTCTGGATAAATTTTTCTACTGCGATCCGTCCAATTTGGTAAAAAAAAAAAATCATAGTCATTGGGAAACATTTACCGTACGAAAAATTTGAATATCCTTTTTCGACATCGAACTATTTTTATAAATATTATATTTTATAGTTGAGATTACATCTTTGTACTCTTTGTGCTTGACCGAAATATTCTTGAATCTATAATGAACATCGTAATAAAAAAAAAAAAGCTGTAAATAATATTTCGTAACTTAACCAAGTTACGAATTATTATTATGCATAACTATATGCATTTTTACACAGTTCACAAATTTAGCATGCTGGAAATGGATATATTGTTATTATAAAAAAAAAAAAATAGTGATAAAAGTTATTGTTCAATATTTACTGGCAATGAGTATACGAAAATATTAATAATAATTTATCAACCTCCACAGAACCTATTGAAATTAAAAGAAACGAAAAAAAAAAATCATCAAAAAAATTACCGCAAATTAAGAAAAAGTATCCCAACTATCCTGGACTTCGATGAGTAAATTTTTTTAAAATTAATCCTTAATGTGACTTATGTAATTTTTTTAAAGTCCCAAAAACACATATAAGTCGTCGACGAAAGAACAAAAAATTAAATGTCCACACTTTCTGTCTTGTCTTTTGTCTTTTGTTATTAATGTCTTTTGTTATTAACTTTGGCTCGTTCACTCGAAGCAAAAGTCGATAGACGGTGGTGAAAACGAAAAATTGAATACTCCTAAGCTAATCTGCGGTCGAGATTAAATTAAAATTGCACAAGTTTCATACTTCTTATGCAAACAACGAAATGCTCGCGAATCTCGTGAAACAGAGCGCGAGAGTTTCCTATATAGCTCGGTTGGACCCGAGAAACGAATGATCTTGTTCTCGAGAGAAATAGCAGCGAGTGACGTGCGCATATAAAAGCTGTGACAAAAGAGACGATGCAAAAGGGAGAGAAAGAGAGAGAGAGAGAGAGAGAGAGAGAGAGATTTAACGAGGGTTTATAATTTCGGCGATCGTTAAAAAGCGGCGAGAGTGCCGTTTTTATGTCGGCGTACCGCGTCCTATATATACAATATGTGGAGCAGCGTTCGGGCATATTATAAAGATCTCTTTCGCTCTGCTTTGTACGGTACGCCGCAATTTTTTCGTCACTAGTAAATTAATACACACATAGACCAATTGTTATTGATAAAAAAGTATATAAAATATTTTTTCATTCTTGCGTCTGGGGCTCGATGAATAATGTCACATTTTTCAGTAACGAGAAATGGAAAAATTGTCATAAACGTATTTTGTGCCAGTAATTCAGCGACGAGAAACTTTTTCAAAATTATCAATCAAGGAATCAAAAGTAAGCATTGCTCAAATTCAGTAATGGTTATTTTAATAGATTTTTTTAGAGCCATTATGCCAGAATTTTTTTATTATTTTGTGATTTGACTATTTAAATTTATATTGACGATATTTTATCGGGTATTACTGACAATCGGAATGAGAAATGTATTATTGAAACTTCGCGTCTTCGTAAGGGGCGAAAAAAAGCAATGAAGCGAATCTTTGGATTAATCAATAGGAGGATTGATAAATTTTTAATGAAACTGTAAAGAAATAGTAACGAATTATTCGCTAATAATTGCATTCAACCCGTTTATATTTAACGGAGTTGATTTTATTAAAAGTATGTAGAAAAACTATTAACTATATGCAGGCAAAATGTGATTCCGTAATTTGTTGAAACAGTAAAAACCGATACGGCTTTTACAATTTCCCCCTGAGCTCATCACCTTAAAATCAGTTTCATTAATACTTATATCGTATCTACACCATTTTGAAGTTTTTAAATTCAGAATCACAAACTATTTCGTTATTATTACGAAAACTCTTCTTAGACATTAATTTGTGGCTATTAGACTATCATTAAGAGGCCCGATTTTACATCCTAGTTATCACGAGCAATTTCCCAACATTATCGGAAAATTGAGGGAAGAATCTGAACGAGAACGAAACCCCGTAATTGGTACAAAAATGATATTGAGAATTCGATGTTTATTCAGGAATTTATCCTCTAATATATCTTTTCTTTTCTTTACGATGCAATTATTTTTAATTCAGTAGCAGCTGAGAAATCAAAATATATATTACATCCAATGTAATAATTTAATATATTGACTATCGCTCGAGAGTGGATAATTTTTTTTTACATGGGGTGAATCCTCTCTACGAGAATATATTTAAAAATTCTTAATTTTTTCTCAGTTTTTATAGGATTATCAGGCTATTTATAGGATTATTTATAGGAGTTATTTATCAGTTTTATAGCAGCTGAGAAATCAAAATATATATTACATCCAATGTAATAATTTAATATATTCACTATCGCTCGAGCGTGGATAATTTTTTTTTACATGGGGTGAATCCTCTCTACGAGAATATATTTAAAAATTCTTAATTTATTTTCTCAGTTTTCATAGAATCTCCATTTTGCATTTATTTGTATACGCTATTCTTTAATTGATTATTTATAGGAGTTATTTATCAGTTTTATAGCAGCTGAGAAATCAAAATATATATTACATCCAATGTAATAATTTAATATATTCACTATCGCTCGAGAGTGGATAATTTTTTTTTACATGGGGTGAATCCTCTCTACGAGAATATATTTAAAAATTCTTAATTTATTTTCTCAGTTTTCATAGAATCTCCATTTTGCATTTATTTGTATACGCTATTCTTTAATTGATTATTTATAGGAGTTATTTATCAGTTTTATAGCAGCTGAGAAATCAAAATATATATTACATCCAATGTAATAATTTAATATATTCACTATCGCTCGAGAGTGGATAATTTTTTTTTACATGGGGTGAATCCTCTCTACGAGAATATATTTAAGGATTCTTAATTTATTTTCTCAGTTTTCATAGAATCTCCATTTTGCATTTATTTGTATACGCTATTCTTCAATTGATTTTTTATAGGAGTTATTTATCAGTTTTATAGCAGCTGAGAAATCAAAATATATATTACATCCAATGTAATAATTTAATATATTCACTATCGCTCGAGAGTGGATAATTTTTTTTTACATGGGGTGAATCCTCTCTACGAGAATATATTTAAGGATTCTTAATTTATTTTCTCAGTTTTCATAGAATCTCCATTTTGCATTTATTTGTATACGCTATTCTTCAATTGATTTTTTATAGGAGTTATTTATGAGTTTTATTGCGAATTATACTTGTTGTTTTGCAACTCATCACTAGCATATTATATTCATAATGTGAGTATCCCGCTTCTGAGTAAATACTCGGAAGAAAGTCTATTGATCGAAAAATTAGCCGAGGGTTTTTGTCTGCCACCCACCGGCCACCCCATGAGAATTTTAAGAGATGAAACACGCCAGCCAGTTCGTTATCTCTGAAAGACGAGAGAGCACGTAAAAGAGTAGAAGAATAATCCCACGAAAATCTTCACGAACGACGGCGGTTCTCATCTCTCGAGTATATTTTAATCTCGTGCCTCGCGTTCTTAGCAAAATTCCACATGAAAATCCTCCGAATCACCTTGAGCACTGACACTCTGCCAGAGTACGCAGACTTTTCTCCTCAAATTGGCGAAAATTAATTTCTTATTGGCTCAGCTGTGAATTCCAGCTGGCCGTACGGATAAATTTAAACCTAAGCGCAATCTCGGATTATTGTAATTAATTAAGGGAGTAACAAGAAAGTGCGATGAGTATAGGAAAAAAAAAAAAAACGAAGATGGAAAAAATAAATTAAACCACACAAGAGATACACGAGGTTGAGATAATTTGCCTAATGAATTCTTCTTCACTTTGTATTTTTTTACTCGTGAGGTAGGAATTGTTTTTTTTTTATTTTATTTTTTTAATCACTCCGACTTTTTTGCTCGCACATGAAGGGAATTTAGCCAACACCGCGTTCATGGTCACTTTGAGTGAGGTAGTTTTCTTTAATGCCTGTATATAATGTGTGGCGTTATAGTCTCGGTGGTCTCACGCAACACGAGTGAGCACCACAAAAAGGTCCATAAAAGTATTTTGGAGAAAAAAAAAGAAATCGAAAAAGAAAGATTTCTCTCTCTCTCTCTCTCTCTCTCTCACACACACTCTTTCTCCATCTCTCTCTCGCTCACACGTGTAACGATTGATCTTGCCGAAACGCGTTCGTTGAAAGGCTATACGCGAGGTCTAATCTCCTCCTCGAGCCTGCCAACTTTAGGCTTGCCCTCTGCCACACACACGAAACCTTCTCGCAGTCGTCCCGAGCTGCCTCCCAACAACAGAGAACCCTTTTTTTTCGCGTGTTCGTATATATATATGTATATATATCTATGTATATGTATATATATATCCATGTATATATATATATATATCGCATATATAATGTATCTCTGGTCCGCACCGATCCGCTGTTCTCGATGGAAAAAAAAACATTCAGAGTCGATAGATCACCGAAGCTTGAATCATGAATATTGGAGAGACCGCGAATCGCAAACGAGGCACTCTCATGGTTTTTTTTTTTCTTCAGCCGAATTGAAACTCTCGACAAACGAGAAAAAGAGAGATGAGAAACGAATAACGGAAAAAGTGAACTCTTCTCTTTGGCCTTTGTGAAAAGTTTTCCTGCCTGATTACTCGATATCGATCGCATTGAATTTTTTACACACATAGAATAGAAATGGCACACTACAGATATATTCCAATTATGTAAATCAAGGATACGGACATTGTGTGTAGAGAGAGATCTATATCTATATGTTATTCAGCGAAAATAAAAACAGAATATAAATTTTCTAATCAACTTCCGTTTCTGGCTATAAAAACGTACTAAAATTATTTTAACTTTAATTCTCGATGGAGCTGTGACTCCATTTTGTACTTTTTTTTTCGTAGATATTTAGGCTTTAAAATCCCATTTGGTTTGTTAACTTACGATGTTTTTCAAATTTTCTCTCCATTATTTATTTTTTGATCATTTTCAAAGTGCTCTCACTTCTGCAAAAATCAAAGTATCCGTATCGAAGAAATATAAATGTACAAGTCAAATTCGTGCGGTTTCAAAACACTCCTTATCGATATCAATCTTTTAAACGTCAACAAATTTGTGAACCCTTAAAGAACTACTTTTTAATCAGAGTTCTTCGTTTTTTTGAGAGCCTGAAATGAAACATTTATTTTTTCTTGCTTAATTTATTATATACTATCCAATCGGAAATTTTCCATTGATTGCGAATCACTCCGTGTGTTGCCGAAATCTCAAAATGTACGTGAGAAAATGCAAAAATAAAAATAAAAAAATATTCATATCGTTATCTTCGTATGACAAGAGTATTCGCCTATGTACGCGTATATATGCGTATTTATATACATACATACATACATACATATATATATATATATATATACAAATCTAAACCGGACATGGTTATACGTAACTTCCGGCAATGCCGAGGAATTCCTCACGCAAGGACTCACACTTTCTTCGATATAATGTCACCTCAAATGGTACTTATAGTCTATATATAGGATGCAAAAAACGCACACGTCTACCTACTGTCGTCCGCACGATAATATATATACATATATATATACATATCTTGTGGTGTTTCTCGTCTGTCTGAGGAAGTCGTAAAGGTGCTTTTGCCTGTCGCACAACATGACGCCGTACGAATTAACATACTTTGCATCCGGCGCGTCAGAACTTCCATCCCACATTTTCTCTCGCAATTTGTATTGGCTATTTTGCAATTATGAAAAAGCCATTATTATCATCAAGAAAAAAAAAAAAAAACAGCAATTAGTTATCCACTAATTTACGTGAAATTGAAATAAAAGGTATGCAAATTTTTTGTGATAAAATTATCTAACTAATTGCTGTTTTATTTTTTTTTTCTTAAAAATATAGTAATTGTTTCGATACATTTTCCGGCGCGTCAGAACTTCCATCTCACATTTTCTCTCGCAATTTGAATTGGCTATTTTGCAATTATGAAAAAGCTATTATTATCATCAATGAATCCACCATACATGAAACATTCCATACATTTTATCACAAAAAATTTGCATACCTTTTATTTCAAATTCACGTAAACTAGTGGATAACTAATTGCTGTTTTTTTTTTCTTAAAAATATAGTAATTATTTGAATACATTTTTTACGATCGTCCTACGTACATTTTTTGTTGTTTGCGTTTGGGTATGCAAAAATTTGCATACCTTTTATTTCAATTTCACGTAAATTAGTGGATAACTAATTGCTGATTTTTTCTTTTTTCTTAAAAATATATTAATTGTTTCGATACATTTTCCGGCGCGTCAGAACTTCCATCTCACATTTTCTCTCGCAATTTGTACTGGCTACTTTGCAATTATTAAAAAGCCATTATTATCATCAATGAATCCACCATACATGAAACATTCCATACATTTTATCACAAAAAATTTGCATACCTTTTATTTCAAATTCACGTAAACCAGTGAATTGCTGATTTTTTTTTTTCTTAAAAATATAATAATCATTTGAATAGATTTTTTACGATCGTCCTACGTACATTTTTTGTTGTTTGCTTTTTCGAAATTTTATTGAAAAGAAATTAAACCTCGTATGATGGGAATTTCATTCGTACAGTTTCGAAGAGGGAGAATTGACGAATGTGTAGTTGGAAATTGGTACGTTTGGAACATTGCTCATCAAGGCCGATATATATATATATATATATAGAAAAGAATCCAATTTGTAACGAGAAGCTACTTCATCCGTCAAAATCGCCAATTCATTTTGGCCCATCTATAGTTCCATCGATCTCTCATGCCATAACTTATATATTTATACAACTGTACTTGTATGTCGTTGATGATAAATTTCTGTCCGGGCTTCAGTAATTATTACACTTTGGGATCTAACGCTAATACGGTTATTTAATTCCCAAATGACAAAATAAAAAAACGAAGACTATGCAGAAACAGGCAGAGAGAGAGAGAGAGGCTATAAAAAAATCCGGTCAACCGGATTGTGAGAGAAACATGGGATTCAATTAGTACATTAGTTACACTGCAATGGAAAATCCACCGTTGGCCTGAATTCGTTTGGAGGCGTGACGAAAAATGAAAATGGTTTATAGACAAACAATACCAAATATATAAATATATATATATATATATATATATATATATATATATATATATCCATATATATATAAGTAAAAATTTCTTTCATGTCTGTATGTATATCTCTCTCTGATGGATTTGTATTTATGTGTGTGTGTGTGTGTTTATATATATATGCACATAAATATATAAGTAAAAATTTCTTTTATGTCTGTATGTATATCTCTCTCTGATGGATTTGTATTTATGTGTGTGTGTGTGTGTATATATATACATACACATAAATGCAAAGACATTTTTACTTTTAACTCAGTGTCGATACGTTCCATTGGATAAAATTTTCTTTTGGAAATCATCTAAAAGCATAAACTCCAAAGTGCTGTATATAGAAACGGGAAAATAACGTTGGTTTAATAGAGCGAGACAGACGAGCAAGATTCACGAAGAAATTCACGACTGTCACTCTCCGACGATCGTATATACACGCGAAGAAGAACGAGATGAAGATCGATAAATCATTTTTTCGAGTGAAATATTTTGCAACAGAAAGTTTTGGAATAAATTTTTTTACATTTACCAATCCATACGAGAAGATTTGCAAATCAATGAAAATGTTTCTGCTTGCTGATTGGAAACGCAACCGAGTGATGGGCGAGACTCTTTCACTGCTAAAAATCTTTTACCCCTTTTATTCCTCTTTCTTTTCTATTGCCATATCGCAGCATATAAATATTTATTCAGCCCACACGAATAGTTGACGCAATTCCGGTATACACGACGTCCCACAGGTTCAAGTGATGTGGCTGGTGGAGCCTATCAAGAGGAGGCTGTAAAATTATTGTACAGAGTCTCCTCCGAATTGGGAAAACAAATTGGTAAACTTTCTTCTGAATTATTCAGAAGAAATTTTACCAATTCGTCAAAGGCAATAAATGAAGAAATATTCACTCGAATATAATTTTATCTCGATCTCATTATTTTTCCAAAACTCTTAAATTACCGAATTAATAACAACAAAAAATTCTCACGAGGCTTCATCGCGTAGAAAAATTATTCAAATTTCCCCCTCGTTCATCGTAGATTAGCCACAAAATAATAATAATTAATAAAATAGTTAAAATACATTCGAATCAGAGGGACACAATTTCAAATGACCCCCACAAATTCTATTATTCCGATGGTGCTTTTTTTAATCTTGTTTTCCATTTTTCAATTTAAACATTTAGAGGAGCGTGAAATTATTTCAAGATTCGCCTATCCGCTTTGTTAACGATTTTTTTTACCAGATAATTAAGGATTATTATAATCAGACAATCTCAGAAAATTGTTGATAGATGCAAATGTAAAGCAATAATGCACTCGTGCATTGTTTTTTTCTTTTTTCATTAAAATACGTTTTGGTAAATTTTGACGCGTACGTGCAGTGTTTTAATTAGAGGTCGAGTGGTTAATTGAGCGTCACATGCTGGTCTTTGTTATACACCGTTGTCGTTTGACGTGCACAGCCCGCAAACATGAATGGGAACCTCTCCGAACTCCTGTGGACTTGACGCAATTTTCTCTCTGCCTTTTCGCACATATATATATATATATATATATATATATATATACATATATACATATATACATATATACATATATACATATATACATATATACATATATACATATATACATATATACATATATATGTATATATATATGCATATATATATATATATAGAGAGAGAGTGAGTTGGAACCTACTGTGTGGCTATTAAGTCGGCTGAGGAACGACGACGTGTATGCTTCGCGAGGCCATAAGCGTCTCCACGAGGTGTCGGATACCGCCGAGTAAGCTCTCAAATTAATTAAAACCCAGCACCAGCAGCAGCAACAGCCACATTCGTGAAACTTTACCGGACGTGCGTTTAGAATATTCTATATATATATATGCAATCATTCCGCTCTCCTCGCTTTATTTCGTCCCATCAGAAATTTTCTCTCTCGCAAAAAAATTGATCATATTTCAACTTCTACTCCTCGTTGATTATCATTATTATTATTACTCCTTGAGAGATAGATGAGAAGTTATGTAAGAATGACGAGACATATATTTCAATCAATGATCCATTTATCAAGTACATTTTGAATTGGAAATATTTTTCAACTAGCATACCCGGTAGATTTGTTTTAGAACCGTGTGATTAAAACTGAGAAACTCCTGACGGTTTGATAGTTGTTTTCTTACTTCGTAGCGAGTCTAAATAGTTTCGTTCCGCACTTGAAAATAGTATTTCTATTAATTAGAATTTAACGATGAGTATTGTTACGTTTAAAAAGGTTTATAAAAGCTTTTTGTGAGGTATCATGTTAGTATCATGTCGACTGAGTTACCGATCTATATTTTTTTTGCCCCTATTGCGTGTATATATATATATATATATATATATATATACACGCACAGCTTTTTTTCTCGAAATAAAATAAAAAATTCTTTCACGTCTATATATATAGATGTGGAAGAATTTTTTATTTTATTTCGAGAAAAAAAGCTGTGCCTCTCCTTTGAATAAATACTGCGCGTGAAGGGTGTGTTTTTTTTTGCACAGATAGAGGAGAATAAAACCAGTGGGAGAGCGAAAAACTCTAAAATTAATAAAATTGCTCGGAGCGAGTGTACGCTCACTCCTCACTCATAGTTCAAGTTCAATAATGAAAAGAACAAAAAAATTCCAGAGTCAAATTGAATAAAAGTCAAAGGGTTGTTTTTCTACCTTTTTTTTTTCCTACGCGGATAATAACAGACGTGAGTGAAAAATGTGAAAATGAAAAAAAAAAAATGAACGGAAACTGTGCAAGAGTAAATCTCTCGTTATTTCCCAACAAAATGCTTGAAAAGACGAGCAAACATTCACAGCGCGTATACGGTACACGTACGATATAGTAGCACGTCGCGAAAATTAATGAAATCAAACCGGACGTTGAGCGTGTGTACTCTCTCAGCCGTACAATATAATCCAAACGCGTATACGAGCTGGTTAAAAAAAAAAAAAAAAAAAAAAAGTACCCGTGGTTTTCGTTCAGTTGCGTATGCTCGAACAGTGTTTGTGCTCTTTCGTTATATATGCTCTTGTGTGTACCAGTGAGGTAATTGCAAAATACCGTGATGACGAGTCTGCAATTCTAACAATGAAGTATCTTTCGGTCATGAACGATCAGTATCTCAATTGAATTTCAATAGATAGCCAGAGAAGGGGTTGAGAAGATTGCAAAATTTCAAAACTCATTTTATCAGGTAAAAGTTAAAATTCTGTTTGTGCAATTTGTAATTTCAAAATTTTAAAATTTATCTCTTCACGTTGAGTCATTCAAGATATTATTTTCAATCGTCCCAATTTTAAACTCGATGATGGAAAATTTTATTACAAACTTTTCGGATTCCCGATGCGTATAAAATTATTTTCATTCGTTTTCGACAATTCTCGTCAAATTAACAATTTAATTTACTTCGTTTAGCTTTTGTGATATGTTTTTCTAATGTCTCGCAATAATTATGAATATCAGATTATTCATAAAATTGTTCATAGCACAATTATATTTATAATATTTGATTTTTTTTTTACCCTCAAATGAAAATTAACGAAAATACTTACATAATAATCATTTTTTTTTTTTATACAGAACATTTGAACAAAACTCCGAAATTTTACAATTGAGATGAAATATTTACATTAATAATGGGAAATATATTTTAAAAAAATTCCAGCGTTCATGAAAGTATTAAATTTCCCGAGGAATGCGAGAGGAGTCGCAGGTGGCCTCCACATTGTCGTACAGCATAAATATAGAACAAAATTTCTTTCCAAGACGTCGACCTTGCCACCAGTTGCCTGCGTCAACTTTGTACACGTACACAGACACGTAGAACACAATAAAAAAAATAATCTACCATGCCTGCTGTATATCTGTACATATATATAAGTCATTACTTCTCCTGCTTCATCAGCTTTTTCGGTACGTCAGGCACACCAGCTGTGCAACTCAAAGCAATATATATAGCAGCAGCAGCGGCGACAAAACGATTCGGATAAAAATTTACATCTGAATTCATGTCGTACCGCAGGTGCCTCCCCTTAAACGAAAGAGGCATATCGATGTACCGCCAGTTCTTCGGACACACACACACACACACACACACACACACACACACACACACAAGCGCGCGCGCGCACGCTGTTTCAAGTGGGTTGTTTTTCCCCCCGATAAAATTGCTACGATCAATGTCTATACCCCGTAGACAAAAAAATGTACGCGAGCTGCATAAAAAATATTTCCAATATTTTTTACGAATAGGTTTCCAATTATTTTTTTTTAATTATTCAGAATCAAAGTAATTAGGACACGATTCGTTTGTATTATTGTAAATGAAAATTTGTTAGATTCAAATGTTTATATACGAATTAAATACCTGAAACATATTATTATTATTATTATTAATATTATCATTTTACTTATTATTAATCTTTATTACTAGTGTGTCTTCAGCACGGTTATGATTTTTAAATTTGAATCTTATTTCGTTATACTCAATTTTCATGGGGCCGATAATTTTCGGCTGTGACTGCGCATACCCAAACCATGTATTCCTCGCCACGTAACCCGTGCATTACTTTTTTTAAATGATTCAGAATCAAATTAATTAAATGAAAATTTGTTAGTTTCAAATGTTTATATATGAATTAAATACCTGAGACATATCATTATTATTATTATTAATATTATCATTGTAGTTATTATTAATCTTTATTACTAGTATGTCTTCAGCACGGTTATGATTTTTCAAATTTGAATCTTATTCCGTTATACTCAATTTTCATGGAGCCTATAATTTTCGGCTGTGACTGCACACACGCAAACCATGTGTATTCCTCGCCACGTAACCCGTGCATTACTTTTTTTAAATGATTCAGAATCAAATTAATTAAATGAAAATTTGTTAGTTTCAAATGTTTATATATGAATTAAATACCTGAGACATATCATTATTATTATTATTAATATTATCATTGTAGTTATTATTAATCTTTATTACTAGTATGTCTTCAGCACGGTTATGATTTTTCAAATTTGAATCTTATTCCGTTATACTCAATTTTCATGGAGCCTATAATTTTCGGCTGTGACTGCACACACGCAAACCATATGTTTTCCTCGCCACATAACCCTCGCAACAACAGAGGCAAAATCTCGTCACCGATTACACAACACCGAGTCCTCTTCCTCGAGCTCTTATCATTAAATCAATAACCTCAATATGCATATATATATATATATATATATATATATATGTTTTATCTATACTCGCAACGTATCTGTACTCGGACGTACTTGCGACACCACCGCCATTTTGGTACCAGCGAACCAATAATATATGCAAAATGAAAAATAAAAACAGCAGCATAAAAATATGTCATTATCCAACCATACAGAGCCATACCTCTGGCTTTCCTCATCATATAATTATGAAGAAGAATGCAAAAGAGGATTTAAGATCCGGAGATTCGTTGATAATACAATTGGAGCTCGAGAGAAACAAAAGCGTCTTGATCGTGTTCCCATATCTTCCTTATATGAAAAAAAAAAATATATATACATATATGTAATTGGTATGTGCTTTGTTGGACGCTCTTCTCGTGGTTTCCCGGACGTGAACGTGCCGTTTCGTTAAATTCGTTAACACAACGTAACAATTATTCTTCCTGGCAATGCGCATACACACTTTTCGCTTATTCGTCAAAATGTAGCCGAGGATAAAATTCATGTATATATATATATATATTGAAGTGGCTATATATGCATAAACATGAAAGCTAAAGCGGCAAAGTACACACACACACGCACCCTCAGTTTATAACCGGTGCGAGCTTGGATGCTACCGCGTGTGCTCGCTCGTACACCATCCGTTCGTTTTTCTTCTCGTATACTATATATAATGTATATAATATATACATATACATATATATATATATATATATACGCATAGTACATAGTATTACAAGGAAGGTAGGGAACTGCCCCGGCAGTGGGTCAGCGTCCATTACGCGTAACTGTGCATACTATTATTGTTAACTGTATCACCAGAGTGTGAGCGCCCTCTGATGTACGCGTCTCACACTCACTCTCTCCCTTCGCGTGTTTACTTTTTTATCGCACCCATCTCCGTAGTCATTTTTGTTTGTTTTTTTTCAATTTTTTTTCAACGGATTTCTGGCTCCTCGTAATGTTAACGGGCTATAAATACATTAGATAAGAAATTGTTCGACTCTTACCTCAGAGCTCTCTGTGTAGTCTTCATCGTGGTGTGAATTCACGTTAAACACCCAAGAGATAATAAAATCTCAACGATCAATTAACCGATCGTATTATCCATCAATCAATTTTTCCATTAGCTGCTTCGTATAATATTTATCGAGTTTCTTCGAACTATGCCAATAATTCGCTCTTATCAATTATCAATTATAATCGTTTATGATTATTACACAAAACACTTATCACACTCTGCACTTTGGATCACGTTTTTTTTTATCGTTTTTTTTTCAGGCTCTCAAACTTGACGTTGTACACGTCAGATGGTATTTCAATTATACTCTTGGACGCATGGTTTTTGTTTTTTTTTTTTTTTTTTTCAACCAAATGAGGAATTTAAACGTTTGTAACGATACGCAGCACTCGAAGTTGTCGTTCTTGTTTCAACGACTAAACTGATTACCACTTTTCGATTACGCACGCTTGAAACGCTCACTGCTTGTCTTGATAAGCGCTGGTATGTTTATGATAGTGGTGGGGGGGGGGGGGGGGGGGGGGGATTTGGACAACTCGCTCAATTTATATTAGTCACTTTGAAAACGTCTCTATCGCGATCGAGTATCGTCTGAACCTTCGTTTGGGTCGTTGACGGTTTATACCTGGCAGTTGTAATCGGTTTGCGACAAAGGGCCGAATTACTAATCGCAAATAATATTGTTTTTCATTGTGTATTTGTTAAAAATGAGTCATACAGCTTTTATATATGATGTAGATAAGCTACTGATTGTAGCCGAAGACAAAGAAGACTCTCGTATTTTTATAAGCCTACCGATGATCTGTATGCAAAATGATAGATCGCGATAACAGTTCAGGTCGTTCTCAATGATCTTGCAAAGTTTCTTGGAACAATTCTCTTCGTTCTTAAATTATCTGATTCGGAGTCTGTATCATTCATTTTCCTCTCGTTGGGGTTTTTTTTTTAGTAGATCGAAATCAGCTCTTCCTTTGTTTATTTATTTATCGATTAGTTGATTTATTTTTATTTTATTTATTTTTTCACCTTTTAAAAGTTCACGAACAATCCGCTGCCTCAATGAGCAGGTTCACAATCCATTCCATTTTTTTCTCTTATTCCCTCGCTCTCTGTTCACCGAGTCGTGTGCAGCAGGTGCAAAAGTTCCACACAACGAAGCCACTCGTGTTTGTACGCGACTCACAGCTTTGGTCAGAGAAGCCTCCGTCGTCGAAGTCTGGCCAAGGCTCGTAAGAAATTTATGGGGAATCGATTCCTGGCTCTTTTCGAGCCTGTATGTGCACGATGAGAGAGAGCTTGCTGACTCGCGAAGCTTAAGGAGTGCACACACAAATACAGATGAGAGAGACCGGCCAGACTACTTTTGGAATCAGGCCCAAGATAGTGCCTCGATATGTGGATAAAGAACGAGAGAAAGAGAGAGAGAGAGAGAGAGAGAGGAAGAGAGCGATACAACGAGATGGAAAAGGGAACGAAGGAAGGATGATTGAGAATTGTGTGCTGGAAAGCAGGAGAGAAGACGCTGGAGGTGGCACAAACGGGCCCGGGTGGGCCTCACAGACCAGTCGAGTATCCCGTTCTTCCGACTAGTACACTATAGTATACAAATATATATATATATATATATATAGCAAGAGTTTTGCCGCAAAGCAAAGAGTCGCTTATTTCATCGAGCAACAGACGAGAGCATCGCCTCGAGCAAGTACTGTTACTTTGGAAGACTGAAAAGAGCCGGGGTCTTGAGGCCCCGCGAACAGTACCAGAAACCCCCTTCGAGAGCAAGGGTGGGGGAAGCCGATGCAGATTCACGCTCTTTGCCCTCGTTGCGCGTAGCCACAAATAATTCTTACCCCAGCCAGTAAAATAGAAGCTTCTTTTTTTATTGTTTACGAATTTCTCTACATGCTGATTATTCATTCGTTATTAAAAGCATTTTTGTTTTTAGATCCGAAACGTCCATATGATGATTCAGAAATTTCTTTTAGAAGAATGAGTGGGGGGAACAATGCAAATTTCTCCGTCTTCGTTGCACTTGGATAGAATTAATTTTTACACCAGTCAGAAAAATAGAAGGCTTCTCTTTTGTCTATAATTCTCTTTATGCTGATTATTCAGTCGTTTCAGTCAAACCACTTTTGTTTTAGCCCCGAAATTTCGAAACGATGATTCAAAGGATCCCAAAGTGTTGATATTCTTTTTTATTGTCTTTTTGTGTGGTGATCGTAAATTATAACAAGACTCTTTGGGCATTGCAGCATTTTGGAGAGCTTTTAGTTGCGCTTGAAAATGCCCTTGCGATTGTAGAGCGTGACACGTGAAAAATTGTACCAATCACAGAGGCTTCGATAAGGTACATATCGAATATTTACGACTATATATACAGCATGTTCATCATTTATTTAGCATGTATATTTGTTTATTTAAATTTTATTTTTTATCGTACTCGTTCAATTGACGAGAGATTGTATATTATAAAAGAGGGCACTCAAAGTCTAACGACAGACCCTCCGAACGGTCCTCAAAAATCCTCAAAAACACTGACGAAGGTACATTAGCATGTATACATATATATATATATATATTTATGCGCGCACACATACACAAACACGCACACAGGGACACTCAATCGAGTACCCCAAGTTCACAATGTCTAAAATCAATTAAACATGATTGTTCTCCTTCTACCTCGTGATTAATGGAATTCCCGTACATTTTTTTGTGATTAAAATATAAAATGGAAAAAAGATTCAGCGTTTGTGATAATGGAGAACAAACTTTCACCGTTAATCTTGGTAAAAAAAGATAATATATCATGGAGAGTAAACGTTGTAATTATTAATCACGTTGCATATGTTATTTGTTTGTTTATTTGGCGCATCCACGAATAATTTATCAAGCCTGTGATCGATAGTACGTAGATGTCACTGATGATTTATTTATTTATTCATTAGCATACTCACTGACAATCTACAATAACATTCATACTTGTAAATTCGACGCAGTTTCAAAATTACATTTTTATTAATGTTCATACAAAAAAAAATCTTTTGACAATCTTTTTTTTTTCTATGTATAATTGTTATTATTTTTTTTTGTTTTGTGAAAAATTTTTGTTATTTTTTTTTTTAATGATTTTGGGAAAAAAACACAAAAGCGTGCTTACGCTGCGGCGTTCGCGGCTCGACTGGATTGCCTGGCCGCCTCCGCACACACACCGGTCGTGCGCGTTCTCTCTTGGCGTACGGGGCTCTCGTCTCGCTCTCTCGCCAGCCTGGCTGGCTCGCTCGGTTGTTCATATACCCGTAACAAAACCGAGAGAGAGAGAGAGAGTGAGAGAGAAAGAGAGAGAGAGAGAGAGAGAGAGAGAGAGAGAGAGAGAGAGAGAGAAAGAGAGAGAGAAAGAGAAAGAGAAAGAGAGAGAGAGAGAGAAAGAGAGAGAGAGCCTGGGCTATACCCCAGAAGTATACGCTGTATACGTATTTACTGGTTGGATACTTTGGTACCGGATCTCCGCGTCTATAATACAACGACAGAATTACGTATATTCGATACATATGTGATTCCACCCTCTGCGCCAACCGAGCCACCCCAATATAATATATATATATATTAGGGTGGCCCGGTTGGCGCATATATATATAATATTCTATATAGACGATACACGAATTATCTGCGTATAAAGGTATCGATGGACCTCGTGCGTGAACTTACAGTGGACGTGTCGATAATTCACTGAAAATGAGTATACGTGAGCGAGTGTCTCCATGCAGCCCAGTATGTTGCCATGTATGCAATGTGCATATATCGGATATTCCGGACCTAATTGATGAGCTCGTTGATATATCATCGTACAAAAGATTTTTTTTTTCTTCTTTTTCTATGCTACGAGACGAGACAAAAATAAGAAAAAACAATATTAAGATTTTCAATTACTATTCAACGAGATAAACTTTTTCCATAGTTAAATTTTTTCACAATTTTTTTCATCTTGTGGCTGAGAAATTATTTTAAATTGAAATGAAAATTGAGAAACTAATTAAATAAACATTCATAATAAATAGTCATTATTCAAATCCTCATTCTTATATATAAATTAAAAAAAAAAAAAATTCTCAGATGTTGAATAACAAAAATTTCGAAAAACTTGAAGAAAAAAAATATAATTAATTTAAAAAAAACTTATTTGAAAAAAAAAAAAAAAAAATGGTAATACCATGTCCACCATCGGGTGGTGCTCGGCTTGAAAATTTTGGCGTTTATCGCAAATAATTCAGAACAATCAATTATGGCTAATAACTTAAATTAATTAAATTAATTAAAAACTTTCGCGACAACAACGTCACCATTTTTTAGATTATTCAAATATATATATATATGTGCAGTCTTTTCTTGTGTTCAACGTCATCCTTAAAAAAAAAGAAAAAAAATTGAGAGTCGCAAATTGAATTGCCTGAAATAGCCCATATATACATTGCAGTAGTCACGGGCATGAGATCGAGCAAGTAGTACGAGTACGTGTGTACTCGGCAGTTTGAACGTGTGTACGTACGTATAATGTATATATATATATATATATATATATATATATATATATACATATATATATACATATATATATGCATGTATATATGTATACATACATACATACATATATATATATATATATATATATATACATATAAACTCACGGAGCAGCCTCGTATGAGCCTAGGGAGCTGCATACACGCGTTGCAACGAGCTTCCAACACTTTTACACAACGACAACCGGTTTTCAACTGATTTTTAACCGAAAACGCTTTTCTATCTCTCTCTCTCTCTTCCTCTGTTTCTCATTCTCGGTGAGACGAGGGCAAGATTGCCCCACCAACGTGGTATTGTAAAATACAACTTGAACTTTTGTCGATCGCTGATATGTACTTCTCTGTATTTATTTATAGATATGTGTATATATATATATGTGTATATAGTGCGTCCAGCTTGGAACGACACTATTAGTATGTATGCCTGGAAGAAAGAGGGAGTTACCAAAGAGAGAAAGAGAGAGACTAAGGGAATGAGCCAAAAGACCTTGGCACAGGATCCGGGAAAATTTGCAATTCGCCATTCTCGGGATATATACATATGCATAGCATTGTGCAGAGTACCATAAATATAATAATATAATCAATCGCAAACTATTGTGTTGATCATGCTTGAATTTGTGTCAGAAAAAATCGAGAGATTGAAATGATTGCCAGAGCTGAAATTATGGAGTTTTATATATATATATATATACTATATATATATAAATATAAATAAAATATATATATAAATAATTTAAAAAAATATATATATATACGTATACGAAAGAAAATTCAATTAACGGGAGGAATGAAAAATTGGCTAGAATTTTTCGCACGTTGGTAATAAAAATCTATGTATAAATATGAGGTCAAAAAAGAAATGCAAATACTCACGTAGAGTAGGATATGACAGATCTATTCGGTCCATTGGCTCGTGAAATTTGTCTGATATTTACCTCCCTCGGGGTTTAATTTCTCCTCCTTCTCATCTAACTCACTTTACCCCTGTAAAACGGATATATCCAGTGAGCTGCCAGGGAGACCACATAAGTGAGGTGACTATCCTACTAATATATATCAGAAACAGCCCTCTGTCTGTTTGCAGACGCGGGTATATTATATAGGGTCGAAGGAAAATCCCTTTGCTTGGCTGTGATCTTGTCATTTAGTCAGAGTAGTAAGGATTTCTCTCTCTCTCTCTCTCTCCCACTCTCTCTCTCTCTCCCTCTCTCTCTCTCTCTCTCTCTCTCTCCCTCTCTCTCTCTCTCTCTCCCACTCTCTCTCTCTCTCTTTCTCTCTCTCTCTCTCTCTCTCTCTCTCTCTCTCTCTCTCTCTCTCTCTCTCTCTCCCTCTCTCTCTCCCACTCTCTCTCTCTTTCTTTGGACGCTCCTACTCAAGCACTGATCGCTTCAACGAACCTGGGAGATGAGCAAAAGTAGACGTTTGCGGTACGACGATGAACTTCGAGATTAATCTACCGTTGAGCTCGTGCCAGCTGAGCTTTACCATGCTTGAAAAGACAGTAAATTTTCTCTTTGCATATATGCTGTAAAAGTTTCGAGCTGAAAGTCTTTCGAGGATCGTGTCGTTTGGAAAAAAATATTAATGCATTTAAGGTTAGAGAATATTGATCCGATAAATTGACGTAAAAACGTATGGAAGATATGGAGAAGACTGACTTAAAAAATATATATTATATATGTCACGTATATATGGTCAATTAAAAAAAAAAAAAAAATTTGCAGCGTACAGAAATGTATATTACTCATTTATTATTAACATTCAATTATCATTATCATTATGATATTACACGCTTTTCCCTGGGACCAAATTCCATCGGTCTAAATCCTCTATCGCATATATATATATATTTGTCCAAAACGGATCCTCCATCCTATCTGGAAAGGAATTGATCGCAGTATTGCACAGCTGCTGGTTTGTTATCTGTCAAATTTTTATTTGCAGGGCAAGTAAAAAGAGAAGAAATAAATTCTGATCGACCAGGAGAACACGGGAGAAGGACCCATCGGAGTGCGCGTGTGTGTCTTTCTATTGTTCAATGTCTATCGATCTTGATCGTGATCACGAGTAACGGGCACTCCTCTGTGGAGATCGATGGTATTTTTTTCATCGAAATTCCAATCGCCATGTCTACACACAGCTGGGCTGCCGGTCAATAATCGTCACGCACTGAATAACGTAAGGTGACACCAAGGCAGTCCGGTCGAGAAACGAAATAACTCGAGCACGAGGAATGCCACTCTCGAGCATGAAGTACAGCAAAATATGTCCGTCACTAATTCCCAGAGTAATGCGATTTTTTTATATATTTTTTTCATACCACGTAACATTTGTAACATTCGAAATTTGACGCGAAGAGAGAAAAAAAAAACTGTAAAAGTTGAGTCGATAATTTCCTGTGAACGTTTTTTGTTATTCTTGTGGGATTTTTCACTGCGCTTGGTTGCGAAAAAATAAAAAAATCCACGCCGGTATAACGTAATTTCTCACGGTGTGTGATGGAGAATGAGAGATCGTATTATTATGTACGTCTGAGCGGCAAATTCGAAACGAATTCGCAGGTCTGTGGGATCTCCTCATCGCGGTTAATTAGGCGTCCTCGTTATACACCAAAAGAAGATTTTCGCTCTCGCGATTTAATTCCAGTCTGAGTCCCGTGTGAAATTCAATACTTTCTCTCACGGAAAATTGCGCCAATTTGGCCATTTTTAGCATATAAACATTGTGCAAAAACCAAAGATGGCGCGGATTCTTAACGCTATTCTGAATATTATATTAAGTAAACTATAAGGAAGAAGAGAACCTGTCAAAGAATCACAAAAAAAAGAATGGCGTCATAACTCATGTTGAGTTCAAAAGATAATATAATACATTCTTTTTTTGCGTCTCTAAGAAAATTCTGAGACTGTTGTATCCAGTCAACCGATGAGATTTATAAGTAATGAAGAAATGAGGCGTTTCAAGACAATTTTGAACTTGTTAAATTTTCATGTTCCTTATTAAAAATCCATAATGATTAAAAGCTTCTCCATATAGAACATTTTGGTAAGTACGCAGTTTTTGTTAGCGACTGAGAGTGATACCAAAGTATGTTATATCGTGTAATGAGTTATACCAATACCATTTTCTACTTGTTGAAAAATGATGCATTCTTTCTATATTTTTACGGTTTTAACGTTATAAAAATCTCATTAACAAGAAAATAATAGTCATTTATCGCTATATGATCTTCAAATACTTTCCATGTTTTCATCTTTATACGGTAACGTATTATTCTATTTATTTATATTCCTACTGTTTCAATGTTTCATACATTTACTATTCTTTGTCCCTTGATATATTATTATTATTATTAATCATCCTTTTTTCTTTTATGTCAACCTCGCACATTACACGTTTGTTGCATATTTTATTGTGATGTATTGTTCATTGTATATTATTCAATTTACGTCATTTTTATAAAGGACAACACCAAAATGATTAAAAAAAAAAAAAAAAATGTACTCGATCCTCATTACTCTGTCGTGGTCACAGCGCACGCTCGGCGCGCAGCTCCCACTCTTTTCATTGTCACTAACGTCGAGTGGGGAGCGGACCGGCTGCGCCGCACTAGCAACTCGCCAAGCGTATCATTCGCGTTCCGACTGAGACAGACCGGACAGACCGGACAGACCGGACAGACCAGACCAGACTATTAGGATTTCTCAACCGACCTTCGTGTAGTATTTCTCAACCGGCCCTCGTGTAGTATTTCTCAACCGGCCCTCGTGTAGTATTGGTCAACCTGCCCTCATGTAGTATTTGTCAACCGGCCCTCGTGTAGTATTGGTCAACCTGCCCTCGTGTAGTATTTCTCAACCGGCCCTCGTGTAGTATTTCTCAACCGGCCCTCGTGTAGTATTTCTCAACCGGCCCTCGTGTAGTATTTCTCAACCGGCCCTCGTGTAGCATTTCTCAACCGGCCCTCGTGTAGCATTTCTCAACCGGCCCTCGTGTAGCATTTCTCAACCGGCCCTCGTGTAGTATTTGTCAACCGGCCCTCGTGTAGTATTTCTCAACCGGCCCTTGTGTAGTATTTCTCAACCGGCCCTCGTGTAGTATTTTCCAACCGGCCCTCGTGTAGTATTTTCCAACCGGCCCTCGTGTAGTATTTCTCAACCGGCCCTCGTGTAGTATTTCTCAACCGGCCCTCGTGTAGTATTTCTCAACCGGCCCTCGTGTAGTATTTTCCAACCGGCCCTCGTGTAGTATTTTCCAACCGGCCCTCGTGTAGTATTTTCCAACCGGCCCTCGTGTAGTATTTCCCAACCGGCCCTCGTGTAGTATTTCCCAACCGGCCCTCGTGTAGTATTTTCCAACCGGCCCTCGTGTAGTATTTCCCAACCGGCCCTCGTGTAGTATTTTCCAACCGGCCCTCGTGTAGTATTTTCCAACCGGCCCTCGTGTAGTATTTCTCAACCGGCCCTCGTGTAGTATTTTCCAACCGGCCCTCGTGTAGTATTTTCCAACCGGCCCTCGTGTAGTATTTTCCAACCGGCCCTCGTGTAGTATTTTCCAACCGGCCCTCGTGTAGTATTTCCCAACCGGCCCTCGTGTAGTATTTCTCAACCGGCCCTCGTGTAGTATTTCTCAACCGGCCCTCGTGTAGTATTTCTCAACCGGCCCTCGTGTAGTATTTTCCAACCGGCCCTCGTGTAGTATTTTCCAACCGGCCCTCGTGTAGTATTTTCCAACCGGCCCTCGTGTAGTATTTCCCAACCGGCCCTCGTGTAGTATTTCCCAACCGGCCCTCGTGTAGTATTTTCCAACCGGCCCTCGTGTAGTATTTGTCAACCGGCCCTCGTGTAGTATTGGTCAACCTGCCCTCGTGTAGTATTTCTCAACCGGCCCTCGTGTAGTATTTCTCAACCGGCCCTCGTGTAGTATTTCTCAACCGGCCCTCGTGTAGTATTTCTCAACCGGCCCTCGTGTAGCATTTCTCAACCGGCCCTCGTGTAGTATTTCTCAACCGGCCCTCGTGTAGCATTTCTCAACCGGCCCTCGTGTAGTATTTGTCAACCGGCCCTCGTGTAGTATTTCTCAACCGGCCCTTGTGTAGTATTTCTCAACCGGCCCTCGTGTAGTATTTTCCAACCGGCCCTCGTGTAGTATTTTCCAACCGGCCCTCGTGTAGTATTTCTCAACCGGCCCTCGTGTAGTATTTATCAACCGGCCCTCGTGTAGTATTTCTCAACCGGCCCTCGTGTAGTATTTTCCAACCGGCCCTCGTGTAGTATTTTCCAACCGGCCCTCGTGTAGTATTTCTCAACCGGCCCTTGTGTAGTATTTCTCAACCGGCCCTCGTGTAGTATTTTCCAACCGGCCCTCGTGTAGTATTTTCCAACCGGCCCTCGTGTAGTATTTCCCAACCGGCCCTCGTGTAGTATTTTCCAACCGGCCCTCGTGTAGTATTTTCCAACCGGCCCTCGTGTAGTATTTCTCAACCGGCCCTCGTGTAGTATTTTCCAACCGGCCCTCGTGTAGTATTTTCCAACCGGCCCTCGTGTAGTATTTTCCAACCGGCCCTCGTGTAGTATTTTCCAACCGGCCCTCGTGTAGTATTTCCCAACCGGCCCTCGTGTAGTATTTCTCAACCGGCCCTCGTGTAGTATTTCTCAACCGGTCCTCGTGTAGTATTTCTCAACCGGCCCTCGTGTAGTATTTTCCAACCGGCCCTCGTGTAGTATTTTCCAACCGGCCCTCGTGTAGTATTTTCCAACCGGCCCTCGTGTAGTATTTCCCAACCGGCCCTCGTGTAGTATTTCCCAACCGGCCCTCGTGTAGTATTTTCCAACCGGCCCTCGTGTAGTATTTGTCAACCGGCCCTCGTGTAGTATTGGTCAACCTGCCCTCGTGTAGTATTTCTCAACCGGCCCTCGTGTAGTATTTCTCAACCGGCCCTCGTGTAGTATTTCTCAACCGGCCCTCGTGTAGTATTTCTCAACCGGCCCTCGTGTAGCATTTCTCAACCGGCCCTCGTGTAGTATTTCTCAACCGGCCCTCGTGTAGCATTTCTCAACCGGCCCTCGTGTAGTATTTGTCAACCGGCCCTCGTGTAGTATTTCTCAACCGGCCCTTGTGTAGTATTTCTCAACCGGCCCTCGTGTAGTATTTTCCAACCGGCCCTCGTGTAGTATTTTCCAACCGGCCCTCGTGTAGTATTTCTCAACCGGCCCTCGTGTAGTATTTATCAACCGGCCCTCGTGTAGTATTTCTCAACCGGCCCTCGTGTAGTATTTTCCAACCGGCCCTCGTGTAGTATTTTCCAACCGGCCCTCGTGTAGTATTTTCCAACCGGCCCTCGTGTAGTATTTCCCAACCGGCCCTCGTGTAGTATTTCCCAACCGGCCCTCGTGTAGTATTTTCCAACCGGCCCTCGTGTAGTATTTCTCAACCGGCCCTCGTGTAGCATTTCTCAACCGGCCCTCGTGTAGTATTTCTCAACCGGCCCTCGTGTAGCATTTCTCAACCGGCCCTCGTGTAGTATTTGTCAACCGGCCCTCGTGTAGTATTTCTCAACCGGCCCTTGTGTAGTATTTCTCAACCGGCCCTCGTGTAGTATTTTCCAACCGGCCCTCGTGTAGTATTTTCCAACCGGCCCTCGTGTAGTATTTCTCAACCGGCCCTCGTGTAGTATTTCTCAACCGGCCCTCGTGTAGTATTTGTCAACCGGCCCTCGTGTAGTATTTCTCAACCGGCCCTTGTGTAGTATTTCTCAACCGGCCCTCGTGTAGTATTTTCCAACCGGCCCTCGTGTAGTATTTTCCAACCGGCCCTCGTGTAGTATTTCTCAACCGGCCCTCGTGTAGTATTTCTCAACCGGCCCTCGTGTAGTATTTCTCAACCGGCCCTCGTGTAGTATTTTCCAACCGGCCCTCGTGTAGTATTTTCCAACCGGCCCTCGTGTAGTATTTCTCAACCGGCCCTCGTGTAGTATTTCTCAACCGGCCCTCGTGTAGTATTTCTCAACCGGCCCTCGTGTAGTATTTTCCAACCGGCCCTCGTGTAGTATTTTCCAACCGGCCCTCGTGTAGTATTTTCCAACCGGCCCTCGTGTAGTATTTCCCAACCGGCCCTCGTGTAGTATTTCCCAACCGGCCCTCGTGTAGTATTTTCCAACCGGCCCTCGTGTAGTATTTCCCAACCGGCCCTCGTGTAGTATTTTCCAACCGGCCCTCGTGTAGTATTTTCCAACCGGCCCTCGTGTAGTATTTCTCAACCGGCCCTCGTGTAGTATTTTCCAACCGGCCCTCGTGTAGTATTTTCCAACCGGCCCTCGTGTAGTATTTTCCAACCGGCCCTCGTGTAGTATTTTCCAACCGGCCCTCGTGTAGTATTTTCCAACCGGCCCTCGTGTAGTATTTCCCAACCGGCCCTCGTGTAGTATTTCTCAACCGGCCCTCGTGTAGTATTTCTCAACCGGCCCTCGTGTAGTATTTCTCAACCGGCCCTCGTGTAGTATTTTCCAACCGGCCCTCGTGTAGTATTTTCCAACCGGCCCTCGTGTAGTATTTCCCAACCGGCCCTCGTGTAGTATTTCCCAACCGGCCCTCGTGTAGTATTTTCCAACCGGCCCTCGTGTAGTATTTGTCAACCGGCCCTCGTGTAGTATTGGTCAACCTGCCCTCGTGTAGTATTTCTCAACCGGCCCTCGTGTAGTATTTCTCAACCGGCCCTCGTGTAGTATTTCCCAACCGGCCCTCGTGTAGTATTTTCCAACCGGCCCTCGTGTAGTATTTTCCAACCGGCCCTCGTGTAGTATTTCTCAACCGGCCCTCGTGTAGTATTTCTCAACCGGCCCTCGTGTAGTATTTTCCAACCGGCCCTCGTGTAGTATTTTCCAACCGGCCCTCGTGTAGTATTTTCCAACCGGCCCTCGTGTAGTATTTCCCAACCGGCCCTCGTGTAGTATTTCCCAACCGGCCCTCGTGTAGTATTTTCCAACCGGCCCTCGTGTAGTATTTCCCAACCGGCCCTCGTGTAGTATTTTCCAACCGGCCCTCGTGTAGTATTTTCCAACCGGCCCTCGTGTAGTATTTCTCAACCGGCCCTCGTGTAGTATTTTCCAACCGGCCCTCGTGTAGTATTTTCCAACCGGCCCTCGTGTAGTATTTTCCAACCGGCCCTCGTGTAGTATTTTCCAACCGGCCCTCGTGTAGTATTTCCCAACCGGCCCTCGTGTAGTATTTCTCAACCGGCCCTCGTGTAGTATTTCTCAACCGGCCCTCGTGTAGTATTTCTCAACCGGCCCTCGTGTAGTATTTCTCAACCGGCCCTCGTGTAGTATTTTCCAACCGGCCCTCGTGTAGTATTTTCCAACCGGCCCTCGTGTAGTATTTCCCAACCGGCCCTCGTGTAGTATTTCCCAACCGGCCCTCGTGTAGTATTTTCCAACCGGCCCTCGTGTAGTATTTCTCAACCGGCCCTCGTGTAGTATTTCTCAACCGGCCCTCGTGTAGTATTTCTCAACCGGCCCTCGTGTAGCATTTCTCAACCGGCCCTCGTGTAGTATTTCTCAACCGGCCCTCGTGTAGCATTTCTCAACCGGCCCTCGTGTAGTATTTGTCAACCGGCCCTCGTGTAGTATTTCTCAACCGGCCCTTGTGTAGTATTTCTCAACCGGCCCTCGTGTAGTATTTTCCAACCGGCCCTCGTGTAGTATTTTCCAACCGGCCCTCGTGTAGTATTTCTCAACCGGCCCTCGTGTAGTATTTCTCAACCGGCCCTCGTGTAGTATTTCTCAACCGGCCCTCGTGTAGTATTTTCCAACCGGCCCTCGTGTAGTATTTTCCAACCGGCCCTCGTGTAGTATTTTCCAACCGGCCCTCGTGTAGTATTTCCCAACCGGCCCTCGTGTAGTATTTCCCAACCGGCCCTCGTGTAGTATTTTCCAACCGGCCCTCGTGTAGTATTTCTCAACCGGCCCTCGTGTAGCATTTCTCAACCGGCCCTCGTGTAGTATTTCTCAACCGGCCCTCGTGTAGCATTTCTCAACCGGCCCTCGTGTAGTATTTGTCAACCGGCCCTCGTGTAGTATTTCTCAACCGGCCCTTGTGTAGTATTTCTCAACCGGCCCTCGTGTAGTATTTTCCAACCGGCCCTCGTGTAGTATTTTCCAACCGGCCCTCGTGTAGTATTTCCCAACCGGCCCTCGTGTAGTATTTCTCAACCGGCCCTCGTGTAGTATTTCTCAACCGGCCCTCGTGTAGTATTTCTCAACCGGCCCTCGTGTAGTATTTTCCAACCGGCCCTCGTGTAGTATTTTCCAACCGGCCCTCGTGTAGTATTTCCCAACCGGCCCTCGTGTAGTATTTCCCAACCGGCCCTCGTGTAGTATTTTCCAACCGGCCCTCGTGTAGTATTTGTCAACCGGCCCTCGTGTAGTATTGGTCAACCTGCCCTCGTGTAGTATTTCTCAACCGGCCCTCGTGTAGTATTTCTCAACCGGCCCTCGTGTAGTATTTCTCAACCGGCCCTCGTGTAGCATTTCTCAACCGGCCCTCGTGTAGTATTTCTCAACCGGCCCTCGTGTAGCATTTTCCAACCGGCCCTCGTGTAGTATTTTCCAACCGGCCCTCGTGTAGTATTATCCAACCGGCCCTCGTGTAGTATTTTCCAACCGGCCCTCGTGTAGTATTTCCCAACCGGCCCTCGTGTAGTATTTCTCAACCGGCCCTCGTGTAGTATTTTCCAACCGGCCCTCGTGTAGTATTTTCCAACCGGCCCTCGTGTAGTATTTTCCAACCGGCCCTCGTGTAGTATTTCCCAACCGGCCCTCGTGTAGTATTTCCCAACCGGCCCTCGTGTAGTATTTTCCAACCGGCCCTCGTGTAGTATTTTCCAACCGGCCCTCGTGTAGTATTTCCCAACCGGCCCTCGTGTAGTATTTCCCAACCGGCCCTCGTGTAGTATTTTCCAACCGGCCCTCGTGTAGTATTTCTCAACCGGCCCTCGTGTAGTATTTTCCAACCGGCCCTCGTGTAGTATTTTCCAACCGGCCCTCGTGTAGTATTTTCCAACCGGCCCTCGTGTAGTATTTCTCAACCGGCCCTCGTGTAGTATTTCTCAACCGGCCCTCGTGTAGTATTTTCCAACCGGCCCTCGTGTAGTATTTCCCAACCTGCCCTCGTGTAGTATTTTCCAACCGGCCCTCGTGTAGTATTTTCCAACCGGCCCTCGTGTAGTATTTCTCAACCGGCCCTCGTGTAGTATTTTCCAACCGGCCCTCGTGTAGTATTATCCAACCGGCCCTCGTGTAGTATTTTCCAACCGGCCCTCGTGTAGTATTTCCCAACCGGCCCTCGTGTAGTATTTCTCAACCGGCCCTCGTGTAGTATTTCTCAACCGGCCCTCGTGTAGTATTTCTCAACCGGCCCTCGTGTAGTATTTCTCAACCGGCCCTCGTGTAGTATTTTCCAACCGGCCCTCGTGTAGTATTTTCCAACCGGCCCTCGTGTAGTATTTCCCAACCGGCCCTCGTGTAGTATTTCTCAACCGGCCCTCGTGTAGTATTTTCCAACCGGCCCTCGTGTAGTATTTTCCAACCGGCCCTCGTGTAGTATTTCCCAACCGGCCCTCGTGTAGTATTTTCCAACCGGCCCTCGTGTAGTATTTTCCAACCGGCCCTCGTGTAGTATTTCTCAACCGGCCCTCGTGTAGTATTTCTCAACCGGCCCTCGTGTAGTATTTCTCAACCGGCCCTCGTGTAGTATTTTCCAACCGGCCCTCGTGTAGTATTTTCCAACCGGCCCTCGTGTAGTATTTGTCAACCAGCCCTCGTGTAGTATTTCTCAACCGGCCCTTGTGTAGTATTTCTCAACCGGCCCGCGTGTAGTATTTCTCAACCAGCCATCGTGTAGTATTAGTCAACTGGCCTTTGTGTAGCATTTCTCAACCGGCCCTCGTGTAGTATTTGTCAACCAGCCCTCGTGTAGTATTTCTCAACCGGCCCTCGTGTAGTATTTTCCAACCGGCCCTCGTGTAGTATTTTCCAACCGGCCCTCGTGTAGTATTTCCCAACCGGCCCTCGTGTAGTATTTTCCAACCGGCCCTCGTGTAGTATTTTCCAACCGGCCCTCGTGTAGTATTTCTCAACCGGCCCTCGTGTAGTATTTCTCAACCGGCCCTCGTGTAGTATTTCTCAACCGGCCCTCGTGTAGTATTTCTCAACCGGCCCTCGTGTAGTATTTTCCAACCGGCCCTCGTGTAGTATTTTCCAGCCGGCCCTCGTGTAGTATTTTCCAACCGGCCCTCGTGTAGTATTTCCCAACCGGCCCTCGTGTAGTATTTTCCAACCGGCCCTCGTGTAGCATTTCTCAACCGGCCCTCGTGTAGTATTTGTCAACCAGCCCTCGTGTAGTATTTCTCAACCGGCCCTTGTGTAGTATTTCTCAACCGGCCCGCGTGTAGTATTTCTCAACCAGCCATCGTGTAGTATTAGTCAACTGGCCTTTGTGTAGCATTTCTCAACCGGCCCTCGTGTAGTATTTGTCAACCAGCCCTCGTGTAGTATTTCTCAACCGGCCCTTGTGTAGTATTTCTCAACCGGCCCGCGTGTAGTATTTCTCAACCAGCCATCGTGTAGTATTAGTCAACTGGCCCTCGTGTAGTATTTCTCAACCGGCCCTCGTGTAGTATTTCTCAACCGGCTCAAATTTTTCAAGTCTACACGAGACCTTTTCAAATCCGCCCTTACAAATGTCAATCAGTCAAACGGTCGCAAAGATATCGCAGTTAAAAAATTCGTGTTTTTGGTTTTTTTTTTACCTAAAAAAGTTGATTCATAAAAATTGCTGTATCTATGACATCACAAAATTCCTGTTCTTGATGACGTCACTATGACATCACAAAATTCCTGTTCTTGATGACGTCACTATGACATCACAAAATTCCTGTTCTTGATGACGTCACTATGACGTGACAAAATTATTGTCGCTTTGACGTCACTTTCGGTCACTTTGACGTCACTTCCGGTCGCTTTGACGTCACTTCTGGTTGCAATGTCGTCACTTCCGGTCGCGTTGACGTCACTTCCGGTCGTTTTGACGTCACTTCCGGTCGTTTTGACGTCACTTCCGGTCGTTTTGACGTCACTTCCGGTTGTTTTGACGTCACTTCTGGTCTCTTTGAAGTCATATCCGGTTGCTTCAAAATCACTTCCGGTCGCTTTGACGTCATTTCCGGTCGCTGTAACGTCATTTCTGGTTGCAATGTCGTCACTTCCGGTGGCTTTGACCTCACTTCCGTTCACTTTGACGTCACTTCCGGTCACTTTTACGTCACTTCCGGTCGCTTCAACGTCACTTCCGGTCGCTTCAACGTCACTTCCGGTCGCTTTGACGTCACTTCCGGTCGTTTTGACTTCACTTTCGGTCGCTTTGACGTCACTTCCGGTCACTTTGAAGTCATTTCCGGTCGCTTCAACATCATTTTCGGTCACTTTGACGTCACTTCCGGTCGCTTTAACGTCACTTCTGGTTGCAATGCCGTCACTTCCGGTGGCTTTGACGTCACTTCCGGTCGTTTTGACGTCACTTCCGGTCGTTTTGACGTCACTTCCGGTCTCTTTGACGTCACTTCCGGTCTCTTTGAAGTCATATCCGGTTGCTTCAAAATCACTTCCGGTCGCTTTGACGTCATTTCCGGTCGCTGTAACGTCATTTCTGGTTGCAATGTCGTCACTTCCGGTGGCTTTGACCTCACTTCAGGCCGCTCTGACGTCACTTCCGTTCACTTTGACGTCACTTCCGGTCATTTTGACGTCACTTCCGGTCGCTTCAACGTCACTTCCGGTCGCTTTGACGTCACTTCCGGTCGTTTTGACTTCACTTCCGGTCACTTTGAAGTCATTTCCGGTCGCTTCAACATCACTTCCGGTCGCTCTGACGTCATTTCCAGTCAATTTGACGTCACTTCCGGTGGTTCTAACGTCACTTCCGGTTGGTCTGACGTCACTTCCGGTTGCAATTTCGTCACCTTTGGTTGCTTGGACGTCACTTCCGGTCACTTTAACGTCACTTCCGGTCGCTTTGACGTCACTTCTGGTCGATTTTACGTCACTTCCGGTTGTTCTGACATCACTTTCGGTTGTTCTAACGTCACTTCCGGTTGTTCTGACATCTTTTCCGGTTGTTCTGACGTCCGGTTTGACGTCCGACGTCAAAGGGACCGGAAGTGACGTTAAAGCAGTCGGAAGTGACGTCGAAGCGACCAGAAGTGTCGCGAACTCGCCGGCAGATGGTGCCACCGTCGTGGCGGGAAAATTCAAACTTTCGCTTTGAAAGTTTGGAGCTTCGCGAACTTGCCAACAGATGGCGCCACCGTCGTGGCGGGAAAATTCAAATTTTCGCCTTGAAATTTTGCCGCTTCACGAACTTGCCAACAGATGGCGCCACCGTCGTGGCGGAAGATTAAAAATTTTGCCCTGAAATTTTGCAGCTTCGCGAACTTGCCAACAGATGGCGCCACCGGAGTGACAGAAAATTAAAATTTTGTGCTTCGCAAACTCGCCGGCTGATGGCGCCACCGTCGTGGCGGGAAAATTCAAATTTTCGCCTTGAAATTTTGCTGGTTCGAAAACTTGCCAACAGATGGCACCACCGTCGTGGCGGAAAATTATTTTTTTTGCCCTGAAATTTTGCAGCTTCGCGAACTTGCCAACAGATGGCGGCACCGTAGTGGCGGGAAAATTAAAATTTTTGCATAGAAATTTTGCTGCTTCGCGAGCTCGCCGGCAGATGGCGCCACCATCGTGGCGGGAAAATTAAAATTTTCGCGTTGAAATTTGGCAGCTTCGCGAACTTACCGACAGATGGACCGGGAGTGACGACAAAGTGAGTAGAAGTGACGGAATGTCAGAACAACCGGAAGTGACGTCAAATCGACCACAAGTGACGTCCAATCGACCAGAAGTGACGTCAAAGCGACCGGAAATGACGTCAGAACAACCGGAAGAGATGTCAGAACAACCGGAAGTGATGTCAGAACAACCGGAAGCGACATTAAATCGACCGGAAGTGACGTCAAAGTGACCGAAAGTGACCGGAAGTGACGTCAAAGTGACCGGAAATGACGAAATTGCAACCGGAAGTGATGTCAAAGCGACCAGAAGTAACGTCATTGCAACCGGAAGTGACGTCAGAGCTACCGGAAGTGACGTCAAAGCGACCAGAAGTGACGTCATTGCAACCGGAAGTGACGTCATTGCAACCGGAAGTGACGTCAGAGCTACCGGAAGTGACGTCAAAGCGACCGGAAGTGACGTCAGAACAACCGGAAGTGACGTCATATCGACTGGAAGTGACGTCAGAGCGGCCGGAAGTGACATCGAAGCGACCAGAAGTGACGTCATATCGACTGGAAGTGACGTCAGAGCGGCCGGAAGTGACATCGAAGCGACCAGAGGTGACGTCAAAGCGACCGGAAGTGACGATATTGCAACCAGAAGTGACGCTAAAGCGACCAAAAATGACGTCAAGGCGACCGGAAGTGACCTCAAAACGACCGGAAGTGACGTCAGAACAACCGGAAGTGATGTCAGAACAACCAGAAGTGACGTTAGAACAACCGGAAGTGACGTCAAATCGACCAGAAGTCTCGTCAAAGCGACCGGAAGTGACCGAAAGTGACGAAATTGCAACCGGAAGTGATGCCTTAGCGACCGAAAGTGACGAAATTGCAACCGGAAGTGACGTTTAAGCGACCGGAAGTGACGTCAAAGCGACTGGAAGTGACGTCAGTGACCGAAAGTGACCGGCAGTGACGTCAGAGCGACCGGAAGTGACGTCAAAGCGACCGGATGTGACGTCAGAGCGATCGGAAGTGACACCAAAGCGACTAGAATTGACGTCAAAGCGACCGGAAGTGACGTCAAAGTGACCGGAAGTGACGTCAAAGTGACCAGAAGTGATGGCAGAGTGACCGGAAGTGACGTCAAAGTGACTGGAAGTGTTGGCAAGGCGACCGGAAGTGACGTCAAAGTGACTGGAAGTGTCGGCAAGGCGACCGAAAGTGACCTCATTGCAACCGGAAGTGACGTCAGAGCAACCGGAAGTGACGGCAGAGCGACCGGAAGTGATGTCAAAGTGACTGGAAGTGTCGGCAAAGCGACCGAAAGTGACCTCATTGCAACCGGAAGTGACATCAGACTGACTGGAAGTGATATTTTTTTTTTTTTTCGAGTCCTGATTCTCTTTTAACCAACGATTTCATATATTCACTAATTTTCATACACTTTTTACATTGAACATAGTCATTTTTGTGTGAAATATGGAATTTTTATTTCAGTTTTATAGCGTTATAGAAACAAATGTAACTAGGAAGAAAATACAATGCGTGGAATGTTTTGTTGTTTGATTAAACAACGACCGCCCGATATTGCTCAGATATAAAAATAATATTATGGTGAGCTTGCAGGGATTACAATTTAGGTTGTTATTTTGAGTTCTTCTGAGTACTTTGAAATAAGATAAAAATCTTGAGGAGAGTAACCGTATTGAATTATACAATAAAGCCACAGCGCGTGCAATTTAGAAAAGAATGAAAGACTTAAGACAGTATCAAGTGCGTTTGTAATTTATTAATATAGTGAATCATTCAATGATGGCTTTAGTGACAAAATTCTACCGATGTATCGGACAGAACGTCTATTCCAGACCGGCAAAACAAGAGTCTGAGGACTTTAAACACATACTTGCACCAGCATGCGATGGGAATATACGCGGGAAAAGCTGATGAATGCCCCACTTTAGAGTGAGACGTTCATCAGCCCCTACTCTCAGAGCGAGAGAGATCGCATCCTCGAGCTAGTCGTGAATGCGAGAGAGATAGCGCCATCAAGCTAATCACGAGTACGAGAGAGATAGCGCTATCGAGTCCAATATCATCTCAGTACGAGCAGGGGCCAACGCGCGACCTGCTCGTATTAACATGTGGCTCTCTCTCTTACAAAACCATTTTTCGCAGATTTTTTATATTTTATTTATTGCGAATATAATTGCATAATTGAAAAAAAAAATAATAACGAAGGCGGGGATTGAACCACCGACGTAGCACATACAGAAGCAGCGCCGCACCAATTACCCCAACTTGGATACGTATACTTTTATTATCTTTTTAAGTATAAAAATCGTGTCCTTGCTCGGATTTCGATTTCATTAGATTTACTTGGTTGGGTTAATTAACTCCTAGTTTACGTAAATATAAAGAAATAATTTTAAAAATACGTTTGTTTCGACGTACAGGTAATTATAATGCAAAAGTATTTGCAATGAATAGCTCTATCTTCGTCGGTATCAGCAATGTTAACCCAAACCCCCACTTTACGTCCGTATTGCTCCTGTGCGAGAGAGCGCACCCATCACCCGAGCTGCGAGGGCGAGTGAAATAGTATCGTCACCCCGACTCAGTAGGTGGAGCCAACGCAATTACAGAGCCGCTCACGTGGGTTAGTTCTGTGTGTGAGCGCACACATGTAAGCTCGACGCTAGCGACATCTTACCGTTGGAGGAGAAAGATTGTCCGAGCTGCCCAAAGTTTTTGGAACAAAGCGGGCTATATGCTTTGTGCTTCTATATACCTCAATCTTCGTTGCTCTTAGTGACTTTCGCCTTATCTCCAAAAAGTCTTTTGACTTCTTTAATATCGACCCATCCTGCAGATTACAAGCTTAACTTTCTGCTTGATCTACGATAGATTTTCGAACGAGTTCGTCGATCGAGAAGAAAACTTCGGGTGTCTCGCGATTGTAGATTCCTCAGTTCCCGGCTTTTTCTCTCGGATAATCTCCTCCCTGCGCCCCTAAAAATGATAACTGGAGGAAAACTAAATGAAATTGGTAAAGAAATCATTTTTTCGATTAATAATTTTTTAAACAATTTTGGATGAATCAAAAATAAAAATAAAACAATTAATTAATAAAATTGTAAAATAGTTTTGCCACACGGATTTTTATTGCTACTAATATTTAGCTATTAAACTAATTCATAAATTTAATTCCGTTTATATAATAAAAGTAGCTTGCCAGCAAAAAATAAAGGAACAAAAATGTTTTCTGGCGAAATTGTTCTTTGGAACTGTCCAGATATAAATATTTTTGAAGCTTTTATTTTCGCACGGAATATTTCATCACAATGACTATTATTTTCACGTAGCAAGACACTCTTTAGTGCTAGAGAGTTTCAATAGAATAAGTTTGTACTGGTCGGGGCAAAAATTCAAAGGTCGTACGTGCCAGTCTAGTCTCCCGCCCCTCAACACGACAATGCATCAAGCAACGAAGTAGATATATGGCTCGAGCCAAATATCATTCACCCACACCCCGTGGTGAAAGTGGTCGTTGAAGCTACGTCGAAATTTTGTGAAGAATGTTTGCGCTTTTACGTTACAAAACCTGCCCATATTAGCCAAAATTTCTAACAACTTTGTAAATATACAAATTATTTATAATATGAAAATGATAAAATTCAGGCTCCAGCGATACGCGAAGAATATCTATGGCACAGATATGGCTGAAACGAGATAAGAACTTGGACCTTTCTTTTCATTAATATTTCATAAAAAATATATCTCCATACAGTAATTAAATTATGAGCAAAAGAAGAAAAAAAATTGACAAAAAGATAAAGAGCAATAACGAAGAAAAGCTGTTTTGCCCACTTAAACTATATGTAGATAAACATTATTTTTTAACAATATGAATCCTAAGGAAAGGGAAATAAAGATGAATGATAAAAATCCCAAATTGCTTTCTATGTAATCGATTCTATTCCCCTACTAAATGGCCTGACATCTCTGATCAAAAGGACAAAGAATGTTTATTTAAAAAAATACGAATAAATTTATTGTCTGAAGCCCACAAAAAAGACCGCAAACCCTCTATAGTTTCCTTTTTGTCCATGCACACGAGTTTTTTAAGCCGCAAGAGTTTGCTCGAGACTTGAACGAGTCACCCACATAAAGTATATGAAAACTTCCCAAAGCGGCTTTATCGAAGCAGAGCAGATCGTTCGAAGCTCGTCGTTACGAGGAAAAGTGATGCGTGTGCCTTTCCGTGCCCAAATAGGCTCATCGTCAGCAAGTCCACCTTTAATTCGCGGCGACCGATTAAAAGTATCACAGAGAGTACGACATGTGATCGAGAGCGTAAGGCCATTTTCAGTATGTGATGAAAAAAAAAAGTGGGCCCCGCGAGTCACGTTGGGGACTTGTCTCAAGAGCAACATAAATAAATCGCGAGACAAAACGCCTTTGGCAGGAGGAAAGAGCTGCTATACGGCCTGACAGGAAATGGAATTAACGGGGTAATAATAAATACTATTTCTATCAAACGAGCTCTGTCTCGCGTTCGATTTCTTTAATTGCTTAATTGGCCCAACCTCCTCGAACGCTCCAAGACCTCACGAGTTTCGGGGTCAGTGGAGCAGGTTCATAAAACGCATCTACGTATATATATATATATAGATATACAAGGCTTCAGATTTTTCTTCATTAATTCAAACTCCAACTTCCAACGAACTTTGAAATTATCAAGTCCCGGACGGTTTATCGTTATACATTTTTTAAATAATAAAATCAATATGTTTTTCCCCTATTATTGGCTCCGTTGCGGGGAACAAAATTCCGTTTGCGGGTTCATATCCTCTTTCTATAATCCTCTTTGCTACGGGGAAGAAAATTCTCCGTAGATTAAATAAAAAAAATCAACTATATAGGTATGCTGACATCGTTTTTTCGTATCCTGTCTGTTTCTGATGTAAAATTCATTTGTTTTTGGTAGAGCCGAGAGCTGGAAGATTCGTTACATATCTGCAATGACCTTCACCATGCACTATCTTTGATCCATTTGATCTATTTAAATCGAATAAAATGTATTCGGTCGAGATGCAAATTCAGTAAATGACGATCCGATAAATCTCTGTTTGATCGAAATAGGTCGACCGTGTTTGGTTCAGGCAGATCGTATGTGGGATTGAAAGAGATTCCATTTGATTCCAAAAGATTTTATTTATTTCAAATAACTCTTATTTTATTCAATTTTTTAATACAAATATAGACGTCTATTGGGATCAAATTTGATTCAAAGAGATTCTCTCTCTCGCCTAAATTTGATTCGAATTCACTGCAAACACATCTTTGTTACAACTCAATAGATATTTTTTTCTCATTGTACTGTGTACGCTTTTCCCGCTCGCAGGTTCACTGTAAACATCCTTTTTTTTCTGCTTCTCCTGCTTCGTTCCTTTTTCCCTCTTTCTTTCTATTTATTCTTTTTGGTGTAATGCGCAGACGAGGCCCCCGTGACACACATCAATGGAAGTGCCCTAACGGTATCCACCGAGTGACCTACTCTCTTCGGTTCTCGAAGAAGAGCTCTCTCCCTCTCTCCTTTCCTTTCCTTTCCTTTCCTTTCGGTACTCTTTTGCCGCTCTTGGACTTGTAGCGTACACATCTCTCCTCTCTCTCTCTCTCTCTCTCTCTGCTTCTCTTTGCTATAATTCCTCTGTCTCGTCTCTCTTCCTTGGTATTATCATATTTTTCGTATCTCGCGCGAGCTTGTGCGCCCCTCCGTCGTCTCTCTCGTGCTGCCCGATCTCAAGAAGACTTGTATCTTTTGGTATATACAGTATTCACTATTTACCAGGCTGTACTCGATCTCGTGTATATGCACATATATGTATATATATATGTATACATGTATGTATATAACCACTGTACATATATATGTAGGCTTTGGTATATATATATGTGTGTGCGTACTTCTGTAGTATATATATATATATATATATACATATATATAGTATACAAACTTTTTCCTCGTTCGATCGCTCATTCGCGCGTTTGGTTGATCGCCAGCAGCCGATTATAGACAACCGACAGTAATGAAAGCGCCCTCGCTCAGTGAAGGTGCTGTCACGCTTTTTAAAGCAAACTATTGCCCATCGATCAATCCTCGCTGTAAAAGACGCAATAATTGAATAAAGAGAGCAATAAAGATTTTTAAGACGATTGAGGAGAAAAATTTTGACAAATGTGTGCCATCTTGTCATAATGATTGAGAAGGAAATTGAGCGTGCGAGTGCGTGAAAGACCAGAAATTGACCGGTACCAAAAGACTCTCGAAAGTTTTTGTCACAGCGGTGGAAAATTTCAATTATTTTTGTTTTTTTTTTTTTTTTCGAGTTTCAAGTTTTATCAGTCAGTGAAAAATTCAACGAGGATATAGACGAGTGTTTTTTTTTACGAAGGGGGTTCGCGCTATTATTTGCGCAAACTCTTTTGTCCCGCTATGCTCAAAAGAGGGTGAATTTTACACCCTTTTCGTCGAGCGAAAGTATTTTTAAAACGTGAGTGTTACGTCTGAGAAGGAGAACGTCATTGTCATTTCCGAATTGTTTTTCTGCCAAATTATGAGTGCTGTCGTTCTGTTGATGCTTCCGGTAAGATTTTGTATACTTCCTCGTACTTTTGTATATTTTATAACGGTAATTTGAAGAGAATTCAGAACTCATACGATAATAATAAAAATAAACTAGTGAAGAAATATTGTGTATGTGTCAAAAATATTTTTATTTATTTCTGTCGAGAATTCTTTTCCGACAAATATGCAGCATGTATATGAAAAATATATTCAACTTAATTGTCCTACATTTACCCTCATCCCCAAATTTTTTTTTCTATTTATGCATATATTTTCATGTGTGGAAATAAAAGTGTCTTCAATAATCGTTTATTTAATAAAAATACTATTTATTACAATTTAAAAAAATACCCAAGGTCAAAATTGAGGTAGTCCTGCTATGAACGCGATTTAAACTCAGCTGCCAGTATTTTTTATTTCGGTACTTCGATATTCAATTTCAAGCCAACAAAATTTCAAATTTTTTAACGGATCATCGGAAGACAAAATTTATGGTGCAAAATCTTAACAACATTCATCTATCGTTATTTTATAACTGCAAAAAAGTAATTTGTTCATTTGCACGATTATTTAGTGTAAATCGGTGAAAATGCAATTTTTGAACGTAGAAATGACCGAAAGGGTCAATAATATTGGATTCACGTCGTTTTATACGAGTCAGCTGTTTGGAAAAATTGAATTCCAGCGGGAGCATCCTCGACATACACTATCTGCAATAAAATATCAGATATATTTAAGTTGTGAGCTCGCGTATCGAACGGTGAACCCGTTCTGAAAGTCTTGCGAGAGGGAGAGACGAGAATAAGACCATTGAGAGCATCAGAATATGTGTGTGTGTGTGCGTGTGTGTGTGTGCTCACTGCGCGAAGAGTCTCGTGTATAACGGTAGAGACGTACAAAACACCGCGTGGTCTTCCCTGCATATTTGCCAATGCCAATATATTGAGATATCAACTGATGAATTGGCAAATTAGTTTTCCCACAATTATTATTATTATTATTTATTTTTTTCAATGCAAAAAAATTCCGATCGTTACAATAGTGGATAATTAGAGGGGTGATTATTGCAGATGACGATGCTGCGATCGGCAAACGCGCAATTCGGTGGTGGTGGACCAAGCACTTTCGGTTACGATGCATCTTCGGCATGCAGTAAACCGTACTCGAGAAACTCTCGTGGATTTTTTGAAAAAGTACCCTGTGACTTGCGCCAACAGAACTGGTGCACCGTGGCGGGAAGCTCATATCCATGGTATAATGCCTTTTTGAAATAATTATTATTCGTTTTTTTTTTGTCTTCTTTTAATCATGTACGAACGAAAGGCAATTTCGTTTATTATATGAATGCTGACAAAAGTGAGAGGATAACAAACGCCCTTTACCACGAGACCTATTTACCTTTTACCCCATGACAAAACAATATGTGATATTATAAAAAGAATACACTGTCAAAAAATATATGAAATTTACAATATATTAACTATACAATGCCATATGAAATTTACAAACTGGGTTTATAGGAAATGAAAATTCATGCACTTGTATGGCTAAATTCATATATGAACATTGATTTTCATACACTCATGTGAAATTTAATATATATACACTGTCAAAAAATATATGAAATTTACAATATATTAACTATACAATGCCATATGAAATTTACAAACTGGGTTTATAGGAAATGAAAATTCATGCACTTGTATGGCTAAATTCATATATGAACATTGATTTTCATACACTCAAGTGAAATTTAATATATATACACTGTCAAAAAATATATGAAATTTACAATATATTAACTATACAATGCCATATGAAATTTACAAACTGCATGTATAGTGAAAGAAAATTCACGCACTTGTATGGCTAAATTCATATATGAACATTGATTTTCATACACTCATGTGAAATTTAATACATATACACTGTCAAAAAATATATGAAATTTACAACATATTAACTATACAATGCCATATGAAATTTACAAACTGCATGTATAGTGAAAGAAAATTCACGCACTTGTATGGCTAAATTCATATATGAACATTGATTTTCATACACTCATGTGAAATTTAATACATATACACTGTCAAAAAATATATGAAATTTACAACATATTAACTATACAATGCCATATGAAATTTATAAACCGCGTGTATAGTGAATGAAAATTCATGCACTTGTATGGCTAAATTCATATATGAACATTGATTTTCATACACTCATGTGCAATTTAATATATATACGACATTGAATCTTACAAACCTGTTTAAGAACAGTGTAAAAAAAAAGTGTAATAAAATTAATATACATGTATAGGAAGCTTTTTAGCAGGAACCATTCATTATATTTCAAATGCGATACTTAAAATTAAAGGAATGGTATTTTGAAAATAAAAGTGTCGCTTAGTAAAATATTAATATACTTATACTTAGTAATATTAATTATTTAATTATGCTGAGTAGTATTTATATACTATAGTGTATTTAAAAATTAGAATACATGCAAAGAAAATTTCAAGCTGAATTGTATAGAAATTAAGACACTAATTGATAATACAATATATAGGGGTATGTATTAAATTTATTTCACGTGCATATGATTTTCAATGAAAAATTTTGTAATTTTATATATTTTTCTCCTGGGATAATCACAGTCAAGACCAAATAATTAATGTTCTGGCATTAATGTATGGCAATTTTGTGATATCTGTGCCTATGATATTTCCACCAATTTGTCCCATAATGAGCATTATGTACATTAAAAATAATATTCGTACATCCATGGCAAAATAACTAAACACACGTATTTGAAATGCATGTAGACCATTTAAAATTTTTGTGTGAAAATTAATAAAATGAATATGATATTTCAAATATAACAGTGCACTATTATAACATTATCGGTATATTAAAAATAAAATATTTAATTATTGATAAAAATTAGAATAATTGCATAAAAATAAATTTATATTGCTGTTAAATTAACTTTTCGACTAGTTTCAATTGCCCTGATAGATTGCGTAACGGATTCTGTCGATGAAAAATTTGTGTCATTTACGGGATTCGAACAACCTACCTACCTACCTATCTAACCTATGGACCTATATATATATATAACATGCTGACCACTACACGCGCTATATCAGCTATTTACAAATTTCACTCGTTTTTATGCCATTAGCTCGGTCACGCGGTCAGGCACTCAAAAGTTATATAAGTATTCGTTGCAATGTCATATTTTTTTTCCTAAGATCTCAAAATATTTGGAAATTTCAAAAAATTTCGAATAAATAAATAAAAATTGAATTTTTCACATTCTAATTTGAATAGCAGGTTCAAAATTTCCAATTTGCTTCTCTAACACAGTATTTTGAAATTGCTTCTCCAAAAAGAACCAATACTCAAAAACCAAATAAATCTTGTATTTCTTTGAAAAACTTTTAAAATTATTTTTCGATTCGGATCTTTGGTTTTTTTAGATTTTTTAAATTCGATATTCAAATAAAAATTTGTTAATTTTCCAAGTTCATTTTCAAATACGTTTTGAAAAAATTTTTTTGTTCGGAAAAAAGGTGGATCAAACTTTTAGGGTGGGGGAAGCAGCTAAATGGGGGTTTTGCCTTGCCATTAGACAACCTGACGTTACAGCTGTGAATGTGTTGAAAAAAAAATCAAACGTAAACTTGGATGACCATGATAAATGTTCTTTTATAATAAAATCGAGACTTATTTTCCTGATAACCGGATTTGTTGCAGGAAACAACATTTTCTATATCATAGAAACAAAAAAAAATGGTGACATCCTTGAATCGTGTATCGCCTCTGAAAATTCATCAAAACGACCATGATTTTTTTTTAAATTGTACAATGTACAATTTTTACAACGATCTTTGCTGCGGCGAACAAAAATCTCCATAGATGTAATAAGAATGATCTATGCCAACATAATTTTTTCGTGTCCTGTCTGTTCGGCTGTAACATTTATTTGTTTTTGCTAGACCTAGCCAAAAAAATGTCACGTTTTAACAAATTTTAATTAGAATATCGAATTTTAAAAACCTAAAAAAACCAAAGATCCGAACCGACAAATAATTTTGAAGATTTAAAAAAAAATATACAAGACTTATTTGGGTTTTTGAATTTTGGTCGTTTTTGAAGAAGCAATTTAAAAATACTGTACCTAACCATTGTGTATGAGCCAACACTGTGTCAGAGAAGCAAATTTGACATTCTGAACCTGTTACTCAAATTAAAATGTAAAAAATTCGTTTTTTTTATTTATTCAAAATTTTTTGAAATTTCCAAATATTTCGAGATCTCAGAAAAAATATGACATTACGACGAATACTTATATAGTCTACATGCATTTGAAATACATGTGTCTAGGAAATTTACCATGTACGAATGTTAATTTTAATGTACATAATGCTCATTATGGGCCAAATTTGTGGAAATATGACAGGCACAAATATCACATACACATACAGCATGCATTAATTATATGGTCTTGACTGTTGACCCAGGACCAAAATATATAAAATTACAAAATTTTTCATTGAAAATCATATGCACGTGAAATAAATTTAATACACACAATTGATATTATCAATTGTGTCTTAATTTCTATACAATTTAGCTTCAAAATTTCTTTCCATGTATATTAATTCTCAAATACACAAGTATATTAATATTACTAAGTGACACTTTTATTTTCAAAATGCCATTCCTTTAATTTTGACTATCGCATTTGAAATGTCATGAACGGTTTCTGCTAAAAAGCTTCCTATACATGTATATTAATTTTAATACAGATTTTTTTTAATAGTGTATACGTATTATAGGAGAAGACCATATAAAGATGTGTTTTCCTTCTTCGCAGAATTCGACACACGATAGTGTGTCAATACTTTCGAGATGCTGCCTCTCACGAGCATTTACGTATCGAGTTCTCTGACACACTGAACTTGAAATACATATATATATATATATACATATATATATATGGGTTCAGTGATCGATATATCACATTACACCATTTTCCCTCCACGAAGAGAAAGTGTATGCAAGATATATAAAAGATATGAGACATTCCACTTCAAATCAAATGTTCAAAAATTACTTTTTAACAATTTTTTTTTCGAAAATTCCAGTGACGGTTGTAAATTGTTGTAAATAACACAAAATTTTTCTATTCATTCATTTTTTTTTCATTAAAAACGTAATATCTTGAAAACGTTGCATGGGATTTCAAATTAACAAAAATAAAATTTTCTGTTTTTTTTTTATGTCCTACAAGAAAAAAATTTGTTGTCAAAATATTTAATTAATTTTTGAGAAGAAGAACGGTTTCTTCGAAGAGTAGGCTCTCACGAGTAGGATAATTTTTTTTTTCTTATATTCACTTAAACGATGGAAAAATTTATTCCATCCAATCCATTTTGTGACTTAGCACAAAATTTGTTTTTTAGTTCCCGGATGTGAGTCAAAAAACATATTGTTGATACAGCTTGGCCAACATATATAGATATACTTACTTATTAACAAGTGACGGGCAAGTTGTATTAATAAGATAGCACGTAACTGAAAAAAGATATTTTTCAAATTAAGAGCCAAGCTGCATCAACAATGTTTTACGTATCCGAAGTAACATTAAAAATATTTTTTTGTCCTATAAACAACGAAATTTTTATATATTATTAAATATTATATTATTTTTAAAAATACAAAGTATATTATGAAAATTTTGATTATTTTAATAATATAAAATATATTATTAGAATTTTCATATATTATTAGAAATTACTAGAACTTACAAAGTACTGGGAGTCCCATTTTGTCACTTAGCACAAAATTTGTTTTTTAGTTCCCGAATGTGAGTCAAAAAAATATTGTTGATACAGCTTGGCCCACACATATAGATATACTTATTTATTTACATGTGACGGGCAATTTGTATTAATAATATAGCACGTAACTGAAAAAAAAAAAAATTAATCTAAGAGCCAAGTTGCATCAACAATATCGTATCCGAAGTAAATTAAAAATATATTTTTGGTGTATAAACAACGAAAAAAATTCTATATCGGATATATATTTTTGCGCATATTTATTTTTCCATGGTTATAATTATTACGATCCAACTTTATTTATTTGATCATCAAGGAAGGCCGTTCGTCGTTTCGTTCAGGAAAATCAGGGTCTGATGAGGCGAATGTACGGTGATGAGAGGCACATCAATATTCTCAAAGCCGAATTGGAAAAAAATGACATTGAATTCGAGTACGAAGATTCGTATCAAAGATATTCTGATGAATCGAGGTAAAATTCAAACAGATGACTAAAAAAAAAAAATCTAGTCCCTCCATAATAATAAACGAGCCTTTACTCAAATTTTAGTTATTTTTTTTTCACTGTGTTTTTACAAGACGATTTCAGCACGAGGATGAGTACGATTTTCCCAATTTTGATGATCAACAAAGATCTAAAACACGGGACGATGGCTCATCTCACAAACCTCGAGGGTTCACCGATGGCTTATTCGACGAGCCAACCACTGATAGAACAAGAAAGTTTGAATCGGTAGAATTTACGAGACCAAATACTCGTACGAGAAAGTCAACGACTGGGCCAAATTCTTCAACAAGTTCGAGTTCAGCTTGGTCGATTGATGATAAAAAATCATCATCAAATTCAGACGTAACGACGACGATAGAAAATCTTTCGGTGCAATCCTCAACTTCTTCGATTTCAACGCTCGAGCCATCGAGAGAAAAAATTAATACGGAAAATTGGACCGAAAAAATTGTACTGGCAGTTGGTAACGATAATTCCACGAGACCCGAAAAAGTTGCCTCGACAGTTCCCGCAGTTACACTCGCTGAGATAGCGAGAATAAAAAATTCCAGCATCAATGAAATTCCTGGACAATCTGAGAGATTGAAGGATCACGTGGATTTTGATCCTACCGATCTGCCGATTGTCCCATCATCGATGACGATCCAGGACACGACTTTGGAACCTGGAGTGACCCCTGAAACGGCCTCGTCACCCGCGACTATAGATCGAATTGACGAGGTTCAACTCTACGGAAATTTCAAGGAATCGTCAATCCTTTCTGGTCAAACACTTTCAGCGAGCGAACAGCCTCAACAACAATTTCGCCCGAGGCCCGAGTACAAACCGACCGAAAATAAACCGGTATCGTCGCATCTCGAGGGTCAATTATTTCAGGATGTCGCGGCGAAGGATCAACAAGACCAGCCAGTACTCAAGCTTCGGGGAATGTGAGTGAATATTTTGAATTAAAAGCGATTTATTGAAGGAAAAAAACCACAGAGCATTGAGCTGCCATCAGATTTATTCAAATCGGAATTCCAATAAAGCAGGCAATATTTTTTTTACTCTGCAATTCCGTCTTAAAATCGATTATCCAAATCTGACCCAAACGAATTTCAACGTAAAAAATCTAATTTAAAAGTCTCACATTGAAATCTTGAAAAATGATAACTCATTTTATTGTAACCCACGAAGAATTAAAAAAAAAAAAATTCTGCAAAATATATATATCATAGAAGATATCTTGCAGAGGTCTGAACAAATTTGCGACATTTGTCTTAAAAAATTCCTTGTAATTCTTCCAAGTGTTTAAATTTCGCATCGAATCATCTATAGTCACCTTAATCTTGTTAACTATTTTTCTTCTCCCTTTTTTTTTTTAGTGATGCATGTCCGGTAAAGGAAGAAGTCGTTGCTCCCTTCTGGGCGAACAATACTCGAGGGGAAGTTCTTGCACTCCTGAATTTATATCCCTTTGAGCAGTATGTTCATTGGGAAAAATGCACGTGAGTCTTCTTTTATGAAAAAAAAAAAAAAAACATATTATATTATAATAATAATAATTTACTAATATTTTATATATATAAAAGAAATTAAAAGTAAAAAAATAAAAAATTATCATAGAAAAAATATTGATTTTCGGGCGTTTGTTTCAAGGCACGAAAACCAGCAGATGTACTGTCGCGACGGATGCAGATGTGAACAACAGTACAGACTCCACAGGCTCTTGGCATATGATCCAAATAACGAGTGTCGAGGAATATTCAGCGACTGGTTCAAATTTCCAAGCTGCTGCGTTTGTCGATGTTACGATCTTCCAGTAGAATTTCGTGTAACTTCGCGCTCACCAAGAATTCAAAAGCAAAAATTGAGACTCCGACGACCTGGACAAGGCTGATAATGATATTGAAGTTTGCATCGTTGGAATGCAACGAAATTCGATGAAAAAATAAATAAATAATGATGGACATTGCATATAATTTTCTTTTATGAGATAATTTCATCCGAGAAACAATATAATGTGAACAATTGTCAAACTGTCCCAACCCCCGGAACACACCCTTGACAGAGGGTGAAATCTTCATATTTATTTATCATTAAAAATGCCGAGATTGCATAAAAATTTCCTTCGTGAAACTATTTCTCTCAATGAACCAATTAATATGAAAAATTGTGAAAGTACTCGGACTTCCGCAGCACACCCTTAACAGAGGGTGAAATCTTCATATTTGTTTATCATTCAAAATGCCGAGATTGCATAAAATTTTCCTTCACAATATTGTTTCTCTTGATAAACGAAATAATATTGAAGATTGTCAAAGTACCCCGACTTCTGGAACACTCCCTTAACAGGGGGTGAAATTATCGGATTTTTTGTTGATATTGCATAAAATTTCTCTTCAAATACTCTAGATGAACGAAATAATATGAAAAAATGTCAAAGTACCGTAACACACCCTCAACAAGGGATGAAATTTTTTGATTTTTTTTTATCATTCACAGTGCGGACATTAGATATCATTTTCTTTGACAAAATTATTTATTATATTGCAAGAATATTACTCACCAACAGTGAAAAGGTAGCACGATCGAAAACGTCCGACACTTCTTATACTTTTCAAATATAATTTTTAGATATAAATGGGGTACCTCTGTAAATCAATTACTTGAGATCCTCTAGGTCGCAAGGTATTTTTAGAGGTCAAAACTTAATTTTACAGGAGGTGGGAGCTGATTTTTTCTAATATATTTTGATTAAAAAATAAATATAAAATTAAATTATAATAATTTGATAAAGTAGAGTATTAGGTAATAAAAAAAAAAGACAGCACCCACTAACTGTGAAATAAAGTTTTGACCTCTAAAAACACCTTTGCCATAGAGGATCTCACAGGCAATTGATTCTAACGTAAAAGGTTTCGTATTTTTAGGTGTACAAGACGAGTGCGGTACTCCTTACGATTTTTTCTCAGCGCTCTCCTTTCGCGAGGAAGTTTTTAAAGTGTAAATGTATCCTTTTTATGGTGGGAGTTGAAAAATATGAAATTAAACACCCTAATAAATATACATTATATATATATATGGACTTGACCCAGCATGGAGCAAGTGACGCTATAGCTATATAGGTCCCCGACCTATATGTATATTTAGGACTCTCCGAGAGTCTACATATGTATACATAACCAAATGAGAATTATTTTTATTTCTAATGGAAATTATTTCTCATATAATAAAAATAACAAGCGTCAATTATTCAAGTGAAACTTCTTCGGTATAGAGTAAAAACACGTGGTTCGTTGCGAAAGATTGTCACGAAATATCATACATTATTTTCCTATTCTCGACGTCTCTTTTTTGTGCGACATTCATACTCTCCCGAATCCTCCGATACTTGCGAGCCGGTGGAGTAAATCGATGGTGGGACACGCAAGTTGGCCCCATCCATCGGGGGTCGCCACGTGTGACTATAGCTGAGTATTCGCGCGGTATTTAAATCGATTGCAGTTTAAGATTTTCATTTTTTAATTATGAACATGAAGACATGGAATTGAAGTCATATTTTATCTAAAAGTGTTTCGTTCAATTTCAACTGACTCTTCATTCCCTGCGCTCTAGTCTTTCTAAAGCTTCACTTCTGCCGAGCGTCAGGGCCACAGACCTGCTGTTTTTTAAACCCCAATTTTATTAATTCTAACGACTTTTTTTCGACGCTAAAAGAGCTATTGGTCGCCATGAAATGATAATGGGGCACGCGATCGATAAATTTCTCAATACTCTTTTTTCCTTCTTTTTCCATTCTCTAATGGCGAATTCTTCATTTTCTTAATTCAGATTTTTTAAACTGTCATCTGCTAATATTGACCTTGAAAATTGGAATTCAAAAAAGCAAACAATAACTGCCATTTTTAAAATATGACTAACGCTTTTGTTCTCGTCGATTTATATATGAGAATTGAATAACGTGAAGTCTGTAAGTATTTTAGTCCAGTATCATAAATGCCATGAAAAACTTGGATTTAAAATTTATTTAAATCATAATGTCACTGAACCAATATTTATAAATCTTCACGATTAATCATAAAGTGGCTGAAACAACGTTCATAAGCTTTTTCCATCTGTTAAGCGACTGTTAATTATTAAACATTTGTCATATGTTGTATTTAAATTATGTGAAAAATAGCCACTAATTTTACCTCCAGTAATTTTTCCATTGCTAACTGATATGCATTGAAAAACATTAAGACTCGTCGTAACAACTTTCAAGATTCCAAGTGAAAACAAAAAAAATTACTAACTTAATTTTATTTCAAACTCTCCTATAATTTTTTATTCCTGTCTATTTGTTTTTCACAAAGAGAGGAAAGTGTGTGTGTCAATGTAAATCACGATGTAATCCGTCCCACAAGGCTAGTGACTTGTAAAATTATTCATCAGTTTTTTTTTTTTTGTTATTTTAAGTACACATATAATATATACGCCATTGATCGTTTATTCAATCTCATCGTTCGAAACATCTTTATATACATATAGATAATATTTATATTTATAACAGATACAGGCACGCGTGTGTGCGAGCGATTTCTTGATATTTTTGTTTTCGCTTTATTTTTATTTATTTTTTTCTTCTTCTCTCCGTCTCTTATCTTTATTTAGTTTAAGAACTACAAGTAGATAAGGTTCGAATAACGACGCTATTTAATTGCATTAATTAATGTACTAAAGCTGCCTACGTTTTTCCATGACTCATATAATTCTCTCGATCAATCGCCGAATCATCTGCCGATTCTTCTCTTCAAAATTCGGCTTCATTGTCAAATCTTAAAAAAAAAATATATATATATATATCTTGGCCACGATGTTTTTTCTCTTTTTTTTTCTTCTTCATTTGTGAAATAAAACCCCTGCGTTACATCTTTCGAGAGATACGTGAATCAAATACATTCGAACGAGTCAAATCGTTACGAAAAAATACAACGAGAACGTTTTACGTTAATACTTGTGATTTTTTTTGTTGTCTTCTTCTTTTTGGGCATTCGCTCGTAGCCGAAATTATATCAGCTCTCAACAGTGTAATACCTAATTTCTACCATACAATTATCAATTTCACAGAAATATATATATAAAGTGTGTGTGTGTGTGTGTGTTTATATATATAATAAAATAATATTATAAACGTCGTAATCGTCATATCGCCATACGATATATTTATGTACATACAATAATAATAATAATAATAATAATATAATGTATAATAGCAATAATAATTCCAATATAATGATGTTATACACACATATACATGTACATAAATATTTATGCATGTATAAAGAAGCTTGTGTTTAAATAAAGGTAATATTTATAAACATCGGGGCTAAAACATTTGGCATCAGAACCATTTCCGGAAAGAAACAACAACAAAAAGTTATAAATAATGTTTTTTTTTTTTTTTTCATTCCAAATTCTAACTGTGCTCGTTTGGCAGCTTTGTAAGTATAATTTTATTATTTTACAATCAACTTTTCGATCCTTTATACTTTTTGTGGTTTTTTTCTTCTTCTATCTCTCTTTTCGAGCTAATAAAGTCACGTCGCAGGTAAAAAATTAGACAGACTCTCGTCTTACTTTGTTTCAATTCAACATTTAATACAAATTCTGAGCTACTGTTTTTTTTTTCAGTTTAAAAATTATCCAAAGATTTTCGTCATAGCACTCGGCATTTATTCTTAGAAAAATTGTCACCAAAAATAACAACTGTCGTAAAATGACTTTTCCTCCACGATCCAGATTATTATGTTTCAATATTAAGTCTGTCAGTGGATTTTTCATTTTTTAACTTTTTCAACATTCCCGAGAGTGTATTTATTTTATTTTGCCTGTATGTTTCTTTTTTCAAAATGTAAATATCTAGGTATCTTTTTTTTTTTTTTTTTCAGAGTATATCGGGTCTCTTGTGGTAAAAATGTCAGAGAAAATACTGCAAAATTTAATTCGGTTAACGAGTTAATACAATTTTCGGGCAGTTATGCTTTTGATCACGGGACGTCGAGGGAAAAATACAGTTCGCATTGTGAATTCTCAAATGCCAATTTTTACATACTATGTAATAAATAAGTATATATATACATATGTGTGTATATATATATATATATATATATATGGGTATAAAAGAGAAAATGTTAATTCGAGAAAGTCTGAAAAAGTTCGAGTAGCGTTTATAAGAGTAAAAGTGGTAAATTAGTATGGGGCAAGATTATATATTTTGCAAAGATGGCCACGATTCGTTACGTTAAAATTTGACATATTGAATGAATGGTAGAGTAATTGATTAATCAATTGATTGATTTGATTGTTTATTTATACTATTGTTGGGACTTCTGTAAAAGGTTCAAGAAGCCATACACTGCAATTAAAAAACACGGCAGCGTCTCAAAATTAAGTAATTGAATAGAAAATTGATGATATTGATTATTAAAAATAACGAGAAAAGTGACCATTTTTTTGTTTTCATACAGAAGGACGAATTTGGCGAAATTTAAAATTGGCCAAAGAACCGATCGATCCTATCCTCACTCGAAGCTCCAAATTTTTATAATCCCCATTTTCTATATTTCTCATAATTTTTTTTTTTTGTTCCCGATTTAACGTTTTTCTTTTTTCTTTCTTTGTATATAATAACGACCTTAATTCGTTTCACATTTGCCTGTAGTATACCGATTCGTATAAAAAATACTTCTTTGTGTTATACAGATTCGAGAACTAATCGAATGTCGCATCTAATCGCGGGCGCGTTGAACACGTTCAGAATAATAAAATCACAGATACCGCGCGAGAGGATCGACCTATATAATTGCGATTCGTACGCGCACGAGCTAATCCATTTTAAATCTGGCATATAAATATACATACGAGAAAGGAAGAGCCTTGAGTGAAAGGGCGGCAAAGATCGGCACGAAACTCGATATTATATCTCGATTTGTCTAAAAAAAAAAAAATTAAAAAAATTAAAAAAAAAATACATACACACGTTCACGAGGTACAAAATTGGGGCTCGATTTTTTTTGCGTCTAAGAGCACCTCAACGAGTTATCCATTATTATTTGCAGTAAACCTCGTGAACTACACAACTGTTTATTTTGAGCGAGCGACGATTCAATTAAATTGTTTTTTTTTTTTAATATAGCAAAGTATTTATATATCGTTAGGACGGACGACCAATCACACTCAGTAAATCCGTATAACGCTGATCGTCAAGCACGATCGGAAAAAAGATTATGTGTACGATTTTCGCAAATATATATATATATATATCATTATTGCATTGTTATTCTCGTCTGGTTTTAATAATTTTACGATTACACAGCGAATGTTGAGGATACTTTACGCAGGGTCAACCAAAAGTTACATTCAATGAGAATTTATGGGACAACACATTTCATCCCAAAGTCGATTCATTAAAGATGTTTTCTCGAATATTAATTGTTATTTAATAGGAACGCTTATTTTGTTGCCCTTTTTTTTTTATATTCGAACTAGTGACAGACTTTCGTATGGCGTAATTTTAAATAAAATTGGCGGCAAGTATTAAGATTTTATGGGATTGAAAAAATTTTCAGAAAAATATTTCCAACAGTGAAAATGAAGAAAAGCTCTGATGAAGCTTAAAAACTTCGTCCTTTTTATAAATTTTATTTTATGATGAAAATGTCAGTTTTCTTTTGTTTTCTGGGACAAAATTGGCATTTTTACAAGACCAATTATTGGACGAGACTGTAAAGCATCCTTAATGACATTCAGTTTATCGGCTAGGAATGATGTTTACTTTTCAACGAAATCAACGAACCAAAAGAAACGGAAGAAAAACTCGTTAAACTTTCGCCTGCAAAAGTGATGATATGTATAATACGTACAATAAATTCATTTTTTCATTATTTATAAACTCGTTACGGTAAAATTTTAATATCTTTTGACGAGTAGTCGCGATTAAATATTGAGATCGCGAGTAGTAAATATTAAATTGCTGCTTTTGTTTTTTTTTATAATAATTTTTTTAGCAAACGACGAGAGACAAAGACGACGACGGGCCATAAAGAAGTACATAATATTAAAAATTAATCGTTATTAGATTCGATCTATGCGATATAATATCGTGTACAATTAATCGAAAAGCCGGCTGGCTCGAACGGATTGAGAGTGAGAGATATTTTATATTTGTAAGAATGAAATAGTTACGTGTACGTAAAGTACGTATTCGGCTGGAATTTTTTTTTTTTTTTCTCCTTCACTCCCGTGATTGAGAAAAAAGCTACGCATGTTTTCCTTCTCCCTCGCCATTTTATAGAAAATAAATGAATACTATCGAAGACTAGTCGTGATTCCCGTCGCAAAGTTTCGAACCGAGGGAATCCAGGGAATCGATGAGACCCTATTATGTTTATATATTATTACTATTACTATTATTATTATTATTATTATTATTATTATTGGCATCATCATCGACCACTCTGAATTCTCGATGTTCGGAGAATCATTTGTGACGCAACTGCCGCTCCCGCTTCTTAGCTACGCAAAAAATTATACATGTATCACCGTCGACGCTTCAATGATTGATTATTACACAATCGTTTTACGTAAAATTAATTAATCGATCAATGAAAATAATCGTCGCGCGAATAACTTTACGTTTTTTTTTTTCCCCCGCCAGTGTATCGAGATACGAGATTGTCAAAAATTGTCAAATCGCCTCTGATGCTCAATAACAAAAGTGCATTTTCAAATACTCTTCTCAGAATAATAATATTCTCTTTATTTTGTCAATATGTTGTGTATATATCATATGCATTACCCAAAAATTACGTGTGTGCATTTGATGGATTTTTATGATTATCATTATGTTTATTGCAATTGAGTTATTTTATATTGTTAACGTACGTAAAAGAGAATATTGTTAAAATGATGATATGTCGTTAAAAGCAGTATTTACGTATCACAGTGATGTGATTGAGAATATTATCGGAATCACGTTTTTTTAAATCTTTTTTTGTTTGTTTGTTTATGTTTTGTTTGTCACCCTCTCTGAGTCGCGGCTTTTTTTCTCGATAATATGGATATATCGATTTCCATTCACACTTTGCAACGTACGCGCCTCTCTTCAAATTAGCGAGAAATGCTAATTTTAATACAATTAATATATCACGTTTGTCTATCTCGTTAATCTCGCTGAACGCTGCCAAATATTACTTCTTAAGTTCTTTCTCGTTTAAGCTTAGCAATCATTTAATCCTACGTCTCGATCGATTTAACGGTCGCAATATTCCTTTAATTTTTGGTCTCGGTCTTATTAACTTACGCCTAAATATTGTCTCTGATAAGAAAAAAAAAAAAAAAATTAAAAAAAATTAAAAATATAATAGATAGTTAATTTTTCAACGAGGTGGAAAGTATGTAAGAGAGAAAATATAAATGAAAAAAATATAATATATAGCATACGGTCGTAAATAGTACGACTCGATCAACGAATTCAATGCTGAGCAAAGGGAAATTTTTTAATTTTTCCTCAATTTTTTTAATTACTGTGAAAGACGGACGAATCATCCATGTTGCCATTGACAACTCGCTCGATGGAAGATTCTCGTGATACAGAATCGAACAATAAATAATAATGGAGAATCTTCCATTGTACGAGTAATGAATTTTCCGATAATTGAACAAATTATCGAGGCATCTTGTAACGAATAACGTAGATTACGCTCGATAAAGAATGCTTCGTTGTCTCTCGTGAAAAACTAACAAAAGAAAAAGAAAACAAAATATAAACGAGCATTGATCGCTCTCAACGACAAGTTTTCAATTATTTTCTCGTCCTTTTTAAACCTCCCTTCGTGCTCTTTGCGCAATAAGCTCGTTTTGGAAGAACCTCGAATAAACATTCGTTCTAAGACTGACGTGCCATAAACAAAAAAAAATAATCGCACGTCTCGCCTTTCACTATAGGTATTTACAATTGCAATTTTTTTTTTGTTTTCAATTCGAATACCAGGAACCGAGTTTCGCCTCATCAATTCCAAACTTCGTTATTTCAGTAAAACTCTCATCACTAATATGTCTAATATCAATTCCTTGGCTCGGTGTACGGATTTAAAACATTTTACGTTTTACCGTATCCAAGTACTCTGGCGAAGAGGTTTGAAAAAAAAAAAAGAAAACATTTTCCTTCTTTTTTCCTCTTTCTTGCGCATTCATCTTTTTTTGTTTCCCAGCGGCAACGATTGAAACGATCGTATGGAGGGCCACGTTACGACGACGATGACTTTTTCTCAAAGATCTTCTCGATGTTTCTTCATTTTTTTCCAACTCCTTGATCGACTCGGCAAACGACAAGCTACGCTCTAAATCCATCCGTTCGATGTCTTCTCCAATTCGGACTCGAGACAACAAAAAAAAGGAGATCCGACAAATTTGTGTTTCTCTTCGTTCTGTCTATTGCAGAATCTTCGCCTCATTTGACTTCCGGTGACGTTTTTTTGTTTTTTTTTTTTACCCCGTGCACAAAAATAACTCACAGCTCGCGGTGACCGAATAAAGCGAAAAACAAAAAAAAAAACACGAGCGTCAACTGACAAACGGAAAGAAAAACAAAAATGTTTTAAAACGTGCTGACGATTGTCGATCGTTGATCTCAACGATAAAAAACGAAAAATCAACGAAATCACGAAATTAAACGTATGAGAACTCAGGTGTATAACGATTAAATCGTGGAATTCGTGACCCAAATCGAAACGTTGCGAGAAATGAGCGATTTTCTTTTTTTTTTTTTTAAAGAAATTCACGCGTTTCTCAGGCACAACGCGAGATTGCACGAGAGACCATAAATGAAAAAGTCTGATGATAAAAATTGTTGAATATCTGACGATATTGTCGACGTAAGGGCCCCCCGGTGGAATTAGATCGATTTCCACTGCGGCTTGTTGGGACCCCCCCGGTGATGTCAGGGTGGCCCCCGAGGCACCCATAGCGCCTTGCTCTGCTCGTCATCAACGGCTGATTTTACTTGCGTACAGATATAAGCGACGTTCACGCCAGCAGGAATAACCGCTGAAAATATTATACTCAATTAAATAATCTAATATCTGGCATCGTTAAATTTTATTAATCTAAAGGCCCGAATGTTAATTTGTAAATTTGTAAATCCCAAGTGCAAACTTGGGTTCAAACTTAAATCCTAATTTAGAGCCCAACTCAAGCTGACCTATAATAAGATTCAAGCTCAAACTTACGATTTAACATTCGGGCCTAAAAATCATCTTCTTCATGAAGGTAATTTTGTTGAGAAAAAATAAACAAAACAAAACGAAATTTCTGTGCCAAAATACTGAAAAATGTTCATTACCGGAAATAAAGTGTCTGTACTCTGCCTCGAGCTTGAGCGCCTGTTCGTACATTTCCTTGGCCGCTTTAGCGCTAACTTTGTCGCTCGGATATCTCGAATCTTTGACCTCTTTTATTTGCTTGGTACTCTTAAACTTGATGAGCAACACAATTGGATAAATTTGATGTCGATGAAGGCGTTCCAGGGAAGCGATCGATATGTCCAATATGCAGTGTGAATTTTTCGCGCAAATATCTTTAACTGCTTGTACAGTCGTGCACTCGAAGTAACTGCCCTTTTTTCTGTAATCAACGTACAAAGAATCGCGCAAACCTTGCTCGAGGGTCGCTTGCGAGCAATGCATCGCCTCGGGTAGACAACGCGTAAATTCTCCGGGAAATTCTTGCAGCAATTTCGTTGCTACGCACTCGTTGAGTGGACCGAAAATGAGGATCGGCCTGAGAGTTGGATCTGTTTGAAAAATAAATATTTATCATTATTATTATTTTTTTATATCCATTAATATAATATAAATAATATAAAATACATAAAAACTCGAAGATTAAAAAAAAAAAAAAAAGGATCAAAAGCTCACAATCAAGTTTCTCGACTCGTTGATAACTGGCTGGCAAATTTTCCTCATTAAGAGTTCCGCTGTCGCTGTACCAGCCAAGATTGACGCCAGTGAGGTGAGAAAGTTCTTTGCTGTCTCGGCTCGAAGAGCGGTGATGCTTTTTACGGCGGAAGAAACTTCGTCGAGCACTTGTCGTTGCCCGTCTTCCTGTGTCCGCTTCCAGATCACCCAGAGATCTTCGTAACAAGAGTTCTTCTTCGATTCTGGGAGTATGAAATAAAAATTAGGGCGATTATAAAATTCTTATTAATGATCATGGAAAAAATATCAAGGTTATTTCCTAGTCAAATCAGAGTCGGGCGAAAAAGAAAGAAAGAAAATCATTATAAAATCCATTGCGATTCATAATCCCGGGACCTTTTTTTTCCGGGAACAAACAGCCTCGGCTATTTTAGTTTCCAACAACAATAATTAGATTGAGTGTGAACAATTTTCTTTCATGCCATTAATAAACTGACCCTACACGGTGCATTCTACCATTTATTTTTTCCAAATTTCTCAATGTCATTTTCTCATTGAATGAGCCCTTTAAAAAATTTGTTCCAGGCGAAATATAACACTGGGAAAATAAGTGCATTGATATTAATCTTTTTTCATATTTTATCCTCAGAGGGAGACTAGAAGAGATTTTTTAAAATGTGGACAAAAATAATTTGTTTCCTTCGCCACTAATTTGACTAAGAATAATCGTACGTTTTTATTTATTTTTTTTGCCGAGGACAAAAATTGTATCTCTGACTGACTTGAATTTGCTAGGAATGATTCCGCACTGTTGCCTCCTTCCCGACTGATCAACAAGCCAAGCTCTCCAGTGCCCGGGTGTGCCATTGAACATCGTATTGTCCACATAAAGAACATCATCCTTGTTGAATCTCAATTGAAGACTATCGCCAACCTCGCCAACTCTATCGAACATCGCTTTGACATAAAAGCTATCGCCAGGTTTGTCCTTGACCTCGTTGTATCGCTCAGGCATAAATTGAGCCACAAGGGTGACTTTATCGGCAGGTCTGGCGAGTTCAAGTGCGGCTTGTTCGGCAGTCGCTTGTCTCAGATCGACGCCATTGTACTCGAGTATTCTGTCGCCAGTTCGAAGACCAGCGTCTTCCGCCAGACAACCGGGCTGGACCGAATGAACGAATATGCCAACTCCGTTACCGCCGACCAAAGAAATTCCAAGATTCGAGCATTTTCGCGTCTCAATGAAGAGATAACGAGGATCCATCGTTGGTGGACTTTTTTGACTCTGTTCCTCCTGCGTTGGACTTCTCATTGTCGCGTTTTGTCTCTGCAGTGTCGTTATCGCCTGATTTATTTGACCACGTGTCAGGGTACTTCCTGCACCTCTCAAACTGTCAAGAGTCACGGAATTTCGCATATTCTCGAGTGTCGCAGAATTTCGTAATTCTGGCTTACGTATATTTATATCGAGACTCGCTGAATTGCGAATTTCACGCTCACGCTCTTGCGTACCGCGAACTTCCATTGAGGCGGATGAGCGAACTTCACGCTCGCTTCGCATTACCGTCAGCGTTGTGCCAGTTGGTTGATCGCGCTCGGGCTCGGTACTCTCGTGAACCTCGAGAGTCGTCTTGCGAGGAGCTTCGGGACTATTGCAGGGTGTCGGTGAGCCGCTGCGACTTCCGGCCTCTTCGCCACCGGCCTCAGAGGAACTTGACGAGCCTGAACCTTCCAGCTCGTTGTACTCTGCTCGAAAAAAATATTTAAACAGAGTTTTTTTTTAGTTGATTGAAAGAAGCGAACAGACTGCGCTGATCGGTTAGTTGTTAAGTCCTATGGCTCGATGTTGAAAAGATTTGTCGTTAGTAAATTGGTAAAATATTCAATATTAAAAAAAAATTATGTCAGGCGTCACATGACCGTAATTTTATATCGGTCATTCATGAATACCGGACCGCGGTGACAATCACCAAAATTGCCAAATCATTCATTTTAAGAATTTAATTGCTGCTACTTGCCCATCATGTCACATGACTCGAGATAAAAATAACGGTCATTTTCCATAAAAATTCGATTCAAATCACCAAGTGTGACATTCACAGAATATCGATTTTAATATCAAGAGATATTTCTATGTATATATTGTGAAGAAAACATGCAAAACGAACAATAATAACGAGTAACATGATAGTGAAAAGTATGACGAGGAATTGACAAATCCCATGACCATCCCAGAACTCTGAAGAGTCAATATACTCACTGTCCGGGCTGTATTGGACGAGCATCGTAATGGAATTACCGCACTGACGCAGCACATTAGCCGCAAGCTGATAAGTTGCACTTCTCATGTTGATGCCGCAAACCTCGAGCAACTGATCGCCAATTTGAAGGCCAACCTGTGAGGCAAGACTGTGCTCGCTGACAGTCGAGACGAAAACGCCACCGCTCTCGAGACAAGAAATTTGTATTCCAAGTGGCTCGACCGATTTGTCAATGTGTACCCTTCGCAATTCTCCAGGTGCTGGTCTCGGTTGTGTATAACAATAATCAGGCATGCTGGCTCTTTTATTATTCCCACTGCCACGAACAGTTCCACCGCCGCTGCTACTTCCACCACCGCCAGTACCAGGGCTCAGGACTTCAACGTGAAAAGTTGGCATTGGACTGCCACGCTCGGACGTTCTCTCAATACTTCCGGTTGACAATTTGCCAACGCTACTTTTTGACGTCACGCTGGGATTGGATGGTATGCGAAAACGTTGATTTTCCTTTTTTCGTGGAAACGTACCGCCCTCATAGCCATGAGTATAAGCAGGAGTCTCGTAAACGACACCAACCGGATGACCGCGAGATTTGTGATAGTGCAAATCTACAGATGGTGTGTGCAAATGGGCAAAACCAGGCTGTGGTCCGGGACTGTAGGGTGGCTCGAAACAGTAGGAACGAGCATCTGGCAGTCCAAGTGACTCGCCCGATTGTGCGGAGGGTAAAGAGGGCGGTGAGGGATAACGCGAGGGTAGAGAATTTTGCTGGTGCGGATGTGGTGGTTGAGAATGAGCGTATGGGGGAAATGAGAAATTACCAGCCAATTGCTGACGTGGTCCGGACGAGCTTGAGGCTGTCGTCGTTGTTGCCGATGACGAGGAGACACCAATACCATAAAGCTGTGAATGAGCTCGATTATGCTGAAGTGCTGCCTCGAGCTGCGATTCATTACCAGCCGACGCATATTTTTGCACCCGTCTCTTAGTCTGATGTTCGACCTCGCGTACATTTGCCGATTTAACAGAAAAATCGATGCTCGTCTCGGATGGGTCGTGCGATGAGCCAAGACGCGGATCGTTCGACTCAAAATCGCTCATCGTCTTCTTCTCCAATGATATATCCTTAAATTGTACACCAGGAGTGAATGATTTGTGACCAAATAACTGACCAGATTTTGTGAAATTAAGGGGCGGTGTTTCAACCGCTTTGTACACTGTATGACGATTGCTCACATTTGAGAATGTTGCCAGTGGAATTGGATTTGAGATTCTGTTGTAATTGTAGCTCTCGTACTTTGGTGGATGATTCAGTAGAACGCTCAGTGGAAGACGCTCCTTGGTTTTACGCGGATGTAATATTGTTCCTGTCCCATTTTGGATCAATGGCCCACCCCGTGCTTTTGGCCAAGTTCCACCGTTTTTCTCAATTTTTTCCGTCCCACGTCGTTTGCTCCTTTTTAAAACGCCATTATTTGGCTTTTTGTAACTGTCAATCACAGAATCGAGCTCGGCGAGGGCGTCTTGCTCTTGTTTCTTCTTTTCGTCACGATCTTTGCTGTGACGACGACCTCGCATTATGTCCATTTTTCCGCGTATATCGTCCCAGGCTTTTATTATCCCACTTGGCTTGTCGCTACTAACGGATTTTGAAACTTTGTATACACTTCGATCGCCAAAGTTTGATGCTATGTAACGACGCTCGTAATCGTCCGAAGTTGCTTTGAGCATAAGTCTCTCTTGTTCCGTTTGCGAGCAACTGTTGACCATTTTTTGCTTCTCATTGCCAAAACCTGAATCTATCGGCATTGTCTCCGAACTCTCGGACGAGGGTAGAGCTATACCTTTTAGGGTTGTGATTGTCAATACGTCAGCGCTGTTGTCATTCAGTATTGACATTGCCTCGTGAGACGAATTTACGGAATCCATTGATTTACTGTTGATCTGTAAAAAAAAAAAAACAAAAATTGAACAAAATTAGCTTTCTAGACAATTTTAAATGAACCAACCGGGTGGTTAAAAAAAGGTCTTGAGAGAAAAGTGAAGCATAAAAATTCCGAAAGTATTCACTAATTTCATGAATGATATTTCTACATAATTTTGAAAAAATTTCGTTTCTCTTGACATACCATATTTTTATTGAGATATCCGGGAAAATACTAAATTTCATTTTGCCGAAAAAAACAGTCTTGGCTTTTAAGAGGATGTGAAAGCTCTTTTTTACCATCGTAGCAGAGCTAAATTTTCGTGCAAATAACATTGCAAAACTATCAAACCAAATGAATGGAAATTTTAGTATATAATCCAGTTAGTAGTATCCTATAAGGTGACATTATTAGAATTTTGAAATTCCAAAAAAAAAATTACAGTTTGAATTACCACCAGTTATCTGTGAAATAAAAATGGATTTACTGACCTTCAAAGCTAGTTATGCAAAAAATCCTTTATGTCACCCTATGCAGTAATAAAAAACTTACACACTGAGTACTTGTACATTTTTGTAAGTGGAAAACTTCGGCAATACTATTTGCACGAAAATTTTTGTGGTAAGATTACCTGCATACAAGCCGTGGCCGATCAGTTTAGCCCAAATTTGGTTCGCGAACATTCCGCTAACGAATCATATATACTTGAACGCTAGCGGCGTCTTCTTCGTACTGTAATATATAGTAATAGCAGGAAGAACCAAGTGTTTCAGTCTCCCGGGCGTATTACCGCAGAGCGAGAGAGAGAGAGAGAGAGAGGGCGAGACCGCTTAAATTATCATAGTGATGGTAAATTTGTTGAAAATTAAAAATTTCACCTTAAAACTCGATTTATCGTATCTATCATTTTTAACGACATTTTATCGTTCGATCAAGCCCCTATCGATCTTAATCCAGTGGAAGTAACTTTTTAACCGATATTAAATTATAATATTGATGGAAATTTGTTTAAAATTAAAAATTTCACCCTAAAACTCGATTTATCGTATCCATCATTAAAACTTGATTTATCGTATATATAATTTTAACGAGTTTTTATGGTTCGATTAAACCCCTATCGAGCTTAATTGGTAGTCAAAGTTACTTCCACCGATATTAGATGATAATATTGATGGTAAATTTGTTTAAAATGGAAAATTTCACCTTAAAACTCGATTTATCGTATCTATCATTTTTAACGACATTTTATCGTTCGATCAAGCCCCTATCGATCTTATTCCGGTGGAAGTAACTTTTTAACCGATATTAAATTATAATATTGATGGAAATTTGTTTAAAATTAAAAATTTCACCCTAAAACTCGATTTATCGTATCCATCATTATAACTCGATTTATCGTATATATAATTTTAACGAGTTTTTATGGTTCGATTAAACCCCTATCGAGCTTAATTGGTAGTCAAAGTTACTTCCACCGATATTAGATGATAATATTCATGGGGAATTTGTTAAAAACAAAAATTTTCACCTTAAAACTCGATTTATCGTATCTATAATTTTTAACGACATTTTATCGTTCGATCAAGCCCCTATCGATCTTAATCCGGTGGAAGTAACTTTTTAACCGATATTAAATTATAATATTGATGGAAATTTGTTTAAAATTAAAAATTTCACCCTAAAACTCGATTTATCGTATCCATCATTAAAACTTGATTTATCGTATATATAATTTTAACGAGTTTTTATGGTTCGATTAAACCCCTATCGAGCTTAATTGGTAGTCAAAGTTACTTCCACCGATATTAGATGATAATATTGATGGTAAATTTGTTTAAAATGGAAAATTTCACCTTAAAACTCGATTTATCGTATCTATCATTTTTAACGACATTTTATCGTTCGATCAAGCCCCTATCGATCTTATTCCGGTGGAAGTAACTTTTTAACCGATATTAAATTATAATATTGATGGGGAATTTGTTTAAAATTAAAAATTTCCGCCTAAAACTCGATTTATCGTATCTATCATTATAACTCGATTTATCGTATCTATAATTTTAACGACATTTTATCGTTCGATCAAGCCCCTATCGATCTTATTCCGGTGGAAGTAACTTTTTAACCGATATTAAATTATAATATTGATGGAAATTTGTTTAAAATTAAAAATTTCACCCTAAAACTCGATTTATCGTATCCATCATTATAACTCGATTTATCGTATATATAATTTTAACGAGTTTTTATCGTTCGATTAAACCCCTATCGAGCTTAATTGGTAGTCAAAGTTACTTCCACCGATATTAGATGATAATATTGATGGGGAATTGGTTAAAAACAAAAATTTTCACCTTAAAACTCGATTTATCGTATCTATAATTTTTAACGACATTTTATCGTTCGATCAAGCCCCTATCGATCTTAATCCGGTGGAAGTAACTTTTTAACCGATATTAAATTATAATATTGATGGAAATTTGTTTAAAATTAAAAATTTCACCCTAAAACTCGATTTATCGTATCCATCATTAAAACTCGATTTATCGTATATATAATTTTAACGAGTTTTTATCGTTCGATCAAACCCCTATCGAGCTTAATTGGTAGTCAAAGTTACTTCCACCGATATTAGATGATAATATTCATGGGGAATTTGTTAAAAACAAAAATTTTCACCTTAAAACTCGATTTATCGTATCTATAATTTTTAACGACATTTTATCGTTCGATCAAGCCCCTATCGATCTTAATCCGGTGGAAGTAACTTTTTAACCGATATTAAATTATAATATTGATGGAAATTTGTTTAAAATTAAAAATTTCACCCTAAAACTCGATTTATCGTATCCATCATTAAAACTTGATTTATCGTATATATAATTTTAACGAGTTTTTATGGTTCGATTAAACCCCTATCGAGCTTAATTGGTAGTCAAAGTTACTTCCACCGATATTAGATGATAATATTGATGGTAAATTTGTTTAAAATGGAAAATTTCACCTTAAAACTCGATTTATCGTATCTATCATTTTTAACGACATTTTATCGTTCGATCAAGCCCCTATCGATCTTATTCCGGTGGAAGTAACTTTTTAACCGATATTAAATTATAATATTGATGGGGAATTTGTTTAAAATTAAAAATTTCCGCCTAAAACTCGATTTATCGTATCTATCATTATAACTCGATTTATCGTATCTATAATTTTAACGACATTTTATCGTTCGATCAAGCCCCTATCGGTCTTAATCCGGTGGAAGTAACTTTTTAACCGATATTAAGCTATAATATTGATGGGGAATTTGTATAAAATTAAAAATTTCCGCCTAAAACTCGATTTATCGTATCTATCATTATAACTCGATTTATCGTATCTATAATTTTAACGAGTTTTTATCGTTCGATCAAACCCCTATCGAGCTTAATTGGTAGTCAAAGTTACTTCCACCGATATTAGATGATAATATTCATGGGGAATTTGTTAAAAACAAAAATTTTCACCTTAAAACTCGATTTATCGTATCTATAATTTTTAACGAGATTTTATCGTTCGATCAAGCCCCTATCGGTCTTAATCCGGTGGAAGTAACTTTTTAACCGATATTAAGCTATAATATTGATGGGGAATTTGTTTAAAATTAAAAATTTCCGCCTAAAACTCGATTTATCGTATCTATCATTATAACTCGATTTATCGTATCTATAATTTTAACGACATTTTATCGTTCGATCAAGCCCCTATCGATCTTATTCCGGTGGAAGTAACTTTTTAACCGATATTAAATTATAATATTGATGGAAATTTGTTTAAAATTAAAAATTTCACCCTAAAACTCGATTTATCGTATCCATCATTATAACTCGATTTATCGTATATATAATTTTAACGAGTTTTTATCGTTCGATTAAACCCCTATCGAGCTTAATTGGTAGTCAAAGTTACTTCCACCGATATTAGATGATAATATTGATGGGGAATTGGTTAAAAACAAAAAATTTCACCTTAAAACTCGATTTATCGTATCAATAATTTTTAACGAGATTTTATCGTTCGATCAAGCCCCTATCGGTCTTAATCCGGTGGAAGTAACTTTTTAACCGATATTAAGCTATAATATTGATGGGGAATTTGTATAAAATTAAAAATTTCCGCCTAAAACTCGATTTATCGTATCTATCATTATAACTCGATTTATCGTATCTATAATTTTAACGAGTTTTTATCGTTCGATCAAACCCCTATCGAGCTTAATTGGTAGTCAAAGTTACTTCCACCGATATTAGATGATAATATTCATGGGGAATTTGTTAAAAACAAAAAATTTCACCTTAAAACTCGATTTATCGTATCTATAATTTTTAACGACATTTTATCGTTCGATCAAGCCCCTATCGATCTTAATCCGGTGGAAGTAACTTTTTAACCGATATTAAATTATAATATTGATGGGAATTTGTTTAAAATTAAAAATTTCAGCCTAAAACTCGATTTATCGTATCTATCATTATAACTCGATTTATCGTATCTATAATTTTAACGAGTTTTTATCGTTCGATCAAACCCCTATCGAGCTTAATTGGTAGTCAAAGTTACTTCCACCGATATTAGATGATAATATTCATGGGGAATTTGTTAAAAACAAAAAATTTCACCTTAAAACTCGATTTATCGTATCTATAATTTTTAACGACATTTTATCGTTCGATCAAGCCCCTATCGATCTTAATCCGGTGGAAGTAACTTTTTAACCGATATTAAATTATAATATTGATGGAAATTTGTTTAAAATTAAAAATTTCACCCTAAAACTCGATTTATCGTATCCATCATTATAACTCGATTTATCGTATATATAATTTTAACGAGTTTTTATCGTTCGATTAAACCCCTATCGAGCTTAATTGGTAGTCAAAGTTACTTCCACCGATATTAGATGATAATATTGATGGGGAATTGGTTAAAAACAAAAAATTTCACCTTAAAACTCGATTTATCGTATCAATAATTTTTAACGAGATTTTATCGTTCGATCAAGCCCCTATCGGTCTTAATCCGGTGGAAGTAACTTTTTAACCGATATTAAGCTATAATATTGATGGGGAATTTGTATAAAATTAAAAATTTCCGCCTAAAACTCGATTTATCGTATCCATCATTATAACTCGATTTATCGTATCTATAATTTTAACGAGTTTTTATCGTTCGATCAAACCCCTATCGAGCTTAATTGGTAGTCAAAGTTACTTCCACCGATATTAGATGATAATATTCATGGGGAATTTGTTAAAAACAAAAAATTTCACCTTAAAACTCGATTTATCGTATCAATAATTTTTAACGACATTTTATCGTTCGATCAAGCCCCTATCGATCTTAATCCGGTGGAAGTAACTTTTTAACCGATATTAAATTATAATATTGATGGGAATTTGTTTAAAATTAAAAATTTCAGCCTAAAACTCGATTTATCGTATCTATCATTATAACTCGATTTATCGTATCTATAATTTTAACGAGTTTTTATCGTTCGATCAAACCCCTATCGAGCTTAATTGGTAGTCAAAGTTACTTCCACCGATATTAGATGATAATATTCATGGGGAATTTGTTAAAAACAAAAAATTTCACCTTAAAACTCGATTTATCGTATCTATAATTTTTAACGACATTTTATCGTTCGATCAAGCCCCTATCGATCTTAATCCGGTGGAAGTAACTTTTTAACCGATATTAAATTATAATATTGATGGAAATTTGTTTAAAATTAAAAATTTCACCCTAAAACTCGATTTATCGTATCCATCATTATAACTCGATTTATCGTATATATAATTTTAACGAGTTTTTATCGTTCGATTAAACCCCTATCGAGCTTAATTGGTAGTCAAAGTTACTTCCACCGATATTAGATGATAATATTGATGGGGAATTGGTTAAAAACAAAAAATTTCACCTTAAAACTCGATTTATCGTATCAATAATTTTTAACGAGATTTTATCGTTCGATCAAGCCCCTATCGGTCTTAATCCGGTGGAAGTAACTTTTTAACCGATATTAAGCTATAATATTGATGGGGAATTTGTATAAAATTAAAAATTTCACCCTAAAACTCGATTTATCGTATCCATCATTATAACTCGATTTATCGTATATATAATTTTAACGAGTTTTTATCGTTCGATTAAACCCCTATCGAGCTTAATTGGTAGTCAAAGTTACTTCCACCGATATTAGATGATAATATTGATGGGGAATTGGTTAAAAACAAAAAATTTCACCTTAAAACTCGATTTATCGTATCAATAATTTTTAACGAGATTTTATCGTTCGATCAAGCCCCTATCGGTCTTAATCCGGTGGAAGTAACTTTTTAACCGATATTAAGCTATAATATTGATGGGGAATTTGTATAAAATTAAAAATTTCCGCCTAAAACTCGATTTATCGTATCTATCATTATAACTCGATTTATCGTATCTATAATTTTAACGAGTTTTTATCGTTCGATCAAACCCCTATCGAGCTTAATTGGTAGTCAAAGTTACTTCCACCGATATTAGATGATAATATTCATGGGGAATTTGTTAAAAACAAAAATTTTCACCTTAAAACTCGATTTATCGTATCTATAATTTTTAACGACATTTTATCGTTCGATCAAGCCCCTATCGATCTTAATCCGGTGGAAGTAACTTTTTAACCGATATTAAATTATAATATTGATGGAAATTTGTTTAAAATTAAAAATTTCACCCTAAAACTCGATTTATCGTATCCATCATTAAAACTCGATTTATCATATATATAATTTTAACGAGTTTTTATGGTTCGATTAAACCCCTATCGAGCTTAATTGGTAGTCAAAGTTACTTCCACCGATATTAGATGATAATATTGATGGTAAATTTGTTTAAAATGGAAAATTTCACCTTAAAACTCGATTTATCGTATCTATCATTTTTAACGACATTTTATCGTTCGATCAAGCCCCTATCGATCTTATTCCGGTGGAAGTAACTTTTTAACCGATATTAAATTATAATATTGATGGAAATTTGTTTAAAATTAAAAATTTCACCCTAAAACTCGATTTATCGTATCCATCATTATAACTCGATTTATCGTATATATAATTTTAACGAGTTTTTATCGTTCGATTAAACCCCTATCGAGCTTAATTGGTAGTCAAAGTTACTTCCACCGATATTAGATGATAATATTGATGGGGAATTGGTTAAAAATAAAAAATTTCACCTTAAAACTCGATTTATCGTATCAATAATTTTTAACGAGATTTTATCGTTCGATCAAGCCCCTATCGGTCTTAATCCGGTGGAAGTAACTTTTTAACCGATATTAAGCTATAATATTGATGGGGAATTTGTTTAAAATTAAAAATTTCAGCCTAAAACTCGATTTATCGTATCTATCATTAAAACTCAATTTATTGTATGTATAATTTTAACGAGATTTTATCGTTCGATCAATGCCCTATCGAGCTTAATTGGTAGTCAAAGTTACTTCCACCGATGTTGAATTATAATATTGATGGGGAATTTGTTAAAAACAAAAAATTTCACCTTAAAACTCGATTTATCGTATCTATAATTTTTAACGACATTTTATCGTTCGATCAAGCCCCTATCGATCTTAATCCGGTGGAAGTAACTTTTTAACCGATATTAAATTATAATATTGATGGGAATTTGTTTAAAATTAAAAATTTCAGCCTAAAACTCGATTTATCGTATCTATCATTATAACTCGATTTATCGTATCTATAATTTTAACGAGTTTTTATCGTTCGATCAAACCCCTATCGAGCTTAATTGGTAGTCAAAGTTACTTCCACCGATATTAGATGATAATATTCATGGGGAATTTGTTAAAAACAAAAAATTTCACCTTAAAACTCGATTTATCGTATCTATAATTTTTAACGACATTTTATCGTTCGATCAAGCCCCTATCGATCTTAATCCGGTGGAAGTAACTTTTTAACCGATATTAAATTATAATATTGATGGAAATTTGTTTAAAATTAAAAATTTCACCCTAAAACTCGATTTATCGTATCCATCATTAAAACTTGATTTATCGTATATATAATTTTAACGAGTTTTTATCGTTCGATTAAACCCCTATCGAGCTTAATTGGTAGTCAAAGTTACTTCCACCGATATTAGATGATAATATTGATGGTAAATTTGTTTAAAATGGAAAATTTCACCTTAAAACTCGATTTATCGTATCTATCATTTTTAACGACATTTTATCGTTCGATCAAGCCCCTATCGATCTTATTCCGGTGGAAGTAACTTTTTAACCGATATTAAATTATAATATTGATGGAAATTTGTTTAAAATTAAAAATTTCACCCTAAAACTCGATTTATCGTATCCATCATTATAACTCGATTTATCGTATATATAATTTTAACGAGTTTTTATCGTTCGATTAAACCCCTATCGAGCTTAATTGGTAGTCAAAGTTACTTCCACCGATATTAGATGATAATATTGATGGGGAATTGGTTAAAAATAAAAAAATTCACCGTAAAACTCGATTTATCGTATCTATAATTTTCAACGACATTATATCGTTCGATCAAGCCGCTATCGATCTTAATCCGGTGGAAGTAACTTTTTAACCGATATTAAATTATAATATTGATGGAAATTTGTTTAAAATTAAAAATTTCACCCTAAAACTCGATTTATCGTATCCATCATTAAAACTCGATTAATCGTATATATAATTTTAACGAGATTTTATCGTTCGATTAAACACCTATCGAGCTTAATTGGTAGTCAAAGTTACTTCCACCGATATTAGATGATAATATTGATAGGGAATTTGTTAAAAATAAAAATTTTCACCTTAAAACTCGATTTATCGTATCTATCATTATAACTCGATTTATCGTATCTATAATTTTAACGAGTTTTTATCGTTCGATCAAACCCCTATCGAGCTTAATTAGTAGTCAAAGTTACTTCCACCGATATTAGATGATAATATTCATGGGGAATTTGTTAAAAACAAAAATTTTCACCTTAAAACTCGATTTATCGTATCTATAATTTTTAACGACATTTTATCGTTCGATCAAGCCCCTATCGATCTTAATCCGGTGGAAGTAACTTTTTAACCGATATTAAATTATAATATTGATGGAAATTTGTTTAAAATTAAAAATTTCACCCTAAAACTCGATTTATCGTATCCATCATTAAAACTCGATTTATCGTATATATAATTTTAACGAGTTTTTATCGTTCGATCAAACCCCTATCGAGCTTAATTGGTAGTCAAAGTTACTTCCACCGATATTAGATGATAATATTCATGGGGAATTTGTTAAAAACAAAAATTTTCACCTTAAAACTCGATTTATCGTATCTAAAATTTTTAACGACATTTTATCGTTCGATCAAGCCCCTATCGATCTTAATCCGGTGGAAGTAACTTTTTAACCGATATTAAATTATAATATTGATGGAAATTTTTTTAAAATTAAAAATTTCACCCTAAAACTCGATTTATCGTATCCATCATTAAAACTCGATTTATCGTATATATAATTTTTACGAGTTTTTATCGTTCGATTAAACCTCTATCGAGCTTAATTGGTAGTCAAAGTTACTTCCACCGATATTAGATGATAATATTGATGGGGAATTGGTTAAAAATAAAAAATTTCACCGTAAAACTCGATTTATCGTATCTATAATTTTTAACGACATTTTATCGTTCGATCAAGCCCCTATCGATCTTAATCCGGTGGAAGTAACTTTTTAACCGATATTAAATTATAATATTGATGGGGAATTTGTTAAGAATAAAAAATTTCACCTTAAAACTCGATTTATCGTATCTACAATTTTTAATGACATATTATAGTTCGATTGACACTCTATCGAGATTCATTTCGATGGAGCTTTTGGCCAAGATATGGGGTTATTCGTCTTCAGCGGGAAATTTCCGATCTCATAGGATCATTGCGGGAAAAAAAAAATTTTACATCTTTTTTCATCGAAAACCGAAAATTTACGAAAATTTAGAGTTTTTAAGTTGCGATAACTTTGACATCGTTTGGCCGACTGAGCTATATAAGGGGGGTTTTGAAAACTTCTCGAGTAGACTTAGAGAATGGCGTTTCATTCAGATATGCCAATTATTTCTATTCCATAAGGCACTTTTAAAATCCGCGTGTGCGCGCGTATGTGGCCTAAATATTTTATGTCCTAAATAAAATAGATTCAAAAAAAATCTAAGCCCGATATACACGAAACAAATTTGCGATCTCATATCTTTCTTTACAATGTGTATTTCTGCGAAGTCAGAAACATTGTAAAGAAAGATAAAAGTCAAAGATCGCTAATGATTTGTATGTCGAATCGCCGATGTCGTATAGTGCCATCCGTCGGTGGCGCGCGCCGCACAGATGGTAATTCGTTGCGCGTGCCCCGTTCACTATTATGCCGACGCCATCGGAGTTCGCCAAAACCTTTCACATCCTCTTAAGAAGAAAAATATTTTGAGCCTGAAATGGATGAGGAAAAAAAAAATTGATATTTTTTTCGAAACTCACGTTCAAAACTCTGTCGCCAACAGCCAAATTTCCATCTTTCGCCGCAAGACTTCCGGGTGATATTTTAGCGATATAAATGCCAAGCTCGAGGGCAATGCCATGAGGCACCGAGCCAACTGGGAGCTGAGTGGTACGCAATGATCGTCTCGTTGATCGTCGTCGTCTTATCGTCAGAGTCGCTGGTCCAGCTGTGCACGATCTCAGAGTCTCAAGAATCATTCTCGTCGAGACAGAAGTACAATCGACATTATTGACACGTATGATACAGTCATTAACTCGTAATTTTCCATCGATCGCGCTGCCCTGGCTAACTTGGGCGACATAAATTCCCGTGTCATTTGGATATTGAGGATCTTCGCGTCCACCAACGAGAACGAGACCAAGATCACGATCAGCATCCTGACTGAATCTGCTGATATCAAGATGAATTGCTAAAACGTCCCACTCGGTGACCTCGTTGTCATTGTGCGAATGTCCATACTGGCTCTGTCTCAACGAATGATCGCCACACTCAATTTTTTCCTTCAAATCCTTGAGTTCCTTCGATGCCTCATTTCTCTGTTTCTTTATGTCGTCCGAATCTCGTAGAGCACCAGCAAGCTCGGAAACTGCACGATCCCGCTCTTTTCTCAATCTGTCGCAGAGACTTCGAAGACTCTCACGCTCGAGGACAATTTGATCACGTTCGCTAAATGCCCAATCGCGACGTCGTTTCGACACCTCGGCTTCTTGAACAGCCTCCTCCAGTTCAGCCTGAAGCGTATCGACCGATTTTCTCAGCTTGTCAAGCTCCAAATTCGCTTGATCGAGATTTTCCATACGTTCCTTCTCGCGTTTCGCGTAATCGCGTGTGTTTGTCTCACGTTCGGCCTCCTTACTCGAGTTGTAACGTTCGCGATTGTATGAATGCAACTCGAGACGATTTTTGTAGTCGCGACTCGAGGCTTCTGAATAATCGCCGAATTTTTGGCGAAGATCATTACACTCTTTGAGTGCCTCGTCGCGATCGTGAAGAGCTGACGAGATCTCACGTCGAAGTGTCTCAATTTGGTAGGAGAGAGTTTTTTTCTGCAAATTACAAGGATAAATTATAAATGTCGTAGGATTCTTGAGGCGATGGGAAAAATCGACCTGGACTTGAATTTTTAATCATAATTTCGACTCTATAAGCTACTCACGATCCAACTTGCCATTACAAAATTGGGCGTTGGAATCTTGAAAAATATTAATTTGTTTTTTTTTTTTCAATCTCAGTCGATTTTTTACACTTCCTTGAGAATTTTTTGTTAATTAATAAACGGACCTCGCTTACCTCGTCGACATGGTGTTTATTTTGACTCTCAAGATGCGTGATTTTTGCAAAAGCCTGAGTAAGATCATCGCCCAATTTTTCCATTTCTTTATGAACCGTGTCACGCTCGCCCATTATCAGACTATACTCTTGCAGCGCCGCATTTCTCTCTTCCGTGAGTCTCTTCATATCCTTACTCGCTTTCATTCGTAAAACCATTGCCTGATTTATCTCCTTTACCGCTTCCTCGTGTTGTTGCTGAACTTTGGCCAATGCCTCGCGATACTCGTTACGTTCTCGTAACGCAATGTCCCACTGTCTTATCGCTGCTGTGCACTGTTGCTTGAAACCATTTCTCTCACGTACCGCGCTATTTCGTTCCTGAGCCACGTCCTCGTATTGCTTCTTCAATCTTACAGCTTCTTCCTGCGCGAGCTCCAACTAATATAGAAAAATTAAATGTTGCAAAAAATTATGAAGAAAAATTTGAGATATTCGTTCTCAAAATTCATTAGATAAATTCTAATTATTCGAAAATTCGAATTTGAACAATAAGATTTATTAAAATAATTCAAATAACATAATTTATCAGAATAATGAAAGAAAAAAAAATCGAATCCTATTAAAATTTTGATTTTTTTAATATTTTTACAACGCCAATAACATATCAATAGAAATAGAATTAGAGTGAATGCTCAATTATGAAATTTGAGCTTGCCTTGTTTACAGCCGAAGAGTGCGATGATATGAGATCGTCGTATCGTTTTCTCAACGAATCATACTCATCCTTGATTGCCTCGTATTTCCTTAATGCTGATAGATAATGCTGATTCATCGTATCGCCGTTGCCCGGATCGGCAACCAAAACTTCCTGATTTTGACAACGTAATTCCGAGACTTCCTTCTGCAACGCCTGAACCTCACGATCCAAGCGTTGCTTGTCGTTCACAAGATCACCGTATTTTCCACGAAGAGCCGAGCTCTCCTGCGACGTTGCCTCCAGCTGATCCATCGCTGCTATGTGTTGTCCCCTGTAGTACTCCAATTCCTTCATAGTATGCTCACACCTGCGGTAACGACCTTGCCGGTTTAATTATAAACTTTTTTTTTTTCACGCTGCGGCACCTCATCCGCCAATTGAATTCGTCTATTTTTATGTGCATAAAAAAAAAAGACAAGAAGAATAAATCAATAACCCGATGTCAAACCCCCGCCTCCCCCTGGACCTTATAAACAGTTCGAGCGTGCTCGTTCTCTCTCTCTCTCTCTCTCTCTCTCTCTCTCTCTCTCTCTCTCTCTCCACGACACCTGATAACCGATTAGATTGCCACGGGATAAACACTGGGCTGTGTGTGCGTGTGTGAGACAAAGTCAGCGAGGTGAAATGATGATCGGAGCAAAAAAAAACCCGTCAACATATAATAAAATTTATGTGTCTAAATAAGCGTGAATATATATATATATATATATATTATAGATGGCTACAATATAACGAGTGTGGAGGATAAATTAAATGAACACGAAAAAAGAAAAAAAGAGAATCAATAAAAAAGAGGAAAAAAAAAACAATCAATCTATTTCATGGTATCAGAGCGACTTAAAAATGGTGGCCCTTAGAGAGAAGATGATAAACGAAATAAACGAAATAAAGTAGAAAAGAAAAGAAATGAAAGGCAATAAAAACAAAACAAAAAGCTGTCTAATGGTACGAGAGTGACTGCATAATATTAATAAATTCCAGTTGGATTATGTGAGTTAAAGAGGATTAAAAAATAAATAAACTCAAGAGAGGCAAAGAGATATGGAAAAAAAAAACGTAAAAAAAAACAAACAAACCGTCTAATGGTATCGGAGTGCTTATGTCTAAGGAGCTGTAGCTGGTGCATCGCTTGATCACATTGTGCCTGCAATCCATCATAATCGCTACGACACTCGGGACCACCGACTGGACTCCCGACGCTCCCATATCCTCCGCTATCCCTCTCTTCATGCCGAGGTAACGAGAAGGTGAGATCAAACGAGCGTGCGTGTTTGTTTCAAATCCGAACATCAAGAAACAAAAAAATGGCAAAAAACACAAAAATAAAGTGAGAGATAACGGTGTGAAAATTGTCGTTGACGAGGCGACACATAAAAACGGGGTGCTATGAAAAAGAAAAAAAGAAAAACAAAATGAGAGAAGAGAAAAAAACGAGATTGAACTCAACGAATCCTGCAAAAATCTCTCCTTACCCATGTTGAGAGCACCATCTGTAAAAAAACGAAAAAATATAACACGCATTAAACAAACTAAGTCTGTCAATCCTCGTTCATCCTAAACTCGCCTTTCCTCATTATCGAGAGACAGAGAGAAAGAGGAAGAGAACGAGGGAGAGAGAGGAGGGGGGGGGGGGGGGGGGGTGAGGAAGAGAGAGAGAGAGAGAGCCTCTAAGAACGCTCTCTTTTTCACTCTCTGGTAGATACACGCTCGCGCTTTCACCCAGAAAAGAAACTCTCCGTGGGTCACGCATGCAAGCACAAACGGCTCTGCTATTTCGTATATATCATAAATTATACGGACAATTAAGAATTTTCATGAAACGCGGCGCTATAGTCGGAGAAAACTGCCCTGACAAAGGAAAAAAAATAATGTACTGGATAAACAACTTGACGAGAGTCTGAATTATTTGTAGATTATTGTGAATGGAAGCTTGAATCATCGATTGTAATCGAACAAAATTGAAGTACCTTGAAAAATTCGAAGAGTTCGGATTATTCGCGGATTATCATAAATGGAGCTGACAATTAATTTATCAATTTTAATTGAAAAAAAAATGAGGCACCTGACAAAATTAATATGCACTGCATTGGAAACTTTACGAGATGGGATTATTCGCTAATTATAGTAAATGGAGCTTAAAGTATCGATTCCAAATGAAAAAACTAAGGCGCCTCATAGAAAGCGTTACAAGAGCCAGGATTATTCATGATTTATGACAAATAGAGTTTAAATTACCGATTGTAATTGAAAAAACGACAGCGCCTCATAGAAATCTTGCGAAGAACTAAGATTATCCACAAATGACTGGAAATGGAATGTGAAGTTTCGATTCTAATAGGAAAAACTAAGGTGCTTCTTAGAAAGCTTGATAAGAGTCAAGTTTATTAGCAAATTATCTTAAAACAAAGCTTAAATTATCGTTTTCAATTTAAAAAAACTGAAACCAATTGAAAAAAGTGAGGCAGGATTATTCATGATTTATGACAAATAGAGTTTAAATTACCGATTGTAATTGAAAAAACGACAGCGCCTCATAGAAATCTTGGGAAGAACTAAGATTATCCACAAATTACTGGAAATGGAATGTGAAGTTTCGATTCTAATAAGAAAAACTAAGGTGCTTCTTAGAAAGCTTGATAAGAGTCAAGTTTATTAGCAAATTATCTTAAAACAAAGCTTAAATTATCGTTTTCAATTTAAAAAAACTGAAACCAATTGAAAAAAGTGAGGCAGGATTATTCATGATTTATGACAAATAGAGTTTAAATTACCGATTGTAATTGAAAAAACGACAGCGCCTCATAGAAATCTTGGGAAGAACTAAGATTATCCACAAATGACTGGAAATGGAATGTGAAGTATCGATTCTAATAAGAAAAACTAAGGTGCTTCTTAGAAAGCTTGATAAGAGTCAAGTTTATTCGGAAATTATCTTCAAACAAAGCTTAAATTATCGTTTTCAATTTGAAAAAACTAAGGCACCTCACTGAGACGAGCAGCTTCTCTGAGATAAATTGACAAGAGCCACAATGATTTGTGAATTATCGTAAAAGCTTAAAGGATGACATTAAATTGGAAAAAAAATTGAGGCGCCTCATAAACCACAAATTGCACCACATGGAATACTTGTCAAGAGGCAAGATTATCTGTAAATAATCATAATCTGAGCTCAAGCTATAAATTCTAATTGCAAACGAACCCCCTCGATGAATTTTCAATTGAAAACTGAGAACTGGCATTAATTTGTCATTAATTCGCAATTCATAATCATATATCAAAAGTTGTATGAATGTAGGATAAAAAAAGCTCTCACCGCTGCTCCCGGCGCTATCCAACGAAGAGGCACCTGATGCCATTCTCTTCGTCTTCGTCGTCGTCCTCGTCGTTGACCAATTTTCCTCCACCTCCTCTTTATCGCTCTCTCTCGCTCTCCCTCTTTCGTTCTCTCTCTCTCTCTCTCTCTCTCCCTCGCGGCCCTTGCCGACTTTTTTTTCTACGAGACGTATTTTTTTGCAGGCAGGTTTTCAACTATGTTTTTCCTGTAAAAATCAATCGACGCACTGTGAAACATTTCACGCAAGATCGAACCCTTTGTCGTTCAACAAGATGTGCAAGTGGCGATGACATTTCTCATGCAGCGAGCGTCGAGCTCGTGATACGTTCATTTTTATTATATCCTCCGAAAAAAAAAAAAAAAACAAAAATACTCGTCCTTTTTTTCCCATACGATCAATGATCGTTCGTTACGAATTGACGTACCGATTATTCGCCCGAATAGACATGATTTTTTCCATGCGAAAAAGCATCAAAGTTTAACTCACACACATACACAAACAGCGGTGAGGCAGGGGCGAGTGGAGTGGAGAGGGGGGGGGCGCTTATGTTTTCCGAACGGTCGTTAGACGATCAATCTACACGGTTTTTTGATGATGTGTCTCTCTCTCTCTCTTTCTCTCTCCCGTCAAAGTTGCTCGTGTATATTATCAATCGGTTTTTCCTCGTGCTGAGTTATTGATTTCGTTGATATTTTACGGAAAATAAGGGAAAAATGATCGGAGAATTTGTAAAAAAATCGATGACAACAATGTCGCATTAATTTGTTCGAAGAGTGACGAAATTTTGAACTTATTGAAGCCAATGAAACTCGACGAAATATCGGAGAGAGAGCAATATCGCATTTACGGTATACGAGAAAAACCTCACTTGGCAATTTTTTGAGAGACATAAACCACGCACAGCGTAAAAACTTTCCGAGGTCATCACTCGCGCGTTTGTAGAGCTCCAACTCGTCAGAGTTAAATGTCATCGCCCGTATATAATCCTCGATTATTGTTATCTGTCCGTGGCGTATCGCACGGTTGACAACAATAGTCGTTTGTACGTCTTTTTTTTTCTTTTCTTTTTCTCACCTGCTGCACCAACGGGCCTGACAATTAGCCATTTTCATTTGATACTACTGCTCGATTCACCAAACTCTCGGTAATAAACATGCTCCAGTCTGATACGCGCATGCGCATTGAGGCTCACGACTGTGCTAGTCAGTGCAGCGACGATCAAAGTAATATTTATTTGTTAAATGTTTTGATAAATAATGAGCGATTCAAAGCATATAATTGTTAAATTTTTTATCACCTTGGACAGCTTGTGCATGATGTAGATCATATTTTTTAAAAAGAATTGTAACCATTTGGTCGGAAGCGTTGAGACAGTCATATGACCCCGCAGTAGTTTGAAAAATCCTGAACGTCGAAGTAACGGATCGGGTGGAAGTATAAAAATAATTGTAATTCGTGTTTACATTTTTCAAGTATTTTTCTTTTTATTGTGGAGAAACATTTTGTTTTTACTGTGACTCGGGCGAGACGACAGTGGGGTGCACAATGAAAGACGAGACGAACGAAAAACACGAGAGTACTCGATCAGTCATGAGGAAAATCTACAAGAGGTTGGTGTATTCTTTTTTCTTTTGTTTTTTTTTTTTCATTTTTCTATATAATTGCTATAGATCGCCGGATAGTGGCGACAAAGTGGTTTTTGTTACATCAGTATAATTGGTGTCGCTAATAGATCGGTTCATTAGCGCCCTCCATTTTGAGGGACTAATGTTAAATATAAAATATATAATATATATATATATATGTATAATATATCTATATAATTTGTAGTAGTTCTCTTCTCTTGCAATATATAATTTAACGCCTATCTCTTTCTCCTCTATTCTCCATCATCCTTTCTTTATAGATATTTTCTTTTCTTTGATTTTGCAAGGCCAGCGTAGAAATCACACGAGAAAAATTGGTATTTTTTTTTTTTTTTTTTTTTTTTCTAGACAAAGAAAAATGGCGCCTGCTCGCCGATATTCGTTTCATATCGGCTCGAGAGCGCGTCTCTTTTGTGTTTACGTGTTTAATAAAGATAAAAATAAAAAGTTTTAAATCTCCGTGCGGTTTGATGAGAATTTAGTAGTCGAGGAAGGGAAAGAAGAGAATTAATTATCGACTGTTAATAGCGATTGCATATTACCGCACGTGTTGGGGTTTTTGTAAAATTATATATATATATATATATATACACAGAGGAGACACGGAGAATTTTCGATCCTTTTTAAAAAATCGACTCTCTCGGACAGGCAGTGGTAATTGTTATAGATTTTGCGGAAGATACAATATATAATAATATCAGGGATTTTACACAAAATTCGTTAAAGCAATAAATGCCTTTTACCCCTTCCGTGTGGACCAGAAGTGAGTAACATTATTTTTGGCTGCCCACGCATTTTTCAGGCCCAAGGGCTTGTGGGAAATGTGCAGGAAAGAGAAATTAGAACGGAACGACGAAAGAAAAAAAAAAAGAAATACAAACAAAAAAAGATGGCTTTTTACGTTAAACTTTGGTATTGTTATGCGGAAACGAGTCTCGAGCTCATATCTCGTTAAACGTCGAAACCTTTCGTGATCAATAATCCTATTTACATGAAACGGTATAAAAATACAACGAAGTTAATGTTATAATTAATGTAATAATATAGACATATACATAATGTATATATATATTTGTGTGTGTGTGTGTGTGTGTGTGTGTGTGTGTGCGTGTGTAGAGTAATTATCGAGTGATCGATGAGGGTTAAAACATTTTGTTATCAACTAAAGGTTAGGGATGGGGAACTAAAGCGCTAGGTGGGGAAAACTTAAGAGCTAAAAAAAAAAACAAAAATTTGGTTTAGCTAGTCCACGGAGTATTTCTGATCGAGCGTATCCGGCAAGTGAGCCATTTTTTTCCATTAATCACGATTGCGGAAGACGCGAGCAAAGAGTATACAACATATATGTATATATATTTTTATATATTTATGTTAGCACGTTCGTAGTTACGAAACTGATAACAGTTGGGAAATATTGCGTTCAGAGGCCGAGAGACCGGAAGCTAACGAGAATTTTCAGATATACGCGTGAACCGGAAATTGACGCGTCAGCCATTTTTCTCTTGTTCAGCAGGCGGTTTAAATTTCTCGATATAATTAACTCAAAGGTCGGTGCTACACGCACGTGCACTAAAATACATCTTTCTTTCGACACGCTCTGATTTTTTTCCTCTTTTCTTTTCGTAATCACTTAAATCTGTGTGTGCCGATTCTACGGTCTAGGTGATGTGATATTTTTTTTTTTCACACTCGAGCCACAGTGACTTATAGAAATTATATATATATGCGTATCTTAGCGACGTTTTACGTTCTCGCGACAATTTCTCGTTTATTTTTGTTTGTTTGTTTTTGTGCATTTTTTTCTATACACTGACTAACTTTTGGGGCAGGGGGGGGGCGGGGGTGGAGGAAAATCTTAAAGGCTATATCAATAAATTAATCGATAAATACTTTCGGACATCGTGATCGGATTTTACATCCGATGACTTTTTTCTTTGTTCTCTCTACTGTGTCTTTCGTGATGAAAACTTGGAGAGGCAACGAATAAATGCTAACAATTGCAACGAGAATCTAACGCGCCGCTTCAAGCGGCGTTTCTTTTTTCTATAACACCTTTTTACTTTTGCCTCTTGGCTGTTATTTTTTTATATTATTTTTTCGCTTTCTTTTTGCGCTTATACGCGCAGATTTAGACGGTAGAAGTTTGCTGATTGTTGTTGTCCATTGGTATGCTCGAAGAGCACTCTTTGAGCATAGCACGAAGTCGAAGAATCTCTTTGGATGTGGCTGCAAGATCTGACTGTAGCTGAAGTTCCTTCTCGCGAAGACGCTTAATGTCCCGTTGACACGTCTGAAAATTAATAGTTCGTCATTGTTTATTGACCGAAAAATATTTGGCATGTGGATTTAAACCACGAATTTTTAGTCCCAAGTTTCATTCAGAATTAATTTCGGAGCTAAATCAGAATTCACGTTCGAACTGAAGAGCAATTTACGACCAAAAAATTCGTTCGCAGAAGGCGATATCTGGTGGTCGAATCGAGAAATAGTCAAAGTTTGGATAAATATTCTGAAAGTGTTTTTTGTCACGAGTGTCTCAGGAGATTATATTTGAACATTTAATTCAATTGAGTGTAAAGATATGATTTTTCACGCTTTTTTCAAAGATTCCATGATAACATTTATCATTGATCAAATAACAAATTTATTTGTCAACGTTTATTTTTATATTTATTTTACGGGAAAATTACTGAATGAATAATTTGTTTTGTTTTAATAAATTAAAAAATTCTTCATGTCGAAATGACATTTGAAAACTTACCACGTTCTGCCTTAACAAGTCCAGCTTGTCGCACTTGAGTCTCGTAACTTCGAGCCTAAGATTTTCCGTCTCTGTCGCACCGTCCTTGAGATTGAATCTCGCAGCCTCGTGAGTTTCCGCCGAACTCATAGATTCCAGTCCCGTGTCACTGTCCGGATAGACAGCTTGATCGAGCTCGAGTTCGCTGTTGAGTGAACTGTCGTCGCTCTCGGATACGACTCGTGTCGTTTCTGCTTTTTCGGGTCTCCCGTCGTCGCGTTTACGCAAATTTTCATGTGTCAAACGCTGAAAGGGCGAGGTGGAAGGAATTTTCTCATTTGCAATAGTAAGATCGTTGCTTGTACTTCCGGTACTGCCACCGGAACCAGAGGCGACCATTGTCGATTCGCGCCTGTCGACCTCGTCTTGTTGAAGGGTCGCGAGACTGCTGTCTTGATTGTCCGTATTTGAGAGGCTGCTGTCTTGACTCCCAAGACTCGGAGATCCACGATCGGAGTCCCTTCGAAGGGTCAAATCGGGCGATCCGAGTGGACTCGATGGCTCGACCGAACGTTTTCCACTTGTTTTTGACGTCGATTGTCGATTGCTCGGTGGGCTTGGTTCCGAGGCACCTTTTTTCGCCAACTGCTGCGGAACACTCTCGGTCGAGGCATTTCTCACTCGCGATATTAGAGCTTTTCGCACCGTGTCGATAAATCGCGATCCGCTTCCACCACCTCCAGATGCCGAGGCGTCACTCGCCGTTGGACTCACCGGACATGTAGAATTTGTGCCAAATCCTCCACCTCCTGGCCCTGGTAAACCTCCACCGAGAAAATCACTCGTCTTTGATTGCAACTCTTCGGTCAGGGACTCGAGCAGCGCGCAACGCGTTCTCAGCTAAATTAAAAGAAGAATTCATTAGTGAGGATTTTATTGTTCTTACGCTCAATATTTTGTTTTCATATTTTTTTCGTCAGCCCAGATCAGAATTGCAATATTTTGAGGTAATTGGCGGATTTTTTAAATATACCCCGAAGAATGTTCAATTTTAATAATTGATCTATCACATTGGTACGAACGAAAAATATAAAAATTACTAGATAATAATTCAAGAAAGAATTCCATAGCATAAAAAGAACGAAGATATATGAATTTTTTAACGAAAAAAAATCCCATTTTCCATCAATTAACAATCCAAAAGTGAACTTTTTATTTAAACATTGCTTATACTTAAAAAAATATATATAGTAATTACATCCCGTGTAAAAAAAAACAATTTTTAGCTCAACATTTTTTTCCATACTGACATCTAATTGTAATTTGAAATAAAAAAAAAATCGCACTCCATTCAACACTTGAAATTGACTGTTGCAAAGCAAATTCTTAATATGAATTTGCCACATGTGTGCGAGCATTGACTGTATAAGGATGCAAATAGGAAACTAAAAAAAAAAAAAAAATGTAAATAAAAAACGAGGTTAACCTCTCATGACAAATTACCTCGAGTTTAGCAAACTTTTCCGCCTTGTAAGCGGCGTTCTCGGCATTTACGAGTTTCGTGAGTAAAAACTCCTTGAACTCAACGCCACGAAGAAATACAGCGGGCGTGGGCAAGTGTGGGCCGAACCAGGGCACATCGTCTCTCGCTGTGATGCTCACTTTGTACCTGTATAGACAAAAAATTCATGACAGTAAGAAAAATTCCCATTGACAAATCGAGACACGAAATTCAAAAAAAATTTACGTTTGGGTTTGGAGAAAAAAAAATTTTAAAAATCCAATTTTTATTGATAAAAAAAAATTCCATTCGATAAAAGAAAAATGAACATCTGTGTTTGATTTACCTGGTGTTTGGTGTGCATGGTTCAATGACCTGGACGACTATGAAAGCGTGTAAAAAATGACTGGCTATCATGTCAGGACTGAATGGCGTTGGCTCCTCTTGAAATATAATCGCGACAATGTCATTTCCAATGTGTCGTTTTCGCTGCAATTGCTGAGAGTCACCAGGACTGTAGGGAAGTAACGAGGCTACGTGAAAGAGCACTTCGCGACCGCGAAAAACTTCGTAAACGGCCGAATCACCAGTCTGACCATGCCTCGTGTCCAGTCCACCCCGATAACTGCACACATAAACGTGAGAAAAAAAAGCGTTATAATTAACGAAATAAAAAGAAGGAAAAAAAAAAACCAGTTGAGAAACTTTCGAGAATAGTCTCGCTCGGAGCGTAGCTGTATATTTTAACGCACGATCCCGTTCATCCGACTGGGTTCATCGAACGAACGAGATAGTGCAAGGTAAATATAATATGCACTATGTAAGTGAGAAAATGAAGAATTGAAAAAAAAATTAAAAAAATGCTTACGCCTGACTAAGAAAAAGTTCACATTTAAATTGATAAAAATCATTTTCCATATTATTATCACTTTTGTTTCCTTATTTAGAGTTGAACTTTTTTTTTTGTTTCTAATCAGGATTTTAATATCCTTTTTGAACTTTTAAAAAAATGCCAAATCGTTTGGGTCGACAGCGATGGGTCGATCCGTAGTGAAAAAATATTTTTTTTTACTCAACTCCGTACACTTTGTGTTAAAGTCAGACTCCATTTTGCCTTTTGTAATTCGAGGGTAAAAAAAAATAACTTACCCCTTGTGATCCTTGAGATCGATTCTCTGACCAAGTAAATCGAGAAATTCTTGAAAAGCGGGTGTGATCTGTCGATTGCCAAAAAGTTGTTCCTCCGTTACTTGTCCGGCTCTCTGATGCAACACGCCAAACTTGAATCTCGAGACGAGAGCATGCTCGTCGTATCGGGCTATGAGAGTACCAGCACCGGAGCAAACGACGGGCATGAGGGTGCTCACATTCAGTGACTCGTTTATGGCCTGAATAAAATTTAAAGAAAAACAAAATGATAAATAGAGCAGTACAAACGAGATGAATTCGAGCAATTATTTTGAAGAGCAGAAAACGTTCTAAATGAGAATAAGGCAAAAAAAAAAGAAAAACTTGAAAGGAAAAATGGCCGCATGGAAAATAAAATATATATCGAGCTGACAATGACAGAAATATTCATCAAGAATATATTCGGTGTAACATTAAATTATATTTTAATATATTAATGAAATATTTTCAATATACTATTATATATTTCGTATATAATGAAATATATATTTGTCATACACGAGGCAATGATGGAAATTAAAAGAAAGATTCACCGACGAGACGGAAAATTTATTTCCTCGTAAAATATATGTCGTTGGCCAAAAATGATAAATTTTACCTTGACCATTTTTGCCGGGGAAGGATTTGGTCCGAGTGTTGTTGCGGGCACGAGTTCGTGAGTCGAGCCAGCTCGTAATCGAAGCAATACACGCCAGTGCTCCTGTCCCGCAACGGCTTCGGCTTTAACTGAGACTAAGACCGGACCGTTTTCGCCGTCTCGTCCCACGAGGTTCACGTGCTCCTGCAAGACAACAAAGAAAAATACCACAAGAATTTAGACATAAATATATATATATATGAAAATACAAAAAATAAAAAACAAAACCTCATCTTAACAGCGCCCGCAAAATTCTTGCTGCTGTCCCTCCCTTTTTTTGCTTGGTCAACGATAAAAATTCGGAGAAAAGCGAAGGAAAAAAAAACCAAGAGAAAAAAGAAAGCTCAAAGAAACTTTTACGAGCAAGCTATCCCGTTGGGTAGCTTGGAAAAATGATAATTTGACTGGGAGAAAAAAAAAAGTCTTTTTTCTCGCCCAGACACTCGTGTTTATACAATGTTGGTAATATCATTATTACATCATCATTGAATCCATGCGTGGTCGAGCTTTTTTTTTATGTGAGTTTATTCACACAGCACGAAGAGTCGTACTAATATATAAGAAAAGTGTTGGAAGAATTGCTTCATAAAGTTCACAGTTCCCGGACGAGGGTGTGCGTAGAAAAGGTTGTCCTCAATATGATACAATCGATTTTTTATTAAGTGTAAATATTGGTGTTGTCATATTAGAAAGTTCACAGGGTCACAGGGAAAGTTCACTCACTGCGTGAGTGTCAGGGGAACGTGGCAAATTATTATTTTTTTTTTAACCTCATCGCCTACATCGAGGCTTTTTATCAAGACAATATTTAAAAGCCTCCATTTACATTTTCTCCTCACTCAAAATCTGACAGACAATCAATGTGCTTTAGAGATTTTAGGCCAAATGAAATCTTATAAATTGTAAAATTGATGGATTATCGTATAAAAAATTCTTTCATATACTCTTTAGAAGATGAAGAGATTAGAGATTAGCCGAGGACTCGTTAATTTTCATATATTCATTTTTCAAGATTACACAGTAAACGATTTTAATAGAATGTGAAATATTGTAGTGGAAAGTCGATTAATATTTCATGGAGTAAAATACTTAAAATCCAACAGAAAATCGGCATATGGCTTTGCCTACCTTTTAATTAATTTCGCATCAATTCTATGATTTTTAAATATTCTTGTAATTATTTGAGAATTGATATTGACCATTTTTAAAATAATTTCGATGGAATTTTTATTGAAATAACGAAAAATAACTCTTCTAACTAATCTTTTCAAGATTACACAGTAAACGATTTTAATAGAATGTGAAATATTGTAGTGGAAAGTCGATTAATATTTCATGGAGTAAAATACTTAAAATCCAACAGAAAATCGACATATGGCTTTGCCTACCTTTTAATTAATTTCGTATCAATTCTATGATTTTAAAATATTCTTGGAATTATTTGAGAATTGATATTGACCATTTTTTAAATAATTTCGATGGAATTTTTATTAAAATAACGAAAAATAAAGTTTACCAAAGAAACGAATTTAACCCTGACACGGTATTGCTGTTTTTGGCACCGTCACACCGTATAGGTGGGTCAATTATGTCCGACACGTTTCTCAACGGGTAAAAGTATTTTTAAAAAAATCTAAAAAAACATTCATACACTTTGTCTGATCTTTCTAAATAAAGACTCGAATAATAGATTCGAAAAATAATTTGTTTAAATACATTATTATGACAAATATAGTTCTCAATCGATAGATACAATTAAAAATTGTATGGACAAAAATGACCCACCTGCGTAAGGGTTAAAATCGAGCAAAGAGTCAAATATAGCACATGCGACGAAATTCGCGAAAAATGGCGAGATACTTCGAGTCTAGTCGACCTATAATGGAATATCGTCAAATATTCGTTTCATCTTGCTATTTTTTTTTTTTCAATACTGCCTGACCAATAATAAATTGCATCAGCATGCCTAGTTCTATAATTGCCGCAAATTCGATATTCCCGTTTAGTATTTTTTTTTCTTCTTCTTCGCTCTCACTCTCTTGTTCGTTCGTAATTGCACGTGCGCGTTATGGATGAGAGGAAAGTCCGTTAACGCCAAAGCGTGTTATTGGAACGGGGCCAGAGAGTCTTGTAGCAGAGAGAGAAAAATGAGAATATATAGTTTAAGGCAGATACATGCTTTCCTTAAGGTGATGTGACACATGTATAAGTGCGAGGGTGACCATTTTTTCTAGAGAATTATTCTGTAGGGTGTCGAATCTTTTCAAATAAACGAAAATTTTTATGGGATGCATAAAATAAATGTGAAAATAAAAAAATTAAAATAAATTATTAGAGGTTCGAGTGATAAACCCATTCGTTACTTGCGTGAATCAATACACTTTAAATAAGGTTCTGCCTACTTTTTGTATAGCTTATTATAGAACATATGTGATCGATATGTAATATCAACGAATTCAGACGTCTATCTGAATTCTTTGGTAATATATTTACATAACTAGGATACTTGGAGAGTAGGGCAAAGGGAGCTCAAATTCTCATTTAAATTGGATGGAAAATGATGGACTGTTTCGTGCTTTAAATATATATATATATATACTCTTAGTGTTATCTAAGGGTTTAAGCACAGACAGAGAGAGAAAGAGTAAGGGAGACATAGCGATAAGGAGAGAGAAGAGAATCTCACCAATTTGGACTGTTGAATTACAATAATTAATAACAATAGTGAATCTGCGTGATAGGATGGATTAAGGAGGAAATGTAGAAGCTTTCGATAACGTCAGATACCCTTTACAGGGTCTATATATATATATGTACATATCGCATATATACATCACATAGCTATATAATAGGAAAGCCTGTATACGTGCCATCCTTAATAAATCTGGAACGTCCAATTTGCCAACCTGCCAATTATTTGGCCCCGAGCTCAAGCTCATGGAATATTACATGCTATTAAATACGCGACTAGAGCACAAATTTACACGCTCATGTGTTTCAACTCGAAAATAGAACGGAACGGAAAAAAAAAATATTCCGAGAGATATACAATGGGAATTGTAGAAAATAATTAAAAGTTGCTTGAAAAAAAAAGTGATAAGATATTTTTTCAATTGTCCATTATATGAGACGTTTTATTGTGTCGCGATAGTGGGAAATGAAAAAATTATTCCGAGAGATATTCAATAGGAATTGTAGAGAATAATCAAGAATTAATTGGAATGAAAATATTGTCATAATCGGTAGATAAAATTATTACTATTTAAAATTATTATTAAAAAGTAAGAAACTAAAAAAAAAGGTTTCGAGGGATATTCAATCGAAATTATAAAGAATAATGAAGAGTTGATCGAAAAAAAGTGATAGAAAATTAAAAAAATGGAAATTTCGTCGTAACCGGTAGATAAAATTATTACCATTCGATTGTTCGTTTTACGATATACATTTCATTAAGTCATGGGCGACTTAAGTACAACATAAATATTAAGAAACGAAAAGAAAAGGTGCCTACCGATATTCAATGGGAATTGTACAGAATAATTTAGAATTAATTTTTAAAAAGTGATGGAAATTTGAAAATGGAAATATTGTCATAATCGGTAGATAAAATTATTACTATTTAAAATCATTATTAAAAAGTAAGAAACTAAAAAAAAAAGGTTTCGAGGGATATTCAATGGAAATTATAGAGAATAATGAAGAGTTGATCGAAAAAAAGTGATAGAAAATTTAAAAAATGGAAATGTCGTCATAACCGGTAGATAAAATTATTACCATTCGATTGTTCGTTTTACGATACATTTCATTAAGTTGCGGGCGACGTAAGTACAACATAAATATTAAGAAACGAAAAGAAAAGATGCCGACCGATTACAATGGGAATTGTACAGAATAATTTATAATTGATTGAAAAAAAGTGATGGAAATTTGAAAAAATGGAAATATTGTCATAATCGGTAGATAAAATTATTACTATTTAAAATTATTATTAAAAAGTAAGAAACTAAAAAAAAAAGGTTTCGAGGGATATTCAATGGAAATTATAAAGAATAATGAAGAGTTGATCGAAAAAAAGTGATAGAAAATTTAAAAAATGGAAATGTCGTCATAACCGGTAGATAAAATTATTGCCATTCGACTATCAGTTGTACGATGCGTTTTTAAAGTCATACGCGATAGTATGCTATTATTATGTGCCTGCGGAAGTGGCCGCATAGTTGCGTCATTTCTCTCTCGCTCTTTCCCGTGGTGGTTTTGTGCCTCGATGCCTGGTTAAAAGTCTGCGCCTCGTTGCGCGTGCATGCATACAATGTGCGTGCACCATTGTCAACGCGATATAGTAGAGAGGGATTGACGACGACGACGACGACGACGACAACGACAACGACGACGCCGACGATAGTCGTGTCGAGGTTGAACATGGAGAGTTGGCTGCCTCTCTCTCTCTCTCTCTCTCTCTCTCTCTCTCTTTCTCTTCTCGACTATAAGGAGATCTCGTTTGACGTACCGAGCAAATTTAACGCTATGAAAAAAAAGTACTTCAGACTTCATCAGAGCGAAAGGAGATGTATTGTATGACGGTGGGGAAATGAGGGTCAATTTTTTTTTTTTAATGGCTCAGCGTCGCGACGCTCTCGCGTCTCTTGATGACGATGGCTCTCATAAATTTCGAGAAAGTCTCGAAATTTTTGATGTTTTTTGAATTCGTAATTGTTGATTCAGTTTCGAAAAATATATCTATTATAAAAAATCTCGAGCTTGTTTCGTTCCGATAATTTATATATAGGATAGTTTCATTATTCAACAATATGAAGAAAAAAAAATATGAGAACGGAAAAATGTGCATAAACAAAAATCTAATTCTTCACTTTTTCCATTTTCGAAATGTATATTTATGGCCATGGGTATGGGGCGTTAACCATGCTTTAAGCAAATAAGTTAAAATGACATTTATAAGATTCGATACAATGGAAATTATTAAAAACGTTGCAAATGTTTTAAAATATATAGAATTGGTACATGACTGGGTGTGAAATGACAATTATCTTGTTATTTTCTATTATACGATATAAATTTCAAACTTAACAGAACAGGTAAAAAGTAACAACTGAAATAATTATTAAGCATCGTGTACGTAATTAATCTCAGGTGCGAAAAAAGTGACATCTGGAAATTTTAAATAAAACCCAACAAAATTGCGTTAAGCAAATAAGTTAAAATGACATCTATAAAATTCGTTAAAATGGAAATTATTAAAAACGTGGCAAATGTTTTAAAATATATAGAATTGGTACATGACTGGGTGTGAAATGACAATTATCTTGTTATTTTCTATTATACGATATAAATTTCAAACTTAACAGAACAGGTAAAAAGTAACAACTGAAATAATTATTAAGCATCGTGCATGTAATTAATCTCAGGTGCGAAAAAAGTGAAATTTGGAAATTTTAAATAAAATCCAACAAAATTGCGTTAAGCAAATAATTAAAATGACATCTATAAAATTCGTTAAAATGGAAATTATTAAAAACGTGGCAAATGTTTTAAAATATATAGAATTGGTACATGACTGGGTGTGAAATGACAATTATCTTGTTATTTTATACTATACGATATAAATTTCAAACTTAACAGAACAGGTAAAAAGTAACAACTGAAATAATTATTAAGCATCGTGTACGTAATTAATCTCAGGTGCAAAAAAAGTGAAATTTGGAAATTTTAAATAAAATCCAACAAAATTGCGTTAAGCAAATAAATTAAAATGACATTTATAAAATTCGATACAATGGAAATTATTTAAAACGTTGCAAATATTTTAAAATATATAGAATTGGTACATGACTGGGTGTGAAATGACAATTATCTTGTTATTTTATACTATACGATATAAATTTCAAACTTAACAGAACAGGTAAAAAGTAACAACTGAAATAATTATTAAGCATCGTGTACGTAATTAATCTCAGGTGCAAAAAAAGTGAAATTTGGAAATTTTAAATAAAATCCAACAAAATTGCGTTAAGCAAATAAATTAAAATGACATTTATAAAATTCGTTAAAATGGAAATTATTAAAAACGTGGCAAATGTTTTAAAATATATAGAATTGGTACATGACTGGGTGTGAAATGACAATTATCTTGTTATTTTATACTATACGATATAAATTTCAAACTTAACAGAACAGGTAAAAAGTAACAACTGAAATAATTATTAAGCATCGTGTACGTAATTAATCTCAGGTGCAAAAAAAGTGAAATTTGGAAATTTTAAATAAAATCCAACAAAATTGCGTTAAGCAAATAAATTAAAATGACATTTATAAAATTCGTTAAAATGGAAATTATTAAAAACGTTGCAAATGTTTTAAAATATATAGAATTGGTACATGACTGGGTGTGAAATGACAATTATCTTGTTATTTTCTACTATACGATATAAATTTCAAACTTAACAGAACAGGTAAAAAGTAACAACTGAAATAATTATTAAGCATCGTGTACGTAATTACTCTCAGGTGCGAAAAAAGTGAAATCTGGAAATTTAAAATAAAATCCAACAAAATTGCGTTAAGCAAATAAATAAAATGACATTTATAAAATTCGTTAAAATTGAAATTATTAAAAACGTGGCAAATGTTTTAAAATATATAGAATTGGTACATGACTGGGTGTGAAATGACAATTATCTTGTTATTTTCTACTATACGATATAAATTTCAAACTTAACAGAACAGGTAAAAAGTAACAACTGAAAAAATTATTAAGCATCGTGTACGTAATTAATTTCAGGTGCGAAAAAAGTGAAATTTGGAAATTTTAAATAAAATCCAACAAAATTGCGTTAAGCAAATAAATTAAAATGACATTTATAAAATTCGTTAAAATGGAAATTATTAAAAACGTGGCAAATATTTTAAAATATATAGAATTGGTACATGACTGGGTGTGAAATGACAATTATCTTGTTATTTTATACTATACGATATAAATTTCAAACTTAACAGAACAGGTAAAAAGTAACAACTGAAATAATTATTAAGCATCGTCTATGTAATTAATCTCAGGTGCGAAAAAAGTGAAATCTGGAAATCTTAAATAAAACCGGCGATATTGCCTCGAATTCAAATCTCTCTTATCACACACATTCACACACTCGTACAGTTCGTTTGACCGCGAGGCTAATTTTATTATCCGTGAGATATCAAGCAAGAGAGATTCGCTCCTTTTTTTTAATTAGCCGATTTAACGACACGCCATATAATACAATATGAATACATAGTACAGCATATGCAGTCCGAATAATATGCAGAAAAGAGGGCGGGAATGAGAGAACAGATCGTTAAAGTTTTCTCGCGTGTCTCTCTCTCTCTCTCTCTCTCTCTCTCCCACTCTCTTTCTCTGCGAGAATAAATTATCCGCGAGGACCAAAGTGAGAAAAACGGTCGAGTGTGGAACAAAAATAAAAATGAAACGTAGAGTTGGAAAAAAAAAATGACTATTCGAACCGAGGGTAGAAGAGCCCTTTTTTACATATGAGGGAGATTATGCCAGCCACATATACTTATGTACCTATTTACCTCCAGTGTAAAATTGGATGTGAAAGTACACTCGAGTGTTAACACAAAAAATAATTGTATTAAAATTGACTATTATGTGAGAAGATAAAATTGATAGTTTATGCAACTATTTTATGGTAAAATAATGGCACTTTTGCACACTATAAAATAATTGCATAAACCATATAAATTTTCAGCGAAATCGACCATTAATTAACGAGCAAGAATGGTGATAATAATTATTTTATAGTAATAAAGTGTCAACGATTTATCATAAAAATAACATAAATATTTATGTGTAAACACTGAAAATGGTGCCAAATGCAATTTTCTCCGAGTCTGTTTTATGGGTCTCTTTGCACTCATTCGCGGCATAATTATTTAACACGTGGGAGCGTAAACGTAGTTGCGATGCTCTTTTCTCGCACTCTCAGCGTACGTTTTGTAGCGCGTCTTCAATTTAACCAAAAAGCCATAAACTTATCTTCGGGTATACCTCGAAGGGGTTATCGAAGCGTCGCCCTCGATCGTCCCGTTGATACGATGAGAAACGACGAAAAGAGAGCAAGAAACGTAAACAAAAATAAAAACAAAAAAAAAACAAAACAGTTGAGAAAAAGAACGAGTTTGAGACGAGAGGCAAGAGAGAAGAAAAAACTACTTATGGCTCAAGTTCTCGAAGCTCCTCTCCGTGTATGCTTTCCTCACAGATATAAAATGAGAAAAAGAGCCCCCTCACAGACTGTCTGGTTGGCTCACCGAAAACATCTCACTGAAAAGCCGCTTCGACGTTCCGGAAATATTCCTTCCCTCCGGGCAAGTATACGAAGGGAAATAAGCACACGAGAGCTCGGGATAAGAGGAAGGGCAAGAGAGGAGAGGTGGGCAGAGCCAACCACGTAACTCGAGAAATTTCAGAAACGGAAGTTGTCGAGGAAGCTGGCACACAGAGAGTGAGGGAGAGAGAGAGTGTATCATTTCTTTTATGTACATGTACTAAAATATATATGGTATATATAGAATACATACGACAACATATATATATATATATATATATATCATGGAGAGGAAAAAAAAGGCACGAGGGAGAGCCTCATTGAGACCAACCTAGTCTATCCCATGCTCTCGTATTTCTCTCTTTTCCTCAAATGTATATTTCTTTGGCTTCCTCGACTGCCTTCGTCGTTCCATAGCTCTCCGCAGCCAGAAGTGGCTATATTAGCCCGAAAACTTTGTCCTCGGCGACTGCTCTTACTTCACGAAGCACTTTGTAATCATATTGAAGTAACTAATTCACCAGTTGAGCAAACTAATCCAAGTTAATTCTTTTTTCGACTGTAAAGTGCATCGTGATCTGCTATCAGGAGTTTTTTATTTTTATTCTGACTTGTATGTTGACTACCAGTGAGTTAATAAATGATTAAGTTGATTTTATCAACTCATAAATTTTGTTCTCCAAAAGCCGAGTTTTATTAATCGAAAAAAAGGAATTTCTCGAGCTTTGCTCTAGTAGAAATTTTTGTCTGTCAAGAATCTTGTACATATGCGATCCCTAAACCACTTTTCACGACTCGAATTTGGATAAAAACTTCGGTTGATAACGAATCCACTCATCTAGTACCTTCGTACGCGAATTTTCTCGACAATTTCCTCATTATGAGTTATGGAAAAAAATCAACGTGGCACGAGGTGTGGTCAAGCTCTAGCAGATTTTTCCCCGACAGAAATTCTACAAAAACGATCCCTAAACCACTTTTTCCACGACTCGTATTTGCATGGAAACTTCGGTTTGGGTTTAGGTTTCCTCATTATTCGACAATTTCCTCATTATGAGTTATGGAAAAAAATCAACGTGACACGAGGTGTGGTCAAGCTCTAGCAGATTTTTCCTCGACAGAAATTCTACAAAAATGATCCCTAAACCATTTTTTCCACGACTCGTATTTGCATAAAAACTTCGCTTGACAACGAATCCATCGTATCTTCTCCATATATGCGAATTATCTCGACGATTTCCTCATCACGAGATGCCCGAGCAGAGCGTAGAAAAAAAAGAGGAAGTAAAATAACAAATTTAAAAAAAAATGAAAAAAAATATATGATATAAAACGTCGAGTACCACGAGGGAAGAGCACGACACGCATGTGTCCGGATGAAAGTTGGATCGAAGGACAGAGGAAACGGAAGAAGAATGAGGAATGAAAATTGTTCCTGCTGTTGGCTGGTCCGTCTCGTCTTTTGTGAGGTAGAAAACAAGCCGGAGAGAGAGAGAGAGAGAGAGGGAGAGCTCTTTTGCTCTTGCGGTTGGAAGAAAAGAAGCCGAAGAGAAGGTTGAGAACAAGGGAATGGGGTATACAGAAGATCGGGCTATGGGACTGTACGAAGCTGCCAAGTTGAATAAGATGGGGGAAAGGGACAAACTCGTGTTGGAGCAAGAGAGACAAACTGGCTCAGTTCTAAAGTGAACAAGATGAGAGAAAAAAAGGAGATAGAGAGAGAGAGAGAGATGATATACGTACTCGTACAGAAAGAAGGAAGAGAGTAACAGCATAAGGCCTGTTCGAAGCGGACGTTGCCGTATGAAAACCCAACGTGAGCCTCACGTAAAGAGAGAAAAAACTATTATGAGAACGTTCCCACTCCCACGAGCAAAGTGCTCTTTTCCTGCGTTGTAAATATATATACATATATATATATATATATACATATATATATATATATATATATATATATATATATATATATATATATATATATATACAAGTACACCTATCTTGTCCGGTCTCGCTTCTCAAGAGAGGCTTCTACCTACAAATGTGAAACGAACTTGTTCGTTGTACACCATATTAATGTTAAGTGCACCGTACTAATGCATAACACTGTAATTCTTTCAATTTTTTTTAATCCCTCCATTCTTTTGTCTTTATTTCTACCATTTGTCTCCCGCGATGTGACTGGCGTACGCGTTAAAAGCCAACACCTCCAGCGTATCGCGGTTTAAAACAGATATAAATACCGATAAAAAAATGATGTACATAATTTCTCGGCTGTTATATTACTTTACAAAAGGCAGATTGGAAATTGAGCGAGTGGATAACTGTACAAATGCGGCTATGCCATATATATATATATATAAATAAATGGTAGAAATAAAGACAAAATAATTGAGGGATTAAAAAAAATTGAAAGAATTACAGTGTTATGCATTAGTACAATGCAATTCTATCAATTTTTTTAATCCCTCAATTCTTTTGTCTTTATTTCTACCATTTGTCTTCCGCGATGTGACTGGCGTACGCGTTAAAAGCCAACACCTCCAGCGTATCGCGGTTTAAAACAGATATAAATACCGATAAAAAAATGAAGCACATAATTTCTCGGCTGTTATATTACTTTACAAAAGGCAGATTGGAAATTGAGCGAGTGGATAACTGTACAAATGCGGCTCTGCCATATATATATATATTCAAGTTTACTTTTATACATGTGTGGGCCTACGCCGGTTAAATGCACGCTCGAAGGCACGTATGCGGGAGATTCAGCCAAGCCCACATGAACAGCCGAGAGCTAGGCTGGGTGAATAAATGGCGCGTTTGAATTTGCATTGTTGAAGGCGCATGAGGAATGTAGAGAGAGAGAGAGAGGGAGAGAGAGCGATAATACCGAATATAAACGAATGCTTGGGCAGAGACAATCAGAGAGGGAGAGAGAACTCGGAATAATTTGATAGATACAAATTTTTGGGTTCAGTTACTCATTCGAATGGTTTACTCATTTTTTCGATGATTAAACTTGGATCGACGTAAATAATTAAGAAAAAAAATTAGGAAAATGAGGAAAGAATGATTTTGAAGGATTCAGAGATTATGTTTACATGGGTCTTGTAGCTTTTATACTTAGATCAAAAAGCTCCTTTCTTTAAATTTTGTAGGTATGCTAGAAAAATTATTAGAACGATTCCAACTCAATGAATAAAAATTGGACGGATATAGATATCTATATGTATAATTCTTATTCTCTTCTTGGTCTCTTGGACAACCATCCCAATTTATATTGCCATTTATAAAGCATATTTTTCAGCAATCTTTGCTCTTCTTTTAAAGCGTGTACACATCTATTTGATTCGAAACAATTGAGCCTTTCTTCTACTTTGTAGATGTTCTCTAAAAGTATTTACAAAGTTTACAATTTCATGAATTACGATTCAATTAATATAAATTTTCATGTCTAATTTTTATTTCTCTCAGTGAAATATCAAATTTGTATTTCCCTCTCTATGTCTGTAAATTTTACGATTCCGCCAGTCGGTACACTCGAGAGAGAGAGAGAGAGAGATGAAATGGACTATAAAAGTATTTACAAAGTTTACAATTTCATGAATTACAATTCAATAACTATAAATTTTCATGTCTGACTCTTATTTCTCTCAGTGAAATATCAAATTTGTATTTCCCTCTCTATGTCTGTAAATTTTACGATTCCGCCATTCGATACACTCGAGAGAGAGAGAGAGAGAGAGAGAGAGAGAGAGAGAGAGCGAGAGAGATGGAATGGACTACAGAGCGATCCTCGTGCATAGATATCGCGGAGAAGACGATGAGAAATATCACAAAATTTATGGTATGGAAACGTGCTCTGATATACGTATGACGATACGTATCGAGGGAACGAGAGTGAGAGAGACATGGATTAGGCAATG